>JAODJW010000135.1:12802830-12820442 GCA_026777045.1 Hyperopisus bebe | reverse complement strand
CCGTAGATTTATATATTTTTAGCTTGGCAGTAAAATTAGATCAAAGTCACATGTGCCAATCTGCTCACGGAAAAGCAAACAAGCGGTAAGTAACCAGATGAGTTTGTTATCCACGCTGGCTTTTCCGTGTGTGCCCGCTCGCACGGACACAAGCCGCCGGCGAGCAGCCAGCGCAAAACCCGAACTGACCACCAAGCGGCGTTTTGCTCCAGACTCCGTGTCATTCGCAGGCTCTGAGCATGTGATGGGGGCCACGGTAGAACTGGCTTGAATCCACTCGCCTGTGAATGTCAGCTGCCTGTCAATGGGTTATTTTTAATGCTGTTCATCTCAGTCACTATTCCTGTCCCCGTTTGGAAAGCCCTCATTAACACGTAGGCATGATCCCGGGCCTGTTATGTACACATCGCCCCCCACTTCCCACCCCTCACATGCTGACTGGCCAATCAGGCGGCCTGCTTGGGTCGTCCAGGTCATACAGAGAAAGTCAACAACAAGTTGCATTCTATGCATGAAGTTTTCCTAGAATCAATTAATGGGAATGCAATGGAAACAGACACATACACATTTCCCCATTATTGTTTAATTACATTTTCTTTAATTTCTGAATTAAATTAGTTAGGCTGATGGCAATCAACCAGGGGCAGTTCTGGGGGGGGGGGGGACAGTGTATGGCCCCCTTGTGGCCACAATAAATAGGTATGCTACTTGGGTCCCAAATAAATGTATTATTATTATTACTATTATTATTATTTACATTTATATATGTGGGCTAACATTTTGTGTGCTGGGAACAGGCAAAACACGAACGAGAGCACATTTTCTCGACAGACTCTTAGCGCTGGAGTTCCGGGGGGCTCGAGTTGCTTCAGATGGTGAAAAGCGAAGTTAACGACAGAAAAAATAATCAAGCCCGTGGAAGCAAGACAGTCTAAACAAGAAATCGGAGTGAGTTACATATTTGTACAAACTGTAAAATGTGACTGCAAAGCATTGCATAAATAACTTATCGGTTTTCAAAATTCTTTTGCTTCTTAATGCTGGCAGTCTAGTGTAAGTAATACTTGGAGGGCATTAAGGTCAAATGCATCTGGCCCCCCTAACAGAACAATTGGCCCCATTCTACCCCCCAGTTGAAACGGTCTACAACCACCACTGCAGTCATCAGGGAAAAGTGATTGGCCAATAATATAAAATCACATTTATTTGTGTACAGATTAGCTAAGAAATGCTTTGATGGCTAAAGTACAGCTTCTGTAGGCATAAATCTAACGGGTCATATAAATGTAGCCATTAACAGTGTTAATGTTAACCGGTTTCCTACTGTAAACAGCTTACACACTGTGATAATGTAAGCCCAGTCAGTTTTAACATTAACCAGTTTAGACAGTGTTAACAGGACACACACAGTCCTAATTTAAGCCTAGTCACCTTTTTAATTTAAGTGTAATCACAGTACTAACGTCAGCCAGTCAAGAGACAGGCCAGACAAGGACCATAATCACGCAGTCCCTGAAAGACTACCTTTTCTGAGGGAGCACATGAAGAACAAGGTTGTGTTTCGAACCTAAGTGTCATTCCCCTGATGGATGGATGTCAGCACACTTAGGGTGACATATTTCATAGCGACTGAGCCCGGGCACCCAACAATCTGCAGGACTGACACTGTGACCTCATCTCTGTCTCCCTCTGGTCACCTCATAAACATTAACATGGTGACAGCTGCCTTTATCTCAGGGCCTGCACTTATAGAGCAAGAAGTGTCGATGCAACGCTGAAGCTGTGTTTTTCTGCAATGCCTGACTCTGACTGCAGCCTCATCTGGCCTTTGGAGGACGTCCAGACATGCCTGCACACAGCCTCCACCAATCCCTGACCTTTAACTGCCACTCGGGGATGAGCGGTTCATGAAAAACAAACCTTTCTCAGGCTGATAACCTTCCAGCGTCCCAGCTGGAATCCACTCCAAGTTGCGTGCTTGAAGTATATTTTTTGGGGTGGGGGGGTGGGAAGGTCCCATTTAATTGACACTTGGCAAGACTTGGGTTTGCTGGAGGTCAAGAGGAGTTTAGAACGGGAGAAAAGCTAAAGATTGGTAAAGGAAGAAGGTCCCCTTTAGGACTTATACAGTTAGGACTAGATAGATCTAGTACGTGTCATGTATGCGTACCTTCTTCTCAGGTGCCTGTGAGGTTCCTCTGGGGTGAATCCGTGAATTGTAAAGCCAGAACTTATACTGACCATGAACACATGGCTCTTGGGAGTTTTACTTACACAAAAATGTTCTAAGGGCAGAAGGAAAAATGATTAGTTCAGAGAGATAACCAATCAGATTGTATAGGAGGTGGGTCCAAGCAACTAGAGGAGGTGGGACCAAGACATCTGATTGGTTGGTCCTGCCTCCCGTAATTGCTTGGACTCATCTCCCCTCTGAACCGATCGCTGCTCTCAGAACATTTTTGTGTAAGTAAAACTCCTATGAGCGGACACATGACCCAGCGATATATAACCCACCACACATCCCTCATTATTGCATATACAGTGTCTCAGCACCTTCAAGAAGATATCAGCCTGAGGAGCATTTGTGGGGCCATGGTGGACAAAGCAGGGACGTGTGGTCCTGACGTGTGTAATGGCTGAATGTGAGGTCCAGCTCTTGTCTCATCTCTTCTGATGAAAACACCAAGTGCAGAGAAACATTAGCACAATTCCTCAGATGTTTTGCATCAGAGAACGCTCCGTTATTATTGAACTCCCCACTGGTCCCATGTTCTACGCAAGGCTTTCATCACATTCAACTTCAAGTCCCCCGGCACCCGGCTCTCGTGCATCAGCCTGACCGTGGCAGACGTTTGGTGTGGATAACAGTGAAACACCACCCTGCTGATGCTGTAGTAATAGAGCTGCAGTTGGAACTGATCAGAAATTCACAAGAGAAATACAGGCAGGGTGTCTCCTGTTGAATGCAGTCAAAGAAAGAGGAAACCTGAGCCTTAACTCTCAGATTATTACAGTAATGTGGCCTGGGACTTTTTGACTATCCACACAAGCGTTCCTGGATTCCTCTAGAGAAGAGACACGTGCGAGACATCAATCCGAGTCTCTCTGTACTGGCCTCTTTCCATCAGCTTTCAGGTTAATTTAAAGCTGAATATAAAATAATTCCCGCCGGCGCTGGTTATTATACCAAGAGACACGAAGGACGAGAAGACGAGGAGGGCAGTAGATTCAGGAACAATCTCGACTTGTCGTATCTGTGCACGTCTGCCAGGAGCTGTACCGTGAGTCAGGCATATAAATACATACACTTATAAGACAAGCTAGACACACTCTTTTCAAAATAACTCCCACCCACTACATTTTTTTGAAATCTGTATTTACTAAGCTCTGCAATCGCCCACGGCAGGAACTGTGCTATAGTAATGATTCGAGTGAAATGGGGGTATCCAGCCGATAACCGAATTTCCATCCGGCCCTGCCAAACTCAGGCTGGCTGATACACAGTAAGTACTGGACAGTGACGTTTATCCAGCTACGTGCTCTGGCGTCCTTCCGCGGTATGGATGAAGTTCGGTGTCTGTGGATAAACTAGGCTCGGGTAGCATCTAATTTTTTAGAATGTCACCCCATGCAGACATTATACCTCAGTTTGTACGCAAGTACCGGCAACAGTATTTTCAAAAGTGCCGTTGTTCTGGTATTGCTGTTAAATGCAGTCCAGCGGGGGTGGCGGGGGGGCAGCAATAATAAGATTCACTGAGCAAAGGGGACAATTTCATTCTGCTGCCTTTTTCTAGTCATTTTGTTACCAAAATTTCAAAACACAACGGTATACCCAAAATATTACTCTACACCCCCAAAATAGTGCAATATTACGTTATATTATCATAATCCTGCCCAAGCTTAGCATAGGCTAGACGATAGGCTGTTGGAAGTTGCTCAGAATCTGTTATAAATCGATATGGGATCATTCCCGATTATTGATCCACTCTGGTTCATTTCAGAATGTTTAATGCCCTACCCAGTGTACATCTCTCTCCAGCCATGCATCAAACGCTACTGAGCACAGCAGTACATAATGGGTAAGCTGGGTATGTTCATTGGGTCTGTGTATGTGGCAGCAGTCGGGTTCTCAGCAGTGGATTTGCATCAGAGGAACCATCATCTGGGGGCGGTCTGGGGGGTTGACAGTTTGACAGGGGGAGGAGGCTCTGTTTCGCAAAGACACTTGTCATATCCAAAATGTCCTCAGATATTTGCCATATTGTTCACTGCACGGCAATAACCACATTAAATGTTCCTGTATGAGTTCTCTAGCTCAAATCGCAAGTCACGTTCCCTGAATTCATTCCCTTGCATAGTGTCCCATGCTGCTTACCATGGTATCTCACACTCCACCCCATTAGTAAAATTACCCATACACACTTTACAAGGTGGCCCCCTCTGTCTCCATTACATCATTCCTCACCTCCAACAGTACAACGATGAAGGATGACTTCTTAACCGTCTCCCAGGTGCTCTAAGTGTCCTTGGCTCCGATCGCCTCCCTGGGGATGCATGTCAGTTAAAGTTAGAGGTTGGGAGCAATTTATCTGTGTGTGTGTGTGTGTGTGTGTGTGTGTGTGGTCGGTCTCATCTGTGGCTCTCTTGGTGTGTGAGCTCGTCCCCAGCAGTAGTCCTTCCACTCACACTCTTTTCTCCACACGCCGGATGACAATGCAAGGCCATGTTCCTGTGCCGCATGATTACTCAGCGCATCACTGTGCATTTGTGCGTCACAGGCATTCAACATGACTAAGCATCAGAGTGTGTCATCGCCACCGTGTGTCCTTGTGGGTGTTTGTGAGTATTTATGGGTTTCAGACTTATCTCCAGACGCCCCGGCAACTCTGACTACGATAAGAAGATGGATGGATGGACAGATCTCTGGAAATCAGGAAACACTGTAATACATTTATATTTTACACATTTAGCAGAACCTTTCGTTCAAAGCGATGTACACTAGAAAAGCACTGAAGCAGTAACGGGAAAACCATTTATACTGTTTACTTTACAGCATTTTCACACCAAGTATTTTTACTAGGGTAACCAGATGTCCTGGTTTGACCAGAATGGTGCCAATTTCAGGCTATGTGTCTGGGTGTCTGAGAAATAGTTGAAATATAACGATTTGTCACGTTGCATGTCTAAAGCATTTTAACGTACCGCACGCGTAACCACACACGTGGCCCAGTTTAGCACTGCTCACCCTAATATTTACACTAATTATGTCTGATAGTGGACTGTACCGGAACTGACTCCCGTTCTGAGGAGTTTCACCAGTAACTTGAGGGTTATTCGAGTTCCAGCTGCTCGTGTTCAGATTGATCCATCGACGTCACAGAGATATCAGCAGCTGCTTTCCGGAAAGATTCACATGTTCCCAGAGAAGCCTACACATTCACACCAGCCGCAGGAGAGGATTACGCTGGTCATTCATGCCTTGAACTGAAATCAGAGGAAGTTGCGTTGAGGCGGATGCACCGCTCTAACATGCATGGCCTTTTCTCGTTTGTTATTTTTCTTATGCTCTGTGACAGTGCTGGGCGTACCCTTCAGTTCTGGTCCTCAGCCTGTTGCTGTGGAGGCATGTCTGATGGGTTCTGGCTGATAGACAAGCCTCTGCTGACCCCCTGCTAACACTGACAAAGTCATGGGAAAGAGTAGGCCTAATGTACCAATAGTGAAACCTTGACACTGCTCAAGGCCACTGCTGAAATGACCCCTTTCCTAAACGAATGCGTAACATTAAATACACGCAGCATTTATTTTCATTTACATCGACGTAAAGCATGATGCATCATGAGTGTAGAATGTGCGCTTTATTTATGCACGTGACGCTTACAAAACTGTGAATTTGCGGTATTTACTGCCATCTAGTGGTAAGGTTGTAAAATGACGAACTGGGTGCCCTCCATTTCAAACTTGACTCAGCGATGCAGCAAACGATTTAAAACCTGCGCCAAGTATAATTAAGTTTAAGGATCCCTAAAAAGCGTTTAAACTCGTGAATTATGCTCACACACAAATCCTCGCCAGATTTGGTGTCGCAGAAATAAATGTGGTTAAAATGTAGTTTATAATTCCATACAATACCGTCTTCACCTGCTCAGCAAAGAGGCTACTGCGGGAAGTGACTGGAAAATCCCGTTCAAAGGTTGGCGCCCTGCGCGCTGCCGCTCCGCGCAGACACGCGCACGGCCCGCGCACCGTCTCCGGAAGTAGTTGAGAAGCAGGAAGTGGAAGATGGAGGCCGCCGTGTTCATCTTCTCCCTGATAGACTGCTGCGCTTTGATTTTTCTCTCCGTCTACTTCGAATCCTTTTTCGGGTGTCTGTTAAATTAAACACTGGGTATGTCCTTGCAACCAATGCGGTCTCCGGTTCAGAGAGATCCAATACACTTAGTAGAGCTGAAAATGGATCTGGGTAACTAGCTGTCACGTTAGTTAAATAGAGTCTCGATGTCTACCTTTTCTTGGAGTTTTACTGTTGAGTCTGTTGTTGTCTAGCTGTTGGTCGTCAATCGTGGCGTATTTAATCATCCTAATGGTACTAGGTAAAATTTGCAAGTTGAACGCGATTCTTAGGATCCTCGTGGATGTCTATAATTGTGTTGTATGTGTGCTTTAGTACCCTCCAAAATCTTTAACCGCCGTTTCAGATCATCACTCTGTCTGATCTAGAGTGTGATTATATCAATGCGCGGGCCTGCTGCTCCAAGTTAAACAAAGTAAGTGCCAGTCTTACCGCCTTTGCACAATCTGTGCACTCTGTCCCTGTGCTGTGTTGTCCTGGCCCTTTTCTCCGTTCTTCCCCTGTTCTCTCTGCTTGACTGTCCACATGTAGTGGGTACTGCCAGAGTTGGTGTGCCAGGGCCTGGCTACAGTCCTCATGCTGGTCTCCATGCACTGGTTCATTTTTCTCCTCAACCTGCCTGTGGCATCCTGGAACCTATACCGGTGAGTGTCCCTGGAAAGAATCCATCCCAGTTATATCTGTATTTCCAGTATCCCACTACCTGTTATGTTCATATTTATACTATCTATATTGGCATATTCATTAATAATTGAATTTATGATGATCATATTCCACTTGTGATTGGCATCTTATTCATGTTATGCTTGTCAGTCGCTGTACATTGTAGGAGTATTTATTTTCTGGGATGGTTTATTTTCCTTTGTTGGTGCTGTCTGACACCATCCATTATGGTTCTGCTGGGGCTCATGTTGACATGCTGGTGCTGTTTCATCTGAATTGTTACATGATCTTTTGTTTAAATAATAAATTAAGTCTTTGATCTAGTGAGCTTAGTGACCTAGTGAAGTAAGTTTGTATAATTGTTAAAACATTGTAGTAGCAGTGCTAAGTGGCAGCAAAGGATGGAAACAGCACCTGATCATATGAACACAGTAACTCAAAAAGTATTTGATGGATCTTTTTTAAACTTCCCAGGAACATTTAATAGGTGATGATCTGGGGGCAAATTGCACCAAAATCGAAGCAGTAGCACATGAAGGGACAGTCACAGGTGCAGATCTGATTACGTTGAGACAAGTCACATGAAGTTGGGCTTTTAATAATGATGTTTTGGGGAAGTGAGGATAGTGTGTAGGGGGCTTAGAGATAGTGGAGGTTGGGGGTGTAGGGGGAGTTGGGATTAGATGGGGGTGAGGCAGTAATGGGGCCAACAACGTCTTGTTATAAAGCTTTTCGAAGTTTAAATTCCTGAGTTTTTTTTCCCGTGTTGAAGCAAAAAAAATGGATGTCCTGGTTGTCCTTATATAATGCATATGCATTCAGGATGTTAATGTGTAGCTATTTAATGTTCTGTATGTATAATTCCTGAGGGGGGAGGCTGAATATGATCACGTGTGTGTGTGTGTGTGTGTGTGTGTGTGTGTAGACGTGTGATTATGAGGGGGGTGTGTGTCTGTTAACATACATGCTCAGGCTGCCATGTGTTTTGCAGGTACCTCAAGGTCCCCATGGGCAACATGGGCGTGTTTGACCCCACTGAGATCCACAACCGGGGACAGCTAAAGTCCCACATGAAGGAGGCCATGATCAAGCTGGGCTTCCACCTGCTCTGCTTCTTCATCTACCTGTACAGGTGAGATCCCACACACACACACACACACACACACACACACATGCCTGTAGCTGTACTTGAGTGATTGTGGTCACCTGCCGTCACATACATTGTCTCTGTTTCTTTTATCTGTGAGAAAAAACTGTCCTTTTCAAGTTTTCAGCATACTGGCTGGTCCTGATTTTATGCTGGTAATAGTACTGTAATGTGAATACCGTTTAGGTCGTTCTCTCTCCCACTTGTATAACTTCCAGTACTGGTATTGTCTGTTTCTCCTAATAACTGTCATTATTATGCAGTAAGTCAGGAGTGACTTGTGAGGCAGGCTGTTGGGCCAGTATGACCAGTCTGATCGCTCTGTCCCTCCACCCCAGGCGTGCCTCACATGTGTTTACATGCATTCATGCAGAATGTTGGAATCTCAGGCTCCAAATAAGCCAGTGCGTGGCTGGAGGGAGCCAGTATAGGCATATAGTAATCAGCAACCAGTAGTTGTCAGGCAGTTTCTCATCGACACTGCAGACCGTGTGTGAGATGGGGTGTGTCACATGGTGCTTGTGGGGGGATGGTGTGTGGCTTAGCAGGTTAGGGCACTGCCTCTGACCAGAAGGTCATTGGTTCAGTTCCCACTGTTGGCAGAGTGATTTTATTGTTTGTCCCTTGTGCATTTGGGCTTTAATCCCCAATTGCCACAGGGACTGTCTGACCTGCAGATATGTTGAGCGAGAAGAACCTTTGAAGCTGTTTGCTGGCATCTCCATCCATTTTAGTCAAGGGAAAGCCTCCGTTGCAGATATAAAGCTGTCATGACAGCCAGTGAGGGCTGACCAGTCTAAAGCTGCATCTGAAATCTGAAGCTAAATCTGGGCCCATCCATGGGTCCAAAGGTCAATCTGGGCCCAGGTTGTGAGTCTGAAGCTGAATTTGGGGTCAGGCGGAGGTGTCTGAAGCTGAATTTGGGGTCAGGCGGAGGTGTCTGAAGCTGAATTTGGGGTCAGGCCGTGGGTCTTCTAGCTGATGGTGCAAATTACCATCTTTGTGGAGGGTAAGATATAGCTGTATTTATAGCGGGAGTTACGACCTGTGAGATTAGAGTCTTTTTAAACACCATGAAGCTAGTGTGGGCAGATCAATCTAACACCATCTCACATGTGCACACTGTACTTTGACTGGTACCAGGTTCAAATCCCAGTATTCTGTTTTGGGTGCCCTTTGCCAAAAACTGGTGACAATTTCAGGGTCTTGGTTACAGCACTGATTATGTCATCTCTTCATCTGACAGGTTTAGGTGTGTTAATCACAAACTTTGGATTAATAAACCAGGTAGCCTGTTACCTGGGGAGAATGACCTCACCAGATAACCCTTAACAGAGTAGTACGTTTCTTCCATTGAATTGTCATTAATCTCAGATGTAATCTGCCTATTAACTCCTACCTACTTCCTGTCTTCCACAGTATGATCCTGGCTCTGATCAACGATTGATGCTTCCTGGTAACAGTCACACTCCAGCGGCCCAATCAGAAATCAGGAATTGCCCTCTGTCCTTTCATCATAACCCCACCCATTCCATCAACCTGCTCTATAACTATGACCTATCAAACACTAGATCACTCCCAGTCTAACCATTGTGGAGATCTACATATGGATGAAATAAGATTTACAAAGGTGTGGGGTGTGTGTGTGTGTTTGTGAGAGAGAGAGAGAAAACTGACCATTATACTGAGTGTTTGTTGGTGTGTAGGAGACTGATCTTTATGTGTGTGAGTGATGAGTTTGTGTGTGTGTGTTTAAGGCTACAGTATTAATCCTTGGACATGGGGGAAGACTCTTAGATTATACGTAATTAGATAATGATTCAATCAATGACCCAAATTAAATGATAGTACTCAAATAAAACCACAAAGCCACATGTTATGTATGAAAAAGTGAGTGTGTGTGTGTGTTTGCTTGAGCCTCCCATGTGTCACATCAGAGTGATGCTGTCACTGTGTTTCTGTCACAATTAAAGCCACTGGCCAGCCTGAAGCTGACTGGCGGAAGTTGACTCTTAACTTCCACATGGATGTCCAGTGATCTGCCAGTGGATGTCCAGTGACAGCAGCTTTTGCCTGAATGGAGACCCATACGGGCAACTTCAGGTTTTCTCGTTCACGGAGAAACACAAACTCCATTCCGTGCGTCATGGCTGTCCACTAACCTGGGCGGTGTTTCTGCTTCAGCACGTTCCAGGGCTGCTGGGGTGGGGGGGGGGGGGGGAACTAATTTTATACAGTTTATTAGATGGGTAGTGGTGAAATCGATGTGATTAAGAATGTGCGACTGATTCTTAAAGCCAGCCAAAAAACAGGTTTACAAGTCCGAATTGTTTGTCAGGGTTCTCATTTCCTATGGACCTTGGGTCTCCACTTCTGCCTGAAAGACACAAAGTTCTCGACTGACCAAGATCATAGTGCTCAATATTTCTATCATGCTTAGGATAACCATTCCCAAAGATCACCCTGCACCTCCTCTAATGTTCTGTGTAGACGTGCTAATGCACCCGGCGACAATCAAATATCAAATCTTTAAGTCATCGATTAGCGGAGTCGTGTGCTGGAGGTACCATGTGTAAGATGATGTAGGGGGCGGGTCTTCAGGGGGAACTTTGGGGTTCCCTGACCCAGACTCATGGGACTGTGAGTTGTGGGTCAGATTTGTTGTAGGTGATCCTATCATGCCGAACTGGGTTCATTATTAAGTGTTTTTCCATTTTCTTGTAAGTGATGTAAACTGTTCGGTAATACAAACAATTGTTTTTTCAAACTTTTGTCTGGTGAATTATGTTCCAGATCAACTCA
The DNA here is from genome assembly GCA_026777045.1 of Hyperopisus bebe. NCBI lineage: Eukaryota > Metazoa > Chordata > Actinopteri > Osteoglossiformes > Mormyridae > Hyperopisus > Hyperopisus bebe. The sequence goes on along the minus strand of JAODJW010000135.1, from coordinate 12,809,475 downwards.
AAAGCCAGATTTGGACCTTGGAAGGTTCTGGTTTAAGTAGGTTGGATTCAAGATGCCATCGAGTTGAATGTTGTCACATGACTGATTTATCGCTTTGATTACTGGGGGAAATGGTTTGCTTTAGAGGTATGCTGTTAGTTAGCAGTTTGTTCTGGAAATTTGTGGCATATTTCAGTGCTGCCTTTAGAAGTTCACCTGTGTACTGGGTTTTGCTTTCCTAATTCAGCAGTGGTTATGTTTGCCATGTAAGAATGGATTTTAATAAGAAGTAACAGGTTTGCCTGTGTTTGCAAAATATAATCCGTAGCAACCAGTACACAGCATTCTTTAAAAGCTGAACATCATTTTGGCTAAATCCTGGCACTCTTGTGTAATAATTGGTTGACAGTAATTAAGACTGTATTACGAATGTTAATTTGAAAATAAGTGCAAAACTGAACAAATGTTTACTCCCCGTTTCAGTATGTATAAATAAACCTATGACCAGAAATCAGTCTTTGTTTTCCTGAGAAATCTGTAGAAAAAGGTTCCTGTGTGGAGACTGGCAAATGGGCATATAGCACAGACACGAGTACAGGTAGAATGTTCCAGCATTTGAACAGTAGGTCTCTAGTGACTACTGACTCTCCCACTTCTGCTTAATGGCTATATGTTGTGTTTCCTGCTCTGCATCTCCATGACAGAGTTGTCTTTGTGAATCTTGTCCATCATTTTCTTATGGTTTGTCTGATTCAGGTTTGTTTGCATTGGAAACTGGTGACTGATTCTGCTGTTTAGACCACTGCAAAGGTGTATAATTCAAGTCCAGGCCCAGGGGGTTAGAACAAGATTTTATTTTAACCAACCAGTTTAATATAAAGAGTAACAGTGAGAGAGTACTCAACTGGTTGGTTGAAACATAATCTTGGTCTGCATTTTTACTATCTAGACTTGAGCTATCCACCTCTGACTGTGGGGCATGCAATTTGAACCCAGGGCCTTCTGAGTGAATGCAGTGCCTCTGTGTATTGCACCCCTGCCTCGAACCCTGGGCCGTACGTGGCTGTTCTGCGAATGCGGTAGAAAACAGAGTCGGAGTCAGGCTTCACCGTAAATCCCTGATGGCTTTATTTAAAACACACACACACACGTTTCTCCTACGTCACGTAACATTACAGCCACTTCTGCAATAATGACCATAGCCCGTAGTGATGCGCCGCATTGGCTGCCAGCCCCGTGCCGCCCAAGACGCATTAGATGCGGCAAGATGGAGACGAGCGAAACGGACGTGCGTGAACAGCGATGGTCTTCCATCGCTCACGCCAGGCGGGCGGCGGGCAGGACCACGCATGCACTACCCCGTCCCGGGGCCGTCGCGGTCCCCCGGATCCCGAGAAGCGTGTTGCCGTGGGGTTTAACCCGGCCAAGTCAGCGGTGCAGGTTCTTAGGGACACACAGGGGGAGCGGGTGTAAAAAATGCACAGCCAGAGGCTAAATGCATATATTAATAGCATCTCACAAGAAAAACTGTAACCTACAGAAATAACATGAACACAACTAAAGTAATAAGAGTTCAGCCTGTCAATCCACTGTCAGTCGTCCTCAGAAAAACTGAAAGCAAGTCGGGAGTAAGATTGGATACCGGGATGAGTGAGGGGGGTGAACATATGGGGGGGGGAAACAGCCAAAAGGGGGCGCCATGCTTGGATATGGTTGGCAGAGGGTGGACGAGGCTTATTGTCTGAGCTGGGAATCAGTACTGAGGGGCAAATTGCTATAGAGAGCTGATCTGGAACACGTGGCAAAAGGGTCACGTGAACCATAGTGAGAGTTGCCATCCTCCCTGCAAAAGTGAGCGCAAAGTGGCCACTTACAATCATCACTGGATCACTTTTACGTGTGACAAGTGCTCTGACACACATGCATCCCTTCCACTAGTGCTTCTCCAGCGTGCATCTGAGCTGGTTGAGAATTCTCTCCTTTACAATGTCATGCTCTGCTAAATCATCCTTTGTGAGTGTGCAGTACTGCTGATTTTCCTGAAAGTTCAGGGGTTTGAAGTTTGAGACAAATGTAGCCCACACCTGCCAGTGGGAAAAGGCAGAGTGCCCTAGATCGGACTGCTTGAGGGCATGTTCAGGCTGGGTTTGGTGAGAACATTTCTTCATTCTCCTCTGGAAAGAGACCCAACGAGATCATCCTGCTGTCCTAGAGGACACACCCTTGTTGAGGTCACCCCCTCCTGTCACTACATACCCCTGTCCACCAGTTTCCCAGCAGTACTGGCACCAATTCAGCCTCACTGAGCTCCTCCAATTAGGTAGTATCAGCTCAGTGGCCTCCTTAATATCCCTTAACCCCCCCCCCCGCCCCCCCACCCAAATCATTTGTCCTTCACACATATCCACTGAACTTTAGAAATATTGGAGTCTGCCCCCAGCTCAAATCAATAGTAAAAGTGATTCCAAAACAAACCCAAACATCCGAAAATTTAAAATGTTCTCAAAACGTACGTGTGTGAAAATAAGCACAAATCGCTGCTGGTGAGTGAGAACAGGGCCTAAGGGACGCAGGGATTCTCAAAAAAGGGGTTTGTGTATAAATAGTTCTGTGAGTCATTTACAAGTAATATAAATAATTCAGGGGGAGGATCAGTCGCCTCCTCCTCTGCGCCCCACAAACACAAACAGCATCTCATTCAGCAGTTTCCTCAGGATAAAGAGCTTGGTCAGAGAGTCACTTGCTTATGTTCGGTTTGTCCGTTTTAAACAGAAAAAAATTAGATGTACTATATTTCTCTATCCGTCCACCTTCGGTGACACCCAAGCCAACATTTTCACTATATCGTTCTGGAGTTTTGATGCTACATGTGGAACGACCACAACAAGGAACAAAGGAAATGCCAGTGGCGGTCTCGCCAGCTGGGGGCGCTGTGTGATGGGGGGGGGGGTGGTGGTGGTGGTGGGGGGGGTCAGGCGTGTGGAGGAACGCCGTGTGAGACCATGCCAAACACATCAGAGGTCACAGCTGGCCTCCGGTGTGTGAAATGTGTTTATCTCCCTGACTCCGCCCCCCCGTCTAATTTCATTTTCTAGAGACGTCTTCTTTCTTCGAGTCATCAACTATCCATGCTATGGCAGCCCTCTGGGGAGAGAAATATGATGATGGTGAGATTTCCTGTCCACTTTCCCAGCCCCTGTCCCGCTATAAACATGGACATCATATCTGGGGCCAGCATTTGGCTCAGCGTGCTCAACCTCTGTGTCTGGTCGCCGGTTCGAGCCCAGCCTCAGCAGAATAGTCACATGTCTGTCAGCCCTAAACAAGGCCCTTAACCCCCAGCTCCACGGGCATCACTGCAGGTTTCACTGCACGGGCATCACTGCCAGTTTGCTCTCACCTACATGTGTGTCTAGGTGTCACGGAGAACAAAATGTGTAGGTGAAAAAGAGAACTTCCCCACAGGGGTCAATAAAATGTCATTAACTTAATTATCCCAGCACTGTTCCAATCCGTCCCAGTGTGATACTGGGATATCTGCCACTACCAGCCGCCTATCTATACTGGGCCAGTTCTTCGCCATTACCAGCCAAAATCACAAGCTGGGATACGTTTCCTCCTAAACACTCAAGAGTCCATCAGCTGATGTTGAGGGTCAGCGAGATGTCGCCCCCTGTCCACCTTCGAGTCCGGCCTCGGTCTGGCTAATCTAACATGCAGTCTTCCATTATTAATGTGGTCTTGGCTCACGAAGCCTTCAGCTCGGATAAATGGGCCTGTGTAAAGCACCGGTACGGACATCATCCGTGACATGGGGTTAGCGTCAGGCTAAATGTGGACCATCGTCAACTATTACAAACTAATATCCGTCAAGAAAGAGGCCAGTAACAAAGCAGGTGTGTCATCCATTTTGAGATCATTGCTAACTGACCCTAATGTTCTGTTAGCCAATGATGTGTAATTACTGGGGGTCCTCTGACTAGGCAGACCGGTCACTTACCACTGAGGTCCTCGATGTCCTGGGGATCAGGGGAGGGACCCCAGATACGCACGGTGCCGTCGTCAGAGGCACTGGCCATGAGGCCTGGGTATACAGGGTTCCAGCTCACGCAGTTGACCGTCCGCGTGTGCCCGCTGAGATCGGCGATGGGCAGTTCGCTGCGCTTGTGCCAGATGTAGACCTTGTGGTCTAAAGGGAGGGTGCAAGACAGTGTCAAGATGGCAGGAGGCGCAGCGGTCAAGGAGCTGCACTAATCTCAGACACCTTGTGGCTTAATCTCCACTAACCCACACATCCAGCTGCAGGTGGCGCTAGACATGCAGATGACTGTGGATCAGGGGCCTAATGGTGAAATAACTCTGCTGACCCTGTGATTTGTACTGCCGCCCTCAAGTCACAGGTACGACATTCTAACACGCTGAGCCTGTCGGGGATTCAAACCCCAGTCTCCTACTTGCCAGGTGGGGACACTCACCACGAAGTGAAAGGAGAATAAAAACACGGGAATTGAAATTGCAGCTGGATAAAAAGGGGGCAGGATTACTGTCTGCTGTCAATCAACACTTGCATCAACTGAAGTGGGAGCCAATGAAGTGAACAATGGAATCAAATCGGGGGGGGGGGGGGGGCAGACAGGGTGACTTCCCACCACCGTGGGCCGGCAGGCTTGCCTTCGCTTCCGCTGGCGATGAAGTCTTCATTGAGGCCCCCGAAGCAGGAGTGGATGGTGTAAAAGCCCTGTGTCACTCCCTGGTACTTCCGCACCAGCGTCCGGTCCTGCAAGTCCCACAGGTGGACTCCCTGCAGGGGGCGACATCGCGCTGACCCTCAAATGCTCCGCGGTCAAACCCGAGAAAAATCCCTCGGGGCACGCAGGAACACAGAAACCCCCGGGCGTCCCTTACCTGAGTTGCCACATTCAGCAAAGCTAATCTTCCATTTTTAGAAACCGTGAAGGACATTATGGGATGGTCCTCCTGCACGCTGCGGAAAGAAAGCGGATTGTGACATGAGCATTTGAGGAGATGGCCGTCGGAAGCCGAGTCACAGCTAGGGGGCGCCCTCCCGACAGGGCTGAAGTGGACGCTCACATGTTCCTGTCCGTCAAGTCCTCAAAGTTGTAACCACGGATACGCTGATGCGTGTCTGACGCCAGCACCGTCCGGCCGTCGCCCAAGCACCACACACACTGGACCCGCACACCCTCCCATGAGTCCAGCAGGTTCCCATCCAGGTCCTACAATGCGGGGATGGGGCGTAAGTTCATCTCACACGTAACAAGTTCCTTCACTGACACCATTGCTCTTCTGTAGCCCCACAACCAGAGGTGGAATGTTCAGGCCCAGAAAGTACAAATCCAGACCGAGATTTCGTTTCAACCAGCCAGCTGAGCATAAAGAGCCACATTCACAGAGTACACAACTAGTTGGTTGGAACAAAACCTTGGTCTGGATTTGTACTTTCTGGACCTGAATTTTCCACCTCTGCCCACAACGGGCGGGAGAAGGCTTCACTTAACGGCAGAGACCTGCTCCTATTGGACGGACAGATGGATGGACTCACACACTGGTAGAACTGGCCTCGCTGTCCACCTGTAACGAAACGCTTCCCGTCTGGGTTCCAGGCCACGCTGGTGAGGCTGTCCTCATGCGATTGGCTCATTTTTGTCCGCAGCACTCCCGTCTGTGCCCAGGTTACAAATGGATAAACAGAATCGATGAACCATCTACCTGCCGATTCTCACTCTCCTGAGCGTGTGAGTGATGGAGGTGTGAATCTCACGGAGGACGAGCGAAAAATAAGCTACCTGTACATTCCAAAGCCACACCTCGGAGCAGTCGTCAGGGCCACAGGCCACCAGGTACGTGTCATCGGGGCTCCAGGCCAGGTAGGAGACTCCATAGGCATGACCCTCCAGGGTGCGCAGCGCCCTCAGCTGGTGGGAGTCCTGACAAACACACAGCAGTCAGTAACACAACTTCACATCTGGTCAAAGTGTGTGTCTATAAAAGACAAGACACCGCATGAAAACTGCTGATCAAGTCAATTTTTAAACTATGCCACTCCTCTTCTCATACGTTCCCAGGCTTGGCCTGCTGGGATCTGCCTAACCCTGTGCTTAACAGCACGCAGACCCAGCTGGGACCAGTTTATCACCAGCACCAATTAACTTCTTGACGGGTATAAGGTCACGGATGGACCCTGTTTACGCACAGAGAGAACAAACACTCACAGGGTCCACCTGCCATATGATAACGGTGGCGTCTTTGGAGCCTGTGGCCAACTTGGTACCGTCGTTGGAGAACCTGCAGAACCACACCTCATTGCAGTGCTCTGTGAGAACCTGCTGGGTGGTGCAGGGGAACTGTCTCCTAGGTGGAAGGCACAGTGTGCGTTACCTTAGCTGTACTGAGCATCGAGATGCGAGCAAGCGGAGGGAGACGGCTGAGCGGGGGACACAGGGAGACACACCGGCTGCACATGTGGTCCAGGAGCAGGGACACCGAGTCCAGGCTGCTGTCCAGCTGCGTGTTGTGGTAGAGACAGTGATCCCGCTGCAGCTCCACAGCTTGGCGCAGGAGACAATGCAGCCGACGGGGCGGCAGCATCACCGAGGGCGGCAGGTACGCTGTGGGGGGGGGGGGGGGGGGGGGGGGGGGGGGGGG
>JAODJW010000135.1:12783494-12798635 GCA_026777045.1 Hyperopisus bebe | reverse complement strand
ATCCTGACATATCCAGACAGCAGACAGTAACACATCCTGACATATCCAGACAGCAGACAGTAACACATCCTGACATATCCAGACAGCAGACAGTGACACATCCTTACTGGTCCTAACAAAACAATGACATATTTTCACATATTCTGCTGTCAATAGCCTTACAGAGGGTCATTTTTGGCTGGAAGTGTATCATCCAATTAAAATATCAATCAAAATATGCAACTGCATTTATTATTCACACTACGGCACCAATTTATATTTAAAAAATCATATATGCTGACATATTTTAATAAATTCCAGCCCCATGTATCAGGCTCCTTTCCAGTGCCGTGTCTGGAAACTGATCACCACAGTCACCAAATGTCCACCAGCAGCAAGTGTGTTCCATGAGTCATGTGTTTATAAACAAGCTCCTGTCCAGAGGTGTCACTCCAGGAGACAGGAAGTGAGTTTCATCACTTCCTGTCTTGGATTTAAGTCTTATGTTTATTATTGTTATAATTAATAATAATGATGTTATTAAGATTTGCTATTTTTCTTTCGCAACTTGTTTACTTGTAAACACATATCAATAATGCTGGACTGAACTGAAACAATGAACCATACTAAATAAAATGTTATTCAGGTGTGGGGAAAAAACAAAATATGTAATGAGGGTAATACGATTTTAAAAGCGAAGACCTTCAACGCGGCTTTAAATGCTTTCAGGGACAACTCGTCGTTTGCCCGTAAGCTGATTCCGCTTAGCAGGTTCAGCAATGCCCAAATGAGTCTTTGTACAGCGGCTACCGGGATGTTTACAGGCTTAATATATAACAAAATCAAATAACTGAGTATTCCGAGACAGCTTTTCATAACAACATCAATGACAATAATATCTGTTGTTTTATTCTGTAATGTTATGTTTGAGATTTTTTTAGGATCTCTATTTATGGCCGGTTATATGTGCTGCTCACCCCAGATATTATAATAATAATAAGGAGGCCGATGACGGACGGACGGACACGAGCGCTGCGGCTCGGCTTGCGGACTTACTTCAGACCTAGACCGTGCAGATGCTGCCCTATGAGTCGGACGAGGTCTTCATCCCACTGAGTGAGACGCTTCTTCTTCTTTATCGACCCCGATCCTGGGGGGGCGGGGGTGGCCGAACCTCCGGTGCCTGTCCCGGGGGAAAGCCCATCTCCGTCAGCGGCAGCGCCGGAGAGCAGCCCGTTGGAGCGCAGTGGCTCGCCGCCCGGCGTCCCCGCATCGCGTCCTGCGTCGTCTGCGCCGTTCGCCTGCATGCCGGCGTCAACCAGAGAAACCTGGTCCGTGGTTAAGGAGAAACGGCCGCGGGGACGGTACGAGAGGCCCGCCGTGAGTGCGAACGCCCCAGACCGTCCGTCGCTGTTTCTTGAGCCAGAGCTCGAGCCTCTGCGCCGCACTGGCCTCGGAGCTCGCAGAGGGGCTGTCAGATCGCCCAGCCCGGAGCTCGCAAGCCCATGCACAAAGCGTCCTGCTCGCCCCACCCCCCCTCTCTGCTCGTCGATAACAGCTGCAAACTCCACGAAAAATGGTGTCCAAGCACCGTGACATCACAGGAAATTCCAGTAGTGCCCTGGTTCCGGGGAATAAATATCACTGTAAATAGTCCGCATGGTGCCGGTAGCTAGTGCTAGTCGCTGCAATTGTGCGTGTGAAATATACCAAAGTGAAAAGCCTCGGTCTGTTTCGCAGTGCAAAATGATCGGAATATTATTCTGTGTATTGTTATTGCGCACGGCAGGTAATGGGGGGGGGGGGTGCCACGGAGACCCCTGCTGTTGTTCCTGCCGCCGATGTTGTTGTTGTTCTGAACAACTGTGTCCTATGCAGAAGAAAAGGGAACGATCAACGATAATGCAGTTGATAATACGTCTTTCAGTCGCGTGTAATGCTTAGCTTATCGAGGCCGATTGATAATGTCCGAAAGAAATTAATATTTGCGCTGTGGAGGGACATGTCCTGCAACTGATCCCATTGTTCCTATAGTTTTTTAATGGAACTGAAATATGAACGAAAACTATGCACTGATTTTCTGTATGCTTACTAGTGTCAGCACAAACCACATATATTTCATATTATTTTCATTGTATTTTGTCTGTGCATGTTTCACTCACGCATAAGGATGTATATACACTGTCAGAAAAAGTACCAATTTGTACTTTTGAGTATTACTTGTCACTGGGTCTGTACACTCAGGGGTCTGCCAATTATACCTTGTAGCTGTAGGTAAACATACCTTTTAAGGTACAGAAGTTGACTCTGAGGAACATTTTTGTACAGTTGGGGGTACATTAATGTTGTTTACACCTTGTGGTACAAAACAGTACCTGATCTGTACCCATTTTTCTGACAGGATACTCAGCTTTTCCATATCTGTGGTACTATGACATGAGGAATTCAGCTAAGGGCTAACACTGCCATTTTAGATACTAAAGTGCAAAATATGAAACAGGCACACAAACTGAGTGAACCTTTCTAATTGTATTCCTTATATAAATGAAAGTATGTAAAGAATATCATAAAGACATCAGTCATAATTTGACTCCAAACTACTGGCTTCCAAGGAACAAAAAAAAATCCAATGTTCTTGTTAAACAGGTTTCAAAATCTCTGGTGGGAATACTGATGTCGCCCTCAGAAACAAAAGCTATTATTAGTTAGCAAACCTGCTGGGTTATTTTTGTGAAAGGACACCAGCTTTATTCAGCTCATAAGGCCATCACATGTGGGCTACACTGGGAACTGAAAAGAGATAGAATGCTGATCATTTTGCATAGTTCCTATGGGTCTGAATGCATCTTTCTGTTGTGTGGGAAAACTTTATTAGGTTTTTCTTATTATTGTCATGCACCAGGAAAGTAATTCAGTTACACAAAATTACTTAAACAGATCTGTCCACACACCTTGTATATTTGAAGGCTCATTGAGCAACTGCATCTCTTATGAGGACGATACAATTTCATCTTGAGGATAAATATGCAACAGTATCCCAGATTAATGTGATTTTTCTAATTGAAATTTTAATATAAAAATCCCTTAGACAGCAAGTGTAAGAGATTTGGATGCTGAAATCAAAGTTCACGTGACTGAACAGTCACAACAAGAGAGTCAAAGTAGCCAGAATGGCAAATGTGGCACTTTTATATAACAGATTCTATACTACAGGTTATTTATAATATATTGACGATGGTAATATAAGCTATTACAATGAGCAAGCACGTATTTTGAAAACATACATATATACATTGGTGTGGCGGCGTCGAAGTGTCAGCAAAAAGCTGTTGTATTATGCAATTCTGAACAGCAGATATGACGTTGTGGAAAAACCGTTGTATTGCCTACTTGTGGACAACAGGTGGCAGTATACGACAACATTCAGATAATACCGGGGCGCTCAAGTAAAAAGTCAATGTGCTGCGCACTCCCATCAGCAGGTGGCAGCATGCACACTGCCATTCTGAAAATTAAAAATAAAAAAATACAAAGGAAGAAGAAAACTGCAAAGATGGCGTCGTTGTTGGAAGCAACACATGTGAGCTTGGAAGAACATAGCGGTAATATTTTTCATTTTTCAACCAAAAACGAGGCAGCTTATATAATAAAAATATCTTAATTTGAATTTTGAAGCAAATCTGTAATTTATTTTTGATTTCATTATTACAGGATTTAACATTGTTAGACATTGCAGCCTGGCTAAAAACTGTAATTTACATGGCATACTGCCGGTGGTGCCTGTGTATATTTTTGAAACATGTTGACATGTGGTTTATGGGCTGACGTACCGCTGTTGTGTGTGAGTATGTGTTCCTGATCCTGTAACCATTTTCTCAAACGTCGCCATTCAGACGCCCGAGACAGCACAGGAGACTCCGACGATGAGAGTAATGATGGGGCGAGCGAAAGCGAGCAGGCGGAGGACTCGGAGAAAACCAATCTTAATGCGGGATGGGCGGACGCCATGGCTAAGATTCTTAGCAAGAAAACTTCAGAGGACAAACCGAGTATCTTAGCGAAAAATAAAGACTTGGATAAAGTGAAGGAGAAGGAAAAGAAGGAGCGACTGGAAAGGAAGAAGCAGGTACTATCAGGCAAAGGGTTAATGGAAGAGGATTTTTATAACATGTTGCAAGGGATTGGGAGGGGGCGTAACAGGGTCTGTATTAACATTTTGGCCGCATTCATTTGCGTTCCCCTGCAATTTGCAGCTGGATAAGAAGAGGGCCTGGGAGATGCTCTGCCGGGAGAAACCGGATGTGGTGCGAGACCGAGAAACTGAGAGGAACCTGCAACGGATTGCCACCAGGTGAGAACTTGTACATGGCCGCAACATTGACTTACACACACTCCCCATAGAAATTATGGGGACCGTGTGGGGGGGGGTGTGAACCATTTTTCTGCATGTTCATTCCTGTGATCAAACCTGAAACACAGCCAGCGTGTTAAGGATCCTTGTTATTCTTGTCATCTTCCTCATCTAGGGTCTGTCACACCTCTTAATGAAAACGCACACAAGTGTGTCGTGCTGTATCTCCCTGACCTGCTTAGACTGTCCTGTGGTTTATGGGCTGTTTCTTAACAAGAATGACTCTTGGTTTCTTAACAAATCACATCTCTTCACAGGGGTGTGGTCCAGCTGTTCAATGCTGTGAGGAAACACCAGAAACACATTGACGACAAAATGACGGAAGTCGGCGGGTCGGAGAGAAAGCGGGCCAAGCTACTCTCCTCGGTCTCCAAGAAAGACTTTATCGACGTTCTGCGTGGGGCAGAAACTGATGCTGTTCCTGCATCACAAAAGCAGGTGGTGAGTGTACAGCACCCTCTAGGGACAGCAGGCGGGATAGTCCCAAAGAGTGCCAAGTGAGGCTGTACAATATAGTTTCAGTACCAGTTTGACTTATTGCTTGTTCCCTGTCTAGCTGCAGGCTGCCGCCAAGCCAGAGGAGAAGCCGTCGTGGAGCATTTTGCGGGACGACTTCATGATGGGGGCATCCATGAAGGACTGGGACAAGGAGAGTGAAGAAGAGGGAGATGAAGGGGATCAGGAGCGTGTACAGAAAGGCAGTGTGGACTACAACAGCGAATCAGACTGACCCCTAATTCGCATGTGTGTTCCTACGTGGACATTTAAGGTACATAGGCTATGGGCACATTCCCCTAGACCGGGAATTCCCCTGTACCTACATTTATAGAGAGAATGAAGCTATGGTCCCTCTATGGTGTGTCAGATGACTGTGCCTCAGATTTAAAGCGTGTTCCTCCACATGTGGCACGTTGTGTAAAACTCCCTGCTGTCAGTGGTTCAGCAGGAGCCAGTATCATTCAGTAGCATCAAAAAGTTTGGAAGGTCAGTTTTTATACTAATCTCCTGGGATGGCAAATGCATAACACACCCCACTGGTAACAAAAGTGCAGGGGTTGTTGCCTTTGTATGCCTGCTTTGTTTTTGTCGACCTACTTCTACTAGCCCCTTGCCAGCTGCACAAAAACCAAATGATCTTTGTGCTGATTAATTATAAAACATCTCTTGTCCAGTTGCACAGGGACGGTCATTCTGTGAATGGCTTCTCGCTGCTTCTTGTTTGTTGTAGATTTCTCCATTAAGACAAAAAAAATATTTCTAAGGTACCGTGTCTTGCCTGCAGCTTGAGTAGCTGGTGGTTGGCTGGAGTCCCACCTCTAAATTCTGTTTCTTTCCATGCTACTGGTGAATCACACGCAAGGCTGTGATTTTAAAGCACATTTTTTATTTGCGTGTCTTTGGAGCAGTTAGTACAAAATCCTTGAAATAATTTGAAAAGAATTAACCTGGGCAGCCTTAAACATAACTTGTTTTAAAAAACAGAGCAGAAATTTCTCACATTTCAGTTCAGTTTATTCTTTGTCCCAAAAGGGCAATTTCATCAGTTGAGGTTCTGCAGGCGTCTACACTGGCTCCTGATAATCACCTTGAAGTCAGCATGTAAACGTTCATATTGCCCACTTTGTCATTTGTTGGCACCTAACGCAGATTCAAGAACAGGATTCCTGTGTTGCACATGAGCACTGCATACAATGTCTCCTTCCTGTCCTTCCGCCAAAGGAATTCCACCCAGTGCCCTGCTGCACTGCACTGAATAAGCATTTCAGGAAGACAGATGGATGTGAATAGTGGGGAAACCTTCCATTAAAAGGATCCTGTTTATATGGGAAATGCCCTGCCAAACAATAAATAAAATGATCACATTCCAGGTTTATGAGTAGTCTTGGTAAACACCCAGAACGAAATACACGGCAAGTAAATGCACCTCCCCCTCACGCCAAATCCCCCCATATCAGTTTCCAAAGCTTGGTTCCTAATCTGCAGCCTCTGATGCACATCTGGTGTGGTGTGAGGTTCTAGAGGCCGGGCGAAGTACTTCACGGTCGTCTTCATAGCTGCCTGTCTCCTCGAACACGACAAATGTGCCAGATAAACATTGGGATTGGGAATACCTTGGAGCTGCTGATATACAGCACTCAGTAAATTATTCACAACCTGCACAACAGGGACTTTTACGTACAGCTGTTGTCTGCTTTGTTCAGGCTAGAGCTACGCTGCATGTTCATTCTCACGCTAATCTCACAGGCCAGCCGACTTGGTACCAGATTTCTTCAGCAGGAAGGGCTTTGGGAAAGAGAGACAAAACACGAACTTATTCATTCATTTCCGGCACTTAATTCTTAGTCCGTCTCCCGCAAAACAATGCTCTGACGGACAAAAACAGCACTGCTGCAGCAGCTGTCATGGCGACGTTCCAGGACTGGCTGATCTCTGTCAGAAATACAGTGTTGCTTGGTCATATGCATTATCTACCAATGCGATGTTAGCAATGCTAATCAGTCAATCATCGGTCTGCAATTGTTGAAGTGGCTTATGTGTTCTGTGTCTGTAAACTTGCCTGTAATCAACTTTACTTTTACCCAGGTCCCATGGGCATTGGTTATGCTGCAGAAAGTTCTATGTTTATTCTCCCCATTTGGCCTGGCATAGACAGACCTTATAATCTTGCCGTTCTGCTTGGGCAGAGTGTTGAGTGTGTCGTTCTTGAAGGGGTTTGGTAAGGTCAGTGTGGGTAAGACAACAGAACTGGCGTGGACCACACATTCACCTGCGAGCCAGCCAGGGTTCTCCGAGTTGCTGAGAATGATCGGGGAGATCTGGAGGAGACAAACACAAGTGTGCTTCAAACAGACAGGCTGACTTCCTTACTGGTGCCCCAGAAGAAGCAGGGCAAGCTTCTAGAATATGGCTTCTGAATGACCTTCATGTCACTCTGGTTGGAGCAGCTGTGGAACATGGCATCTTTTTGTCACATTTTTCAGCAGGCTGAGGATCTTTCTGTATTGTTGGGGTTCTAGATAATCCAGACGACTCATGGAACGGCTGTACAGGACAACAAAACAATATGCTGCAAGTGCTGTATTTGTATTGTGGACATATAAACAGCAAGAACACACAACTACGAAGAATTAAGAGTTAAACAACTGTATCCATAGATACCAAAAATACATTGAAAGGGCCCCAAGTTCTCCGAAGTCAGCATAAGTATGAAGTGTTTCAGGTTCTCCCATTAAAAAATAATTAGCATTAAAAAAACTATCAGTGTTTAGCTGATGCTCATTTGTCGACAAAAGTGTGTCACATGACTCACTGTGTTTTTTTTTGCCTTTTAGCAGATGGTTTAATATGTCCCCTCTATGACCTTATGTTGTAGGAGGGGTTTGTGTGTCCCAGTAATTTCAGGAACTATTTTATCCGGAGCAATTGCACCTGGTAGGGTCTTCCAAGGGGAATTGGTTGAAGATGAGCAGCCAGACTAAGTACTATTCCAATGATCATTATGATGAAAATGATCAAGCATTCAGACACCCAGCTTGCAACAGAACCTGAGCCTGATTCTAGAGCCCATCACAGGAGGGAAGCTCATTGGTGGGTACCTGCTGGTCAAGCCGTCAACCCTGGGACTGTTCTCCTGTGGATCCACCACCTGCAGAAGGAACCAAAGGGTCTGGTGCAATGTGGATTGAACAGCAATCAAAGGCAGGGGCCTTCGTGGAGCAATTCCTGCTTACTGAAACTTTCATTCAAGAAACATGAGCAGATCTGATTTCTTCCTAAAGCGTCCATAGAGGGAAAATCCGATATTTATCAATGTTTTAGTAAAGACATGCTTCAACAAAATCTCTGTCAAATTAGTTACAAATTTGATGATTATTCAAAATATGTTTTTTGTTTCGTTTCTCAGTAAACGCCTCACACAGGAAAATACTGGAAAACAGGAGTGGAGTATATTCCTTCGACTGCTTGATTACGTTGCTCTTCATTTGCGATAACTTCTTCTGTGAGAGCTGGACCACATCTCCACCTGCTCCTCTGACATGCAGCATGTGGAGTGTTAAGAGTCTCGTATGGAGTCGGCACACGGCGAGTGGAACCTCCCTGTTTGTCTTGATAAATACAGTAATGAATAATGGATGCAATGTGCTCATCTGACACAGATAATGCAAAGAGCTGGGACGCCTCCTGTTGTGTTTCTTTGCATCTAATTTCAAATCCCTTTTATTTCCCTTTTATTTCTTGAACAGAAGATACTGAATTAACCACATTCTTCCTCTCTTTCCAAGCAATTCCTTTGCCCGACCCAGTGACTCCACTAATCACGCAAGAGAATTTTTCTTTTCTTTTGTTACCTTCTGTTAAAAGTACCCCAGTCTCTGCTTCTCTGAACTTCTTTTTTTCCTTACGCTTTTGACATTTTGACGGGTCCGAGGCACGTGTGGCGGCACATCCTAATATGGTAAGATTTGGGGCATTGATGAGTGTGGATTATGGTAATGAACTGACAACATGCACCCGGCTTAAAATTTACGTTTGTGGACAAATCTGTAAATGTGTACATTGGTATTAATGGCTAAAAAGACTTACTCCAAGAGCAGGATATACCGACAAGCCATCAGTTACAACCCAGGCAGACCTCTCAATTGGCTCAATCGTCTTTTTACGTGTGATTTTTGCTACACTTCTGTTGCAACAGATCTGCAAATGTGTGTGGAGATTTGCCTGTGTGTGGAGGTTCTGGGGGCTCTTGCTTAGGGCTGTCCCACTCGCAAGGCTTTGAGGGCTTAGGGCTGTCCCACTCGCAAGGCTTTGAGGGCTTAGGGCTGTCCCACTCGCAAGGCTTTGAGGGCTTAAGTGTGGAATGTCATCAGGGTATAAACCATGAGACAGAGTACTACACAATAATACAATAATAGCCCCATATAGTTGGGGTCATACCCCCAGCATAGGCATTGATTTAGGGAGGGACATGTCACTCATAGTATCATATGTAATATAAAGCTTGGTTTATGTGGCACACCGAGTGTCAAACACTTATTTTTGTGCACATAACACAACCTGTACCACAAAAAGCATTATTTGATGATGAAATCAAGTAACGGCTTGCTGCATTTGGTACATGAAAGTATAAAGACTTTACTTTCTTTCATGAACAGAAATCAAAAGAAATGTTTCTTTTGTACACTGAATTGATATCAGCACTCTGCATTTCATGAACAGAAGAAGATCATTTGTGGACAAATTGCACTTTGTGAAAAATACACAATCATTTTGTGGACGAAATGCACTTTGTGAATGATAGACATTCATTTTGTGGATAAAATTGATCCTGTGGAATCAGGAAAAGCATTTCGTCCCTTGCTGAGTCATGAAAGGCACCAAGAAATGCATTTCATCTTTTGCTGAGTCACCGAATGCACCACGAAGAGATGCATCCATCTGCAGAGGCGCAGTACCATGACATCATCACAGTCTTAGGCCAACAGTTTTACACCCGCAGTTTCAGGACGGGATTTACATGTTCGTGGGGTCAGGGTTAGGATTAGAGTTATGGTTATTAAGGATGATATTGCCACAAAATGTCTCGTCTTTTGCTGAGTCACGAGAGGTAGGTAATAGGTCCATGCCTGTGGAGGGAGTAGTACCTTCCAATCACCAGAAGGTGGAGTGGTGTATGCGTTTGCACATCAGTGTAATTACATTTAGCTTGCATTTAAATGTAATTAAAATAAAAACCTAGTAACTCCTGGGCTCATACTTTTACTGTTTGTACTCATTAGTGTAACTATTTTTTCATTACAGTTTTAATATCTTGAAACCAAGCAAATGAAAGATCTCTGAGCTGATTTCCTCCCGTTGTAGGCTGTCCCCGATGGTTCAGGTCAGACACACTGGGTGGCCTGGCTGTGTGTAACATGCAATAATAAAACAGCGAATATGAATGGATTCACAGACACGGAGATACAGTACCGACTGTCTGCGGATCCTCGTAGAAATGCTGAGGTTGCAAATTGCAAATAGAGCTACAGTTACTTGATCTGGGGGTGCGTTTCCCAAAAGCATATTTCGAATGAAAGTTTGCAAACAGTGTTGTTAAGTTGTGTTGGTCGAACTGCATTTAACAAATGCTTGTTGTGTAGTTGTAAGAGTACTTTTTTATGTACTTCTCGTTTCATGGTATGATTGGAGGGGATGTTGTTTACCCACATTGTTTGTGCTATATGGGAGAATTTATTACATAGACAAACATATATTTAGGGCTGCACGATTACTGCATCGCAATATCACATGCATTGAATAACTTAGATAAAGATAGATTGAGTATTATTGTGATATTTATAAAACTAAATAGGCTTCCTTTGCAAGGAGTCTGGGTTCAGCCTTGGAGATAGAATTAGGGGCTCAGACATTCAGGAGGAGCTCAAGAAGAGCTGGTGCACCTCCGCATCCAAAGGAGCCAGCTGAGGTGGTTGGGTATCTGTCTAGGCTGGGAAAGAAGAGTTCTGGCCATCTCTGCTCAGACTATTGCCATTATGACTTGGGACCAGGACAAGTGTTGGATAAAGGATGGATGTTTGTGTGTGTGTGTAATAATATTAATATGTTTTTTAAAAGATCCTTTCAACTACTTGATAATCCAGTTCTGAGGAGCCCATGGAATTGGATAAAAAGAATTGTCCAAATCAAGGTTGATGTCCCCCATGAACAGCAGCCCTCTTAACCTCTAAACCGTAATGGAGACATTGGCTCCCCTTCACTTTCTAAGGGTCATTGTTCCTGTGTCAGGTGACCTGTAATGGAAAGCACCTTGTGTACATGATGGACTCCAGAACATTCCAGACAGTCAAGTTTTCTCTTTCACATGCTAAATACTCATTGATGTAAAAAAATGGGTGTGTTTATCTTCATAACAGTATTCGAGATGAGTATCAAGAGAGGAACAGAGTGTGTCCTGGCAATCTTCTCTTTCAAAAAGGAATAATTGAGACAAAATTTCAGACATGCTTAAAGCCCTGTCTGTATAGCTATCAGCGCAGAGATACCTGCTATCAAGGCATCGTCATTTTAAGCATGTTGTTCAGGATGGTAGGAGGGTACACATTCATTCTGACACAGATAACAATAATTTCTAAAGTCTCATTCACCAGGACAAATCGTCTAAAAACAGTTTTTATCCCACAACAATCATGGCTTTAAATTCACAATAGAAACTGTTAATTTTTATATCTCATCAGTGCAATTTGTATATTTTTAATATATATTTTTTATTACTCTTATGCCTCACATTAAGTTGATTGCATTTTCAATTTCATTGTTCAAGTGACAATGGCAATAAAGATTATCTTTTTCTTTATCAGCCCGCCACATTCTTCACAAGAGCTATGTGTGAGGGACAGTGTGTGATTCCGTGGGTTAGAATGCTGTGCCAGTGATTGGAAGGTTCCGGATGACATCCCCCCTCAACTCGAGTACTGACTGTAACAAACTTTTTCTATTTTATAAAGGAAACTTGTTTTATTTGACATATTTTCATTTATAGTTGTAAGAATAAAAAATCAACAGTTTATGAAATAAATGGAAAAGTGGTAAAAACCTGTAATGTGCAAAAACTCTTGACTGGTGGTGTACAGTATGTGCTCCCTTCTAGCAAAGGAGGGGACTGTCAGGGGGTCTCTGAGGACTGGGTTCGGAAACTCTGCTCCAACAGTCAACACAGTAACAATTAACAGTACGATCATCAAGACAGCCTCCTTCATCTCTGCCATGACGACCCATATTCTGCATTCCACTGCAGATCAGTTGACTGATCCCCTCACAATTACATATTCTGTGACTGGTGCACTTGTAAATAATACTTTGACAGTAGGAAGATTTTGTTACCAGCAGCTGAGAGCATGGCCAATGACTAGAGGAAACAATTTCTGTTTCATATTTCTAAACATGGTGTGATGTCTGACACCGAGGGTCATCAAGAGGAGGGGATGAAGGAACCTTAGTTTACGGAGGAGAACAGAGGGAGTGAAAGGTGCCGAAGGAGACCAACTCAGTGCATCTCTGCTCATCTGTGCTTATGTTTCCCGAATTAAGGGCTGCAGTATTTCCTCTAGAGTATGTTTGTTGTTCACCAACCTGTCTCAGAGTATATTGTTTATTCACTCAAAAGCTATTGAACTTTAAAGTAAATAAAAAATTTACCAAGATTGAGCTGCTGGTAAAGTTCCTTAATTAAGGGCTGTAGTATGTCCTCTAAAGGGAATGTCTTGTTCTACAATCTGATTCAATCCAAAGCTACTGTATATTAAAATTCAGCTGAAGTTAAAAGGGGCAACTTAACACTCACTGTAGCAACCCCAACCTTCATTTCACAACCTACAATTTCCCTCACCATTCCAGAGCATAATAAGAGCAGGACATGCTTTAGCAGTAACGTGAGACCACTCTGTTCAGAAGTATGATGGATGGAGCTCAATTTCACTGGATGATAAATGGCAAAGAATTTTGCATGACATCCATTAGTGGAGACACACACATTCACAATTCCATTTTGTCAACTTGAAAATTTGTGCAAAAAATTCACACTGCTACATAGATACCAGTATATAAAAAAACCTGCCTTCAATGAAAGATTAAGTAGTCTAATTTATATTCTTGTCATGCCGCATTTCAAGTATCATATTAAAGAAGCTTTAGGTCACTATTGGTGGACAATAAGACTGAATGTCCAGTAAGTGGAAAGTATGACATGTTTAAAGGATAAAAAGTTACACACCAACAGGAAGAGAATGTTGACACCTGGAGATAGCTCCTACTTAATGTTGAGGGGTTTATTTTTAAAATGCAGGAATATAAATAATTACAATGGGAAGAACAAAATGTCATAATATTAGATATACATCACCATTAATATAAAAACATATCAGGGAAGTACAGTTTTTCTGTTTTAAACAGCCGTGGCCATCAGATCAGTGGAATATATTCCTGTAGAGGGGAGGGGTAAATGTGGCTCGGAGGTTCCCTAGGAGAGAAAGGAGAATGGTTAGCACAGGGGTGAGAGCTGTACCACCCACAGGGAGGCGTCCAACAAGGGCAAGAAGAAGGGGCATTTCCACCCAGGAATACCTTGTGGTTTTTGACAGGAGACCCATTTTGAATCCCGCCCTTGACCCTATTGTGCGTGGGGTTCAAACTAGTTTGGCCTGTCACTACCTGTGTGATCACAGCATTTCCCATTAGCAATCGTGTATTTTCGACTGAGAAGACTGATCAGCACCAATAGGGGGCGATGTCGAGTGACTCAAGCTACATTCACTCAGATGCAGCCTTTTCATTGAGCTGTGCCTCTGTCCTACATAACTGACCCACTAATAAAAAGCAAAAGGGTCTGGGAAGGTTTAAAAGAAAACTTAAACATAAGGAGGGGAAATGAAAAACAGAACAAAATAATCATAATAAGTAATAATCAAATAAGTAATTAGCAAACCAAGGCCACACGATTAGGAAAAAAATATTGAATGTAATAATATGAATTACTTATATAAAAGCATGTTCAAATGTACTTTTATGATCTGTTTTTCAATATTTACCATCATCACTCAGGCAGTAATAGTACAGTAACCATTGTGGCCATATGTGAAACAAGGAAATTAAAGCATTTAATGTTCTACTTTATCAGTTTACCAGGAAAGGAGTACAGATTACCTTCTGAGACGCCTTGGGGACAGGATACTTAGGCTGTCGGCCTACAAAACAAAGAATGAAGAGCTCTCACTATGAGGAACAAGAAGAGGAGGCCAAGTCATTATGTTAAAAAAAGGTCTCACGTCTCCGCCTGCAGCAGACGACACAGAGGATGATGAGAGCGATGATGATGAGGAGGAGGAGGAAACCGCAGGGGATTCCGATAGCAAGGCCCAGGATGGCCTCCCTGCTCAGTCCCTGGCCTGGAACAGGAAGTGCAAAAGACTTTGGAATAAAGAAAATTCTTTATGTATCATATCATACGAGGATCTGCATTCTCATTCCTGACCATTAACAGATGCAACAGCATCTTGGAAAAATATTTGCTTCTGAACTGGGTGAGGGAGCATGGAGGCATTTAGGCAGAATAAACACAGAAATGTCATTATTTACAGGAGCTAAATAAGTCTTGAAACGCATGACCATAAAACATCTCTTTGAAACTGTGTGTGAGTCTGTTGTTCAGTCATCTGCTCAGTTCCTGGCCTGGAACATGAAGCATTTAAGATTCTGAGATAAGGGAAATTCTTCATGTATCATATTATACCAAGATTATTAATATTATGGAATAAAGAAAATGAAACTGGAGTGAACAGAAAACCAAGCCTGAAATTAAAACAACAAATTTGTGGTTTCTATTCTTAACTTTTAAGTTGAAAATCCTTCTTATAGGCAACTCGCTACCAGATGATCCTCCTCTAAATAATCAATGGTGAACACAGCCTATGGTGTGTCAAACAGACTGAATTTATAATTAAAATAAAACTAAATACCAATTCATTCACTAATTCAAATGACATGTTATAATATATTGTCTGTATTCTGGTTTCTGATCTCTAGCAGGTTCAACAGCATTTTAGAGAAAGAGTTTCTCCTGAACTGGGTGACGTAGCATGGAGGCGTTCAGGCAGAATAAACACAGAAATGCCATTATTTACAGGAGCTAAATAAGCCTTATTTACTGTGGATACCTGGTTCACAGAAAACCCTTCCTATTAAGGGCTTGTCATTGGCTG
>JAODJW010000135.1:12740160-12751040 GCA_026777045.1 Hyperopisus bebe | reverse complement strand
GGAGCTAACCGGCGGATTCACTCATGGCTGTGTGCGATCCGGGTGCACTAACCTGCTCGGTTGAGCGGTTCAGAACCGGCTGTATGCTTCTGGCTGCAGAGGGAGCTAATTCAGTCATGGCTGTGTGTGATCCAGGTGCGTATGAAGTTGTAGCAGCTATACTTGCTACTATAGCTGTATTGATCTTGTAATGATTTTGAAATGATTATAAGAGTACGTACGTGATGGGCTTTATAGTTTAGTCATGGGGTAGTTAGGACTCGATGGATTCGGGTTAATGGAAACCTCAGATTCGTGACTCATGAGTTATTTAACGGCTCCGGGTTATTCACCCGGGTGAGTCATGAATTGATCAGCTCTAGTTTACACTTGGTTTTAAAATGTGTCTTGGGTGATCAGATCATAAGTAGACAGCTGAGAAACATCGCTGTTTACACCTGTGTCTATCTTGTGTCTCTGGTGTCCAGCTGTCCACTTGTGTTCAGATTTCTTTACTGCCCCATGCATGGTTATTGTAACTTTCTTGTCGGGGATGCATTAGCGTTTACACTATAAATGATATGTGGTCAAATGCATCGCACACCACCTCAGCAAGTGGTTTGAGTGATCAGATCACAATGTGTCTTGGCGGCTGTTTACACTTGTATTTAGTGCTGTCTATTCGCAATCTGAGCGCCCAAGATGCATTTTAAAACCAAACGTAAACTGGCCCCAAGTGTCACATTAAAGCAACTTTAGGTCACTTTTGGTAGACTGTAAGACTGAATGTTCTGGAAAGCATGGCATGCTTGAACAATAGATATCTAGAGTTACACACCATCAGGAAGGGAGTGCCGATACTTGGAGTTAGTTTGGATGTTTTCCTGTGAGTTTTTTTGGGAGCTTCTTACAAATGAAATCATGCTTAACTCGTACTTAAATATGCTGAGGTGTTTCTTTTTAAAATGAATGAAAAAATAATTACAATAGAAAGAACAGACACCATAATATTAGATAGACATCTATGTTAATATAAAAGCATCAAAATACCAGTGTAAGGAAGAACAGTCTATCTTTTTATACGGTTATGGCTATCCGTTCAGGGGAAAACGGATTAGGAGAGAAAAAGCACAGGGGTGAGAGCTGTACTACCCACAGGGAGGCATCCAACAAGGGCGAGAAAAAGGGGCATTTCCACCCAGAAATACTTGGGAGTCTGACAGGAGACTCATTTTGAATTCCTCCAGTGAGCAGATTGTGTGGGGTGTTCAGATTGGTTTGGCCTGTCACTACCTGTGTGATCACAGCATTTCTCGTTAGTGATCCTGCGTTAATCGGCTGAACAGACTGATTAGCATCATTAGGGGGTGATGCTGTGTGGCTCAAGCTACATTCATTCAGCCGCAGCCTTTTCATTAGCCGTGCCTCTGTTTTACATAAGAGACTGGGGCTAAAGAGTAGAAGTAAAATTTCCCGACTTGGTGGGGCGGGGTTGTGGAGGTAAAACTTCTTGCTGGCTGATTTTACCACCACTGGATACTGGAACAGCAGATTTCCAGGACATTCGCGGGACTGATCCTCGTGCTGGAGGAGGTCCATAGCATTAGTGTGGATGCTGCGTTTGTGCTTTGCTACAGCTGTTTTTTTCTACCTATCAGTGGAATATTGTTCTGCAAACGCCCAAGAGATTTGCTGCTGTTGCGGGTGTAGGTGCTGAGGTCAGTGGAAGCTGTTGATGTTCAGATGTGTGGTGTCACTGCTGATCTGATACGGCCCTCCGTTTGACAGGACCTGAGAGCCTTTGGACCAGATGATGTTGGCTGCTGGCACAGACCCGATGGCACAGGTGATGGTGACCACCAGGTTCCCATTGCTCACTGTGCTCGAGACCGTAGGCAAGAAGCCTTGAGGGGCTTCTACAATGACCAGAACATGACTGTGTGTCAAACAGGGTGCAGATACTCTCTGAAATAACAAACCATTAACAGCCTACAGATGTACTTCCTTTATCCTATTAGAAATCTTCCTCCATCACCCATTTTCATGATCCTAATGTTTTGTCCAGGATGTTATCAAGCTGAGGCTGAGCTCAAACGCTGAGCTGATGCTTGACTGTCCTGAACTAGGCTAAGAAAACCACAAGGGGGGGAGGGGGGCTGACGCCCAGATGGATGTATGTATAAATTCTCCTTTGTGGTTCTTTACATCCACAGGACATTGGCACTGATGCGTTGTGAGCCAGCACCACATTCACTGAAGGTAGGAAGCATTTCGACACACATGGTTAAATTACACACGGCTGACTAATGCCAACAATATGGAGATGAACTTCATCTGCACTTACACACATACTCAACCTAAACTGTAATAGTACACAAAGGATGTGAGCATAAGAGTGCATAGATCGCAATGTTATTTACTAGATCTGCTCGTTTGATTTCTCCGAAGGGTGTTGAATAATTGTGTATAACCACACAGGAAGTGCCAACCAATTGAATCACAGCTGTAAGTCAATGCACTATTATAATTTCTAATTCGAACTAACATCGCTTGAAATTCCAGATGTAGTACAGGAGCATATTGCAATCATCTGAGAAAAAAAATCTGTTGTTTTTCTGAATTAATGTTTTTACAGTAGATATTTTTCTGTTCTTCTGAATGAGATAACCATATGACATGCTTCATGGACAAATGCTGATGCATCTGAAATGCATTCTGGCCAACTCATAGGATTTCACATGCCATAAGTTTGGACTTGGATTGATACATAAGCTTACAAAGATTCTGGAGCCTGAATTGTACTCAGTGAGAATCCGGCTTTTGCAGCAATTGTCTGGCATGGTTTTAAGTCTCAACAAAGTTGGCCTGAATGCATTTCACATGCATCAGCTTATTTCCATGAAGCATGTCATACTGTACCTACTGATCCAGGAGAAGCACTGCAATGTCAAACAGGTCAGAATGACCTTTATGGCTAAACAAACCCAAAGTCCTGAGGTACCCCTGCACCTAATGAGAATACCATCTACACTACTTAAAAACATTAGTGTTTCCCAACATGTCAAATCAATTAAGTTAATTCAGAAAAACAGAAAAATGTCATTCTTAAAAACAAGATGGTCATCTCAGTATTTCAGAAAAACATAAAATATTGCTTGTAAAAACAGAATGATTATGTCATTAATTTGGAAAAGGATTTTTTTTCCTAGGTGAATGTATAAGCTTCTGTAATGTATAACACAATTTTAAAATAACAGGAACTGTATAAAAAAAAAAAAAGAAATAGCTAAAAATCACTTAGTGCTTCAGGCTGAGGAGCAAGACCTGTGGTCAGTGATTTAATACCTGAAAGATTTATTGATGTAATGCCAGTGATGTAATGCCTGGTCACAACCTACATTACAGTCCTGTGTGACCTGCCTAAAAACAAAACAACAGGGTAAACGGGAAGGTCTGGTTTTACTGTAACACAGAGATGATGCAGCTGCATACCAAGAGCTACATTAAGCTTAATTCATAAAATAATGGCCAAATTATCCTACATATTCACTTTACATCCAGGTGATCGTAAAGGTTTGCCGCATTGGTGTAGCCTCAAGATGAAGGATATACATATATATACAATTTGGGTGATCAATAATATGTCAGGACACAGTGCATGGAGCCCTGCTGTGTATGGGACTACATAACCATGGATTGCACTTGTTGACACATCCCACAAATGCTCAACACGTCCACATGAAACAATAGAAAATGGGATTTGACTGACCAAGTGACCTTCCATTGCTCTAAGGTCCAGTTCGCAGGCTTGTCTGCCCATCGTAGGTGCCTTTGATGATGGAGAGGGGTCAGCATTGGTCACTATGAATAGCCTGTTTCCTCACGTATGTCTATGGAATCTTATGTGTATGGAAATTATTTCCATACAACAGGAGACCAATGTCTTTTGGTGACCTGTTCCAGTTTGTGTTTCTTCTCCTCACTCAGTTAAATTTCACATATATGTGCCACACTGTCTGTGAGTGAGTCCAGCAGCAAAGAAGAAAACTGTGATTGGCTAGGAAAGCACATGCAGAGCTCATGCAGAAGCAGTGCCAGTAAACAGTACAATTGTCATATAGGCCTACTAAATAGCCTTGAAAATGAGCCATCATTGAAATTAGAGCTTGCTATGTTTTGTTTTGTATGACCGAGGAAAAATGATTTAGCCTAACTTAATGTTTCTGTTTTAGCTTGTTCTGTCCTTTGCACCTGTACAAACTGAATGGTTAGAGCATTTATCCTTGCTTATGGGATGTGTTCTTAAACAAAACATACAGTATGCAAAGGAAATTGTAAAGATAAACCACTAGTAGCTTAGTTTGCCTTCAGACAACTCTTGGAACTACATGTGCACACGACACGCCAAATCAGTCTGTTTTGTAAGAACAACTCATCATAACAATCCATATGTTACATCCTTTTTCTTTTAACTGAAGTGAATTCCTTACACTGCTGGAGCTGGAAGTTAACCATACCGTCTTTTCTGTAGCCTTTAGAAATATATCACAATTATATAATTTGATAAATCAATAGCAACACATAAAATTATGCTTTCAATTCCAAGTTAAAACCTTACTTCTGATGCAATACGTTGCAAAATATTGAAAAGGTATCAAAGCATTCATGCTGGTTCCATTAAAGCCAGCAGAATCCTTGATGCACATTCATGAATCTCTAACTAACCAAATGTCATTCTGGTACACTACCCGTTTACCTCACAATAACTCCATTAGTATTATATACTTAATTAGCACCTGCATTTGACTCAAAACTCTCAACCAATCCTGCTATAACTTGCTTATGTGCAATAATTTGATACCCTGCACGCCACTAAGTAGCCCTCTGTCACACTATGCTAGTCATTTAATTTGATATTTATATTCATTTACGGAAATACCCTATCACTCCATGGCCCTATATTGCTATTGTTGCACAGTTCAATGCTTAGTGTGGTATTTGTCCATATGCATGTTGTACTTTTGTTTTATGTTGATGTATGTTGCATCTCTCCCCTCCATGGAGAAATGTCTCATCACACTATGTAGATGTACACAGCTGCTGATGACAATAAAGTACCTTGAAAATCTTAACAATTCAATTGGAATACTCTTTCAGAAAATTGTGACTTCTTGTATCAAAAGGCAGAATAAAACAAATTAGTATTAAGCATATTAATCTTCCTACATACTCTCAGTAAATTCATTTCCATTCAGAAACTTATTTTATCTGAACATCATACCAATAACAAAACATTACTCATCATCATTCACACACAAAGCCCTTTAGATGTCTGGTGGGTGTGTTCATTTCCACAGTCCCTGTTCATGGTGGTGAGTCAAGCATTGTATCTTGGTACTGTGTTGTTTTCTTATTAAATAAAACATGACAAACCAGTGTGGAGTGCGTGTATCTTACTCATCCCATGTTAAGAACATCAGTTGTTTTGTGGGCCTTCAATTTTGATCCTCTATACTCAAGCATTCTTGCAGTTTAACAGAAAACCTCACAAGGCCCATTTGAGATAAAGGTGATTCCTATTCAAGATGCTTCCCGTGTCTGGTTTCACATTGGATCTGGGGCCATCAGGCTTAATCATTCTGGCCTTTCTCCAGGTGGTGTGGGGTTCAAAAGGCTGAGCTATGACCTTGTTCCCATATTTTAGAGTGTCCGTGGCCTTCACAGTATGGTTGTAATGCTTTATTGGATGTCCACAAATCCTGCTAAGGCTTTGATGGGTGGAAGAGTTCTTGTCCTGCCTCTCAGATGTATTTGTGCTGGGCAGGTATTCAGTCGCTGTTTGGTGTTGCGATGGTCTAATATGCCTAGGCAGAAATAGGCACAAATACATCAAGACGTATCTTGTGACAAATTACAAATACTTGCTCATCAAATATAACAATAAAATACAAAATACTGCTGTGAGAAAATGCATTTAATTAAAATACAAGTAATTTGTAATTTGAAAATACAAAAATACACAAAATAGTAACAGTACACGTCGAATACGCGTACCGTTATAACCTTAGTGATAGGTAATACTTATAAAATATACAGCTTGCCCTAACTTTAAGCAGAATAATAATTATACTATTTACATGTGTTATAGTGTTAATTGTTAAATGAAAATTACGTTTCAAACATTTACTAACGTGATGAAGGCTGATCAGGCTGCAGCTGCTGCCGCGGATTGGGGTTGTGGGGATTTCGCTATTTCATCTTCCAGAACCGCGATATATCATAAATGTTGGTATCGCGATATCGGTCTAGGATTTAGCAGCATTATACCCTTAATTTATACCCAACGTTTCCCACAGAATTAGTGGCGGTGGCTGACAGGGGTGTCGGTGTCGTCAGCCAAACCCCGGCCGGTCGTAATTTGCATGTTTCCCAGCGTGCGGCGCGGTTTGTGCAAATAGCCCGACTACGTCATTTATGTAAATAATGTGCTGTGTGTGACGTGTGCTGTAATTGTTTCATTTCATTTTTACCCGCTTGTTAAACTGCCCACAACTTGCCTATATTGAAATTCAATGAGTAATATAGGCCTATTCTACTATACATATACTTTACGTTAAGGAAATTTGCATCAAGCACCAAAATGGCTTCTTTGCTTGGATTACTGGTCATGGGAAAATGAGACTCACAACAAGCAAGTTGGGCCCAAGAACTCAGCTCCTCCTGAAAAGAGTAACAATGCATTATTTCTACAGGTGTGTCTCTTTTGTGCTGTGGCCACCTTCTCTTGAATAGTGTCTGCAGCTTTGTGTATGTTTGTGGCAGAATTAATAGCACATAGTTTCTTTAATGGGACTGGTGAGTAATCTACTATGTTTCCAGTCTCTGTCTCCATTTCTGTCTGACCTGCACTGCTCAAACTGTTTGCTACCATTATGTCATGGCCTGGGACATACAGTACCAGTCTAAAGTTGGGACACGCCAAGCCACCTACAAAGATAAGTGAGAGTAATAGTGTCGCATCACATGACCTGACCACCTGACCAAGACACAGTGGAAATAGTTTCGGAGCGTGAGCAGAGAGTGAAGGAAAAGCAGCCAATGAATGTTCAGCATATATATGGGACCTCCATCAGGACAGCTGGAGGCCACCTCTTGGAACTGGCATAGAGGATTCAGTGGGGTCAGTCAGTCCCTGGCACCAATGGGATGAAGGGCCCCAATAGGTAGGTGTGACTGCTATTGTAAGTGACATTATCATAGTCCCGACAGCATTCATCAGTGGAGATCTGACAATACTCTTCACTGGCTAACAATCAGTTTGACCATTGATAGGTCATAAGTATACCGATGGAATTTGTCCATACCAAAGACTACTGCTAGGCATCCTTTTCCCATTTGGGCCTAACCCCTTTCAGTTTGAGTAAGTGCTCTGCTCCCGTATGTTTGCCTTGTTGTGTGAATGCCGCTCCTAGACCAGTTTCGCTAGCGTCGCTGTGCAGCGTCAGCTCTTCCTCAGGGCCGTAGTCCTTTATTACTGAAGATGTGTCACCCTGCCAGCATGGATTTCTGCACTTCAAATGTGAAGGTGGGGGGCAGTGGTACAGCGCAGTGTGGGAACTAAATATCTGAAAGAGGCTGCAGAACTTCAATACTAACAACCAGGAAGCCTTTGTGTGTCATATAAAGGTAGTTTATGAAGACAAGCTCTCTGATTCTACATTTGACAGAGTCTTACAGACGTCACCTGCCACATCGCTTAATTTACATGCTGTTGTGTTAATCAGGGTGTAGTGAACCAACGTATTGTCTTTCAAAACATGGTGTAACATCATGATGAAAACGCTGACACCTTATCCATGGTATATTACAGGGTTGTTCAGACTGATACTGAAATATTGATTGTTTTTCATTTTTAAAATTTATATTGGTATAGAGATTAATATTGGCAATACTAGCATTGGATTGAATCGAAATATGGGTTTATTTGTTTACAGAGGAAAACTATCAAGTTTTATCCTGCCAAGAAGTATTTCATTTTTCATTATATCTCTCATTACCTATGTTCTCTGTCCGTATACTCTCACCTGCCTATTCATTTGTATATGCACACAAACACATTTAGGTTTAGCAGTTTACCCACAGACCACGTTATTATAATATCCTTGGCTTCAGTAAACAACATGGTCTGTCATACTTCTACTGTAGTGAACATAGAAATCGGACAATGGGACGTTTTAGTGCCATATTTTTATTGATGGAAACAATTATCTGTGAAATACGTTGATTTTCAACAGGAGACATCTCATGCTCAGCTCTGCTCTCACAGATTCTAAATATTAAGGAAAATGTCGCGTACTCCATAAATAGGAGACTTGAAGTACTTAGCGTACTATCGCCATCTACTGACCGTTTACAATCTGCAAGTGGAAACCCATTAGTTAAGGGAAGTTCATTTCAATTTACAGAACCGATTCTATAAGCTATCTGTTTAACTTGACCGTTAGTTCCTATTTGTCGGTATGTGCATATGCTACGGTAAATCCTGGTTACAGTCGATTGGCGATTTGGGAACATTTTGATTTGATAATATATTACACCAACACTGGAGAGAGTACTTGATAAAACCGAGACTGTCGGCCGGTGTTATACCTAATTGAAATATGTTGCTGAGATGACATCATTCGTGTGTGTACGACCAGACTGAAGCAAGGCAGAAACAGCCTCTGCAGGTCAGTCTCCCCTTGGCATTTAAGCAAATTTAGCTACAGATAGGTGACCATACTCGGTAACAGAGAACACGGGATTTAGTTTATTGTGATTTTAATGATATTATACTTTCTATTTAAAAAAAAAAAAAAATTAGCGTGTCCTCATACATTCAGACATTAACGAATGCATTGCCTCTGGTTTACAACTTTTCCTAATTGTTTTAGCGGTTTTAATAATCTCAGAACAAATTCTGTTTTCCCTGCTGTATAGAAATTGCATCGAACTGTGAATGCAAAACCCATGTATTGAACCTTGAATTTTGTGTACCTTTGCATCCCAATACTAAACATGAAAAATTGTGAAGATGGCTTTTTATTTTACATAGCCACTTCCTCTTCTCTTTCTCGTTGCATGGAAAGCGGTACCGAAGAACGTTTGCTAAGTCTCATATGCAATCAACAATACCTCGCACTGAATGTGAGGCAGAACAGAATTAAGTAGGTAGTGGAGCAGCTGTTTCTACTTTGATGAGACTGATGTCACTGGTTTCTCATGAAGGGGGCGTGGCAGAAAAATCAGCCACCTCCTTCAGGCTAAGGACAGTGCCTGGGATGACCCTATGGGTGAGGGGCCGGTCAGGTTGGGTGGTTACAATGGAACTGGGGCAACATAACAGGGTCAAGGACGTCAGCGGCTAGCACCCAAGTTCTTTGCTCCAGACCGTAGCCCTCCCAATCCACCAGCCATTGCAGCCGACCCCATCAATGTCTTGAGTCCAGGAGGGCCTGGACTATGAACGTCTTGGTTGGCGGCAGTCCCATGGTATCTGCAGGGGGTGAGCCACACTATGGCAGAAGGTTTGAGCAAAAACACGGGGAATGACTCCCATATGACAGATGCAGGGTAGCTGAAGACAGTAGGTCACAGGGCTGATTTGCTTGAGATCACGGAAGGGCCCACTGAATTTCTGAGACAACTTACGACAGGTTGAGGGGAGGAGGTTATGGGTGGAGAGCCAGACCCGTTGACCAGGTTGGAAGATCATCCCAGATGGTAGTAGAGGTTGGCCTGGAACTTCTGTCGGACTGACCTGGCCTGGAGTTGGAGGTGGGCTTGTTTACACACCTGTCAGCTGTGGCGGAACCACTCCTCCACTGAAGGAACTGAAATGGGTTAGGAGTCCCAGGGAAACAGAGGAGACGGGTACCATATCACATGGTACAAAATCCTCCTGAGAGCAAGATGACTTGAGACCATGCAGCACCTCTTAGCCGGCTGCAGAAACTGGAACCGCCTCCGTGACAACACAACTTTATTGGCTGAAGATTTTTGTCACACGCATGACATTTGTATCCCAGGAAGTTCCAATGTGTTATCTGCTATTTCTCCCAAAAAACACATAAAGCAGTGAGAACTGGTTTTCAGTTCATTTACCTGGTAAAATAAAGTTTAAATAAATTACATAAATGCTCTAATAGTACACGTAAGTTGGCTTCAGTCAGTTTATACTTCACCCCTGCAGCCGCCGGCAGATCTCGCTCCACGTCGCATCAGCTGCAGACGGACCTAAGCCCAAGTCGAACTCTCCCATTGCTTCTTTAAGGGGGGGTGGGCAAAATTACAATGCCGTCGGTGATTGGCTGTTGTGCTGGCGTTCAGTAAACCTCTGCGTAATAGGCGATAGGCCATCGAGTTGTCTGTCTCAGCATATTCTCTAAAACAGCAAACTTGGTTGATTGAGTTTTATAGTCTGTGTGTATCATCGCGATCGTCCTCATTTTTATCAATAAAAAATCAACATCGTTTTATTGCCCAGCACTACTTTGTCCTCAAGTACCCCATAATACCAGAACAGCCAAGGGAAATAACATCAGCTAGCTCAGTGGCTGAGGGGAGTGGTATAACAACACACCTTGGCATATCTGTCTACTACAATGTTGCCTTGAGAAGCCAGGAGATTGGTGTTGAAGTCTAGAGAAATTTGTGACCGAGGATGGTCTCGTGTAGGGAGTGGTTGGAGTGAAACTGGCGGAATCAAGCCATCGAGTTCTGCCTTCTTTGACTGCGGAATATAACAAATCTGGAAACCAAAACAAGTGAAGAAGAGGGCCCATCAGGCTTGATGGGCATTTAACTGCTTGGCTGATTTGAGGTACTCCAGATTCCAATGGTCAGTCAAGACTTTTAAGGAG
>JAODJW010000135.1:12705243-12734019 GCA_026777045.1 Hyperopisus bebe | reverse complement strand
AATCTGGACCTCGATTCCAAATCCAGACCTTGTTTTCAGTTCTCCCAGGTAGTTAGTTTAATAATTACTGATTCTGACAGGTCAGAGGCTTCACACATGGCTCACAGGTAAAGGAAGGCTGGAAAAACAGCAGTGCTCGGACCTCGAGGACCGTGATATGAATAATAGGGATCTAGTCATTATACCATGTGGTATTTTGACAGTATGTTCAGCAGCAATGCTACTGTGGTATTTTGAAATCTTGGCAATAAAAATCCGAAGCAGCAGTGCCCCCCTCCAACATCTAAAATACCATATTACTGTAAAACTGCCCAAACCTGGTTGGCCATCAACTAGCTAAGATAAAATGCAGAGCTGAAGAGGCTTAGTTAAAACATACAATTGTTTAACCCTAATTTAACCCTTACTTAATGAACTGCCACTACCTGCCTATGATATATGGTAGCAAGAGGGACGGACTGATGTACAATACTCTATACTATACTCTGATTTTACATTCCTGCCGACCATGCACTTACGAGCTGTCACGCTGCAGCTTTGCGTGATGTTGATCTGCTTGGCAACACAAGAGATTGCCGTTCCACTGAGATTTTGAGCTGGTGGAACTACAAGGCTTAAGCTCCCATTCGTAGAGAAGGTGTTCAGTTGTGGGAAGGACAGCACTGAAATGGTGTCTCCGGGTGTCTCACAGGTGTAATTCAGATTTGTATTTGCGCTCTGAATCGAGCACAGGGGTGGGGCTGTAGAGGAAGAAAAAGAAAATCTCAGAAATACTAAAACACAGGGCTATCAGCTCTTATCCAGCCCATTTACTCATGCTTTGATTAGGTATGGTAATAAACTGATTAAATGGATCCAATTAACGGGCAAGAATTTCTACACTTTGAAGCTGTGCACCACTAGCGCAACACCGCGTGGAAGCCAAATACAGAAGCTCCTCTACCCATGATGGAGTTATGCTCTGATGAACTTATTGCAAGTTCAAAATATTCCAAGTCGAATAAGAAATCATAGGACACACTTGGGGGTTTAGCAAATATAATGGGCTTCAGAAAAAAATGGTTAAATGCAGGGAGAAATATGCATTATTGTTAAACACGTTTATGCTCACAATGACTACAGAGAGTGGAAGCATGGCTGGGTGGATGCTACTGTCACCCAGCAGCAGTGTAGAATAGTGCACTGCATATCGCAAGCCTGGGAACAGATCAAAATTCAAAATTTGATGACTATTGTGACTGTGCACCGTAAAGTTAAGATATCGACGACAGCGCTGGCATGGCGCCCGCAGTATACACCACACACACAAAACCACAGACGTCACAGGTGGAAACATTCGAAAATCAAATACTGGAATCCCTTTTTAATGGTGGGTATTTATTGACCAGTTTCCTTGCAGTTCGAATTCCGCGGTGTCAGGTCATTTGCATCAGTAATACGTAACTAAAACGAGTTAAAGCAGCAGTTCGCTTGGTTAGCCGTGTGCTGCTGGAGAATGACGCTCGAGGAATCATAATCTGCTGATTTTCTACCTTTTGTTTTTGGAAACCACTTAATTTCGGGATACTGAGCGATTTTTCACAATTACCAGAAGCAAACTGCTTTGACACAGCAAATTACAACAGTGGCGGAATGGATTTAAATATAGTATAGTATTTGAAAGAACAAATTATTTTGCTCACACAGACTCAAGGATCAAAACTCAGGCAACCAGTCGGCTAACCTCGGCGTACTTACCAAAGACTTGGAGAGTGATGCTGGTGGTCTTCGAATAAGCCCCACTCTTCTTGACGCTCACGGTATAAGTGTCACTGTAATTCTTCTGTACGTTGCTGAAGAGGAGCGAGCCATTGGGCATCAGCGATACGACACCTATGTAATTAGGGGCGATGTCTGGGGGACTGGAGCTCACCAACCAATTCACGATAAGCAATTCGCCCGCAGACCACTCTATTACGGGATTCTGTACTCCAGCAAACGACACGCTCAGAATTGCATTGCTACCAGCCTTGGCAATGACCGTAGGGGGGCTCTGGACTGTGAGACTGAGGTCGCAATCTGCAGAAGCTACGTGGGATTCAGAAAAAAACAGTCATTAATATATGTTCTTAATAATTAAATGTAAGCTACATTCACTGCCAATAATAAAGGACCTACCTCGCAGGTCAAAAACAAAACCTTGGCTTTCATATACTCACAAATTAGTCAATAACATTTTAGTTGTAAACCTTCAAAATACTAAAAGCACTGAAAAGCCGGTTTTTACCGTCCAATGAGTCCTCCCAGTCCACGCTTAATTTATGTGGGCATTAATCGTTGTTTTATGGCAACAGAATACCAATACGCCAATCTTATGGCAGGAGACCAGTCTTAAGAGCTTCAATAACGAAAATACGCTGAGGGATTTTTTTTTTTTTTTTTTACCTGCAAACAGTAAAGTGGTAAAGACTCCCCAGCAAAGGCGCCGAAGGGTTCGTCTGCGATCGACCGGCATCGCGCTTTTAAACTTCAGGTCTCTCTGATCACCGAAACATCAGTTTATCCGCAGCTGAACTACCGGCATCTTCACGCATATCTGCCTTACATACGTACAGTTTCCTAAGAAATTTGTTTCAGGCTTGCGTGTTAAAATACCGCCCCGCCTCGCTCCACCTGGCAACACGGAACTCACCTGGTTGCACGCATGACCTCTATACCGTAGTATGAGAGGCATGCATGGGATCTGCCCAGTTCTGTAAGATTCGCGAAACAACGGGTATGGTATCCTGAGTGAAAATTACCTTGTCTCATTTTTTTGCAGGGCAGTAACAACATGGGTTCGTTTGGCACTAGATGTGATGATTGTTTGATCTTTGGTTAGATATTAGTGATGCATTTGTAGCGATTCATGCAATTATGTAATGTTTCCGCTCGTGATATACAGTAATACACCTATTTCAATTAATGGCATTAGTGCAGCGTAGTTGCTTTCATGCTGATTTCTTTGAAACTTAGCGTGAGTCTGTCTTTCAGTCGTCTTGGGTAAAAAAAAATGTTTGATGTCTGTCCGGCTGTATGAGGGGTTTTATTATGAACAAATTCCAAGACATCCCAATAAATGAACGAGAATGATGCGATGGGTTAGCGACCCGTCCTGGATTATTCCATATTCTGCGCCCTCCGCACCCACATATTGGTTAAAGCGCGGCTTTTTCAGATGCATATCAATTTTAATATATTGCATATACAGTGATTCCCCCGCCTATCGCGGAAATACGCGGTATAGAAAGACCATATAATTTTTTCTTAAATATAGTTTAAGCCTTATATTACGTACCCCTCCCAGGCTCCCACACGCTTTAAATACATGTAAACTTATTAAAACACACTTTGTAAACACGCATGACATGTGGATGTCCGGCTATGGGATATAAGTAGCATAATAATAATACACACACACATCGCTGAGAACTGTGATGCGTCGGGGGAAAATCCGCGATATAGCGGGGAATCACTGTATCTTGTATTGCCACGCCAGTCGAATACAATGCAAAAAGCATGCAGCCCGACTTAAGTAACAAGTAGTACTGGCGCATGGGGTGAGTTTAGTACTCGCTTAATATAAACAAATTGCGTGTAAGTATGCGGGCACCGTACTTTGATAATATTGATCGAAGTTTCTAGCTGTTCGTGTTTCCGTATCTAGGTTTCACTCGACTTGTGTGACTGGTTTCTTCCTTTCGTCGAGAGCGTAGTTCAACAACTATGCCTGCCATCGCTTATTTTCGTCGGTGGACTCAAATTTTAAAATACTTCAGCATCACTTGACCTACCAGTCGTAAATGTGTCACATACCTAACATTGCATAGTGTATCAAGTACCCGAGTCTCACAGTCTGAACGCACATAAGCAGTAATATTTAAGCATCCCATTGTCTGATTTTGTGTGCTCCCACAGCACAATTCGTCTGGGAGAGAAGGTCTCTGGTGCCAGTTGATATTTTTCTGATGTTTTAAAGTTACAAAACTTGATGGTAGATATTTGTCCAGCACAATGAATTCTTGTGTACATGGTTAGAGGTAACAGGTGCTGTAAGCAAGATATAGGCAGCCTACTCCCACCTCGTCATACTCCTACAAAAGGCCATTATTATTCCAGTCTCAAGAACCTGCCAGAATGGGCAGGAAAGCATGCGCTGGATGCAGTGGAGCACGTAGAGGCGTGTCTGGGCTACTTGTTCTTGTCACATCTGTTGACATCGTCCAGCAGTCCCAGCTGGGCAGTCGTTCCCCCAGTTAATGGCCGCTACCTCATCATATCAGTTGGCCAAACACACTTAAGGATTTAGGTTTTACATAGGAAAGAAAACCAGTTAAGCTTTATTGTCACACTCCAGTAACAGTGCTTATGTTTAAAATGTCAGGCAGTTCCATCCTGGGAGACACTATGCAGGGGGAACGAAATCCACAGAGAGTTACTGTACACAACATTTCACTGGGACAGTCTGAGGAAAGTTATTAATCTGTCACTGTGACAGATATGAACGTTTAATGTGGCACAGTGACAGACAATAGATACTATTTTCCCTGTGGGGGCACTGGGCCTAACACAGAGGGGTACAGAGGTATGGTGTCAGTCAGACGCACTCGGGTTGGCTGGCAGACAGCACCCTAATTGTCACCCCCCCCCCCCACCATCACCACCACCGTGGGACAGATAACAGCTGTGCTGTCACTTTCAGCATTCAGAGGGAGACAAAGAGGCACACAGAGAAGCAGGATGCACAGGAGTCCGGTCAGCCTGATGGTGAGTCATCCTGCCGGTCTGGCTGGTTTCCCCCCCCATCTTCTTTCCATCTCTGTATAAAAAAACCACAGCCAGGCTATAAGACAAACAATGAGACTGCTTACACCTGCAGTCTGTCTGTTTGCAGTCATACCTGATTCCGCTCAGCACACAGCGTGGGCACAGGGCTGAATGATACTGGAAAAGATTTATGCTACGATATTTGATATTTTTGCGATAAATGTCACGATACTTAAAACAAAAGGAACTGGAAGTTTACCCGAAATAAACAATTACAACTTTTATTTGGCTATAATCCACCAACACAGTCTGTCAAATAAGTTGGTGTGTTGCCAACAGACACAAAACAGTGTTGACAAATCACTCGCTTTTGCTCAATATCGTCTCTATGGAATACAAATTATTTCCATACAACCGAAGATTAACGTCTTTTGCTGACCAGTTCTTAATCACCTTTCTCCTCATTTTCGTTAAAACCGCTACTGTCTATGAGTGAGTCAAACAGCAAGGACAAAAATAATGATTGTCTTAGCTTTACTTATTCACAGTATCCACCCAGCTGAGTGTTGTAGCCATTGCGACATAACAACTGTATACATAACATACAACGCCGATATCGTCATCGCATGTTGTGCAGGTCTAGGGTAGCAGCTCCCCAGACATTTCTAAAAGGCAACATTCTTTCTGTGAGAACCTCCTGGCTATGGCCTACCTCTGCTAATCCCTGGCTATAAGAACCATGTCCGCATTTTAATGTCATTTGTCTATTTTCCTTCCCCTCAAATACAGCTTGGTTTAGACCCATTTACCTCCCAGTCTGTCCCCATGCAGACTCTCTCCTCCTGCCGCCTCTATATCCTTCCACCTTCTTTGAGTTTGGAGACCAGATCCTCCACAGTTTCGACCTTGACCCCCGCCTTCCGCTGGGGGGGCTCCTCCACCCGTAGCACCTCCAAACGCGATGTCACGTCCACACCGAGGTCCCCTGGCTTCACCACACTGATCTTCTTCTTCTTGGCTTTCTGGGAGGAGGAAGAGGAGCAGATCTGTACTATTATTCCACACTAACCAATGTGTTCCACACAAGCATGCTTTCCTTCTCGTTCTGCGTGCAGAAAATATACGAGACCAGGCCACAGCTCAGTCCAGCCGGGGTATGAACCGTGCTGACAGAAAACTATGGTAGTACGGTAATCCAGATTGTCTTTTAATAGGATAAGCAGAACTTAAAAATGATAATTCTTACTAGTAAAAAATCAATATTGACCAGTAAAAGTATGAATTTCAGATATTTATAGTTCAATTTTGACTAGTATAAATCATTTCTAATAAGAAGTATTAGTGAAAATTTTCATTATTGGTATCTCTAACTCAATTTTTACTAGCAATATATTTCCATTGACTTCCATTGAATTTTTGCCTCCCTTATTTAAAATTCAATCTTCATTAGTAAAAACTCATATTGAAGATGAATTAAAATTTACATTTTGATTTTGACTAGTAAAAATTCAATGTCCACATATGATGACTAAGCCTCATACAGACTGGTTTCCCATACTGGTAGTATATATGGAATCCATGCAGGAAATGGCCCCCGTTACCATGATGTTGGGCAGAGTGGCGTATCTCGGGGTGTTGAGCCGCAGGTCCGCTGTCACCACGGCCGGCATGTTCAGCTTCACCGTCTCCAGGCCGCCGTCAATTTCCCTCACCACCTTCAGCTTGTCACCCTCCAGGACCACCTCAGATGCGAATGTCCCCTGAGGGAGAGCAGCCAGTTTCTCACAGAGGCAAACGTTCCCTATATACATGAGGCAGATCACTGCCCAAATACATCTGATTTAGAGACTGTCCCCAATCTATGCCACTTTGGACTACCTGCACATACAAGCACAGTTTAAAAAATAAAATTAATTAAATGTATGTAAAAATAAATTTGGGCTGGTCATATGCCTGGCAGCGCTACGCCACCTAGTGTACGCTCTGAGCCGTATGATAGTTGCCGTGGGAAGAATTCTGTACTGAATGGCAGCGCAATCATCTCAGGCTTACATGTGTCTCCAAGTCTCATTCTCACACCTAGTCATAAGTTACATTAAACGGAACCCAGTCTGTGTCACCCTAAAACTATGGACACCAAATAAACCAAATCTGTCCCTCTGGTGGTTCCACAGTGTAACTGCACCCCCTATCCAACAAAAATACCCATAGTACTTTTGGAATCTGACAAGCGAAAGCAAAATGACTGATATTTTTTGTAAACAAGCTGTTGTCTGCATTCCGCATTCCCCTTTCACTCAGATTTTTAGTTTGTGAGAGGTTAGAGGTGTGAAAACAAGATAAGGTGAGATTTATCAATGATTTCAATTCCATCTATTCAACTAAGTTTCAGGAGACGCATATTTCCCAGAAAGCCAACAAAAGATAAGAAACCTGCAGACCTGAGGCCAGTCCAGCAGGGCGGCAGTCATCTGGCCAGTCTGATTACAGTCATCGTCGATTGCCTGTAAAAAAGAAAATACACACCTCAAAACAAAGAGCCATCAGTGACAGCAGAGTCCACAGCATAGACCAAAAAGCTCCGGGCTGCATTGGAGACTTAGAACCTCCGTGTTTGTTCATCACGTACAGGACTGCAGGTACCTGTTTGCCCAGGATGATCAGATTGGCCTCCTCTTTTTTGGCCAAAGCGGCCATGATCTTGGAGACCTGCAGAGGACCCAAGGTGTCGTAGTCCTTCCCAGACACCTCCACGTGGATGCCGCGGTCCGCCCCCATGGCCAGAGCTGTGCGGATGGTCTCCTACACGCCACATGGAATCATGGCCATAAACATGAATACTCACAGGATGCACAAAACGCAGACAGACACCTGGCAGGAGAAAACAGGACTGAAATAGAATTCATGTGAATCATTTTCATCACAAGTAACCAGCAAGACATATTTGTTCACAGAGCTGTAGAGATAGCCCTCCATAAACCAAGTGACTCCCCCAGCCCACCTGCACTTGCTGGGGGCCACAGCTGACCGCCACCACCTCCTTTACTAGCTGCTTCTCCTTCAGTTTGACGGCCTCCTCCACGGCGATCTCACAGAAGGGGTTCATGGAGTGCTTCACGCCATCTGTCACCACGCCGGTGTTGTCCGGCTTCACGCGGACCTGAGGGTAAGCGGGACGAGGAGAAGCGGCTCGTTAGGGGGTGGGAGGCCGGGACAGGCACCCCTCCAGCATGCTGCCATGAAGCAGGGCCTATAGCTGCAGTCGTCAGGGTCTGAGGATAATGAACCTCTCGCAACAGATGGCAGCTGTGCCTAAAGACTTGTAAGCTGAAAGATGCTATTTAAACACTAATATGCATCACAGTCTTAATAATACCAGGCAAAATGGTCAGTAACTATGAATAAAACCAATGATAAAGAAAACAGGAGAAACGAAGGATCCAGTCATAAAACCACAAACCAGTTTCAAAACGGTTGATCTCCAGGCCAGTGTAGCTGAAAGGCTTCCCTGCTGCACAATCCACTGATGACTACAGCTTAGTGACATTCATAAATGCGATACCTCATTAAGGGTCTTCAATAGGAATGAAATACTAGCTTTGTGGCCATTGTAATGCTAATAATGTCATAAACCACCACTCTGCCCAACTAGTACTTCAGATCAAGTTCAATTTTCAGTTATTAAAGTAATCTGAAGATCATATCAGACAAATTCAGTGCAGTTAAGCTCACAATTCAATCGCCAGGCAAGCTCCCTTCCAAACCAATTAGCGTACAAGTAGCATAACTACAGACTGCTAGGTAGCATACAGTACCGAAGTCACCGGGCAGGGGGAGACTGATTGGCTGTGTCCTGTTGTTGCTCGTCACATTATTTGTGTACTTCAACCTCGTCTGGTTGATAATTGTCTGTGGGGGAGATACCTGGTAGAGGGGTGGTTTTAAGGACGTGGCTTGTGTACTTAGTAGATAGTCAGATAATAAAAGCAGCTGACTAGGACCACATGAGGTTTAGATCAAACCGTTGTTTAAACTTGTATTATCCAAATGTAATACAAGTTAGAGGGCTGCACTGACTATGACGAAGAATCAAAAAATGACTAACTTTCAATCGGAAGTTTCAGCAAAGCGATCTATTATCGATAAAAAAAAAAAAAAACATGCACGCAGAGCTGGATTCATGGAAACGGCACAGCAACCTTTAGGCAAACACCGCCTGCACGCCATGCAACCTCGGCTCCACAAAACACAACCCAAAAAAGCAAAGAGGTTTGTTTAGGTTCAACTACGGAAAATATCCTTTTTACTTACTGTTCATTTGAGCTCGTGTTCATACACAGGGATCACACAACACCGGATCAACTGTCTATTTTTCAAGCAAAACAATTCCTACGTACTCACTAATGCATTCTAAACTGTACTTCTCCAGTAAAAGATAATTGCTAAAATCATGCTATTATACACTTATGTAGTGCAAACAAAGTTAACACCCGGCGGTTTTGCTGCTGACCTTGCTGCGCGCCGACCCAATAGTAACAGCTATTCTCCACCTAGCTCTCCCAAAACCCCTAAAACGACGAATGACCGACGCTCATATGAAGGTGAAACAAAAACGCGGGAAGTACCTTCACTGCATAGTCAATGACCCGCTTAACACCGACGAGAACTCGAGCAGCCATATGTCTTCCAAAAAGGTTTCGCTCAAGGAGAGCAAGCCGGACGAACTTCGTCGTGATACCAATGGAGGTACTAGGGGGC
The DNA here is from genome assembly GCA_026777045.1 of Hyperopisus bebe. Lineage (NCBI taxonomy): Eukaryota > Metazoa > Chordata > Actinopteri > Osteoglossiformes > Mormyridae > Hyperopisus > Hyperopisus bebe. The sequence goes on along the minus strand of JAODJW010000135.1, from coordinate 12,724,476 downwards.
GGGGTTTTGTGGATCCGCCCCAGAGCACCACCAATGAAACATGCTTCACGTCCCAGCTATCAATCAAATTTAGGAAATATCCAATCGGGATATGAGGAGCTAATACGTAAGGTCCAAAGCAGCACTAAACCAGCCAACAGTTTTGTGCGTGCTCCTACATATTTGGTTGCAAACAACGACCACAAAAAATGGTTCCTCTTTCCGTAGAGAATCCATATCTAGGTTAAAGGTCAACTTCATTAAACAGTTATTGATAAAACGCCTGGAAACTCCGCGATGTGCGCCATAAATAAATAAATAAATTTGCCCAAATATTGCAGATCTAAATTAGCTCCTAAATAGTGCTTATATACAATAAATAAATTGATGGTTGTTAGTAGCGATAAAAGGTTTCTTTTAGATTATTGTCCATAACGAGTAATTCACTGGAGTGTCATTAATCTGCATTTCCCAACTTTTCCCCGGAAGCCTCGGCATAAGGAGTCACCCTGGATTGGACGCTAGTCCATCACAGGGTCCACATACTTAGGGTGAATGACATGCCAAACTGCAGTTATTTGGGCTGCTATTTGAAACCCAGTCAACAGGAGGAGAACATGCAGAATCCACACGCACAGTATACAAGTGTGATTCAAACCCTCAACCAGGGATTTGTAAGATAACACTGTTACTCAATATACCAATGACACTCTATAGGTCTCCTCACTGCACCAGGGAATAAATGTAATTAATCATTTAAAAGAGTGAAACCCTCACAACATGGAGGGAACTGATATGTGATAGCAAAGCTTGTCAGTAAGCACCCCTGGAGAAAGTGGAAGGCCTTGCTAATGGACCCAACAGTGATATGGTTACTCTGCCAGTCATCTGATGCAAACTGGAGACCTTCTGGAACATTCCTAACCCACAGAGCCACACACCACTCCACGTCCTGCCTTTTAACATTAACACTGTCAGTTTGTTATAGTTGGAAGATGATTAGATGGATGGTCATTCAAACAGGCTTGGCCTATATTTATTGAGCACATAACGAGAAGGCATTTACCATCTAACTAGCTTTCAAAACATTCTCTCTCTCACAAGGTAACAGGGGGTACTTTTAGGGGCCATAAAATAAATTATTTTAACAATTAATTTTAATGATGATTATTATTACTCTGTTTGGTAACCTTTTACTTAACTCGCCAAAGTTGTAGTGTTTCTGTTAGCTTATGTATATAACACATATTTGTGTATACATGCATGTATATGTATACATATTTTTCCTCTGTCATTATTAATTTACATTTTTCAATTTTATTTGCACAGTATAATCTACTTATAAAGTTGTATTTCACTGTATACCCTGTCCACATCTGAAAATAAAACTATTGACTATTGAGTTATTCAATACAACTGCAAATATTTTATGATAAATGGAACCATTAGTCAATGCAAGTATATGAACCTTACTTAGCAACAAACGATACCCCACAATATTCCACAGCACAGCAAAATACATGTGGCAAACGGCCTCATTCCTTCCAACGTTAAGGCTCTCCCATGGGTGGTTTATAAATGTGCTAAATCTTAAGTTTGTGCCTAAAATTAGTGGTGATGTGTAATGGTGCTTGGTGCCAACTTTACTCAACATGGGACTCCCAGCATACGAAATACAAAAGACAGGCAACAAGCCTTTAAAGGCTAAATATACAATGAAGGCAAGATTGAGCAGCCTTAATAGCAATACAGACACTTCAAAGTGTGCTTCTAAGCTGGAGTGTTTATCAATTACATGGTTAACAGGGGGTACTTTTAGGGGTCATAAAGTTAATCACTTAAATAATTTATCTGGATAATGATTATTACTCAGTTTTTACAGAAAGCTTTTACTTAACTCGTAATGTTTCTGTTAAAGTATATAGCACATATTTATATATACGCACGTACATATAATTTTTTCTTTGTAATTTTTTATTTACATTTTGTACATTTTATTTGCACAGTATAGTCTATTTATGGAGCTGCATTTCACTGTATACCCTGTGTACGTGACAAAACTCTTGAGGTATCGACTGTAACTGCAAACATACTGAACGGAAACGTTAGTCGACGCTAGTATATCAACCTCACCGAGCAACAACCGAAACAATTAAATCACTACCATATGCCAGCCTATAAAAATGCTTGTCAAACATAAAATGAAAGACCATTGGTCAAAAACGAGCGAATACCAGCCGTCTATTAGTTAGAATTGCTTTAAGTATTGAGGCCATTATTATATGCGTATGTAGCGCTTTGAAAACGGCGCTGTGCCTTATTTACACGCGTAACCGCGCATCTCCGGCACACTCCGTCTGACCCAGGGAACAGCCGCAGTACTTCGCCAGTCTCTCAAGGCAGAACCGTTATAGTTCCGGCGCGTCGCACGGTTGACATATATATGATTATTACTGGGTACTGAGGGTACGAAAACACAATACACACACGCAAAATGTCAGTCCATGTCCAATGCCGCGTTTTAATGCAGCAGATTCACATATTTATCCCACCAAAAATGATAATTTCTCATCCGCATCATGTGGTTCACGCCAAAACCCGGATTGGATCAGCGCTGTCAGCTGGGGGAAACCATCGTGACCATTGTCCTTTGTGGTCATGCGTTTTCTATAAAACGTACATTTAGCCAACGCGAGACATGACGTTTTAGCGTATGAAACGGTTCACCCCGGGATCCATGCGTTTTATTGGCGTCGCCCACCCAGGATAAATAAGGATGAACGTGCCTGATCCACCCATACCAACACCATTTCGGGGACAAAATTCTAAACTTGCTTTGAATGACAGTATTAGACTTAAATGCGTCACCATTTCGAAACCGTACCGGACGGAAAAACCCGGAAGGGAAATGCCACTTATTTTGATATTTATACTAATTTCACTATTAATACGGGTAGCGAACTGTTGCAGGTACCCCGAACCCGCGCCGCTCCGCGCTCCGTGTTTTGCCGCCGCCCGCGGATGGATACGTTCCTGCACTGCGCGGCGCTCAGGTCGAGCCGATAGGGCGACGGCGGGACGGAAAGCGAAAAGAAAAAGAGAGGGATAGCGAAGGTGGAAAGTGAGCCCCCAGCCAGCGCAAAATACACCGAGGCGACACTCCACACAGCTGGGCCAACGTGAACTGTGCCCCCGCAAAGGAGGGACGGGCCGGAGACCGCGCGAAGTAGCAGCAGACGGCCGAGCTCCGCCAGCGGTATCCATCTTGCTTCTTCGGCCGGTGTCCGCCTCACGTGTCCCGGACGGCCTCTCTCACATGACCCGAGTGTTTGTCCCCGTGATCGGCGCCTCCATCCCCCGTCTCCGCGTCCCTCGGCCCCGCGCTTTGTACCGCCACCCCCATGGATATGCTGGAGCAGAGTCTGGACGCTGCTGCGAGGTACGGACGCGTCTCCGTCGCCGTGCCTCCCTCCCCCTCAGTGTCCGTCCGTCCGTCCATCCCCCAGTGGCCCGGCCACCATTTTCTCCGCCACTTCTCCTGCAGAATTTTCTGTTTGTTTTCTTTAGTATAATTTTAAAGTCGAAGGTGTCCCCTGTAGCCCAGGTACCGCTTAATGCATGCAAGTTAATCCGATTATAGGTGGTTTGCTTAGCGATATGATATGTGTATGGAAAGCGCCTTGGATCTCTGGTTTACGTTTAATACCGAAGACTCCTATGTGACAGTGTCCTGCGGGGCGTGTCGTTTATTCACCTGCTATATTATTATAATCTACGTGGGGTGCCCTTGTGTGTGTGGTGTGTGTGTGTTTGTCTCCATATTTGGTCAAGCATACAGCTGTAGGCAGTTGCTGTAGTTTAGTTAAACTGGTTTTATGAAAGTGGGTAACACAGCTGTGTGTCAGAGCTGATGCCTTACAGTAGTAGTTTCCCAGCTGCATCACCAGCGTAGTGTTTGCAACTTTTTATTTTTTCGGCGGGCCAGGATAGGTTTTCACAGATTAATTGGGGCTGTTCTATTGTAAGTAGTTGCTTTACAGTCCTTGCATGAGGGAAATGCAGCAGTAATGCCATGTGAATTGGGTCCCGGCCCAGGGAAGCCTGAGAATGGTCAATCCTCTTTTGTTACTCTCTGTGCTGGTGGTCAGCTGTCTGTGTTTCTGTAAACACAGGTACCAGTCTCCAATTTTAGAGACATGACAAAATATCCTTTTGATCCAGACATTCTACTTTTCTCTTACAATGACACTTCTCTCTCCCCTCCCCCTCAGTCACGAAAAACAAGAGGAGGAGGTTGTTCAGATTTCTGAAGGTAAGCTGTCAGCTTTTTAAATGAGGACCTCCCACCCCCCCCCCCTCGATGTTACAGGGACTCGGCACCTATAAATCGACTTGAATTATTCCAACACCCAGCTCAGTGAGTAACACAGGCTACTGGGCTGGGTCGGGTCTGGCTGGCGGCCGTGTTGGTGCTGTGTTCCTGTTCCAGTAAATGTTAAATGTGCTCCTTCTCCATTCCATAACCACCCCCCCCCCCGCTTAGCTTTATTTTTTGTGATCTGTGCTCTCAGGAGACAGTGCTGGGGGTGGGGAACAGGCCGCGGTAACCATAGCAAGTGTTCAGCCAGCAGCCTTCGGGGATCACAACATTCAGTACCAGTTTCGCACAGAGAACAGCGGCGGGCAGGTAAGACGGGATTCTGAAGTCCCCGGGGGGGCCACGCCCCCTCAAAGCCTGATGGGCTGCTCTTGGCGTGCGTGTGCGCGCGCGTGGGGGGGGGGCGGCTGCTGCCTCATTCAGTACCATTCTCCTGATTTAACAGTGAGACACGTTTGTTTGTTTACTTTAGATATCTACTGGTAAGACCTGATCTTGTTCATTTTAGGCCTGCTCAGTAATGTTGTGATTGGAAAGGACTGGGGGTGGTGGGGTGCATCAAGCAGCTGGTTTTCTGTAGTCACAATGGTCACAGTTACCGTGGACAGTCATGTGACTTCAGTCCATCAGCAGGATTGGCACTTGGTTAGTGTCATGTGTCATGTTGGAAGGGGGTGTCACATGATATGGGGGTGGTGCCTTTGCCCCAAAAATAGCCAAGAAGAAGCCAAATCTTCAACACACTTCTGAGTAAAACCAGCTTTTAAGCGCACCATTGTCACGTAAGTAATTACAGAGCAGTTCCAATGAAGTCAATGCAAACACGCAGAGTAGAAATCAAACAGCGAATAGCGTGGAAGGGCTGCAGATGAGGGTTACGGAGAGGTTCATGCCAGGTATTTTTTGGCTGGTGATGTGGTTAGAGACATTCTGTGACCGTAAAGGTTGTAGGTTTGAGTATTACTGACAATATAATAGTGCTTAACCTGACCTGGTCCAGGTTAATGAGACTGTATGAATAGATATGGTAGTGAGTGTCGTTGGGCGAGTGTTAGTAAGGTTGGGGAGTGCGGTAGCTCAAAGCGTTTACAGGTCGAGCCCTTCTCCCCTGTGGTCAGGTGACGTACCGCGTCGTCCAGGTGACGGATCCGCAGCTGGAGACGGGGGATGACGGAGGCGGGGCGGTCAGTGTCGTGTCCACCGCCGCCTTCGCTGGGAACCCGCAGGCTGTCGCGCAGGTACCAGGACTGTCCGCCGTCCCGTCAGCCTGCTCCACATGCCCTTTCACTTCCCACTTCTTCTTGCCTCTGCTCCATATCTAATGCCCTTACTTCCTGTTTTAGCCTTTGAATTAAACGTCATGTTTAAGCACTGCTTTCCCCGTGTGCCACCTTGCCAGCTAGCGACCCGGGTAGCTAATGTTTTCGGTGGTCGCTTTAGCTAAGAAAGCTAATTTGACACCCAAATCTTCCGCTTTACTGGATAGCAGGGCCGATTAGTAAATACGGGACACTACCCCCAAGTCCCCCACCGCCCTGCCTCTGTCGTTTCCCCTGTAAAAATTTGCTGAGTGGGGGGTACACGAAAATGTACAGGAAAATACTGAGCAGATTGCTAAATGGTCTTGGAATAATTATGTTTTGGGGGGACTGAAGCACAAAATAGACCCCTAAGTCAGGTCTAGAACTGTGTAGCTGCTTAGTACGCTGAGTAGTGTGCTGTGTTTGTATTACTTGGCTTTATGAAGTATGCTTCTCGGTGAGCAGTGTTTTCGCCTTCCTGCAGAGAGATCTATTTGACAGAGAGTTAGCCCGCATGGTCTGTAGAGGGCTCACCATATGGCTGCGTCCCCCCCACCCCCTTCACAGGCAGTGATCCAGAACCCCTTCAGTAATGGCGGCAGCCCCGCGGGGGAGTCCGTGGCCGGCGAGACACGCTTTGCCTATTTCCCTGCCGCCACGGTGAGCGACGGGACTGCCACCGCCGTGTCGGTACAGGCCGCCGCCGACCCAACTCTCACGCAGGCAGGGGGTGAGTCAGTGCCCTACGCGTCGTGATGCGGGCCGGACCGCTCTGAAAGCTTCCTGTGTTGTGTAATTCTATAGGCATCCACAGAGGCTGCCCCACACCCTCCTTATGCTATTAGCAGAAACCTGTGACCAGGGATCGTCACCATAACGGGCTTCTTCTCGTCTGTCCCCCAGGCCAGTTCTATGTGATGATGACCCCCCCTGATGTCCTGCAGTCCGGCACACCCCGGACCATCGCGCCACGCACGCACCCTTACTCCACGTGGGTATCTGGTTTTAAAGTGCCTTGCGCCCTCTAGTGGCCACTATTTTCAAGTGTTGATGTGGCATTCCGGAAATGGTGTCATCTTGGGATGGTCTGGGTAGTAGCTCACCTCCCTGAAATTAAGGTCACTCAGATGGAGGGTCCTTGTGGAATCTCTCCACTCGTCCCGAGCCCATCTTCCCTTTAATTCCTTGTTAAATTTGCTCACCCCGTAACCTGAAGTAATGATCTGTTCAGACAGGCTGTGACGGTGTCTAATTTTTCCCCTTGACCGTTTGTCGAAGTGAGGGTTCACACCCCTGCATTTCAGACGATGCCTTCAACGGGCCTTTTCCCCTCCTCAGTTTAAAAATGTGAGCACAAGCATACTCACACTGTAGGTTATTTCTTTGAGTGTGTTGGCATTGTGGATATAAGTGTGACCGATGGAGGTGCATTTTGTTCTATAAATAGGACACTGTGCCTCTGTGTCCCCAAAGCTGTTACACCTGAGAGAAAAAAGGTGTAGAAATTCATCTTTTATATGGTACTGAAGACATCTGGTGTCTTTAAGTGTTTCTGATGTGTGGATTTCCCTTGCTGCAATCAGCAATTATGGCATCCAGTGCAGAAGACTCTTAAAGGGCTTTAAGCCTGATTCTGCTTTGCAGTGAGGGGTTGACCCTTGACCTCAGACTGTCGATCCTATAAAACCTTATAAGTTTCTTTCAAGTGTTTTATACTCCAAATGCAGGTAATGCAGTGATGATGTGGGCGGGGTTATGGCGAGTCTAACCTGGTTACCCATCCAATTAGTCTTGGTTGCTATGGTGCTGTAGTCAGGGGGGAGGAGAGACTTGTTTCCAAGTCAAGCCTGGGGGGCTGAGCAGCAGAGGACCCACTCGGCACTGGTTATGTGTGCGGAGAGCCGCCTGTTGGGTCACATCCCAGTGAGTCTGGCTTCCGACCAGCAGGGTATATGCAGAGCAGACCGCTGTGGACAGGTGAAAGCATGCATTGTACCCTGAGAAGCAGAACCTGCATGTCTTACCATCACTGCTTGCTTTCTGCTAGGAAAATACCTTTCTCTTGTTTGCTTTGTGTATGTTATAAACACCTAGGTGACATTTCTGTAATAATGCCTTTTAATACTTTTTACCAATCATGTGTAAATATGAGTGTGAAAACCAAACCTACCTGCTGTCCACAGAGTGGAAAACAGACCAGTGCAACATGACAGTTTAAACTGGTGAGAAACTTTTACTCCCCTAAGAAGACTAGTGCCCCCCCCCCCCACCATAACCCTGTGCTGTGCCCCCCCCCACCCCCACCCCCACCCATTCCTAAGTTCACCAGAAGACATCCTCTTGCATTTATGCTGTGTACTCTGCTAGTTGTTTTCTGTGCTCTGTGTGTGTGTGTGTGTGTGCCTTATCTGTGGTGTGACTGTGTGTCCTGGGGACAGTGCTGTGAGGAGCAGGCGGGCCGTACCATCTTCCTGGGCCAGAGATAGATTAGGTTGGTACGTTTGCCCAGGCGGTCTGGTGAGAGACACGGGGAGTGCACTCGTGTACCTGCTGGCGGCTGTGCGGATGATGAGGTTCTCCGCGTAGGAGAGTAAGTGGGGGTTGCAGGCCTGCATTGGGCTGGACGGCGGCTCGCTGCATTGGGCACGCTGATGGAGAGCATGCTCCACCCACCACCATGGCCGCCGGCCGGGGCGTTCCCTCTGGCTGCCGTACGCATCTGTAGAGTGACTGATTTCTTGCGTGAAGGCTCTCGGGCCGCTCTGATCCGGCTGTCGACGTCGTTTTGTGGTGGCGAGAGGTTTCTGATCTCGTTCCTCGTAATCCCCCACTACCCAGGAAGATCGACGGTCCACGCACGCCGAGAGATGAGAGGAGGCGGGCACAACACAATGAAGGTGAGGGACTTGTAGGCCTTACCAAATTCATGTGCCTCATTGTGGTCAGTCTGATGTTATGTTGACCCTTTCCCACTAGATGGCGCTGCTGCTCAGCACAAACCAAGCCTTTGGCGGAGAAGTCCGGAAGTGTGCATTGCAGCCAGTGACGTAATGGCTGTTTCTGTGACCCTGAAACGTCCCCTTTTGTTGTTTACAGTGGAGAGGCGGAGGCGAGATAAAATCAACAACTGGATTGTGACCCTCTCAAAAATTATACCCGACTGCACTATGGACAGCAGCAAGACTGGAGCGGTGAGCCGTCCTGCCAGCGATGGGAGGGACGAGGCCTCCAGAGCCGAGGTGGGCGGGGCTACCGCAAGCTGTCAATCACTGCCTGCTCTTACGTAATGGGAACCCCTGGGGAGACATTGATTGACAGCGTGGGAGGGTCTGCCCCACCCAGCAAGGGTCCCTCACGTCATACGTGTCTCGTACCCTCCCCTGAGTAATCGGTGCTGTGCCCACCCCCACCCCCCCCCCCATAGAGCAAGGGCGGCATCCTGTCCAAGGCCTGCGATTACATCCGGGAGCTTAGACAGAACAACCAGCGGCTACATGAGAGCTACAAGGAGGTGGAGCGGGTCCAGGTGGACAACGAGCTCCTCCGGCAGCAGGTACACGGTCATGTGACTCCCCACCACCCTACAAAAATGCACTCCCGAATCTGTAACTCCCATGTGACCTTTCACACACAATGATGCCTTGTCCTGCACGATCTCTTGACACGCATCTCGACCACTAAACCCGGAACTCTGTGCCTCAGATTTTAGTGTCTCTGATATGGATGTTCATCATAATTTTTACATGTGTGAAGAAGGTACTGGTTTGTGTCATGTTGAAACAATTTCGTTAATTTACGTTGACATGGCCAGCCAGTGGCGGCCCCTACTGGAGCCTCTTGGCAGTGCACGTGTTTAGTTTGTTCCAGCACCCAAACAGCTGATCCAGGCCTTTGAGGGCTTGGTGATTAGTTGAAGAAGATCTGATGTGGTGGGAGAGAGTGGGGGGTCCCCTGCTTTGAATGGCTGCCGGCCAGGTGAATAATGCCCCCCCCCTCCCCCCCTGGGATCTTGCAGATCGAGGAGCTGAAGAACGAGAACGCGCTGCTGAGAGCCCAGCTGCAGCAGCACGGCATCGAGGCGGTGGGGGAGACGGCGCCACAGTGAGGCAGGGGTGTGGGCCTGGGGGCGGAGCCAAGGGGAGCTGCAGGGCGCGAGGAAGGACTACTGAGGGGGCACCTTGCTGGCTGCCTCCCTCCCTCTGCAGGCTGGGGCTGGAATCCTCCGGAGGACATGGGGTGGCCTGCGCCAGCCCTGCCCAGGGCCCCCTCTTCGTTAAGCCTGCCTCGGACACTGATGATGAATGTCCTGCGGAGAGCTCTGCTGCCTCTGGAGGGTTTATTTCCTGCCCTTTGTCTCTCTTTTTTTTTTTTTTTTTTTTTTGTTCTGAGTTTCACTTTTGCATCTTTTTTATGACTTTTCTTACTGCTGTTCATGTCACTATGCGGCCCCTTTGTTTGGGTTAATTTATTAGCTTTTTAGGAGAGCGCAAGTGGGGAAGAGAGGGGCATAGAAACTGATGTGGCACCGGGTCACGTGGTCTGGGCTGAGCGGACCCTGCCGGTCCCCGAGACGGGGGCCATCTACTCCTTAGGGACTGGCATAGTTCTCACAGATGGATTCGCAATAAAGCATCACGCTGTAGCGCTTGGGTAACTCGTAAGGTCCGGTAAGCGCGCTCTGAAGCTTTAAGACTGCCTTGCAGACCGTGCCCTGCAGAAGAGCAGACAATTTAGGAGCATTGAAGCCCTTCCCCCCACGGATATCAACATGTCCTCCGTGCTGCAAAGCCAGCAGCCATGTCTAAGCATTTTGGATCTCATGCTCTTCCAATGTAGAATTGCACCCTTCTTAGGTCTGGTTTCTCCTCAGAGCACTTAACATAGCTTTGGGTCCGGCTCAGAATGCCCTCTGGTCTGTGTTTTTTTTTTTTGTTTTTTTTTTTTTTTTTTTTGGTTTTTCCCCCTTTTTTAGGAGTGTAAAATACTAGCTAGACGGCTACTTTTAGTGACCAGCTTGAAGGTAGTCTATGAAGAGCTTGAGTGACTGCAAAATGTCAGGACTTCCTCCTTTGAGGTGGTATGTGCTTGTATGTGCATTTTGTTTTGTGGTCATTTTAATTATTTTGTAAATAAGTTCATCGATAAGGACTCTTCGGGGAAAGAAAAGACTCATTACAGAGATGTTAGTGGTTCTGCTTGCTTGTGTTCTTTTGCGGGGGGGAATGAATGTGAAGATTGACAGACTGACAAGCCTACTAGCACCACCTGCCACCTTTGTCCCGCCTCCAAGAATGACGATGATTAACTTTATATGTCAAATTTTTAAATTCATTTTCTCTCCAGTAGTGGGAGAGTCCTGGGACTGGATATTGAGGGTAGGGGGGCAATAATATTGCGGGATTCTGGGACCTGCAGTACACTTCTATGGACATCTCAGATCTCAGATGCTTCAAATTGGCACCTGGCTCTGTTCGCACGTGTGTGTGCGGACTCATCATGCGGTCTGAGTTTGGGGGTGCAGAGTCCCTCCTTTCAGGAACCTCTCCGGATATGTCAGAGCTGGGTCTGTCTGGGCTGGATTTCCAGGAAGAGGAGGATGGCAGATGTTCTCCTTTTTGCCAACTAGTTTTACTTCTCCAGTAGTGCTGGCATGAGATTTAAAAGGTAGAAGAGAGAATAAGCTAAATAGAGAAAAAAAATATTTGCTTTTGGCAAATTTTAAAAAGTCTGGTTTATTTTAATGTTTATTTTTTTGAAGTAGCTAAGACTAAAGTATGGACAATGTGAAGGCTACGGCTGGGAAGGTGTCCGCAGGTGGTCACGGACATCAGTGCCGTGAATGACGCTGCAGACGACAACAAAGCCACGAAATAAAGATGTGCTAATTTCTTCTGAGAGTGAATTGGGTTTGTTTCCCTGCTTTTCTTTAGTTGTCAGTTATCTGTCACCCGCCTGACACCGTCACCGAGTCTGTCGCCACCCAAATGTCCCCTGTTCCCCATGTCCCTCACCTGTCCTGGCCCCCTGCCGCACGTCTTTGTCGTGCTTCTCTTCACCCCTTATCTCGTCTGCCAGCACCACGGCGTTTTCCCGTCATACGGTCGCCAGTCTGCACAGCCAGGCGCCCTGGTGTCCGCCGTCCTGTTTGAAGTGACTGATCTCTGATCCCTTGTCCTGTGACGTGGGGGCATTGCACTCGAGCTCTCCCGAGGACTTGCACTGACTATGGTGATGGTCCTCAGGCCTGGTTTTTTTTGGTTCAGCCCGGGCCCTTGGAGGGGCATGAATACCCTGGCCAGGGTTGGAATGAAATTGGCAGAAGGGGCACCAGGAACAGGACTGAGAGCCTCTGCTACAGACTGAGACCAACAGTGCAGTCGTTCCTGGGTTGTCAAGCCACTTGCAGGCAGTTAGCTAACTGCTAATGCTTTCCTCCAGCCTCGAACCAGCGTGTGGCTCGGCAGGCTAAGCCTCTGTGTCTGTGATCGGAAGGTTGCTAGTTTGAGCCTGGCCTTGGCTGAATACATGTCTGTAGACGTTTAAGCGAGGCCCTTAACACAACCCCCAGCTCCATGGGTACTCCATGGGTATGGGTATATATGAGAGCAAGCTATAGTAGGCAAAAAGAGAATTTACCTGCAGGCATCAATAAAGTTTCATTATTATTCTTTTTATTAAACTGGTCTGGCTCATAAATGCTGTTTATAATATCTAAAAAAGTGTCTTTATATATATATATATATATATATATATGTGTGTGTGTGTATTTTTTTTCCCTTTTTTTCTTTTTTTCTTTTTTTTTTTTACACAGACACAGCTCTGGAAAAACTGAGACCAAACCATTTCTACTGAAGAATCAGAATAATCCTGGTTCTGCTGGCAGAAGGCTACACTGCGCAACAAGCTGCTTCCAGGCTCACAGTTTCTAAGACAGCAGTACAGAAGAACAAGGTGAAGCAGGAGACATTGGGAACAAAAAAACAGGCAGGTATAGGGCAACATTCTAATGGCAAAGGTGACCATCAAATCATCCAACAGTTTCTCATGAATCGGAGTATGACGCCAAGTGACCTTCAAAAGGAATGGGAAACATTAAGTGCAGGTGTGAAGTGCACTGCTAGGACAGGATCGTATCAGGCTCCTAGAAGCAGGACTGAAGTCCTATAAAGTGAGGAAGAAGCCCTTCAGTAATGAGAAATGGAGAAGCACCAGGCTGCAGTTTGAGAAAAAAATATATATATTATTTAGACTCACACCCAGAATTGAGAAATGAGTGAAGCAAAAAATTATGCTGTGGACTCAATGTTTTCCAGAGCTCTGTATATGTATGTGCTGCTGATTCACCCCCCCCCCCCCCCCACATGTGACTGTAGAGGAAAGAATGATTCAACCATGGAGTGTGATGCAATCATTTCTGTGCTTGTCAATTCTGTATTAGATCCTAGTTAAAGATGCGATACATTGCATCACAGCCAGGGGGTGCAGTGAGGCATATAGAAGTACCTGTATGGCTGGCGGTGCAGGGAGGGAGGGGGAGTGAGTGTCCTTGGCTGGTGCCAGTCCTGTGTGTGTGAGTGGCGGCCGCCCTACTGGAGCCCAGTCCTGTTTGAGCAGAAGATCCCCTCTGATAGCGTTGGCGGCTCCACGTTCCCTGTCTCGGCTGGGGAAAACCCTTGGATCTGTGCTGCAGGTAAACACGGCTGGGAGCACGCAGCCCATCTGCCCGTGTTCTCCAAAGGACATCATGGTCACCATCCTCCTCATCTGTGGAAGAAGAGGAGATGTTCTGAACATCCATGAGCTCACCTTAGCTCTACCTGGGGTTCTGCGGTGTAACTGCACTGCAGGCTGTTTGAAAGCACACACAGTCTCATGCCAGCTTTGTGGCACAGATGTGTCTCAAGGTGCCAACATTTTCACAAGTCATACAGCACCAGGGTGTGATATTTCAGATCAAGGGTTTTCACTGGCAGTGGTTATAATTCAGTTTGCCTCCTTTCCATATGGTGCCCTTAGCAAGGGGGTAAGCCCGCATCAAAGGTTACTGTAACAGCTCCAAAATACTAGACATATTACAAATCAGGGTGTATGATTTTAGTACATATTGTACAGAAAATGTTAAAAGACAGAATCTCAGGGGGTCCAAAAATTGAAGAAAGCAACTCTCTCATTCGATATGTATCATTAATGGCAAATGTTTTGCATATCTTTGCAATTTGGAACATTCGCTCCCATTTATTATGATTATACAGACCTCTATATGTTTGGCTTACAACGTATGGGTTAGCATGTTAGCGTCGGAGAGCAAAAGTTTAAATGTTTTGCACCAGGAGAAAATACAGCCTATTCCGCGAGAAGAGAACGGTGTAGTGCGACAAAAGAAGAAACTGTTTACATTTTCTAACCTTAAGACAACAAACATCAGTTTAATAGGCAACGTTTTGTATACTTGTTCTAATTTCTAAGTCTAACGTTATTTCTGGTAATGCGATTTTATCGCGTTCTGTTTAATTTTTGGCATTACTCATGCAAAAACAGTTATTAGAGCTATTTTTGTTGACAGTGGACACCTGCCAGTTAGAAAACCGAGTTATAGGTTATCACTAAACGAGACTGATGCAGGGGTGTCCGCCAAACGACAGTTGTTGTCCTACTTTAGTTTTATCGTAAACTACAGCAAACGGCAAATGCTGGCTTTACTCAGTCCAATTCATTAGCCCATATGTGGCCTGTTTTGTCTGACTTAAAACTTTATTATTTAAGTGAATCGATTTGTTTAATAGAGTAAATTATCTTATAAGATCGCGTCATCTGCGATGTCGTAAATCAAGGTATGTTAGTCTGATATGAAAACTATTACAGAGGTTTCATTGCAGTATTGAAAACTTATACCGCTTGAAGCGTTTCCAAACTCATAAAATGCTCCCAACATATTCAAGACCTCAGTGATAGAAAGAAAATCATTATTTGCATTATAAGGCGCATGTTCCTCAGTGGGAATTCCTAAGCGGGATTTCCGAAGACCATCTTCTGTCTCCCCTCCCCAATTATGCCCCGGAATTTCCCGACAGAAAGGGACGGCTTTTCCAGAATTAAAACTCAAAATGACGGATATTTGCTACCACGCTGACTTCCAGGCCTAAATGAAAGACGTCCCTAGTCTTTTTGTTGCGGTTTCTCTCCAATAGACTTTTAAATAACTTTCACCGAGCTGTTGATGGATAACGCACACTCTCACGTGTGCTTCATTTGAGAAAATCAAATATGAAAATTACTATGTTTTTAAACTGTTCGTTCTTGCTCCTTGGAAAGGAACAATGTGGCCATCTATATTTTAATTGTTTTTGTCCCCTGGAGAATTAACGAAATTACTGAGTAATATGTTTTGGTTTAAGTGTCAAGCATGAAAATGATCTAATAAATACAACTGCATGCATTTCATTGTTGCAAGGATCTGTGTCCAGTTATAAATCCTGAAAGATGTGGGAAATAAATCCGTACTGAATATTACAGCGCTGCTGTATGGAATATATATCATGTAGCCTGCTTTGGACTCCAAGCATCAGGTCTGTGAAATGTCTCACTACGACGTTTTGCGTCTGAATCTACGTTTTTTTTCCTCAAAATGGTTTTCCCAGATAAATTTATTGGGCTTGACTGCAATGGAAACCATTATACCAAAACAAGATGTTATTTAATGCGAATATGAATATAGACTACCAAAATGACACATTCAAATTTATCGCAATTTATTTGAAACGACCCGAAGTCGTTATAGAAACACAAAAAGTCATATTTATATGCAGTTAAACATTCTCATTTGGAGTTATGAAATAGCAGAAATAACAGGAATGGGCGGGGCCGGCTGGGGTGGGATATGAGGCAACAGGGTGCATTACAGATATAAACTGATGTGGCTGCATTCTGATAGCAGATCCTCTCTTCAACCTACTGGAAAGTGACTTTCCACCCAGCGCTTGAAGACGCCTCAGTTAGCCGATCGGTTGAGGAGCGGAAGGAAACTTTGCAACGTGGTGTGAGAATGAAGCTCCTGTGCATTGTGGCCGTGACGCTCTGCGTTTGCGTCCTTCTCTCCACGGCCGTGCCCTCCTCCCAGGTAAGCGCCAGTCGGTTATGGACCAGAAGCGGCGTGTTTGGAGTTCCGATCATCACGTGAAGTTACCTTACCTGGGGTTTATTTCCACCGACAGACACTGACACAGGAAACCGACCGGGGGGACACGCGAACTGAGGAGCGCTGGACACCCGCAGCCGCAGAGGAGACCAATCCATTGGTACGCTACCGGAGCACATTCATTAAAGTAAACTGGAGAGATTAACGTTAACTAAGAGGCCGCATATACTCGGTAGGCCTATAATAGTACAGTAATATAGAAGCAGCAGACGGACTAAGTGAAGTTAATATGCCAGGATAATACTCAGGAGCTTCTATTTCCACACAGACCATATAGTGACTTGATCGTTCACTTCTCTCGTAGGTCCTCCTAAGGATGAAGCGGCAGAGCCACCTATCCCTGTGCCGGTATTGCTGCGGCTGCTGTAAAAATAAAGGCTGTGGTTTTTGCTGTAGATTTTAACCACCTCACTGGACACACGGGGTCGGAACACTGCTGCGAAGATTAACTTATTACTGACATATTTCTTACTCCTGTGCTGCACTGGATTTTTTCCTGGTGATTTAATTCTTCCTCCCGAAACCAGATAAATCTTTAAACGGCAATCTTTTGGTTATGCAATCTCAATAATTTTCTTGACTGTGCTCAGAGCTCGTCCGCTGGATTCCGTTTTAATGTATCATTTTGTTGTTCGAATCCGTTGACAAAATAACAGATTTGTATGTTTTTTATGTATATTCGCCATGTACTTACCAGTTGTTTTTTACACAAGTTTTTTATATCGATTTATATCGATATGTTTCAGAAATGTGTTGTTATATAAATAAACAATTTATGTTAAAAAATATATAAGGACACTATTTCCTTTCATGGGGCCACTTCCGGACAGCTTTTACCCCATTTCACGTGAGCCACGTGACCCCCAAGGTATACAGGCCAAAAGAAAAGAAAGAGCAAGAAAAACGCCAAAGTAAAGCAGAAATAGCGCATCCTATGTAAAGTAAAGCCTTTCGTGCAGAACAGATGCGATATTACTGATTCATTTCCAGATCATCTTATATCTCCCTACCCACCTCTTCGCGGACCCTGGTTAGTCGTCTGCCTTGCAGCGGTCCCCCAGGGCCTGTAATCAGCAACACAGTGGGCCACAAATATTACCACTAGGGGGAGCCAAAGACCACGCACTGCACTGCCGTTCGACAAGCGTTCTAATAATTGACCTCAATTTATAGTGGTTTAAGAAGAGCCAGACGTGTCACTGTACAGACACTTTAAGTATAAGAGCAGCTTTGAATGATCAGTTGATGCTTGCAATTATATACACATAGGAGTTCAATACTATGTTCATGCAATGCACATAACTTTATGCAAGAACGGAAAGCAACGTCTTCGGTGGCTTAAAACCCACACACTTCTCTGCTCACCAGGTGACAACATTTGCATGCACTTTTGGCTGTCGTAGAACCGGCTCCCGCATCTCAGCTGCTGGGTCGATACTATAGCGGCTCCTAAAGAGAATTGATGGGGTTTGTAATGAAGGCGAACCACCAGCGCAAACATGCTGCCCGGCCGTCCCTTATCCCCGGGTCAGCGCGGCACCTGGACTCGTTAGTTTTCATTATCC
The DNA here is from genome assembly GCA_026777045.1 of Hyperopisus bebe. Lineage (NCBI taxonomy): Eukaryota > Metazoa > Chordata > Actinopteri > Osteoglossiformes > Mormyridae > Hyperopisus > Hyperopisus bebe. Next base: position 12,707,058 of record JAODJW010000135.1, on the reverse strand, counting down.
GACAGCAGCGTCGGCGGTTTCCCATTCTCTCACCGCATACCGATGCGCTACAACAGACAGTATCGCGACCGGCCTGCATTTCTCCTGTGAAAAATATCCTTTAATCGTTAATGCTTATCTTTCGCATTTCGTCGTGCCCCTAGGTGGGTTCTTTATGAATTTACAGCAGTATTATCTGGACTCCAGCACTGTCTCTCCTTTTGCACCAAATGTATGTAGGCATCCTGAAAATCAGACCGTGAAAACTACCCCCAATGTGATCCCCCCCGCTTTCTTTTTTACTGTAACTGCTCCCCCCTCCGGCTCCGCACGTCGCGCCGCTAACGTCAGCGGTTGCCCACCCCCCAAGTTCTTCAGTTCCACCGTACAACGACACATACGTATATCATCGGTGCTCATTTAATTAAGGTACCTGCTGCAGAATGATCACTCTACCGAACCTCAGCTCAAACACAAGTGTTCCAAGCCCAGAGTGACGCCACGCTGACACGCACGGTCTGCTCTCTCCTGGTCGCAGTTCAGGTTTATCTTGCCCTTTCCTGGGAGGGGGATATTTTCCATAAAAAGTTTCTCACCCAAAGACATTATGAATGTTTTTGCACACAGTAAGCACATGAGTGGAGGTGATGCTGGCATATTTTTTTATTAAACCGAGAAGAACACATACATTGCCCTTACTGCTTATATAAAGCCACTTGCATCCAGGAAGATCTCGTTTAACATGCCCATGCAAGGAAATGTGGGATACTGACTCAAACACATTTGCTAGGCTTCCTGTAGTAGTTTGCCATTCATTATGCCAATAAATGTCTGCATTTATAGTAATTTATTTGGCGACCACTTCTGTGCATGTTAGTGTGAAACAGTGCAGGAGTAAAAGCATAAATGACAGGCGGGAAACGAACAGCAACGCTAAATCAGCGGCTAGCGTAAAGAAAAGAGTCACCGTGTGAAATGCATCTAAAAAGTGAGCAAAATTGAAGATAAATCAAGCAAAGAATGCACAAGTCCGCCTCAGACAGCTCCCGCTACGTCCCCGCACATGCCAACAGCTGCGGGAGCGGAGACACGTCCCGGCGCAGGAAATGACACGTAATAGATGGTCAGGCATATGATATAGATGCCGCCTCTGGTTAGCAAGCTGAGATGGAGATATTAACGTCCTCCAAACACCTGCAACGCCATTACTGACAAGCTGCTCACAGACGATTAGTATTAATAGGGATGTCAAAAGCCGACGCCATCCTATTCTTAGCTGTAAGTATCAAATGATTTCACACTATTCATTCCGGAAAATTGTGTGGAAGCAAACAGTCTCAGGGGCCATTGTTTTTAATTTGTGTTGCTGTTGTATTTTTTTCTTGGGTGGGAGTTGGGGGGGGTATTATCTCTGTCTTGTAGATAGTGACAGGTCCGTATTTGGTGTGTTGAGAGAGAGTCAAGCCCCCAGTACCACATACAAGCAGATCTTTTGTCCCTGTTACATATTCCAGTAAACCAGTGTTTTTGTCGAACAATGATTCACTCAGCTAACAAGACCTATTACGGCGAGCACAGCAGCTTGCTGTATATGGACTCGGCAATGTTCCATTTCTCTATAATAATCCTGCATATTGAGATCTATCACTCCCCCTCCCCACCCCCTTGCATTTGCATTATCAATCATAGCTGGACCTACACGGTAATGCTGTAATGGATCCTCTCTACTCAGCTGTTTCTCCAGTACCAAAGTGGAACGTTCCAGAAGAGCCATGAGGCTATGTTTAGGGAAGCTGGAGTTTCTCCTGTGTCTCTGGAGATGACACCTTTCCACTC
>JAODJW010000135.1:12690634-12700813 GCA_026777045.1 Hyperopisus bebe | reverse complement strand
ATAAACAATTATCAAGAATTGGTTTGACCCATCAGTTTATTTCAACAAAAGTTGATTACTTAACAGCAAATGACATTCGTGGTGGGTGCAGGAGGATAAATATGTATGCTCTGTAATCTTTCTACCTGACAGACTCTATAAGGCTCCAAACATCCGTGTCATGTCAGATTTAAGCGTGAGGCGTGTGCTGGCAGGACGGGGCCCTTTGAACGTCACGCCAGCGACGTGTGGCTCAGGTCTGCAAGGAGGAAAGGAAGCAGAGGGAGGGAGAGAGACGAGGATCCGAGAAAGGAGCGGAGCAGCCTCGACCGCTGTGTGCCTGTGAGTCTGGGTCATGCTGCAGGGTCCTGGGTATCCCAATGGTGGTATTGGAGCTGACTGCACTGGGTGGACATGTGTCACAGCGCGAGTCTGTGGGGGCGCGTGTGTCCTCCTGCACAGGGCGGGGCTTCTGGACCTGGTCTGGCTGGGGCCGTGTGCCTGAGAGGGTTCGCCAACTGAGTGTGCATCTGTCAGCACCTCCCATACCCCCCAGGGGGGTACCCCAGGCCCACCTGCGCTCCTGGCCCACGTGGGTGCTGGGGACTGAGCCCCAAAAGTGCCCTGGGAGTGTTTCTGAGAGTCAGACGGGCACGAAAGAGGCAGCCCTGGATACAGCAAGAAGCACTGCGCTTTTCCTGACATATGCCGAGCCTGGGGGAGGTGGGGGGGGGGGGACTGGCACTCACGGCCCCCCGCCTCTCCGTCATCTGTTACTGGTGGGAGCGAGAGAGCAATGGAAAGAGGGATCGAGGTGGAAGACAGGAAGGTGGCAGAAGGAACAGGAAGCGAAGGGAGGCGGGGCAGGAAGAAGGAGGGTGACACCAGCGCTGAGTCGAAGGACAAATGTGCATAACCAAATGTTCAATCGAAGCACTTAAAAATTTCATGGCCATTAAGCAGACACTTAAGAATAATGTATCTTCTTTCAGATACATAAAACAATGTACGAAATCCTCTGTCGCCTATGGTGACGCTCAGCTTAGGCTTAGCTGATCTGTTAAACTTTTTGCCCTTAAGATAACTGCCCCCTACTGGCAGTGTAGCTAAACTACACATTTCACATACTGCTGTTCTACCTGAGGTAGTGATAGTGCTTGTGCTGCTTTGTCCAACGCTTTTTAGCAATTTAGCATTTTATCCTAATAAGTTGTCCAGCTGGATAGTACATTGATTTATCTCATAATAATGAATGCGAACATTTGCGCTGCCGTCATCAGCACTGACTTACCAGTATTAAGATTCAAATGAGTCACCCCACATGTTCAGCTTTAAAAGGTGCATTTTGCTGCAGTGAGCTGAGTGGAGAGCTTAGCGTTACTGAATGGATTTGGCGTGTTTGTTCAGTCACGTTCCCAAGTGGGCTGTTAGAGTTGCCTGGTATTTCAGGGTTAATTCACATCTTACTGAACCTGTGCCGGAGTCTAAAAATCATCTCCTAGATAACCTACATGAGGGGGAGAATGCGAGAGATCAGGCTGCTTCCTGAGAAACACAGGCATTAAAGCCCAGAATCAGAGAAACATTCCTGAGGAAGTTTGCCATTAACGTCACCATCCAGCGAAACCTTCCCGTATTCCTAAGGAAGGTCATCATCGATGTCTCCATCCAGAGAAACCTTCCTGTATTCCTAAGAAAAGTCATCATCGATGTCTTCATCCACAGAAGCCTTCCCGTATTCCTAAGAAAAGTCATCATCGATGTCTTCATCCAAAGAAACCTTTCTATTGTCCTGAAGAAGGTCACCATTAATGCTTCCATCCAGAGAAACCTTTCACTGCGTTTCACTTGTCCTTCATGACAGAGAACAGAAGGTTTTTGTAAACTGAATAGGCTTTATTTTGAACTAGGAATTCTAAACAATTAAAAACAAATCAGATAATATTACGAACCACACAGCTAATAAAGGCTTAATGATACATGGGTGAATTTGATGTGGTGAAGTTTACGGTCTGAACCCTGAGGACCACGCGGGCTGGAATGCATGACTCCAGAGCCGTCACCCCCCCCACAGTCAGCCGTCAAACCACAGCGCAACCCTCCCCCTATAGTGACCTCTCAGCCACCGTCAGTCCCTGTGACAACATCCAAAATGTGGCAGATCTTTAAGCACTCCCCCCAACTCAACTCCATGCTGTCGGCTTTGCGGGGGTAGCTGATGGATCACCATCGCCGGATGGCGGTACTCGGCAAGACGCTCTGCCATCTCTGCGCACAGGGGCCGATTAACGGACACGCCGGGGGTGCGGGAGGTGGAGAGACGGATGGCTTGAGTCACCGGAGACACTCTGACCGCTAATAACTCCACACTGATAGGCCATCAAGGGAGCGAATGAAAAATCAAACAGACACAACAGAAAACAGCGAGAGGGAGACAAAGGGAGGGGTGACTGTTAACAGGGGCTGCTATTCCAGGCCCCCGGAAGCTGCAGGCGTCCTGGGCCAGAATCTCTGAGCGTGATCCGCAGTGAGTCGACATTGGCGCAGTGAGAAGCAGGGGCTGTTTAATCAATTAGAGGCAGCTGGGGCATTTTCAGCCATTAATGGGGGGGGGGGAGTGGGTGGCATCAGCACACACACAGTGAGTAATCAAGATATCTAACACATGTCGTACTGACAATTATCCCGGTAATGGCAGGGACTATGATAATTTTACCACTAACCGATGCTGTTGTACCCATAATGACAACCATCACTGTTCTACCAAACAGGAGACACAAGAACACTGAAGATCTTCACATTTAAGCAGTTAAGTGTTCATAAATAAACACCAGACCAGTGAATTGGCTCCTTATTAGTGTCATAACCCAAGTTTGGATTCATTATAACATTATTATGCTAAGGATCCGGCATGCAGTAATACCCAGGTGGCCAGTTAAAGAAACAAACTCATCGGAAGGTATTTTAGGGGGCTATCATGGTGCGGGATTACTCCATAAAGGTAAGGAATGTGTCTTATGTGCAACGGCAAAATGGGCCCCAGGAAACACAGAGCAGCGGGATTTGGTTCCGGAAGAACGACCTTAGAAGGTAGAGGGTAGATTTAAGAAGGCCATGCAAACAGGGTGAAGGAGAGAGAGAAGAGGGAGAGAGACAGATAGAGTCTGGAATGGAGACGGATGGGGCGGGTTCAAGGACAGCAGTGGGAATGGCGAGCAATATTGGAATCAATCCCGACTGAAATGAGAGCGATTGATCTCAGAAGGTTGACATCGTGGGGGGGGGGGGAGTGATGGAAAGAAGAGGGGAGAGGAAAAGAGGAACAGAACGAACATAGGGGAAGCCGGTCATGCTGATCCACATTATCGCCCTGCCCTCCTGCCGAGCCGTACCACTGTCTGGCCCAGTACAGACGCCCTGCTGGGCTGGTAAGAGACTGATCCAGCCCAGCTGAATCCAGCCAGCCTGCATCTGCATGCATCCATCGATGGCAAATGCGATTCAGGGGTTATTGGATATGTGCAGTCTGTCTCTCTATCAATAATAACAGAGAACAATTATACATATGTACTGACTGACACGCAATGGAAAATAACCGCAAATGTCAGTGTGCCTTCTGAATTACAGTGTTGCTGTTGCTGGTCACCAAATGCGCACTGGTCAGACAGGACAGCAGTGTGTCCCTCCCCAGGAGGAGAGGCTGGTTGCTCTGGTTCTGGTATTTAAGTGAAAGGGGCAGGGGTTTGCTGTTTTTATTAATAACAAACTTCCGCATTACACTACAGGAGAAGCTGTATTACTATTTTCAATCGACTGCAGAACCTGTCCTCTGTGCAGCCAGGTCACCCTGTGTCTGCCTGTGTTTTCCTGTGTCTGCCTGTATCTGCCTGTGTTTTCTTGTGTCTGCCTGTGTTTTCCTGTGTCTGCCTGAATCTTCCTGTGTTTTCCTGTGCCTGTCTGTGTCTTCCTGTGTCCAGTATCTGTTGAAGCCCATGTGGATCACTATCAGCGTCCCCTGCCTGGTGGTCACCTCTGCCACCTAAAGGACTGACTGACACTGCCTTTGTATATGTCTTCCTGTAGCTACAAGTGTTCATGGGTGTCTTCCTCTCTCTGCTTGTGTCTTCTTGTGTCTTCCTCTCTCTGCCTATGTCTGCCTGTGTCTGACTGTGTCTACTGCTGTCTGTAGGTCATACCGTGAGCTTCCTGACCAGCTAACTAGGGGTCTTAGGTCTATGTGTTGCAGTGTGTCTGTGGAGCTGGATCACTCGTGGATCCAGGACTTTATGGATCTGCTCTGCAAGGGAATGCGCAGCGGGTGCCCGCCTCTTTCTGCCTTCATGCGTCGTTGGCTCTTCGACTTCCTACTTGCGGGGCGCCTCTGCAGAATCGCGCATGCAGGGGCTCTGAGTTTTGTCGCAGGTTTGGCTGGCCAATACGGAACTCCTGTGAATGGCAGGGTAATGCTATTAGATATTCAGGACCAGGTTCTGCCGAGCATATACAGTACAGCCGTTCTGGTTTCAGCTGGAGCTCAGTCACTGCCAGGTTCAAACTCTTCGATGCACTGATATTCAGGTCCAGGAATGTGGTGAGGGTTCGGGTCCAGGCCATGTTCTTTAGAGTAAAAATGCATTTGATTCTGAGGCTCTTGGCTTCTTTCAGCGACGTCCCGCTTGTGTGACTGCGTTGGTCTCCCACAGCCGCTCTGACTCACTCCTCCTCCACCGTGTGAAGAATTTTCTCATTTATCGCAGATTTTTAAATCACATTCGCTTTCTATGCATGTTAATATTATCATGTTCTTCACCTCCTATACCACTTTGAGGGACTCCAGCACAATCGACATTGCCAGATAAAGCGAAATGCTTTTTAAAATCCCGGAGACTTGCTCCGGGTGGGATGATGAACGGAATCGGGTGCCAGAGGGATGGAAGGAAGGAATAGGGACATTGGGGAAGAGGGAGGAAACGGCGTGAAGTCAGGATGGAAAGTGCTGTAGTGAGGTGAGAGCTTTGCTTTGGGCACGGAGGTGTGGATGCATTTTCTCAGTGAGGGAAAAACAGGTGAATTGGAGGAAAATGCTGGTCATGTGACATTGCCCTAACCTCCTCCCCTAATAAGAGAAGTAATAAGCAAAGGGTGTAAATATGGTGTTTTGGCAGGAAGCCAGTGTGAGTCTTAGCCAGGGCAGGAAGAGTGCACTGCAGAGCCTTCCACAGATTACCGCTCACACAGCGGAGCCGCAGTTTCTGGGTCAAATCACTCTCCAGTCTTATGAAGGACACCAGTATAACTCTTACAAGGTTATAAGACCTTGATTGCAGGAGACAGGGAAACAGCCGGAATGCAGAAGTGGGCTGGATGGATGAGTCACGCTTCTTGTCAGGGGGTCCCGGGTTTTGGTGACCTGAGGTAGCGTGAGCTTCGCTAACCGGGTGATCAGTTAGCGGCTTTGGATCATCTCTACTTTATGTTCGGGCTTTCAAACTTTCCATTCATTGTTTTGTTTTATTTAGTTTTATTTGCTTTGGTTTTAAATGATTGTTCCAGCATTTGCCTATCCCGTGTTACTAGTCATTTCTCATTTTTTTGTGGCTGAAGGTCTCCATTTTTTCCCAGAATTGATTTTGACACATGGACAGTTCAGTTCCCCCCCCAGTATTTCGAGGGGGTGTGTCTCTGTCTCCCCACCCAAGGTTGCTATCCTCATTACACCAGGTCATCCTCACCTTCGCAGCTTCTAATCAGTGCGCAGACTGTCAGCCTGATGAACGGCAAAGAAAGACAGATTGGAGGGAGGAGAGCAGCAGGGGAGGAGGCATGGAGGAGAAGGAGAGATAGGTGGAGAGAAAGAGTGAGAAGGAGGTGGAAGGTGTAAAAGGGGACTAGGAAAGTGCACACTGAGACAAACTAAGGGTAAGCCACCTGAGGCCGCTCCACACTGCTTCAAAATGTGGCCCTAGACAATTTATTTGATTTGATAAGTATGTACAATGGAGTCCCACTTGTTCATCAGTCTCATCCACTTGGAATACTGTGGGCTACCGGTTCGCTGTAAAGGAAACTCTAGCGATTACTCTTGAGTCGAGAACAAACACCCCCGCGGCTCTCGCCTCCGTTTGTTCAGCGGGATTCTTTTTTTTTCTTTTTTCTTTTTTTTTCGTAGCTCTCTCCAGGGTAAAGCTCGGCAGCTGTGACGTGAGCAGAAGGAGAACTCAAGGTCAGCATCTGTCACCGTACGCGTCTCGCGATCATTCTGGTTTCGCTCCCCGTCTCTGTGCTTCACACTTCACCGCGGTTTAAACTGCGGGCGTCAGTGAAGTGACAGGTCGAACCCTTCGGACGGCCGCGTGTGTTTGTCCGTGTGGATGTGGATGCAGGAGTCAGGGAATGTGCCATTTTACCCATCATTAATACCGCCATCGCTGAGCCACTTGCCTGACACATTTACCCAGTCTGACCCACAACTTCTGCCATTTATCCAGCAGGATGTACAGCAGAGCTACTGGGCGATTCAGGTTAAGTGCTTCCCTCAAGGACACAAAGGCAGCGCCGCTCCTGGGCAGGGGAGCAAAGAGACAGCTATTGTGAGCGACATCTCCAAAGTATATGCCGTTAGAACATTTGGAGGAGACTCAGAAGCACCTCCATCACCCCGGCTGATGGAGCTGTGCATGAAAATGCCAAAAATATCCGTTCGGCACAGAAAAAGCACAAAGACAACAAACAGATGTGGTTCTGTGATGCGTTTTTCAGAGATCAACAAGAGCTCTGCACTGAGCCCAAGACTGGGGCTCCGGGCAAGACGCCATGTGATACTCTCCATATCATATAATAATACGCCATCTACTAACCACTTACCCAGGCAGCACAGGGCACAAGATTGGGATACAGCCGGGATGGAATGGCAGTCCATTGCAGGGCACGTGCACGCACACGCACACACACACATGCACACACACGCGCACACACACACACACACGCACACAAACACACATAATCATACACTACAGGCAATTTAGAGATACCAGTTAGGCTGACTACATGCCTCTGAACTGTGGGGGGAAAACCCATAATAATAATAATAATAATAATAATAATAACAATAATAACAACAGGTTAATATTAATTATTGTCCTTTGCATACACTATATGGACAAAATTCAGTTAAATTTTATTTGTACAGCGCATTTTCACAACATGACATTGTCTCAAAGCGCTTTACATTATTCCTACCCAAAGCTCCCAGAGAGTAAGCCAGAGGCGACAGTAGCAAGGAAAAACTCCCTCAGGAAGAAACCTTGGGAGGAACCAGACTCAAAGGGGGGGCCCATCCTCCTGGGGCCGGCAGAGAAGGCAGTCAAGCAAAATCCTAATTTACACGTCCAAATTTTAAGATTTGAGTCTCAATGATGGGAGCAGGCAGGTGAGGGCAGGCGGGTGCTGGTGCTGCTTCTGATGGCAGGATGAACAGTGGTACAGCAGCAGGGAAGGGAGGAGACCAAGGGCGGGCAGGCTGGAAGCATATCACAGGCAGAAGGGTACGCAGAGTATACTGGTTTTTTGGGACACCTGGCTATTACACCTACAGGAACTTTTATGACATCCCATCCTAAATCCATACACATGAATATGGAGTTGGTCCCCTGTTTGCAGCTATAACAGCTGGCACTCTTCTGGGAAGGTTTTCCATAAGACTTTGGAGGGTGTCTGTGGGAATTTTTGCCCATTCATCCAGAAGAGCATGTGTGAGGTCAGGCACTGATGTTGGACCTGAACGCTGGGCTCACAGTCTCCATTCTAGTTTATCCCAAAGGTGTTTGGCGGGGTTGAGGTCAGGACTCTGTGGGGGGCAGTCAAGTTCTTCCACACAAAAAGTGACAAAACTCACCCAACCAAGTCTTTATGGACTTACACTGTTCCCAAGTTGGAAGTTAGAATTGTCCAAAATGTCTTGGTATGCTGAAGCATTAAGAGTTCCCTTCGCTGGAACTAAGGGGTCCAACCCAACCCCTGAAAAACAACCTCATATCCCTCCACCAAACATTACCTTTATGACATCTGGCAGACAGACACTCTTAGCCACGTTTTCCCGGCATCCACCAAACCTAGACTCCTCCATCAGACTGCCAAACAGAGAAGCATGAGTCGTCACTCCACAGAACACGTTTCCACTGCCCCAGAGTCCAGTGGCAGCGTGCTTTACTCCATCTGACACTTGGCATTGTGCTTGGTGATATGAGGCTGTATGCAGCTGTTTGGCTACAGAATCCCATTCTGTGAAGCTCCCAGCCCACTGTATTTGTGCTGGGGTTAATGCCAGAGGAAGTTTGGAACTCTGCAGTTACTGAGTCAACAGAGTGTTGGCGACTTTTACACACTATACGCCTCAGCACTCAGCAACTCTGCTCTGTTATATTTACGTGGTCTGCCACTTTGCGTCTGAGTTTTTGTTGTTCCTCAACACATCCGCTTTGCAATAATACCACTTACAGTTGACCGTGGAATATTTAACAGGGAAGAAATTTCATGAACTGGCTTATTGCAAAGGTGGCATCTTATGACAGCACCACGCTCGAATTCACTGAGCTCTTCAGAATGACCCATTCTTTCAGAAATATTTGTAATCCTGACTGCATGGCTAGGGGCTTAATTTTATTCACCTGTGGCACTGGCTCTGAATGAAACACCTGCATTCAATGATTAAGAGGTTTGTCCCAGTACTTTTGTCCATATAGTGTTTGTGACTCCAAAATGAAGATGTCACCCCTGGAATGTGAAGTCCGGCTGGGATGATCACACCCATCTCAAGCCATCCCCCGGTTCCTCAATTGAACATTGCCACTGGACCATGCAAACTGTCCTTCACCCCTGTGGCTAAGTGGGAGGTCATTATAGGGGAATCATGTCACTAATGGAGGGGAGGCTGGTTTGAGGAATTCAATCATCAAAAATAATAATCAATTCAAAAAAATGACATAATGGGTCATTTTTCATGTTTGCAATTCGATTGTTTTATGGTAGATTTTTGATTATATGAAGGGGCTCTTATGAGAACCGCAAATACAGAGGGAGTGATGGAGATGATTGGCCTGTATGGAAACATCAACTGCAGCAAACAGGCACTGGGCTTGGACCAAACGGCTGAAGACAGTGCTAAACGTATCACTTATCACATCTCTGCCTTTGATCCACCTTCAAGACTGCACAGCCCAGGAGTGTATTTTCAACTGCCTAAGAATGTGGTTCGGTTGCACCCCTCAAATGTTTAACATAAAGGGAGAAAGGCCTTTTCCCCAATGGACAGAACCAAACACACCAGTTTCTATGTCAGTACTGCGAAGGTGAAGAATCAACTTATGTTTCATTTAATTTATATATGTCATGAGGAAAGACCACTCCCATCTGTCCATTTCTCTACCTCTCAGTCTTACTTTCTCCCTCTCTGTCCCATTCCATTCTTATCCCACAATCCTCCTCTCCACTCTTCCCCAGCCATTAACCATTTTTAGCTCTAACTAAAAAGAAAAAAACAAATCAACCGGGCATCATCAAAGCGTGCACGTAGCAAGGATACATTTCCATATACTGTTAGATAACAAGAATATAAAAATGTACAAACGAATGAGAAACCGGAATCATTGAAGATGATCCCAGGAATAGTCTTTATTCCAACAGGTGTGTGAGGTGGTGGTCACCCTGCTTTTGTTTATATCTGCATTCTCTTTCTTACTTTTAATCACTGAACTCAATTTTCAAAATAAGATTCCTTTGCATCAGAGGCGCAAGAGGAAATGACGTGAAATTTGACTGCATAGGGATTAGCTGAGTGCAACTCTGCACTTCTTTTTTGAGGAGTGTTTTCTGTTTTTGGGGACGTGTCCTGTGTCATTTTCAGTGTTCATAGAACTGTTCAATCAAAAGTAAAGTAAAATCTCCCTGCATCTTTCACTCTGTCACCCTGTCTTGCTACTGTCTATCACTCTCTGTTCTCCAGGCTGGCCAGTGAATGCATCACCAGGGAGACACAATTCTCCCCTTGAGACATGGATGTGGGGGTTAGGTTGGGTAGGAACGGCGTGGGACCGGTACTCTGGGGATGGTGATTACAAGTCAGTGTCATCTGCCTCATCCACGGCGATTAGTGGCCAAGCTGAGGGGCTTGGGGGGGGGGGGGGGGGGGGGGGGGGTGCTTTT
>JAODJW010000135.1:12666466-12678693 GCA_026777045.1 Hyperopisus bebe | reverse complement strand
TAACAGATCCTGGATGCTCCTGAAGCCTAGTAGAGGACACAGTCCAGAGCTGAAGACTTGACATATGACACTCAAAGGCAACTGCAGAGGGCTGCCTCCTGATCCCCTGGAGCCGGGACTGTGGCTGTGCAGGCAGATCAGGTGTTCACACTCAGTCTCTGGGAAGTTAGCGATCGCGTTCTGATTGGCTGGGAGCTGAAAGACGTGATACTGAAGGACGGGTGAGCACAGAGCAATGGGCTGGCGCTATCCTCGGAGGGGGAGGTGAAGAAGACGGATATAAACAAGTCTGTGAATTGAGGGCATAAATATATCTAAAGATCGGCTTGTTTTTCTCCTTCCTCTCAACTCACTTGATCTTTCCGGGCTAAATGGGGGAAAAGAAATTGAATTAAAAACTGCTTTTGATATCTCTACAGCAGCGATAAATAAAATTGTCGGAATCTGTCAGCAGCACTGCCATTCCGCCCCCCCCCCTTCCCTTCCCCATCCTGCTTCCTCTCCCGTCCAGATTGGAATCTTGAAGCCCCATTTACTTTCCCTTCCACTCTTCTGTGAGCATTGCCAGGTAGTCTGCACACGTAACCCCCCCCCCCACCTTGTTCCCTCATTCTCATCTCCCCCCTAGCCTCCATCTTCGTCCCCACAATGCCTGCCTTCGGGCCTGGGGAGAATTACCCAAAATTACCTGTCATGCTGCCCACGACGTGTAAATAAGGCACAGGACATGGTGCTTCTCCATTCCCCCGTTTTCCTTCCTCCGTCCTCCCCCTTTTTCCATTCAGTGCCCCCCCCCTCCCCGATCTAACAGGAAGTTTCCTGCAGTAAATGAGCCGGGTCGCAATGCTGGCTGGAGATGTTTCAGGCAGAGGGGCAGGTCATTGACTAGCTGTCATTTAGCACAGCAGTTTAAGGGAATTGGGAATCACAGATGGTGGGGCGGCTCTTTCTGGGGCGTAGAAGGGAAAAGGAAGAGGAAGTCCTTGGCTTGCAGTCCGGCTGCTTTGCGTAGGTGCCCCCCCCCCCCCGTGTATGGGCATGACAAGGGGTAGGGTAAAAAAATTGAACATGAAAAAAAAAAATTTTTGCCCCGGTGAAGCAATGCCCAATTCTAGCCTGAAGGAGACATGTTATGCGGGGGGGGGGTTGGGTTATTTCTGGGCTTTTTAAAAGAGCCTTTGGGACCAAACACTTCTATATCTTTCTCTATTCAAGGACTGCTGCGTAATAGGTGACCTACATACCTCTTCAAAGACCCACCATCTTCTCTCCCTGTCTGCAGACTAATTTAAGCACAGAGAGATAGAAAAAAAACATAAACAGCAAACAAACGAGCGGCACAGCGTGGGTGGGGCTGTAGCCCTGGAGCTAAGTTTCGTAAACCACCACCCCCCCCCGGGCCCAGTCACATAGCGCTTGTGGCTTTGGGTGTGTCCCTGGCCGTGCATGCAGCACCCCCTGCTGAGGAGGGAGAGGGTTTTGTAGGCTGAACTGGGGTCGCAGGTTTTTAATGCGACAGGGATGTTAAGTGGGGCTATGATATGTTTTGAAATGGGGAGTGACAGGGGAGGGAGCACTCTGGGGTCCAGTCAGCTTTCAGCTGCAGCCCCGCCCATGTATTTGTGCCTTTCTGCATTGGGAACCACCCACTATGGTTCTTTAGGTGAATCTCTCAGGAACCGCGATCCGACTTCTGTTGCATTAGTGGGCTGGTGGTGGCCAACATCCCTGCCAAACCAGGTATTTGCTTTGTGGAGGTGGTTCGAGGCCTGCAAAGGACCTCACGGGAAGGTCAGGGCCCTGAAATTTGTTCATAGGGGCATTCCAATCGTGAGACGGCTGACCCGGACTTCGGAGAGCACCGGACTCCACAGGTCCTCCTCTTCATCCCTCATTATCGCTGGGTTGTAGCTCCCAGTCCAATGGGGCCAGTTCAGTCCCTTCGTTATTTCAACAGTAGACATCAGTCAGAATCATGCTCGATTGGGCCCATAGCGTAGCACAGCAAAGGAAGTGGCATCACAATAAGGTTTCTTTTGCTCAAGTCCTCTTACGACAACAACGAGCCAGCTGTGTCCAAGCAGCAGGGCCCAGGCCAGGCTTTTATTAGACTCTGTCGACAAATCTAAACTCCTGCCCGGTTCCTTTATTGATCTTTTGCATTTCCCTCTGAGGAGGAGAAGCTTTTTAGCCTTAACAGTAAGCAGATAATGTTACGCCGGTGGGACAGTGGATTGCATTATCCAGGAAGTATTCTGTATCTGTAATCCAGCGGAAATTAAAGCAAACAGACGGGGGTGGGCATCTGGATTGCGGTTCCGGGTGAACGCGGATCGTCTTGGCTGCCAGGCAGGAGCTTGATTCAGTGACTGCCCAGGGGCAGCTTGGAAAAAGGGGGTGTCCTTATTTTCCCCGATATCCATCTGTCCTGAACTACATTGCACATTTCTGTGGGGGCCTTATCTCAGGAAACATGCCCCCCCTCCCCTCGGACATGTGGCAGCGAGCCTCTTTGGCCCGGAGGTGTTTGCGGGCCCTGATTGTCTTGGTGACCCCAGCCTATGTGGCATCCCGCTGTTGTGTCTGTGGTGCTGCATTTGTGGTCTTCCCGTCCACCTTGCAGGCCAGGGAAAGTGCAGTATTACCCCCAGGAGGGGGCATGTCACTCTGTTTATTATAGAATGCAGTGAGTGGGAGGGAGAGAGGAAGACAGACGGGGGTGCAGAGGGAGCCAGGACAAAGAGGGAAAAAAGAGAGAGAGTGGTGGGGAGTAGGCCTTCACTTATGAATTATAACTGGGCTGTATTGATTGTGCAGGGGAGGAAAAGAAGGGGAGGTGAGGGAGACTGAGGGTGGAAGAGGAGGATCGCTAACATTATGATGTTAAACACGATGAGTCACAATCATTAGCCCCAGCCAATGGGATGCTGGGAAAGGATGGAGTCATATCTCTCCACCTCGTCAAAGCACATTGATTTAGGAGGAAACCTGCAATGAACAGATGTGGTTCGCCAAGAATGGTCTGACCCACCAAGGACCTTGGGTTTCTTCAAGACCGAGTGGAGCAGGAGTACAGACAGAAGGATCTTGAGGAGGAACATGGCAGAAGACAGGCTTCCAAAGGCTAAGAAAGTCTCGCTTTTTCCCGGAAATATGAGTAAACCTACTTCATGTCACTGCGTAATTATCAGTTTTAAGCCAGTTTTTGAGTCTGATTAGATGAATAACTGACCGGTAATTTTTTTTTTTGTTGCGTATGTGAAAATAGTGGATGTTTCCACAGTCCTGGTGCTCTGATATAATCAGCATACATCTCCTCATACACGGGGCCGCTCAGCTGACTGAACTTATCGCCAGTTACGGGGTCTGGCTCTCAGGATGAGGCGTGAGGTGAGTTCCAGGCATGATAAGTCAAATGTGGAGGACGAGGCTCATGGAATATTAAACACCAGAGCAGATTGGGCTGCCTTGAAGAACGAGGTGAGCGAGGGCCTCACAGGAGTCTGCTCAGTCCTTGGCTTGGCCTTGTGTTTGGCCGATTACGTGTGACTCCCTCTGCCCCTGGTGTCTGATTCTTGATCGGCCAGATTGATAGGCGAAGGTAAAAGTAACATTCAGCCCCCACGCCAAGCCAGTTGGTCAGGTGCCCGGAGGGTGGTGCCTGGCTGGGACCCTGAAAGTTGATTAAAGGTAAAACAAGTTGCTGTCCCGGGAGTCGACCTCAGTCGAGGCCAAATCGTACTAAAATGTGGAGCTGTTAATTAACCAGCCATTAGGCAGGCCTCCTTCTGTTTCTCCCGGCTTCTGATTGGACCGCTCCTGCTGTCAGATGCGCCTGCAGAGCTGCGGCACTGCAGTGTAATTGATGTGACATTACCGCACAGCTGCAGCGTTGCACATTTCGCATTACCTGCTCCGTCACCCTTTATATGCTTCCCGTTACACGCTGCAGCTTAAGGTCAATATTACATCCCCAGGTCCTTTTCCAATCTCCATCAGAGAGGCCAGCGGCCAAAGAGCCATGGGGCACATAACCCCCCCCCCCCCCTTCCCATTTTAAGTGCTATGAAATAGTTTACTGGAAGAGTCCTTTGAATGGATCTAAAGCTTCCCATTAGGGAGGTCCATCGCTACGGGACAAGCAACCCCCCCTCCATTCCAGCCATATCTGGCTGTATTAATACTACCCAAGCTCTTAACAAACATTTATTTCATTAGTGGGAAATGTTATCTTGAGTTATGATGAAGTATGGTGGAAAGTGAGCCAGGAGTTGCAGGGGTTCCCCAAGGACCTGCACTGGGACCCCACATAATGTCGGCTTTTATCATTAGAATTATCTCCCTCGCTGACATGCGGGAAATTCCTTGGTGATTACCCACTTAACGCTAAATAATTCCCTCACATAAGGCCCAGTAGGCGTGGATGGAAGCTAGAATAAGCGTTCTAAGCAGGCAGGAGTTGTTTCCGCTGGGTGATTGATCTCGTGGACTCTCAGCCTGTGTGACGGGCTGCAGAGATCCCTCAAAGCCATGTTCCGGCAGTCTGACTCACGCACTCCGACAGCACCTTAGCGCGGCGCTGCCTGAATCACTCTGGACCCCTAGCCGCCTGCGTCTGCGCCACTTATGGCCTGCTTTGATCAGCGGGTCGGCCCTCCCCCTTCCTGGCACCTGCATGCCCACTCCACCTATTTTTCTGAGCTGCAGGGCCTGCCGCTTCCGAAACTCCTCCAGCATCGCCCACCTTCCTGACTTCACGGCGCTTGGTACTCCCGCGGGATGGGGAAGGGGGGGGGGGCTGCGGGTGAAGGGGTGCGAAGAGAGGATTAGAA
The DNA here is from genome assembly GCA_026777045.1 of Hyperopisus bebe. Lineage (NCBI taxonomy): Eukaryota > Metazoa > Chordata > Actinopteri > Osteoglossiformes > Mormyridae > Hyperopisus > Hyperopisus bebe. Next base: position 12,673,861 of record JAODJW010000135.1, on the reverse strand, counting down.
CGGAACAGAATTAAATAAGACACAGTACAACAGGATGGAATGTGCTTCCTTATCTGTGCATAGGGATCAGAGCCGCCACTAGCGGCATGGAATCAAATTAGGACGTAAAATCGCGACGCGGACGGCATGGCGGAGGGCTGTTAGTAGGTTCCGCGTACACGCCGATCAGAATGCGGCACCACGCGTGATGCATCAGAGAAAATGGAAAAAATAAATAACAGAAATAGGAGCGAGTGGTCGCCGTCCTCCCAATTAACCTGCGAGCAGTCCACGCAATCCGTGGGCTGGGTAATTACAAAGAGACTCACTTCCTTTGTGGCGTGCCGGTGAGCCATGATTCCCACGCGGGGGCCGGCGTTCCGCTCTCCTAATCCTTTTGTTTCAAGGCCCTCCTCCTTTAGTTACACTCCCGCCCTGCCGCAGCAAACCGCCACCTCGCTGGAATTCTCCCTGCCGCCCTCCTCCTCAGTCGGTTACTGGCGACACTAAAGTCATTACTTCCTCGGCCCTGTCTCTCACTATCGGTGTTGTCGTCCTCGGCTCTGCTTGGTTTGCCTGTGGATACGGGCCCTCCCTCTCTCTCGTACAGCATATCGACAGTTTAATTCTTGTACATGGGAATGTTAGTAGTTGCCATGGCGTTCTGGTGCGTTTGTAAAAGACCAGTTGTTTTATGAAGCAGGTGGAATCCTTGCCCCATTATAACACCCCCGGTGCACTGTGTTACTGGAAGAGCAGAGGGGATCCAGTGATATGTGATTTATCTCTGTCCCCCTTTTTCCTTTTGTCAGCCACGTGGTTGTGTTCTCTCTTAGGTACTTTCTTTTCACACCAGGCGTTGGGGAATTAGAACTAACAGCCCCCTTCCCCACCCCCTTTACTGCCCCCTTCACCTTTTCTTGCACGCACTGTGTCATCATCTATCCGAGTGCAGCCCACACGATACAAGCCCTCCTATCCGACAGGCCGCTCGTAGCCCACAGTCAGTCGTGTACCACAGTGAGGAGCTGATGGGCCTTGAAGATGCAGGAGCAGATGTGCTTTATGTAACCTACGGGCTGATGCCTCCTGTTGGTCTCCCTCTCAGCAGCCGGAGTGCGCTTTTATTACCCATAATACCTGTGCTTCAGAATGCAGACGCACGGCCTTACCCATAAACAATCAGATCTGTGCGCTGGGATTTATAAGGGCTTTCAGCATTTATAATGAGCTTTGTTAGAGCGTCTTTGATAAGACAGCCTGCCAAGCAAACATATAATAAGCTCTGGAACGTGTCTGTGAATTTAAAACCATGTACATCTTCACTCTCAACTCCATTATCATAATCTTCAGAGATGCTTATCTTGTTCATTTTACTCCTGACCCCAGCAAGTAGGGCACCGAATTTTCAGAAAGAACAATGAATAACAGACTCAGTGCTGACGTTCTTTGCGGACCGGACCAGCGTGGGACAGAGCGAGAACCGGAGTTGAGATCTGGGCCACCAAGCCCGGTTCCTCTAAATCTGGGGTGGGCGGCCACGTCAGTGCTGGGAGGGACTGCCGGTTTCTGGGGTGGGTGGGGGCTTGGATGCGATGTACAATGACGGGGGGGCCCTGAGCATGACTTACCGCCGTGAAACGGAGCGTAGGCGTCTGGCTGTTCTCCGAGAGGCTCCCAGCTCTCTGCGCACTGCGAAGCGCACACCCCCCAAGGGAGGCGAACAAGCTACCAGCGTGTCCTACTTACCGCTGGCTTGGGGGAGGGAGGTGATGCCTCGCTCGTGAGGAGGGTCCTCCTCTGTGACCTGGGGCCTTATAGAGGATTACCGTGGGCTTCCTGATCATCAAGGTGGCGGTAAAGGTGTACAACAATGCGGCACATCTCATATCATCGAGATCAGAGCCAAAATGGTGCCACGCATATAAACGGGACGGCAGATTCACCGGTGTGCCTCATATTAGTTTAATTTGCCCGCTAGTATCCCACACATAAACTCGGGTGACGGGCGTCAGCCGGCCTCCTCGTCCAGCCATTTCGCCTCGCTCTGTTCCATTAATGATTCTCAGCACGGAAGCCCGTGATTCCTGGCAACGCTAGCGCTGGTATTCCGCGCATTAGCGATTCACGCCGCGGATACGCGCGAGCTAAAGGACTTCGTTCAAGGGCACCGGCTGCAGCGGATCCCCCACCGAACAGCGTGGCCGTAACCGCCGTCCCACACTGCAGCTCCTTTTGGTTCAGAGGCCCTGGTTCCTCTTTGAAAGCCCCACCTCCATCATGCCCCCCTCCCCAGCATGTCAGGGATGGACAACGGTGCTCTGATTTTAGATCGATTGGTTTCCTGTTGCCCGGACCCAAATTCGCTGACTCCGACAAAAGGCACAGAAGGCCCCAGAATCCAGCCTCTCCTCTATCCAGATTGCCTGTGATCACAGCCAGATTTAACCTCACACTCCCTGGTTTCATGCCTCTCTCCCCGTACCACCAACTTTGTGCTCTTTATTCTGCTTGTCCTCCATCCCCTGATCCTCACAGCCCTTCCTTACCCCATCTACCACCACAACTCTGTCCCCCCACCTCCCTCGCACCTCTCCTTCCAGGGGTGGGGTTACAGGGGCACTGGCCCCAGCTGAAAGCTGATTGGATGCCAGAATGCCCCCTCCCCTTTCACTCACTGATTCAAAAGACATCATTGGCTGATGATAAGGTTCATCCCTCTGTATGAATTATGACCCCTCTCATGCCCCCCACCTTAAAAAAATTTTGGAAGTCATCTCATCTGTGCTTCATTCCCAGAGGTCTCCAGGGGGATCCGACTGGGTTGTTAGAGACGTGAGGCGTCACTCAGACTTAACAATGCCTCGTAACGGTAGGCCTCTGCTGCCTCCATCTTGCACTCCAGTTGGGACAGCCTGGTATCCTCCACCATCCGCATGAACTCGTTACCGGACCGTGGTCACACTGGGAACATCCAGCGTGGTATGTGGGTTTCTTGCTTCTCCGTGACAGAAGCACAGAGTCGTAGATTCCTGCGGCTGCCTCGAGAGCCTGAAGCCCCGCCTTGAACTTTCAGCTTCCATTTGAGCTGCAGTGACTGATTCAGCTGTTCATCAGCTGGCACATTATCTCATCAAAGCGAGATGGCTACACGGGCGGGCGAGCTGTGACGGGCGGGGGGGGGATGGGGGACACTCAGCACGGCCCCATTATCCTAAAGCAAGAGTGACACGCAGATCAGACCGTCCTATCAGCCGAGGTAAATCACTCGCTGGTGACACCTGACTGAGCGGAGAAGGAAGTGCAGGCCAACGCATCAGATTTTCCCTAGGAACTCCAGTGTAATTAAACGGCAGCCTCAAGCTGAACAATTAAACATGCTTAAAAAAACACGGTGACGTCTTCCCACCTGGGAACTTAACGCCGTGGAGCGCAGGGGGGTGGAGCTTTGGGCGGTAGCATCACTGCTTCGAGCCCAGAGACGCCGAAGACGGTTCCCAAAGTTCGGCGGCTAGATGTGTGTGTTCCTGACCAGCCGAACCACCTTTTAATAGGACGTGTTGATCGAGTAAAAAACCTTGTTTATTTACACAAATGAGTGGTCCTGTTCCTCATTAGGGAGCCAAATGAGCACTTAATGAGTTAATTGGCATATTACACCGATTGCTCCCAGGGCTCATGCCAAGGTTTACCTGTCATTCATCGAGAGCACGAGCAGGCGGGAGATGACACAGGAATCATGAGAGAGCGGGGTGGGTTAGCGCGTAGCGCACTAGCTTATATTACTGGCGCGCGTGCTCCTCTCACTGGTAATAACTGCATCGGTCTAACGAGGGGGAGTGGGGGAGACAGGCAATGGAGGCCGACAGATGTCTTTCGGCCTTCAGAGACGCGAGCGGGGGAAATGGGAGACGTGTCGGAGAGCTCACTGTAAGGAGGGGACAGCCGAGGCTGGGATCGAGCCGATCCGATTGGCCGAAACCGACAGTCGGGGCATCGCTGAGCCATATTGAGCTTGGGAAACGGTGCATAAGTGAGCAAGGCGCTAATGCTAAAGTAGCGGCTTTGCTAGTATTTTCTGACCTGCCTGTTCTGTTCGGGTATCCAGCAAGCAGACCCCCACAGACGTTGCCTTCCAGCATCTCAGCTCCGTGTTCCTGTATTCGCACCGGTTTGTTGCAAACGCCCGTTTAATACCGCCATGTGTTACCCTTACCTGCAGTCAGCCGTTAGCGGGGCTGCGAGCGGCTTCCCACCTCATCCGGTCCCCTGAGCCCAGACTTGGTGGCCGAATGGGTCCTACCCTCCCAGAGTGAGGTGAGACTCACTGATAAGAGGCCCTGAGCTTTCTAGCTCAGAAGTGGCAGCGGCGAGGGTGGCAGCATGGCCAGCCCACAGCACTCTGACGTGCCACATTCCCGCCCTGGACTTCGGTCAGACCGCGGCGACCAATGAAAAGCCTCAGTTGCCATGGAGGTGGGCGGGATTTCTACACCGCCGCTGCTGCTGTTTATCCATTCAGCCAGCATTACTTTTCATGTAGCAGACTCAGCTGGGGGGTGTGTGTGTGTGAGGGGGCCTTTTTAAAAAACGCAGCTGGTTAAGTGCATCACGTCAGCTTAACCCACCCGGCAGCACTTACATACTAGTTATCGTACGGCTGGGGCCCATTATGAGGCAAGTCGGCAAATTCGAACTGCCGTTCGTTACTCCAGCTCTCCGACACTTCTCAAGGAAGCTTTTGGTGAAATATGGAGGTGTGGAGACTGCAAAGCAGCGGGACAGCAATGGGAACAGGGTGCATGGTGGGGTTTGCGGGGGAACGAAGCGCAGACGCGGGAGGGAGCAGGGAGGCAGCCGGACAGGGTCAAGGATGAGGCGCCGAAACACAACAGCCGTAAAGCAATTTTACAACAAGCGGAATTCCATTACCAAGCAGATAAGTACAGGGTATGCCAAGACCGACTGCAGTTTGTCATAGCAACTACAAGGGGGGGGGGGCAGCATATGTAATCAATAAATAATACCCTCATGGAGACAGCAGTGAGAGCGTGTATTGATGTGAAGGCATCTGGGAGCTTGTCTCCTAAAAATCTCGGAGAGAGAATGTGGGAGTATGTATGCGTGTGTGTATGGATTATGTTTCTATTACATTTTGGGGACAATGTGTAAAACCTGTTATTTTGACTTTCTGGGGACCATTTTTCAGGTCCCCACAAAGATCTATGAATGCAGTCAAAAAAGTAAAAATGTCAAACGTGTAGTATTTTATTTGGTTACTTATGATTAAGGTTAGGGCTGGGTAGGTGTTAAGGTCGTCGTGTTGGGATTATAGTTTTCCCCATAGAAATGAATGGAGAGTCCCCACAGAGACAGAATTACAAACCACTGTGTGTGTGTGTGTGTGTGTGTGTGTGTGTGTGTTTGTGTGTGTTTGTTTTGGAGAGGGGAGTCAGGCAAAGCTTCCATTATTCATTTCGATGCTGGTGGGAGCTGTAAAATCATACCTGGAGCGTGGGGGGTTCGTGTTGTGTCATGCAACACATGGAAGTCAGGAATTTTGAAATAAGAGATAAGCTGTGTGTTTAATTTCACAAAACGATTGTCAGGGGTCAGAACCGGTACGATGTTTGGGTATTAAGCAAGTCGAAGGGAACTTTGAGCACAAGATCATTTTTAAATCTCAGTGTTAACAATCTTTGCGATAGTCATTTGATAGGGATGTTTCTGTCATTTCTAATACTCTCATAACTGTTCTGATTCCATCTTTAATGCAGTGTCCCCAGGGCAGTGGGGGTGGGGGGGGGTTAGCAGTTTAGAACACGGGCCTGGAATCTGCAGAATGCTGGATCAAGTCCCATGGGGACTCTGCTCTTGTACCCTTAAGGAAGCTTCTTAATAAGAACCGGCATTGTGAAATATCCAGCTGGAGAAATTGGGTCCTTCTTTTTGGGCGGGGGGGGGGTGTGTCAGCTAAGAAACTGAAATTGTAAAATATGCAATGTTTCTTCGGGGTCTGTGAAGACAGCGAAAATGTAAATGAGAGGGAGCGGAAGGATCCGGTGGCAAAGGCTGCAACATTGCTGGCTACTTTGAGGCTCTCCGGGTCCAGGTCTCGCGCAGGATCTCGCCGCACGGCGAAACTGTGACCCATTATGATTAATTAAAAGCGTTGAGCTGTAAACCCAATCCCCGTGGGCCGGCGTTCCAACTTGCTGTTTCCAGGCTATGAGAGATTTTCACTTGGGGGATCGCAAATAAAGAAGAAGAAGCAAGGAAGTGGTGAATCGTGAGGTGCCTCTCTGCCGTTTTGTTGGGCACCCTGTGCGGCGGAACAAATGACACTGGATGCAATTTTCTATAAATAAGAGTGGAGCTTGGCCTCTATTGGAGGATGGCTGTCGCTTAAACACGGCACGCTGGTCCATAAAAAGACAACAGCGTGGAAAAAAAAACAACGAACAGAACCGCTTAGAAAAGAAACCGCAGCTTTCAAATTTTTTTTTTCTTTCCGTCTTGTTGTTCGTTTTTGCTGTCATAAGGAATCTCTGAAGTCTCCGAGCCCAATGGCGGATCAGACCTAGAGATGTATCCCAGAAGGCACTTGGATGTCGCCTCCCTCGCGTGCGTCATGGAAACGCGGGCTGGGGGCCTTGTCACATCACTGCACGCCCTGACAGCCATGGCTGGCAGCACTGGGGGTTTCTGTATGATTTTTTTTTTCCTTCCAATCGCAGGCTCCTGGCTTCAGAGTGCCGTGGTGCTCCGGCGAATCATGGTTCTCACTTTATTGGCTCCTCGGCGCCGGTCGCAGCCGGTTGAGCCGTACGTGCGACGTGGTGCAAGGGGGCGCAAGTTGTGGCACGGCTTGCAGTGAAGCCCTCTGGCTTGCGTGACGGCCTGCTTCCTGTGGCAAAGCGGCAGCGTGTGGGAGGAGCTGCTCGGAACTCAGTCCCCCGGGGCCTCAGACCAGGTTGTCTTCGGCCCGGTCCCGGTCCGCCGCGTTGCCCGCCGTCCCCACAGGAGCGCATAAGCGAGCGTTTTCCCCTCGTGACGGCTCCAGCAGACTCTAGCATATGCTTGAACATATGGAGCAGCAGGTAGCGTGATTAAGGAGCTGGACCCGGTACCCGGGAGGGCCGAGGCTTCAGCGCCCCCCCTGGGATGTGGAAACGGGTGGCGCGTAACCAAGCCATGCGCTCCGCCGTGTCCCCCTCCCGGTAATCCCTCCGTCTGAAGCGCCGTTCCTCACAGAGACGTCACTCACCCTTTGAAGGATCCCTGAAGTGCCAGAGTTCCTCACTCAGTGTCTGGGTAACGGCGTGCAGTGCCTCCCGAAGGCACAGGGTCAGTGTCTGGGTAACGGCGCGCAGTGCCTCCCGACGGCACAGGGTCAGTGTCTGGGTAACGGCGCGC
>JAODJW010000135.1:12617142-12627328 GCA_026777045.1 Hyperopisus bebe | reverse complement strand
GTAGGATAGAAAACCTACTGGACAGTAGCTCCCCAGGACCGGAGCAAGAAACCTCTGATCTCTTCGGGCATGAATTAATATAATGAATTAAAATAAATATTATTTCCCGTTTACTGTTTACACAAGCGACGCTGCTCTGCTATCGAGTGCAGCAGGAGCGTAAGAGGACAGTTGAAAGAGCACATTCATTCGAGGGGTTTATTGCGGCGAGACGCAGGTCATTATCACTGCACCGCTCAGACCAAAGCCCTATCAGTGCATATGCCGCTGCTGTGTTTCCTGCATGGGAGAGTATCGCATGCTACACGCCCTGTTTTATTGAGGCCGTCCCACTGGGCAATCTCCCACAGCTGCCACATGTTGGACTGCTTCTGTTTGCTTTTCTCCTCAAAGCGAAATTGGATGTAATCTTGTGTACAGTTGTGTGGATTCTGTACATGTGTACGCATGTAGCAATCAGCAAATCATGCGGAGCTCCCATAGCTATCCTGTGGGCCGTTAATAAAATCAAACAAAGCGTAATGGAAAAATACAGGTATAGATACTGTGCACATGTATGCTAACAGCAATACGTGTCATTACTCAGCCTATGATGCAGCCCATCAGAGGGAATTGGCCACCACAGAGCTCAGGCCCAGGTCCTTGTTAGTCTCAGATCGCTTCAACAGGGGGCAGCAGTGAGCGCATGGGGAGCTCGGGCAGTCAGAGAGACGCAGCCTGCTCACAAGCCCCAGCAGTAGGTCACGGAGCGTGCTCCTCACTGCTGAGGAGGAGAAGTAGAAGATGATGGGGTCCAGACAGGCGTTGAAGGTGCTGAAGAGGAGGGTGATGTATCTCCAATGGGGACTTTTTCCAGTGGTGAAGCCCACCACATGGGAAGCATTGTAGGGGCCGAAACAGAGAGCGAAGACCAGTAGCGTCACCAACGCCAAGCCGATGGCGCGCTGCCGCCTCCGGCTGCTGATGTGGGGCAGCCTGCACAAGATGCGGATGAAGTTGATGTAACAGTAGCTGCAGATGATGAAGGGAATGCAGAAGAGAACCAGACACAGCTCCAGACGCACGGGCAGCAGGATTTTGAGCTGCTCATCGGTGAATTCCTCATAGCAGGCGTTCTGGGGAGTCGTTGTCCTGAAGCTGTCTCCTTCAGGGTTGTAGTAGGGCATGATGTAAACGATGCTGAGCTGCAGCAGCGAGAAGACCCAGAAGAAGATGCTGGCCAGCACGGCGTAAAGCGGCCGACGGTTCAGCTTGTGCTGGATGGGAAACGCCACGCCCAGGTAGCGCTCCACGCTGACGGCCGTGAGGAAGAAGGTGCTGTTGTAGATGGTGGTGTAGAAGATAAAACCGGAGAGCGGACACAGGAAGTCTGGCATGTACCACTTAAGCCCATCTGCCGCCTCCTTTATCTTGAAGGGCAGGAAGATGAGGAAGATGAGGTCGGACACTGTCAGGTTGAGGAGGAGGATGTCGATGGGCGTGGGCTTCTGCCTCACCTTCACACTGAAGGTGTAGAAGGCCAGGATGTTGGCGGGCAGGCCCGTCACGAAGGTGACGATGTAGACTGCCAGGACCAGCTGCGAGGGGAGGGGCAGCATGGTGAGGTGGTCATTTCCGGGTGGCTGTTCGACAGCGGGTGAGAGGAATGGTGGCATGGCACTGGAGAATCTGGGCAGAGAGACACAGACCGGAGAGAGGCGTTTAGTGTAGCAGGCAACCAGCGGGGTGTTGAGCCGAACAGAAATATAGCGTTCGGCATGCTGGTATAGGAGATAGGAGTGTGTCAGGAAAAGATACCGGACCAGCTGGTCAGTCAGGGATAATTCTAGGATATGACCCATAGGGTTGCCATTTCATTTGCAAATGATAAATTTTGAGGAGTGGGGAGCCTCCCTACTAGAAAAACTGTATGAAGTGTGTGGGCAGAAATATGACACAAATTGCTAAATCGATTTAAGGTCCAGAACTGCCTGTGATGGCAGCCCTGGGAGAGGCTAAGGGTGGACAGCGGCACCTGTAATACAACATTACAGCCCCCCCCCCCCTTAACGCATTTCATTAATTACTTCAGCTGCACATTTTTTAATACCTGATACAACTGGCTTCAGTGTTTTATAAACCCAGTAATAAATGAAGTCTGGAATGTGATAAAGTAACTACTGTTTACAAGACAACATAGAGTATAAAGCATATTTTTATGCTTCGTATTAAAATTAATTTTACTGTGCAAAAGTCTTAGGCAGTCAAAGACAATTATGTTTAAATGGTCTTCACATTGGTGTAAAACTATGAAATTATGTCAGCTTAACCGTTTTAGTACCTTTCAGTCCCCACTGAGTTACACCAGTATTTGCTGCAACCATCGAATTCTCCCATGTAGGTATACATTCGACTACCAGCACACACCTTGTTTAGTTAATCAATATCATCTGTCTCGCATTTTCTGTACCCGCTTGTCCTATTAAGGGTTGCGGGGGTTTGGACCCTATCCTGGTAGCTACGAGTGCAGGAAATCACCCAGGATGGGACACTTACTGATCACATCTCATTAATGATCACATCTCATTAATCAACATCTCATTAAATTATTTTAACTAATGATTTTAACTAATTAAACCAGTGGTGATATGAGAAGCACATGGAATGGCTGGGGTGCCCCTGAGGAGAGGTTTGGGAACTGAAGAGGTGTTCATCTAGCCATCCAAGAAGATACCAGTAACTTTTTGGAGAACGCAAGAAATTCTTCTTAGTTTTATTGTGTTACTGTATCTTGTATATGTTCTAATGTTAAACTCTATTTTTTCTGAAGAAATATTAATTTACTACACAGAAAAATAGCTTAAACATTACTCTTTGTCTAAGACTTTTGCACAGTACTACATTTATTAAATAACATTTCCAAACCAGAAGGGATTCTTCAGTAGTTTTACAATCCAAAATGTATGACTCTTAATCACTTCAAGAAAACCTCGGAAAAATGAACCAACACCAGTACGTTCATCCAGCATTTCTTGGGAGATTCATAAAACCATCGGGCTCTTGCTGTTACCGTCCTCATCCCCTATACTTGTTAACACTGACCGTTACGCCTCACAAGTTTCATCATGAGTCACGCCTGTAATGAACGACAGAACGTCCTGATTAAAATCTATATATTATGTAAGGGACTCGTGCTTTAAAAGAGAAACACATGCACGTTTTGGCACTTATTACACTATGGGAAATAATTACGGTTGGTGCTGTAAACGCACGCGTCTCAGGATCCGGGTGTCCTGGACACCTGGCAGAATTAATCGGCACAATTTGAGGAAGAAGGAGCCAGAGGGAGATACAGGGGGAATGAAAGACGGCTCCATTAAGTCAAATCCGAGAGCGCACTCAAGACTGGAATTTAAGGGCTCTCTGGAATTAACCTGACGGAGGTGGGTAATGAGGGAGATGTAATGAAGACATAATTACAACTGCCCTTAAATTCCATTCTCCAGCAGGCGGAGGGGGCCCCTGCTCTAGCCAGAGCCTGTGTACTCACCCTAGGGAAATGCAGCCGCTGGCCCTCCTATGTCTGCAGCAGATCGCGCCCCGTGGATCACCCTGGTTCTCTCTGGACAAGGCTGCCGTGGGCTGGCCACTGCACTTCACTGTTTGCTCTCTCACCTCAGCTCACAGGCTGGAAAATTAATAAGGCACCACTGTAATCTACATCCCACCCACACTCCTCCTCTGCCCTTGATCCCCCCTCTTCTCCAAACAAGGTCACCTAAGTAACTATGTCTTGGGCGGGGTAGGGGTGGGGGGTCATGCTACACTTCTTTGGAAGCCTTTCGCAAATCGGAGATATTAGTCAGCTGGTGAGTAACTGGTAGGGCACTCTTCTCTGATTTCAGCTCCTCACCTCATTGAAGCTGAGAATATAAACAATCAACGAGGGTGTACAGCCTCTGGTCCAAACAGCAACCCGCCCCCCCATTTGCCGGAGTTGTGACTTGATGGGGCCAGTCAGCTCTTAATTGATACTATCGACCTTGCGCTGTCTGAGCTGTTTACAAGCTGGTTAACTGAAGGCCAGTAAGCTCACGTCCACCTGAATCATCACAGGTGGGCAGGAAGCCATGGAAGTGATGCTGGAGGGGCTTCCGGAAAAGACCAATGGATTTGCAGCAACCCTTCAATAAACAAATGTATATTTTGACTCGACCACTAGTACACCTCATTTGGCTAATCAGTACCTCACTGACTTTTTAAACTAACTAAATCAATTAACTTATTGAGCTAGTAATGATACTTAACAAACACATGGAATGACTGAGGTGCACCTGAGATGAGGTTTGGGAACTGAATTGGTGTTCATCTAGTCATCCAGCAAGATACCAGTAAATGTTTGGAGAAAGAAAGATATTCTGGGTAGTTTTGTTGTGTTACTCTTAACTGGTATATGTTCTAATGTTAAATTATTATTATTATTTTTGTTCAGAGCAAATACACACTTATTACCAGATAAATGGCTAATCAGTTTCTCTGACTGCCTAACACTTTTCCACAGTACTGTACTTACGTATTGTATATGCTGGTAAAAATAAAGAGGTAAATGAGTCTTAAATCATGACCACACCTCCCAATAATGTCTTATGAAGGGATTCTTCCTGTTTACCATTAACTCTGACCTGCGCATGTCCGCAGGTGTCTGCGTGGGTTTTCTCCAACTCCTTTTCCCACAAAATACCCGTAGGGTCCTGCCGACATGGCATGACTCAGCTTGGATGAAGGCGGCAGAGTTAATTAAAAACCATGGGACGTATTTCAGGCATCATCTTTTTATTGTACTGAGGATGACTGTCCCACATTTTATTCCCATTTCCCGAGATTTACAGCACTTGATCAGCATTATGTATAATTCAGAAAGCCTCCATCAGACTCGCTCTGGAATAATGGGCCTTCTGATCTTCTCAGCCACCGAGCCGATGCACGTTACAAAAGTGTTACACCAGTGCATTACGACATAAGCCGCATGGCTGAAACAAACACCAGCTAACTCAAAAGCCTCCTTCACTCCCACCTGTAGACCATTTCAATTATTACCAGTTTTATTTGCCAAAATTCTCTGTTAACTTAGTGAATCATTCACCAGCATGATACCTTCAGATATATTTCCGTGAATTTTCTGAGCTGAGTCCGTGGGAGATGGCTTTTCTCATCTACGTATACTGTAAAACACATGTGAAAAGTTTTTTAAAAAATGACGGTGCAAATCTGCATTGTTATCACAAAGGATAAAGTGAAATATCCCCGTGTACATTCTTATAGCAGAAGGTTTTGCTGTATAACAAATAGACATATTAAAAGTCTTGTTCTTTACTATATCTTACTAATGCTAGACAAAAGACAATATTCTATCGACATAAATAGACAAAAATGCTACTCCACATATAAACATAATATATATTATATGTTTATAATATATAAACATATTTACAACTTCATGTAAATATATACATATATGACGTGCATATAAAGTCACATACAAAGCACTGTCCGGGATAAACTGTCCAAATAAAGCAAAACAATGAATGAACTAATAATGCAGCCAGAAATGATCAACAGCAACTCTTTTTCGGTGTGACAAGGTGAATGGCGCCGCATGTTTTTCTGCACATCACCACCGGTGTTTAGCATTAAAAAGTCCATGACGTGAAATGTAGGGGCCAGCCCAGAGAACCAGTCCATGAGGATGGGACCCCAAAGCACGCTGCGAGCCATTCAGTTCGTGTCGTTGGAGCTCTGGGTGGTGCTCTCCTCCGTCCCAACGCAGCTCCACTGCGGACACTGGCAGCACCTCATGTGCAGCCTTTCCACCATATCCTTCAGGATGCGGTTCAGCATCTTCCTGACCGTGGAGGAGGAGCAGTAGAAGATGATGGGGTCCAGGCAGGCGTTGAAGGTGCTGAAGAGCACAGCCTGTGCACGCCACTTGGGACTCCCCCCAGTAACAAAGCCCACCACGTGAGACACGTTATAGGGGCCAAAGCACATGATGAAGACCAGCAGTGTTCCCAACGCAAGCCCAATGGCGCGCTGTCTTCTGTGCGGGCTGATGTGAGGCAGCCTGGACAGAATGCAGATGAACTTGATGTAGCAGAAGCTGCAGATGAGGAAGGGGATGCAGAAGAGAACCAGGAAGAGCTCCAGACGAACAGGCAGGAGGATCTTCAGCTGGTCCGTCGAGAAGTCTTCATAGCAGACATTCTTGGGAATGGAGCTGTTTGCGCCGGTATAATGCATGATGTAGACGATGCTGATGTGTGACATGGACACCACCCAGAAGAAGACACTGGCTATGACGGCGTAGAGCGGCCGGCGGTTCAGCTTGTACTTTATGGGAAACGCCACGCCCAGGTAGCGCTCCACGCTGATGGCCGTGAGGAAGAAGGTGCTATTATAAATGGTGGTGTAGAAGATAAATCCAGAGAGTGGACACAGGAAATAGGGCATGTTCCAATGCATTCCATCTGCCGCCTCTATCATTTTGCATGGCAGGAAGATGAGGAAGATGAGGTCAGACACCGTCAGGTTAAGGAGGAGGATGTCGATGGGCGTGGGCTTCTGTTTCACCTTCAGAGTGAAGGTGTAGAAGGCCAAGATGTTGGCGGGCAGGCCTGTCACAAAGGTGATGATGTAGACTGCCAGTGAAAACTCATGACTCCAGTACTCTGTCATCTTGGAGCGGAAGGTGGACAATAACCTCTGCGAAGAAAAAGAGGAAACAGAAAGAGCCGTTATTTTTTGGCATGCCCGAGGAGTTCCTTTGCGAGCTGTTGACTTCCCAGGGAACCAGACTCGTTTAGTCAAACTAGTTAGGTAACCAGTCTGTGAAGCGTTTCAAGTCAGTGCTTGTCAATAAACACACTCTGTATAGCTTACAGATCTATGCAATCATCAACCTGATGTCTGTTCGTACTTAAAACCTGTAAGACTTATTTTGCAAAGCCTTCAGGCTAAGGAACAATATTCAGCCGGGGTCGCAGGCTGCTTATCAGGCAAAGCCTTCAAACGGTAGTGTATATCACTAAAACACAGTGTTAGAGCAACAGCCTCTGTTAGCATTCAGCTTTCATCCAAGCTCAACAATGCATTTAATGGTTTCATCACAATAATTCAATATAAAATGGAGAGCGGTGATGGATGAGAAAGGAGATCTATGCAATGTACTGAACTGCCATGATATGAGCTTGCCTACCAAATGGTAATCATAAAATCCAATATTTACCGATCCTGCCCAATGTTGCAACTTAGGTCAAGAAATGAGGGCTCACCTCGTTACAGAAACTTCCCTGCCCACTGTGTGGTATGCAACACTCTTAACCCTTCGAACACGGCTAGTTAGTCCAACAAAGTCACCTCAACCCTAGAAGTCTGGCATCTAGCCCGCTTCCTAGACCTCTCATGCTCCGAGCATCCCTATCACACATACCATGTGTGAAACCGAGTGGCGACTGGTCGCACCAGACTGTCTCCAGGGGTAAACACACGCTCACGCGAGCATTTACTCAAACGTCAATGCGAAGAACTAATCGTTCACTTCAGGAAGCAAGGAGTCATACACAAGCTGAGACCAAGCTGAAAGAAACAGCTATCTGTAAATCAAGAAGCCAAGTCAGACACCTTCAGGGGAAAAGAGCCCTCTTATTCGTTGTACCTGGTTGTCTGGTGCTGCTTGGTAATTGGTAAATGTGTCAACCCATCAAGTGCATGAAAAGGGCTGCATGCGGCATGGTGGCGTGGTGCCCCTGCAAAAGCTGGTGCAAAAGGTGGCCTTTGGAAGGTGCCGGTTGTTTGGTTTCTTCTCTGTGATCCACGACGTGTTTGTTCATTAGAACAAACAATAAGCGTCACTAAAACATCGCTTGAGGAAGCACAGATGTGAGAGAGGCTTTTGCGCATATATTTACATATGAATAAATGTATATAGAGATCTATAGGATGTAAATAAGCTCCTTTGGACTGTCTGCCTCTCAGTACACAGTTATATATTTTACAGGGCTCTTGCATCAAAGGTCATCTATGCATTTTACACCCACACTCTCACTTTCATCCCTAGTAGCTGGTGATGAAAATTACATTACGTTTTATACATTATATGATTCCATAAATACTTTTATTTGCAAAACTTGTATATTTATTGTACTTTAGTTCAGTGACTCAATTCACATTTGTATCTACTCTCACTAAAATATATTTTCGAATGTGCCGATTAATAAAAAGTTACGAAGAAACTTGCAATTTAATAAAAATACAAAATTTATCTTGCTTGACAGAATAAAAAAAAAAAACTTGACTCTTAGCTTGTTCATTGATATGACAAATCCTGAATCACATAAACAGTTTATCCAACTGGAAAAAAATCAATAAATCAGCAATATGTTGTAATTTATATTGCACATTTTCTCTAAAAAGTTACCGTCTTTTAAATGGATGATGGTGTTTTGGTGCTTTGTATGAGCTAACAATCACAAAGTTCTGTAAAATCTTTCATCTTTTTAAATTAGTATTAATGAATGGCATAAGGTTGTGAGTGCTGAATATCACTCTTGGCGCTGGCCCTACTGACTGGTGACGTTCTGCATGAATATGCCTTGTGAAGGTATGGATCGGTCTCAGAGAAACACGACGTACCTATAGCAGGCTGCCTCTCTCTGGCCTTCCTCCACGGCGACGCTGACAGTGCTCTGAGACTTTGCCACTGCTCGCCGTTTTATGTTGCAGCAGACATGTGACCTAACAGGATGGCAATTACTGGGCTTCCCCACAGCGGGGCGCTCTCTTATGAGTGCCAATCCAGAGCTGCAACTTATGATTATTGTCTCATTTGTTTTATTTGTTAATTTTTTTTTTTTTTTTTCCAGTTTTTGCATTGTTGTTCATTGTCTTACATTTGCAGCTGACTTTGTTGTCTGGAGGGGTGTCACTAAACCTCCTCCCCCATGAAAGCTAGGCATATCCAGACACACACACACACACACACAGATGCACACATATGCAAATGTACACCTCACTGCTCACGAGTGATGCAGTCTCTGCACTTTGTGCCCGGAAACTAGGACCATCTGTAGCTGGTATGAACTGAGTTTGAAGGTCTTTTGTCCATAGTGTGGGCTGCCTGTTTTACTATGATCAGAAATGGTAACTGCATTAAGGTGGTTATCACGAGTAAATCGTGTTATGAGGAAGCAGGTTTGTAACTGCAATGATATGTGCTCTTTGTACCAATGAGGAAAGTGCTCTTCCTCTGTTTTCTAGAATGTATCCTCAAAACTGATCTAACATATATTTATATTTTTACAAGGTATTGGTCTCAAAATAAGAAGTCATAGTGTCTTTCAGGTTCATGAGAAGATCAGCCCGCCCCCACACCAAACAGCTTGGCCAGCTTTCCACTGTTCAGCTGCTGCGTGTCTGAGCACACGCTGTTTGTTGTCGTGGGGAAATTCCTTCCTTCCTTCTCTATATCAAGCAAAAATGTGCAGACCAAAGTGAAGAAACATCCTCCTTATGGGCAATGACACTGAAAAAAGATGAGTCTGCTTCTTCAGGTATAAAATCAGAGCCCAGTGAATATTTGTTCTGGGACACACTGATCACACAGTGCTTCTCTCTTTTAGGGATTCATATTTGATCTTTTCTTATTTTTATAATCAGGTAAATATTCCCCATTGAGAAGCAATTTTCCAGGAAAAGCATTTCACTGCCCAGCTGCCTGTGTGTTTCTGAGTTTATTTCTACTCAGTTTAAGTTTATAAAAGTACAATGTGGCAGACCTGTGTCTCCAGGGATGTGAGGTAGAATCCCGCCCCCCCCCTCCCGCTGTGGTTGTCAGTTAGGTATTTCCAAATTGCCCATTATTGCATAAATCTGTTCCCTATGACGGACTTGCCCCTCATACAGGGAATCCCCCTACCTAGTCATGTGACTCTGTACTGGAAGCAGGATTGGCACCACCCTCATAATTTTGACTGTTGCCAGCCCCCAGATCAATAACTTTTATTATTACCCCCCCCCCCCCCAAGGGCGAGAGCACATGAATTATAGATGACAATGGGGTGATATGTTGCTCTGTGGCTGAGGGCTCTGTGTCCACAATCAGAAGATTGTCAGTTCAAATTCCATGGTTGGTAAAGTGATTTCACTGTTGCGC
>JAODJW010000135.1:12594091-12606090 GCA_026777045.1 Hyperopisus bebe | reverse complement strand
TTGATGAATCTTGTCTATTTTGTCAAGAAAAAACTGCATTAAGGAATTACAAATCTCAGTAGAATAAAAATGCGGGGTGAACATATCCGGTGGTCGTAAAGTAGAGTTAACCAAAGAAAACAAAGCTCTGGTGTTCCCTTCACCAGCCGTAATTAAACTAGCATAATACTTCGATTTTGCAATTGAAATAGAATCCTTATATTTGAGGATATGGTCCTTGTACATATGTTTACGAACAACAAGTCCAGTTTTCTTGTGAAGACGTTCCAAGCGACGACCCTTTGATTTCATTTGTCGGAGCTCTGATGTAAACCATGGGACAGAATGAGTAAAATAAACAGTCCGGGTTTTTAAAGGAGCTAGGATATCTAAAAGAGTGCGAAAACCATTATTATAAAAGGAAACCAATTCATTAGCTGGGTCGTTCTCAGCAGCACTGTATGCGTCCTGAGCACGATCTTCATCGCAGACCTTGACATACACATGAAATCCGGTGGAGTTTTGTTCTGCTAGAGGCAACTCGGATTCACATATTTGACATAATGCCATTGGACAGGAAATTAAGGCAATTTCAATATAACGTTAAACCCCCTTAACTTGGTCGCGAGGTGCGACCGTGAACCTTTAAACCAAGGTAGTCTATTTGTATATGCAAACTATTTACACAGTAAAATATTAAAATCTACAAACACAGATTATACAACGTTGTCATTTATTGCACGCAATTCAGCCATACAAAGTACCCTTTGATTATTTTAGTTATGAATTTTTTTTAAGCCAAATCGTATTTTGCTCTTGTTTTAGTCTGTTGTTTAGTCTATTACTTCGCGTTTATGCTTTTAACAAGGTGACAAATTAGTTGAATAGTCTATGTGTTAAGATGCTATCGGCAAAGATGGGGAATGGCTATTCTTACCTCTCAATATGAATAAAAACAAACACTGCCCACCGACAGGGCAGCGCAGGAAAGGGAAAACGCGGTCCTTTAAAAACTATGCGGCGCGCCTATCATTCCCTTAAGGAAGGAAGGAAGGGAAGCTCCACTTCTTTTTGTTAATATTAGAAAAGTACCTGGGCCACTTGAGCTCCTCCTCTTATTAACCATTGTCTTTGCACCCTGAGATCAGAGAAAAAGTGAGCGCGACATAACTCTGGACGTGCGGGATCGCCCTCGGGAACGCGCAAAGGTGCGCACGCTGAGAGTCCCGCAAAAGGCGCGCCTCGGGCTTTCTTTATACGGGACGCCGATGCAAGTGAAGTGTGCGTGATTTTCTCGCCGATTTCCTGAGGTCATGGCGCTGAATCCGATGTGGACTAAGCTACTCCTTGCGCTGTGTGAGTGTTGCTTTTCTGTCTTGTTCACTGCACATTGTAACTACTGTAGCCACTGGATTCATGGGTTATGACGATCTCAAGACCGATTAGTTCGGAAACAAGCAGTATGTATTTATTTCAGTTTTTTTAACTTTTACTATAGGACGGTTAGTCTAACTGCCTTGGCAGATGGAAGGGCTTACGATTATTCGAGAGCCAAGCTGGCTGTTCCTTAATTAAACATAGTATTTATGTGACCAATGGCTTTCTCTCTCAGTATCTCCGCAGTGCCTCTGCTTAACAGTTTACATCCAGACTCGGCAACCTCTGCACGTGATTCCGGGTAGTAGCCTGGAGCTGAAAGCTCAGATTTCCAAAAAGACTGGAGAGCAGATGACCAAAGTGATGTGGGAGAGAGATGCAGAGAACCGGGCGGGTCTAGCAAAGGTCCAGGTGGCGGTATTCCCAGGACAGAACGCAGACCCACGCATGAGCGTGGATGACGGGGGGGCGACGCTGATCGTGGAAGACTTCAGGGTGGAGGACTGTGGTGTTTACACCATCTCAGTGATGAACCAGACCAATGGGCGACACAGCGCCAGCTGCCTCGTGAGAGAGTACAGTAAGCTACATGTCAGTAGTGCTTCGACTAGCAAATCAAAACAGTTCACTACAATCCTAAAATCCTTTTTCACCCCCCCACCAGAGGCCGTGAGCCAGGTGTCCACGTCGATCGACATATCCCACCCCTCCCTACGCTGTCAGGCCTCGGGCACAGACCCCCATTTCAGCTGGCTACATGAAGAGCAGTCGGTCCCGGAGGAGTTGGGGTACCTGTCAGTCGACAGTCGGGTGCTCTACCTGTCTTCTGAGCCATGTGGACATTTTACTTGTGTCGTCAGTAACAGTATTGGAAAGGACTCAGCCAGCTTTATGGCAGGTGGTGTAAACTAGGCAATTTTTCTGCCAATCCTGCACACAAAACACGTCGTATGTTTGCTGCATGATACTAATTGTACAGTGGTACCTCGGAACTCGAACTTAACTCGAACTCCGGATCGAATCCTGAAAAGTTTGAGATCTGATCGAATTTTCCCAATAAGAAATGATGGAAAACCAATTAATTGTTTCCCGGCCCAAAAAAATTACACCTAAATATGTTTTTTTTTTTTTTTTTTTAACATTTAAATACAAAATGAACCGGATAAAACAAGAAGAACATATACTGTACTAAACACATCTAAGCATATTTATCAAAACAGTAATTTGTAAAGTAGGAAAATAAATGAATCCAAACAATGTGTAAAGTTAAAATAAAACAATGTGTCCGATCGTCCGCTCCTTCCGTGTGCCACGCCCCCTCGTTAAACCCGTGTGATCAGCTGTTTCTAGTTTCATTAGCCCTCTGTATTTCGTCCGCGTTTCAGTTTGTTTCCCCAGTCCGGTCATTGTATTGTCCTTCTGCGTTTTGCCTGCCTTACCTGTAATTAAACACCGTATTCCCCGATACCCTGACGTCTGCGCCTGTGTCTCCATTCCGTCCCCACTCGGCACGACAATATTACTATAATTAAATATTTTAATGGTTTATTATTAATATTAAAATAACGAATAAGAAATCTTCATTTTAAAGTGTATTTTATTATATAATAATATTCACTGTTACTGTCTATCATTGTCTAAATGTATTTTTACTGTCTAAATATATGTATTCAGCTAGCGTAAACATGCACGATGCTATCACAGCCAATGCGAGGCTGAGACTGAAGCTTTTCCCTTTGTTTCTGCTGAGAGACGTGCCGCGTGACTCTCTGGCGTTCACGGTTTGACTTCTGAGATTCAGATCGAGCTCTAGGTAGTTTTTTTTTTAACTGGTTGGTTCGACTTTTAAGAAATTCGAGTTGTAATGAGTTCGAGAACTGAGGTACCACTGTACTTGTGTATGCATGTGCCCGTATATATTTATGTGTATGTGACTGCCCCTGTGTGGCAGGACATTGAACTGCGGCCACCCATTTGCCCCCCTGTCTCAGAGCCCTGTAAAAGGCATGGAAGCAGCACACTTGCGGTCACCATCTCCCTCACTGTCCTTCTCAGCTGTGTTGGCATCGTCACTTTCACTTACTACATATGGAGGTAGGATACGTCCACAACACTCCCACCAAGAATTCCCCTAAAAATAGCTGGAAATTTGCCTGAAAAAATCAGTTTTGTTTCACAGGTTTGGTATTACAAAGATATGTTTTTATCAGCGTATTTAATAATAAATTACTAGCTGTCTGTGGCCAGTGTTGGAATCCCGCAAATCTGAAAGTATGTTAGTATATTATTAGAGGTGTACGATGGCCTTAAACCTGACGGTAAGTGACCACGTGTGTCCCGCCAGGAGACGCCGCAGACTGAGTATCAGAATGGAGAGGCTGCATGAAGAGAATCTGTGAGGAGCCCCGAACTTTCCTGTCACTGGCAAACATCCTGGAACTCCAGGAAGCTCATGGTTTTCTTTGGGAGTGTTTTTTTTTCCTCTGGGCACTGACCTATACGCAGATGCATGAGGGGAAACAGCCCACCCCCGGCCTGACTTCATTCCATGAATTTTCCACCTAACACAGTAGTGATTCTTTGTAATATATCTGTGTTTAAGTATAAATGCTGCCTTTCCTGCTTTAATATGTATTAAATCTTTCTGCCATAAAATGCATCAGGTTTAATGTATTTCTGACACAGAAATTGAGTGGTGATGAATGGGCTGTGGATTGGGCTGTGCAAGGGACCAATAGAAAGCATCCTTATTACTCCAGTAAACTTGCTCCAGATTGGTTAGAATTTATTTTGAGTGGAGCCTTTATGTAAGATAATAAATACCTGTAGATGCTAAGAAGGATTTTGTGTTGCTTACCTGTGGCTACATGATAATTAAAGTGGTAACTCGTTTGCCGGTAATTTTGGGAAATAATATATGCTTGATGAAAGATGCTTCATATAATGAAGTATTTGTATAGTAGAGGAATGTTCTAGAAACCAATCATCTATCCATCTTCCAACTGCTTACCCAGTACAGGGCCAGGTGATTCTGTATCCTACCCCAGGCAGCACAGCACTGGACAGAATGCCCTTCATTTGCAAGGCAGACAAATGCTTGCACACATGTAGAGCTTGATTTATACATCCCACTTTGCTTAAAATTCTTTTACAGACTTTTTAAAAAGTGCATATTTGCACCACCAGAGGGCACTGCAGTGACACTTCCTCCAGACAGATATTCTGATTATGACCCGCACAACTAATTACCTCAGTGCTCTGTACCGTCTCAGGATGCATGGATTTCCCTCACTGGATGCAGGTGGATGCCCTGATGCTTGGAGGGCATCAGCGATGGGATGTAGCAGTAACTAGGCCCCCAAAGGTGCTGGCCGGCTTCCAGGGAGCACTGCAGTGGAGGAAGATCCTCCTCTAGTTAGGCCTGGTGCTGCTGCAGGAACTGCAGTATCTGCCTCAGGCAGACACAGAATAAACACAGAGGTTCTGCAGTTCAAAAACATGCCTGTTCCCCTGCGTTCCTCTTTGGCACTGCAGGGCTTTTTCTGGGGTGATGGTCCACACATCGTCGGGTGTTGCCACATAGAGGGAAAGTGGGCTGTTTAGCAGGATTAGCATCACTCACCAAGCCAGGAATAGGCTGCCCTGCAGATCAGCAGTGCCGCCTTCCAGCTGGGCAGCCTTGTTTAGTGGCCTATATCCCTGACAGGCTTCAGTATCACATGAGGACCACGCGGAAGCATGCTGATGCATGGCTAATCTAATGCCAGCATATTCAGGCAGAGAGCTCAGCCCCAATGGTACCACAACCGACAGCACAGAGAGACTGTTCTTGTGCCTTGACCTGGTCTCACATGAATCATTTCCCCAGAAAGAGGGGATCCTGACAGCTGCTAGATTTACTGCACTGCATTCTGAAACAAGTCCATCCTATGAAGTGTAGTTTTGATATCAGCTCCTAGGGGGCATCGGTGGCATGGGCTTTTGGTTCATAGAGTTAGAGCAGGATGGACTCAGTCATCCTGAGTACTCGGATGCTGATACACATCTTACACGCGTGCACAGGTCTGAGGTTTGCAAGTAGAATTAAGGGAAAGGGACCACCCTCATCTCAGCCTCTCCTTCATCTTATCAGCCTGCCATCTGTTAATTCCTGCTGGATTATGAGTATTGTGTTCCACTTCCTCCAGAGAACATATTTGAATAGAGCCAGTTCAGCCAGCAAGCGGAAATTCAAACAGGAAGGAGGAACGCGAGGAGAGTCACATTGTGGAGATCTGGCACTGGGCTAAACCTGAGGATCTCAGCGGGGTTGGATGTTTGGAGAGTATGACGGGAAAAGGAGGGGAACATGGAAAAAGGAAGAGCGTAAACGACGGGTCAACTTTTGAAGTTTGCTGAGGGGAAAAGGCGGGAAGAGAGCAGAGGGGAGGGGGATACTGAGGCGATCCCAGGGATTATTGCCTCATATTTTCATAGCAGCCAGTGCAAGTGGGAGGGTGTGCTGGTAAAGAGCAGAAGTCAGTAGCACTAGTACTGGATCTGGGTCCGAGGGAGGGTGAGCAGGAGCGTGGCAAGTAAGAACAGAAGAGTGAAACTTTATTAATCCCCATGGGCAAAATCTCTTCGCTGACAGGTGAAGACAAGTTAGGGCTCACAGCACATTGTCAGCAAGCATGCTGGGGTTACAGGCCGACAAAACAGCCAAATGACCATCATAGTAGTCATAATGATGAATTATCAATAGGCATTATTAAACCACTATACAAGATTTCTTAAAATATTAATGAATTGTGAATTGTGAATCCTTATGGTTTGCTGAATTGTGCTTGACGACAATTTTGGAAACGATGCCAAAAAGGTTACGGGAGTCGGGGGCCCAGAAAATAAAACTCTGAAGAAACTGCGGGATGATGCTTGTATACCTCTTGCAGGTTTGTTTAAAAATGTTAATTCACATACTGGAAAATTTGCTTAAACCATGTGACTTATGCATGCATGATATGAATGGTAGGAAACATCTTGAGTGAGTCGGTCAATGTTAATGTTAGCAAGCTTTTGTAACCCATTGAAACAATGCTTAATTTCTCCTGAAAAGTGATTCATTTAAAACCAATTATCTAATGTATACCTGCACCCCTTTAGTATGTGATAGAGTAAACTAGTAATATTGTGAAGAGAAATGATTTGTTGTTTATTTTACAAAGATATGCTAAAATAGTCTGGACAGATTTGTTGGCGCCCCTAAAGAGAAATTAAGCTTTAAAAGAAAGCTGAGACAGCATGAGCAGTTTGCTCAGGAAGAGTGGGCCAAGCTACCTGTTGGCAAATGCAGACATCTCATTGTGAAGTAGAAATTGCTTGTCGGCAGTGATTGCTGCAAGAGGTGGTGCCACAAAATATTAAATTAAGGGTACCATCTTTTTTGTCCATGCCATTTTCATTTGTTTAATTATACAGTGCCCAGCCAAAAAGAAGGTCACCATTTGAATTTTTCGTTGGACAGCCTTTAGCTTTGATTATGGCGCACATTTGTCATGGCATTGTTTCCACAAGCTTATGCAACATCTTAATTAATTTTCATCCAGACTTGCATTCATTTCTCACCTAGATCCTGTATTGACAAGTGAGTTGAACCACTCCATAAAGCCTCCTTCAGCATATCCCAAAGACCAATGAGGTTAACGACCAAGTCATATGTGAAAATGATTCCTCATGCTCCCTGAATCACTCTTTGACAATTTGACCCAATGAATCTTGGCATTCTTGCCCTGGAATATGCCCATGCCAACAGGGAATAAAACAATCCATTGATGATGGATAGAGGTGTAACCTGGCCATTCAGTAGATTCAGGTACTCAGCTGAATTTTCTTTATTGCTGTATAATGTTGCTGAGCTGTAATAATGATCCACTCATTGGCTCTTAAATATAAATTCAAATGACAATTTTTTTTTTGGCCGGGCAAACTAAATCAACTGAATCAATAATCAAAAGCGAAGTCTGATTTGTGTTAAATATGGAATAAACAATAAGGGATGCCATTAAACTTGTGTCAGTTTCAAGTTATTTCAGAGATAGTTGTGTTTTTTTTTTTTTTTTTTGTGGAAGGGTATCAACAAATTTGTCCACGTGTATTTATTTATTTATTTGTTTGTTTGTTTATTTAGCAAACTGCAGCCTGATTCATCTCTGTTTCTCATTAATGAAGGGCTTCTTCTTTGCTTTATGGGACTTCAGTACTGCTTCTAGGAGCCGGATACAAACTATCCTAGCAGTGCACTTCACACCTGCACTTGCCCATTCCTTTTGAAGGTCACTTGATGTCATCCTGATTAGTTTCTGGTTGTTCCCAGTGTCTCCTGCTTCACCTTATTCTTGTCTGCTGCCGTCTTAGAAATTTTGAAACTGAAAGCAACCTGCTGCTTAGTGTAGCTTTCTGCCAGCAGAACCACGATGGAACCAGGTTTTAAAAATGTTGATTTCTTCAAAATTTATATAGTGGTACCTCAGAACTCGAAATTAATCCATTCAGAACTCCGGACCGAATCCTAAAAAGTTCGAGTTCTGATCGAATTTTCCCCATAAGAAATAATAGAAAACCAATTAATTGGTTCCCGGCCCCAAAAAAGTACACCGACATAAGTTTTTTTTTTTAGCATTTAAACAAAATGAAAAAGCATATACTGTACTAAACACATATAAGCACATTTATCAAAACAGTAAGAAAGAAAATAAATGTATCCAAACAATGTGTAAAGTTAAAAAAACAATGTGTCCTGCCGGATGGTCCGCTCCTTCCGTGTGCCACGCCCCCTCATTAACCTCGTGTATAATCCTAGTGTGATCAGCTGTTTCTGGTTCTCGTCATTAGTTTTTAGTATTTAGTCCGCGTTTCAGTTCGTCTCCCCGTGTTTATGAGAGTGTTTCAGTTTGCTTCCCCATTATATTGTCCTTCTGCGTTTTGCCTGCCTTACCTGTAATTAAACCCCGTATTCCCCGATACCCTGACGTCTGCGACTTAATTTGTCTTCGTTCCGTCCCCGCTGGGCACAACAATATTATTATAATGAAATGTATTAATGGTTCATTAGTAATATTAAAATAATTAATAAGAAATCTTTATTTTTAAATGTAGTTTATTATATAATAATAATTACTGTTACTGTCTATCATTGTCTAAATGTATTGTAGTACTGTTTAAACATATGTATTCAGCTAGTGTAAACATGCAGGATGCTATCACAGCGAATGCGAGGCTGAAACTGAAGCGTTACCCTTTGTTTCCGCTGAGAGACGTGCCGCGTGACTCATTTCCCCGCGCCTACAAGTTATCTTAGGTCGGCGTTCACGGATTGACTTCTGAGATTCTGAGATCGAGTTCTAGGTAATTTATTTCGAACTGGTTGGTTCGACTTTTAAGAAATTCGAGTTCTGATGAGTTCGAGAACTGAGGTACCACTGTATTTATTATCAATCTGATGTTATTTCAACAGACAAAAAACTTGCTTTTTTCAAAAGCAAGGAAATTTCTGAGTGACCCCAAACTTCTGAAAGTTTTGAAAGTTCCTAGGCACAACAAAAGTTACCAGGCACTAAAGTTCGCAGGAACTTTAGTTCCCGGGCACAAAAGTTTTTTTTGTGCCTGGGAACATTTGTGCCTGTGAACTTAAGACGCAAAGTTCCCAGGAACTTCGCACCAGGAACTTGGCACAAAAATTCTTAGGAACAACAAAAGTTCCCAGGCACTAAAGTTCACAGGAACTTTAGTTCCCAGGCACAAAAGTCCTGTGTTCCAGTGGAATGTCGTATTTACTAAGGTAAGTTTATCATTTTAAAAGGTTAATTGATCATTAGAAAACCCTCTTGCAATTATGTTAGTAGAGATGAAAATTGTTGTGCTGATTAAAGAAGGACTTTGTAGTGGAGTAACTGGAGCATCAGCAATTGTGGGTTAGATTACAAGCTCAAAATGGTCAGAAACAAAGAACTTTCTTCTGAAACTCTTCCGTCTGTTCTTGTTCTGAGAAATGAAGGTTATTCTGAAGATTTCGTACAATGCTGTGTACTATTCCTTTTACAGAGCAGCACAAACTGACTCTAACCACAAAGAGAAAGAGGAGAGGGAGGCCCTGGTACACAACTGAGCTAGAGGATAAATATATTATAGTGTGTAGTGCTATGGATAAATGAATCTAAGTCTGAGGTGTTTCGATTACAAAGAATAACGTTTGTGAGGCTCAAATCAAATGACAAGAGGCTGGTGGAGTGCTTGATGACATCTGTCAAGCATGACGGAGGCAATGTGATGGTCTGGGGCTGCTTTAGGGGAGATTTGTACAAAGTAAAAGGGATCCTGAAGAAGGAAGGTTGTCACTCCATTTTGCAATGTAATGCCATACCCTGTGGACAGTGCTTAATGGAAACCAGTTTCATCCTACGACAGGACAATTACCCATTTATTTAGGGAAGAAGCAGTCAGCTGGTATTCTCTGTATAATGTGGCCCGCACAGTCACCGGATCTCAATTCTCTTGAGCTGTTATAGGAGCAGCTTGACCTAATGGTAGGTAAGAAGTGTCCATCAAGCCAAGCCAGCTTGTGGGAGATGCTTCTGGAAGCAAAGGGTGAAATCTCATCAGATTACCTAAATAAACTGACACCTTGAATGTCCAAGGTCTACAAGGCTGTAATTGCTGCAAATGGAGGACTCTGGCAAAGTGTGAAGAACATGCTTATTTCTAACTCTGTCAATGACTATTTCCTATTTATTTAGCTATACAGTATTTCCTATTTAAACACATTTCATGCATGTTTTCATGCAAAACTAGGAAATTTCTAAGTGAACTTTTGAATGGTAGTTGTCTTATTAGATTTGTGGCTACCTATAAAATCATCCAATCAGAGTAACAAATAACAAAAAGTTACGGTAATGTGAATTGCTCTAGACTCAGTCAGAACCAAGAGTACAAATTGTACATTTGCTTGTCTTTGGTGCTGTACCCTTAGCTGTAGGTAAATGTAGCTTTCAGTCTAATTTAAGGTACATAAATGGACTCTGAGGGACATCCCGAAGGTACAAACAACATTTATATACCCCCAAAGGCACAAAAATATTCCTCATAGTCCATTTCTGTATCTTAGTAGGTACAGTTACCTACAGCTGTGGTTCTGATTACAGGAAACAGTACAACCTCCTCTGAGGTACACACTCGCACAGCAAAGATCGGCAGTCACCAAACCCACAAGGAGACATATTTACACAGAATAACCCAACAGAAAGTTGCGTCGCAGTATGGCGGTTGAAAGGGACTTGAAATTTGAAGGCTACCAGGCTTGAGCTCTAGAGTAACATATGTTCGGACCCTTAAAGTACTCCAGTAAAGTAACCTTCGGATAAAAGGATCAGCTAAGCACCGTAAGTTAAACCAATTATATTGTCTGAAGCCAGTAAAGATAGTGTTAAAAGAACCTCCAAGACTGGTTCTATTGATTTTGAGGTAAGAATCACAGAAGAATCACTTTGCTAACAGCAGCTGCTGGAGTAAGGCAAAACTAAGTGGTAAAGGGGAAATGCCAACTGACTTTACGGCTTTATATCAATACACTGATTATTTGGGTGATTTATAGCACATTTATTAGCCTCTTCCCATGCCTCTCCATTCTACATCTCACTCTGAGCCATGCCATTCATGATTTTCTCTGTCAGTCGCTTTGATACTCTGATGCTATGGAGCACTGTCCTTTCCATTCAGATGGAATTGCTCTCCCTGCTGGCATGAGATGGAACTGCATGTCATGTTAGATTCTGCGCTTGCCGGGCGCAAGACAGGACGTCCTGCATAAGTGCCGCTGACATGACGGCTTCTAATAGTAATATTATAATGCATTTTTTTTTTTTTTTTTTTTTAAAACGAACAAGGTAGAAGAGAATTTTCTAGCTATTGCCCTGGAGGTCGAGGGAAGCATGTCCCCGCTGTAAAGAAAGAGCAGAATTTTCAATGATGTAGGTGTTATATAAGCTGGGTTGTGACCCGTTATTGTGACAGAAGAATACCTTCTATGCTGATTATTTTTGGCTGTGACAGTAGGGCTTGGCATTGGCCTACAAGGAGATTGCCGGTGAACTAACTAGGAGTGACAGGGTGGTATAATCGAGTCCCCTGTCTGCCCACGGAGGTCAGAGGTCAGCCACTGCATCAAATGACATACATGACGCCAGGACCCCATGAGGCATCTGTCTGGCACACAGTGCCAGGCAAAAATACTAGCAGTGTCGCCAGTCAGTCCCAGCACTCCCAGTCAGGGCTGCCTCACACAAATCTTAAAGGTGGACAGTAATTACATGCAGAGGACGTTAAGTTGGTAATTATATGATAATCATCGCTTATTTAGTCTATTTTTGCACAGTTGTTTTACTCTGCTAAACTAGTTCCGTCTCATTTGGAGGGTGAAGGCTGCAGTGTTTTCTGCTTGCTGATACACATGCATGCAACAGGTAGCCTGACCATCACACACGCATGCAGACGGCCTGACCACGGTTCATATTGCATTCATATTAGTTCATATTTATCATCTTGTGAGTGGATTTAGGCCCTGTAAGATTAATAACAATTGAACGGGGGGGGGGGGGGGGGGGGGGGAGGGA
>JAODJW010000135.1:12565399-12577111 GCA_026777045.1 Hyperopisus bebe | reverse complement strand
GGGGGGGGGGGGGGGGGGGGGGGGGGGGGGGGGGGGGGGGGGGGGGGGGGGGGGGGGGGGGGGGGGGGGGGAGGGCAGTGAGTGGTTTGACCTACACAGTGAGCGGCACTATAACCCAAACTTTCATCTATGGGAATTTCACCCTAATTATTTGGGCCTTTAAACCCAAAGACAGAGCTGTGGTTCTTGGTGCCACCTTCCAAAATATCATCTTGTGGTCGTTCTTGTGAAGCCGTATGAAACACCCGCAGAGCCTTATCTTTGAGCTAGTCTCCGCCCAGCCCGCAGCCAGAGCAGGACACGGGCACCGCTCACCTGTCATGCTCCTTGTCCACCAGGTGGTACCGGGCTCGAAACGCCACCAGGCGGGCATAGTAGGCGGGCGCGGGGATGGAGACAGAGCGCGTGCAGCGCACGTAGGTGTGGCACAGCTGGTAGGTGAGGATCTGCAGCTCGTCGGCGGTGAAGCGGTTGTCGTCCCAGAGGACGTAGTAGTGGGATGGCCGGCTTGTGCCCTGGGGGGGTATGTTCCATCAATGGCAGCGACACACGGTAGAGTCTCGAGCAAATATCCCGGCCCTCACCTAAGGGCTCACCTGTATGCCCGCATGGCTGCACAGGTAGAAGTCGAACTCGAAGGGGTGTGTGATGCTAGTGTCCACTGTGGTACCTGCTGGGATGTTTCCACTCTTCCCAATCTGATGACCGGAAGACATTTCAAGCAGTTATCAACAACCACAAACGGGGTCATTACCGCCCGCTTTTAGGGCATCGTGGGCATCAGGTACCAGCAGGACCAGGAGGCCCACGCCTGCTCCGACGGACACTCACCCGCTCAGATTTATCGGCACAGAACAGACGCGTGTGGTGGCGTTTCTGCACTACGATGTAGGTGATGCCTGGCTGGTAGTCCTTCTCCAGCTTGATGCAGGCATCTCGGATGGCCAGCAGCTCGTAGTGCAGGATCTGTCAGGATGCAGCAACACGGCTCGACCTGAGAGAGAGCAGCATTCTACCCCGCCCTCCCCCTCCGACTGCAAATCACAGCCCACCGTTGGCCTGGCCTCGGCCAATGGGAGAAGCCCCATACCTGAGGCAGCTGCCCCTCAGGGACGCCATCCCTGTAGAAGATGATGCGCGTGGGTTTGAAGCGGGTCGACTTGTAAAACTGGATAAGCAGCTCCCGCACCATGTAAGAGAGGTCCTCGATCACCTCCTGACGGGGCCGCTGGACCCGCACTGTGGCGCAGTAGCGGCTGGGGTGGGCGTCCATACTGCCCACCACCTGAGGGTGGAGCGGAGCGTGAGGCAGGGTTCAAGCCAAGGATGGGGCAACAGTTCTGTGTTTTTTATGTAGTCATTCATTTCTCTTTAGCTCTATACTTGGTACATTCAATCGAGCACAGTAGAAGCCTCTCTTTCTGTCATTGAAGGTCTTTCTGAACTTCAGAAAGAGCACGAGAGAAAGAGGTAGAGAGAAAACAAGGTCACAGGCAAATGACGTCACGCTGGCCGTATCCAAGGAGTTGCTGAAGAGCCACATCGTCCTCGAATTGATTGTAAGTAACGGAAGAAAAACATCAGAGCCGCTTGCCTTCCGTTCAGGACGTCAAGGTGAAAAAAAAAGAGCCTACATCTACGGGGGCGCTGTGTGTGGGAGGTACGCGTGCACACACACACACACACACACGCACACACACGCACACACGCACTTTGCAATGGAACATGAAGATGGGAACGCAAGTAGCTGGTGTTATCTGATGCTGGTGATAACGGGACAAAGACCAAAAGCAGATACTCGTCAAGGGAGGGCGGGGTTGCCAAACCAACAGCGGTGACAAGAATGGGAGAAAAACAATGAGAGATACAGGCAGAATAACTAGAGTATGAGAAGTTCCCATCCAAAGCGAGCGCGAGGACATTTACCACAGCGCTTAAACAAACCACAACAAAGAGTAACGGTTGCCTATAAGCCTGGCCCATGTCACAGCCACAAGGAGCTTGTAACGACTTTAAAACGCCACCCTGTGCAGAGCAAGAGAAAGGTCACGGGGGGCACGGTGCAGGCCCTGCGGGGGCGACAGGAACAGCGCCACGTCAGCCACAGTGCGTCAGCCTCTTCCTGTTCCCTTACCTGTCTCTCCTTATTGTCACCACCGTATCGCACCCCCCCGTCTTCCTCACCCGACCCTGCTCCCGCTGTCCCGGTGAGTCAGCGCTGCCTCACCGTTGCTAGGCAACCAGGCCCTGGCGGTCAGGCACGCGGCGGCGGGACTCCAGGGAGGCGTCATTTCCTGCGCGGGCTGACTCATGAAGGACCCCCCCATCCCCTGCCCCCACCCACGCCCCCGCCGCCCCGCTCATTCTTTCTCTCGGTGCCAAGTACTGGCCGTTGAAGACAGTGGACGGAACCACAAACCAAACTCGCTACAGTCTGCTTCTCACAGTTGGCCTGACCGCAGCGCCAACATCCGTTCCTATTGCCTGACTAAGTTTGGTTTCACCATCATGTAGACCAGTGTCACTCGTGTAGAAGAGCGCCCTCTAGTGGTCTGCCAATGTATCATGTCTGGACAGTATGAAAAATTAGATACGCAGGTACCTCCGACCCTGTTCATACAGCTGCTCACCATAATTACTACATCAACTGCTATCCTTCCTCTATGTGCCAGGTTTCTGCTAGACATCAAAATCTGGGCTACACACATGCCGATCGCAGCCATCCACAGCCAACCCCTGACGACGCAATTTACATCATGTCCCCTCGAAAGTACACCGAAAGTGAAGTATCATGTGGGCAAAATGTAAATCCAGAAAATACAGGGGAGGGTACAGGCATTTGACTGTCTCGAGAGACAGAGGTGGTAAAGTCATCTTGACTTTGCGGCAGATGGGCGGAGGGAGGGGGGGGGGGAGGATGGCTCACCGCTGTGATGGAGGGCTTCTTCCCATCACCGGCAGGGGGGTGGGTCACATCGGCCCCCAGGAAGATGACTGGCTGCTGGAACACTGCTGACCTGATGGGAAATCACAGAACCATGTTACACACAGTCACACATACAGCTCCTAGCAACAATGGGGCTATTATAAAGTCACACTCACCGCTGATGTGGCACCAGGATGTTGTTGATGCCGCCCAGCTTGACGTTGATCTTGAGGCAGAGGTTGGACAGGGTCTGGGGGGACGTCTTCACCACGTTCTTTACCTGGACGCACTGGGTGGCCATTCCCAGCAGGGTGTCTCCTACCCGCTTCACCTCCGCTGCAGTAAAGAAAGAAGATAAGAAATACACTTACATTTTATTTGTTTAGCAGCAGGTTTTGTCCACAGAGATGTGCAGTTTTTGAGAAGGCAGAGTCACGCGGTCCTGGGGGCAATTGGGGGTTAAAGGCTTTACTCAGGGGGACAACAGTGAAATCACTCTGCCGACACTGGGATTTGAACAAAAACATTCTGATCACAGGGACAGTGTCCCGACCCACCTAGACACACACCGCACCTGATTAGGTACAATTATGTGTATTATATACGGTTTCTGTTGGAGACACTCTGAACAACTGACAATGTAGAATCATATAAATGTCCTCTTCCTTAGACATTCACATGTGAAGTTAATCACAGGAGTTTTCGTTAAATTAGCATAAAATTGCATCATCAATGTGGCCAGCATTAGGCATAACAGAATTTCACAATAACATGTACAACAGAGGGTTCAAAACAGGCCTGGACTGGACAGACTTCCGGATTTCTTGGTGGTCCGATGGGTGTGGGCCAGGAAAATTCATCGTGGGGAACGCACCATCGCATTATCCCGGGAAAGTGCAGCAGCGATTTTGTATTCCACTCCAAACCTCATTTCACGTTTAGCTTTACCAAATACCACAGACGGCTTTCATTTAGAATCACTCTATACCACAGTGACTTCTGAATTTCATGTTAGCACACATACTTGACCTTTTATAGAACATCAGCACATACACCATACAGATCTTTGCATTTCTCCATCACAAACCACAGAAGCTTTGCAGTTAGCATTAGCCGACCCCATATGGCTTTCTGAGCCTAGCATTAGCACACACCACACAGGTCTCTGTATCCGGCACCCGATTCTGCACTGGCACGTACCATAGACGGGTGTCTTTCCGGGCAGGATGACGATGATGAGCTGCAGCCCAGAGTAGGTGTTCTTCAGGTGCCTGAACATGGGCTCCACGCTGTCCGCACCCTGCGCGTACTTGCAGAAACACGGCTGGCCCTGAATGGGCATCCCTGCATCCTTGGAGATCTTCCGCAGTTGGTCCGTGAAGTTCCTGGCAACACACACAATTTAAATGACCAAACAACAATGCAGACCAGACTTCCTTCAAGCCCACTTCCTCCAAGATATTAAAACATATTCAGACCTGCCACCAACAACCCCATGACATGTCCCATTTAAATTAAGCTTGATGCTGTTGGAACAACAGCAATGTACTCCCCAGATGGACCAGCGATTTAATCCTTACTCCCCCGACACTCTCCCACCTCTACAATGTCTAGGTCCCCTACATCTCAAAAATTTTTAGTAAAAGCTCAGATTTCTGTGACTCGCTCAGTTCACCAGATCTGTGGCTGTCCTTTCATGTGCTACCACTAAGTGACACTGCTTCAGTTTTGGTGCGATTTGTTTCAAAATACATTCCAAATCATCACTTATGCAATGTTCCTGGGAAGTTTGAGAAAGATCCGGCAAATACTTTTAGAGTTACTGTGTACACAAGATCAAGAGTCTTATTCAGCTGTCCTTTCCATCCTTTTTTAATTAGGTGATCTGTGATGATTGTTGATACGCCACAGCACACAACAAAAAAATGTGTCATCTGCATTTAAACCATATGTGACATAGCAGGGGGCAGCTAATTCAGCCCCCGGGGAGCAGTGCTTGAGGGCGGTACCTTTCTCAGAGTACCTCAGTTGTATCTTGCTGAGCAATTGGAAGTGTGCTTCCCTAACCATTAGGCCACCACTGCTTCACCTGCCATCTAGCGCTGCTACTTCAATTTTGGTGTGATTTGCTTCAAAGTGAAAGCCAATAATTATCTTCATCATCGATACCCAAAGGCACTAACAGTGACCCATGAAGAGGCTCAGAAGACCCTCACGGTCTCCAGAAACTGATACCCCTACCCATACTTACTTCAGCACCTCCTCACGGCACTGCTTCTGCGGAGCGAAGCAAGCGATGGCCCACACCTTAATCTCAATGCCATTGTAGAACTGCTTTCCCCTCATGTCCCACACACCTTGATTGGGAGTGGCGATAGCCCGGTTCTGCAAAGACACGTGCTCAGTTAGGACCCCAACCAGCAAGGAGTAAAATAAATGCCACTACATATAACTTAGGTCTTCAAGCTATGGGTCGCGACCCCCAGTTAGTTAATGCGTTGGCTTGCGAGAATCTGTTGTTAGACCAAAGGGTTTGGACATAAAGGAGGGGGTTGAGTTAGTCTTTGGACAAAAAGACTGAGAAACACTGACATAAAATAGGTACCACTGCATTACACCTAATAATCGACACCTAGTTACAGTCGCCTTTCAAACATTAACTGCAAAAACCTTTGTGGGTTATGAGCCAATCCAATCAACTGGGAAAAGCAGACAGCTTCCCACAGGCTCCCAGCTGCGGCTCTGCCTGCTCTGCCTTCCTCAGCACACAAGGCCAGGCAGCAGCAGATACTCTCCACGTGTCGGCGCAGACGAGCAGCTGGAGGAGCTGCAGGCATTCCCCGCTCGCCCAGACGCTCACCCGGCCTCCGTATTGCAGGATGGGAGCTGGTAGCACCCGGCCGGTCACCTCCGCCATGTCGTCTTTCACCTTGATCCCAAACTCCTGAATGTAGGGATCCAGATTGAAGTTGGCATTCTTCATCTGGCAGGACAGGGAGCCGGAGGAGGGCACAAGGACGTCAGGCAACATTTTAGATTCAATTTATTCAGCAGACGTGTTTATTCCTGGGCCAGTCAGTCCGTGGAAGAATTGGAGGTTGAGGGCCTTGCTCAGAGGGGTTAGAAGAAACCTTGAATCCTGGTTAGTGTTGTGAATGATGTCATTCATAAAGCATGATACTATTAGAAACATGAATAAAGATGGAGGCTGGCAGAGTGGTATAGTACATCCAGAGTTGGGGGTCCGAATGCCCACAGAGTTTACACTCTCTTCCTGTGTCATGCAGGTTAACACCTGCAATCCAAAGACATGTAATTGGCCTATTTGCATGCAACTCTATGTATCAGCATTCCTGTGATGAACTGGCCTCCTTACCAGGGTATTAGGGACAGACCCTGTACTGATTTTTAAGGTAAATAGATAAAGCTGTAAAAATCCATGTAATGTTGTAAAATTTTTATTTTGCTAGAAATATTTAATTCAAACAAAATTTCTTTTTTGGTTTGTGTGAAATGACATGCTACTACAATAAGGGACCATTGATTTTGTTTGAAACTGAGAATTCAGCCTCCAGCCACCAGATGGCAGCACCACTCACCAGCCTGCTTATTTCCTCCTGTCTGTCAGGTGCAGAGCGTGCCGTGGCTTTGATCATGGTGGAGGTCTGATTATCTGTCAGTTTCTTGATGCAGCGCTGCCCCGCCACAATGTTACATACCTGGAGGGATGGGAGCCAGTCAGACTACACCAACGTGGGCCAGCAGCCATACTGGGAAATCGGCCAGTGAACCGCCCCAGCAAGCCTTACCTCCAGGGGCAGGTAGGTGTGCTTCTGCTCTTGGCCCACCTGCAAGCAGGGTAGGTGGGGGTACTTGAGCTGCAGGTTGTACTTCTGCTTGAAGTACTGGGCTACCGTACATTCTACAGTTTGGCCGCTCTCGAGCTGAAGAGGAAACCTGTGTTGGGTGAGGTGGGAGGTCAAACATCTACAGGACTTCAACCCCTGGGACGACGGCAGCTAGGAAGGCGAACTGAGGACTAGGGGGAGGAGCTAAAAGCAGCACATCCTAATTCCTTTGAAACGACAGTATTCCCGCCCATTTTACACAGGCTCAACCTGTTTAGCGGAGACTGATTTATACTTTCTACATCAAGCCTACGGCAATAGCAACAGCATAGGCTGAGATGCACCTCCCCAAATCCCCAAAAATGTAACGATGCGTCACGTTGACGTGAACCCCGATGATTCTGATTGGTCTGCTCGACAAACCAAATGATAAAATCTACCTGTTGACATTCATAAAAAAAAAATCGGAAGTTAAACACCACTTTATTTGCCGTTTGCACAAATTTAAAGAGGTACACTGCAATGCTGCTGCTTCTTTTCACACATCCCATCTTCTCTGCTTTGAGACACAGGCATATATATACCAAGAGCAAAGCTTGGGGTGTGAGTGTAGGGTCAGCCGGCACCCCTGAAATGCATCTCCTCAATCGTCTCTCTCGCACGGAAAACGTCCCCCTCGCCGCGCCCAATCATGTCCGCCGCTCTTTCATATCAGTGTCTCCGGTGACGCATTCCTTTGCCTTCTGCTTCGAGGCAGATCACGTTGTTTGAGGTTTACTAATATCAATAAACATAGTATTAATTTACGGAACCCACTCTTCTGCTTTGCTCGTGTGCTGCAAAGTCAACACCGCCAACTAGTGGTCAGGCATGAACCTACCGAGCGGCTCAGGAACGGCATAAGTCGGTTTAATCTGCAGAGACTACGCCAGTGGTCACAGCATAGGCTCGAAAGAGGAACATCAATCAGCCTTTACTTGCACGTTTCATTTGTGAAGGCACAAGGCTATCGAATGATGTCGCCCGGAGTCTTGACACTCACGTTTGGTGGCTGGCAGGACGGCGGGTGACGTTACACACGCGGTATTTCCTCTTCATCTGGCCACAGTGTGTCACCTCCACCTTGAGGCCTGAATCACACACACACACACACACACACACACAAAGACACACACAGGATCGTAAGGCAGGAAACAACCTTGCATGGAGATGGTGAGGAGCGAGCGTGTGGTACCAGGGTCAGCGACTCGCTGCCAAGAAGCGTACCTTTGATCTCCTTGGTGAAGCGGACCCTCTGGGAGTCCGTCAGCGTTTTGGGCTGCTCATCGATGTTGCGGATGTCTAGGACCTCGCACATGAACTCGATCACCGGCTGTGCTTTGTAGAAGGCCGTGGCAGACACTGGAGTGTGAGCAGATACGGAGATGAGCATGGGCTTCTCATGGAAACGTCAGAAATGGCTCAGCTGGAACCTCAAATCAGTCTTAAGATGACATGCGTCTCACTCCTGATACAAGCATGTCAAAATACACATGCCATACAATTCAATATGGATCCATACAGCTCTACTCAGGATCTGGTTGGCCAGTGAAACTGCTCCCTCACCGTCGATGTTGAGCATCATCTTCCACATGGCTGGCCGTACGGACTGGTGGAACCCGAACCACACCTCCCTCCCACCTCCCAGGGGGTGGTAGTAGCCCTCCGGTGGGGAAAAGAAGGAGCGTCCAACAGGGGTGTACCTGAACAGAAAATTAAATGGAACCCTGTCAAAGAGGAGCTTGTCCATTTAAACCCGGTTGGTTGCTCTCCATACCAAAGTCACTATCTTCTACAGCACTCCAGAGAGCGTAAAGCCTCTCCCCGGGTTACAAAGGGGTTACGTTCCGATAAGCGTCTCGTGAGCCGAAAATATCCTAAGGCGAAAATGCATTCTAATGTAGTACACCTAACCTAACAAACATCATGGCCTACCTTGGTTCCCTTAAACATGCTTAGAACATTTACATTAGCCTACGGTTGGGCAAAATTATTAACACAAAGCCTATTTTATAATCATAAAGTGTTGGATAGCCCATGTAATTTATTGAATGACGCACTGAAATTGAAAAACGATTTACCCGTCGTAAAGTCAAAATATCGTGTGACGGACCGTAGCAACCCGAGGAGCGTCTGTATTCACAGTACAGAAGATGCCTTGCAGCGTACGATGATTAATTATCAAATCGGCAGCATGAGGGCTCAAAGGGAACTGCACAGTTATAATTATGCAATAAGCTTATTTCCTTATTACCCATAATACCAAGTCAAACTCTCAGTATATTTAAAAGGACCATATACGACATGCAGATACAGGTGTCAGCTAAGCATATGCTGTACTGAAATTTTACTGTCAAGACGGCTAGATTCCTGCAGCGAACCTTGTTGGAGCTGAGCCCAGCCTTCACTCGACAGCCCCTGACCCAGGGATTCTCAGGCTTGTACCTCATGGAAGCGAGATGCCGCATGGCGACGTCCAGGGCCTGCACGGAATCCAGGGGCACCTGCAAGCGCCCGCTCACCAATGTCTCCTGAAGGAGACGCCACGACACCACGGCCAGCCAGCGGATGGACACCTTGAAGATGCGGTCCTTCCCCTCTCCTGGAATGGTCACCTCAAAGTCCACCTAGACGCATGCGTGGCAGGACAGATCAGAGGACTGGCGTAAAGAAGAGGACCTCGTAAACCAGTTATAATGTCAAGACGACATACAACGTGGGTAGAGCAGACCTCAATTCCAGTTTTTCCGGAAAGCGACTCACATTACAGATTTTCTGTGTG
The DNA here is from genome assembly GCA_026777045.1 of Hyperopisus bebe. Lineage (NCBI taxonomy): Eukaryota > Metazoa > Chordata > Actinopteri > Osteoglossiformes > Mormyridae > Hyperopisus > Hyperopisus bebe. The sequence goes on along the minus strand of JAODJW010000135.1, from coordinate 12,567,516 downwards.
TGCTCCCTGGGATTTGAACCCATACCCTTTTGCATTATTAGCACAAAGGTCTACTTGTTGACTAACAGGGGCTCAACAACCAGGAGGTGAAGAGAAGCAGCCGGGACAGAAGCAGCACCCCCACCTTCTCATTCCCGATGGGCAGAGCCAGCACTGTGTAGATGTTCTTCTTCCCATCATACACTGGTTTTCTGTCACCAAAGAGCTGTGGCTTGAAGTGTTGAACCATGTACTCTACTACCTCCCTGTGGAGCAGAGAGATCACTCAGCGCGGGTGAACTGTCCAAGGCAACACATGCCAAGCCTCATACTATCTGCCCTGTATGTTGTTTCCAGCCTGTTTATCAGCCCCGCAAGTCTGGCCAGGATAAGTGGTTAGAAGATGCTTGGATGGTATTCATCAGAGATTCCGACGTCTTCGCAATTCAACAGGTGTCAGTAAGTAAAAACACAGACTGTACATCTGTTCTTATAACTGAACTCTCACCAGCCATAAGTTTAACTTAATGGAAGTATTTCAGTTCTGTATGTGACATATCGAAAGGTGATGGATATTCTAAAAATTAACTTTCCATAAAAACAAAACATCAGTAGTGATGGGTGTAATTCTACATTATATAGCTCTGAAAAAAATTAAGGGACCACAGCAAAAATTTCTGTTTCACTCATTACTCGGTTCATGGGTGCGTGCTTGCGCAAGATATACAATTTTTTAATTTGAAGAAGGGTTTCTTTCTTGATTTATGGTTCATCGGTCCTGCTTCTAGGAGCCTGATACGATCCTGTCCTAGCAGTGCACTTCACACCTGCACTTAATGTTTCCCATTCCTTTCAAAAGTCATTTGATGTCATCCTCCGATTCATGAGAAACAGATAAGTTGACGGTCCTCACTGCCATTAGACAGCTGCTTCTGCCCTCTACCTGGCTGGTTTTTGGTCATTCCCAGCGTCTCCCACTTCATCTTATTCTTGTGTACTGCTGTCTTAGAAACTGTGAGCCCGGAAGCAGCCTGCCTCGCAGTGTAGCCTTCTGCCAGCAGAACCAGGATTAAACCAGGATTTAACAATGCAGATTTTCAAAAATTATAGAGTGGTCTCTCATTTTTTTCCAGAGCTGTATTTGAAAATGCATGGCTTCTGCAAAACGTTACTGCATGCACCATTTCCAGTGTAACAGATATTTCGGATCAAAAACCAAAGTATTTCTATAAAACCAGTTAAAGCTTTTAGGTGACCTCTACTCAGATGGCCAGTGAGAATGTATGTACCAAACTGGAAAATACAGCTTTCACAGGATGGCACTCTTCAACAGCTCAGACACCTCGTGGATCTTTCTGGAATGTATCCATTCAGGTAAAACATACCACCTCAAAATGAAGGGGTAGAAATGACACTGCTTGCACATGGAGACACATGGAGAGTGCAGGACCAGAGGCACATGACGACCCCAGTGAGCAACAGCTGGCTGGGATGAGGGGGGATCGGTACCTGTTGACCCTGCGGGGACACTTGTCAGGCTTGATGTCCACCTCGTAATGGTAGACGTCCATCTTGGGGATCTCCACCTCGAAGTAGTTGGCAAGTAGCTTGATGGGCTTCCCCACAGTGCCCATCCCAGGCCGCCGTGGAGCCTGGAACACCTGCTGCAGGGGTGGGGGGAAGGGCCCCATGGGCACTGGGGGAGAGCGACAGAGGGCAGAGTGAAACGAGGTGGAAGAGAGAGAAAGGAGAAGGAATCAAGCAAGAGGAGCAGAAAACGAGAGGAGGCGTGGGGCGGGTGGGATGCAGAAAAGCAGGGATGGAATGAAGGTGGCAGCGGATCCATGCAGAACAGATGCAGCGTCTGACCCGCTACTGTCTGGTGCTACGTAACCATGCACTCTGAATTTAAATACACTGCTAAAGCCAACCTTAAAAACAAGTAAACTTCAACTAAAGATGCCAGAAGACTATAATGTGTGGCACTAGGACAATGTAGCACTTCATCTGGAGTGGCCATGGCACTCTGAACGTGATTCAGGACAGGAGGCATCAAACAGGAAGTGCTTGTCCACAGGAGAAGCTTAGGGAGCAAACTTGGAATGAGCTATGCTGGCGGGGGGGGGGGGGGGGGGCGG
>JAODJW010000135.1:12543305-12565299 GCA_026777045.1 Hyperopisus bebe | reverse complement strand
AGATGGGGGGGAGAGGTGTCTGCATCCTAATTTAACTCCCCCATTTCTCCCGCCTTGCTAACAAAGGGGCCAGCTGCCCCTGCACTGAGCGGACTGTGGCAAAGGGGGGACAGAAGCCCACCTCTCACACGCACTACGAGGGCCCCCCAACATTCTCAGGCTCACCATGGAGACGCCAGAGAAACACATTGTCATGGAGATCAGTACGTCTGCGCTGGGGGAGAATGGGGGGGGGCCGGGCCGGGCCAGTGAAGCTTCAATCGTAGCAATAATAATTTACAAAACTGACATTTGTACAATTCATCTAAGCAACTGCTAATACCGACAATAAAAATCAAGAAACAAAGACAGAGTGACCCCTAGTATGCAGAGCACCGTGCCATATCACAAACGTGTGAGACCAACAGCCAACCGCTTTGCCGGGCAGGGATCGAAGATGCTGGGAATTATTATTTCAGCAAAAATGTTTGGGGTTAATTAAGAGGCTGCAATTGGGGGTGGGGGGGGGAGGGGGGAGTCCCTGAACACACTTTCAGGTCTTCAGTTGAAACAAACATATCAAAAATAGATAACTGGCACTGTTGTCACCACGGCAATTCCAGGGGCAGAGGAAGCGCAGAACAGGGATTTAAACCATCTCTGGCAGGGCAGAGGCAGGTATAGCAGGGGCTACAGGGAAGCGAGGAGGGGTAAGGCGCGCGGCCCAATTAAACGGTAAGACCGCGTAATGGGATGGCCCCTTTTAAAGGAGGCTCGAGCCGGCATGATGGACCGTGCTTCGTTAGCGCTACATCACGTTCCCTAGCAACATGGCCATGGATTCTTTTTATAGTACAACATACCCTTTGGAGGAGAGAGAGAACATCTTGCTAGAACATGCTTTAAATGTCATCTGTGGGGTCTCTCGTTGTCCGTGCTGGGGGAGACCGTCCCCCCAGAGGGCATTTAATGTGTTAAAGTGTGTGCAAGCTTCAGCGTTTGACACATAATGTGTGTAACCAAGGATAATGTTTGTGGCGGGCCCACACTTCCTGATAATAGCAATACTGCTGCCCTGACTTCAATAATCAGAATCTGAAGTCTTTCCAAACAGACCTTACATACAAAACCTTATTACCGGCTGCCCCTAATCAAATGGAAATACTGTAGATATCACCACCCAGAGCTGAAGAGCAGTTTAACACAAACTGCCTGTACAAAGTGAGAAAATGAATAACATCACGTACACAGAAACTAGTTCCTCACTAGCCGTGCTAAGTGACACGTGCATGTTCACCGAAACTCTGCAGTCTTTCACAAGCTCGTCTGAATCACATGTAAAGTAACTGGAAGTTAAAAGAGCATGTATTTGGAAGCAGCAAAATTTAACACGTTGAAATAAATATTCATCAGCACGACAGCCACTTTAAATGGACAAGCGTCAAACAGTTCAATACAGCTCTTTATCAGTAATATGGTTTTCCAATGTGGGAAATCCCTAGGACTAGTGCCCCCAAGTGGCAGCAACTGTATTTGCTGTGACATCTGCGGACCTGGCGAACGAGACCGGCCACTTCTCCTTGTCACGACTTGAGTATTTAAACGGGCGCGAATTAGAGCAAGTAGCCGCGAACAATGCCTCAGGGTCGACGTGGGACCCACCTCCCAGAGAGGCTGACATAAACCAGGACGAAATCCACACAAGCCAGCAAAGATCTCGCCAGCTGCCTTGGGGGGGGGGGGGGTGCTTTTAGTTACACATCCATAACAACAACCCATTCTGGGATATTCTTACATTGAACACTTCCCTGCAAGTGGAACACTCATATTTAGGGGGTATGATTTTCCTTATTCCCCTGCCGAACTGTTTCTTAAATCATCTCCTGCACAAACTCCACACACACTCAGTACTGACTAATTTTTCCTAATAAGTCCAGACTATTTCAAATACACTAGGTGATGCATGTAGAAGAGCGTGTCCACCTTAGCAGTGACTGGTGTGAGAGAAAAAAGTTGGCTTGGATGCTATGCATCGGGAACACCTTCACACGACAACGTTACCACTAAGGGTGTAACAGCAGCGGCAGACAACCTAAACCCAGGAGGATCAGAGACCGCACCCACACACAGACATACACACATGGTGACAATGACACAACACTACCTGCCTGGCATCTTCCTCTCCAGTCCAAAAACCACAAACGTACTATGAAACCAGAGGCTGGGGAAAATTACAAAATGCCCAACATACATCATTACAGGCTGCTGTTAAAATGTCAGTCAGTTGAAAGTGACTTTCAGGCAAGAGACACTCCTGATGTTTACACTACATTTGTCATGACACGCCAATTGTGTAATTCAAAATTAAATGTGCAGTGATCAACTGTAAGACATTTTTACAACGACTTTGCCGGCATTCCACTCCAGGGATTGTTCAGTTATGCCATTTGAATTGGCGTAATTTAGTGAGATGAACCCAAGCATGAATCAGAGCGGGCGATCTGATCTCCCTCTGCTAGATTACAAGGAGGACCATGCATCCACTCCCCACCCTCCCCCAGGGGGACACCCCATACGGGAACACCGTGGCAGATGGAATAAGCCCCTAGGAAGAAGAAACAGCTCCCCTCCTGACATCATGAACCACCCCCCCCCCCCCCCAAAAAAAAAAGAAACCCATTCAATTAGGTCAGGGCTCTCACAGCACTTAAACAAGACAGGTTACTGCTCAATTCGGTAAGACAGATTTCCTAAACCAGTGCTCAATACAAGACACCCCCACGTGGGGAGACCACTGACGTGGCCTGTATAGGACAGCACGCGCACCGCCTAGAAACACGCTGCCGAAACAGAAGATTAAGATGCACTGAGAGACGAGATCAACTTCAGGCGACCTCTCGCTTCTTAAAGCGAAGGACTGTCACCTTTACGGTACGAACCCTTTCGCAGGGTGAGCCTCGGGTTACAGGGGGGTGCCAGGGCGGAGCTGCCGCGTAGCGCCGTGCAGACAGACGGGCGTGTGTGTGGGCGTGTGAGCAGCTGGTCCGGAGGGGGTGGATGGGGGCACCACCTCTGCCTGAGTGCCTCAGGTTCTCACGACCCCCCCCCCCCCCATCTGCAGCACTGTCGTTAATCTAACCCCCGCAACGAGTCCCCCTAGAAGCTGCCGATTAACGGTTAAGTCACCAGCCACGGTGAAATCGGCACACACGGGTAAACTCGCCTGACTCTGGTTCGGGACCAGAAGGGCTCCGACGTCACCCCTGGGTCCCGCGGCCCGACGGATCCACGCGGCCGCTTCTTTCAGAACTGACCACCGGCAGCGTCGCCGACTCACCTGCGCCAGACGGACCCGGGTCCATCCCATCCACTCAGAAAGGCCAGGACTCTACAGCCGCGACGCCGGCCCCTCCGCCCCGCTGGCTCCGGCGATTTGCAGCCCCCGAGCTCGGCGTGCAGGCGTCTCCGTCTTTGCTACACCCCCCGCCCCCTGTTCCTCCTGGAGCCCCCAGCCCCGCGGCCCTTCTCCCTGGCCGATCCCACCGAGTCCCCTTCCTCAGGCGACCTCGGATGCTCGCGTCCCTCCGTGAGCTCTCTGTCACTTTCCGGGCTCCCTTAGCGGCCCGGAAGATCAAAATGGTTGTATAACTATCCCGGAGCTCGGGTCTGTTGTGCTCTTGCTAGCCGCTCAGCCAGCACTTTCCAGCGGAACAAAGAGGGACAAAAAGCCCAGTTCTGAGGCGCCTCGGCACGAACGGTGCTTTTCTGTGGGCGCCCCCGTGCGGCAGGCGGAGGCGCGGACTGCGGGAACGCGCATGGCGCCTTCTGTTCCCCCATACTCGACTGTTTCACTGAGATTATAATCAACACATCATTGGCCTCTTGTAATTACACTGTATTCAAAGCATGGCATACTCCACTGAGCACCACTTTAAGCAGTCATGTTTTGTTCTTTAGAAAGAGTGATAAATGTTCTGTTGAAGGATAAAACAAACACAGAATAAAGGAAACATTAATTAGCCGTGATTGTTTTATTATTACTTTTTCTGTCGGCAGCTCCAGCACTGTTTTTGCTGCCATCCAGTGGTTAAGCTTAACTTAAGGCTCAGATTTATGTTAGCGGAGACATTTTTTGCAGACCGAATGTATATAATTGAAATAATTTTACGACTGATAATCATAACAATAAAGTCTTGTGTACTTTTTACACAGAGTAACTGAAATAATAAAATAAGTTTCATACTTGCACCGAATCCGATTTCTCAGAAAATAATGATTTTCAATTTTACGATTAAATGCCTTTTAATTCTGGGTTTTCTTACTTTACAATACACTTCAGGTAACCAAAAATGGTGTTTTTTTTTTTTTTGTTAAAGGGAGATTAATTGCATTGTTTTAAGCTTCTGCTATTCAGATGGAGATTGAGAATCACACTCACAGCATGAGGACCCATGATGCATCTTCTGGATGATCTGACTCTATATGCCTTTTATATTCAGACTTGGATGTAAGTTAAGTTATTTTTTTAACAAAATGCCCCAAAGACAAATGGGCATTTCAAAAGGCTTTTTGGTTATGTTGCAGGTGCGCCTACATAACAGAGAGGCCCAGAGTATGTGACTTATGGATCCGGGTGTAAATAATACAAGCAATGCTTCACAGACCAATGGAGAGGAAGGGTGGATGACTTCCAAACATAGAATCCATGTGCATGTCCAACTGTCTAGTCATGCCAACATGCTGACAGTTCAGCTCCTGCTACCTGTGAAGACCTGGCCATCATTTTGGGCCATCATCCACCTGGTCCTGCAGGTACAAAAGAGTTAGTGCCCACTGGGGCTGAGCACACGCAGAAGCAAAATGCTACGTCTTCCATTAGAAATTCTACTTTAGATTTGGCTTCCGCTGTCTTCTCGTGGCACAAGAATTCCCCTGGTGTGTAGGAATTTGCGAGATTTAGAGATATGTTAACCATCTTTTGAGTTTGCATTTACATAACTAGAAAGACAACATGTTTCTGTTCTTTTTATTTCTTCTGTGTGTTTTGTTTGCTGCCTAGGCTATTCTACGATAAAAGCTGTTAAATGTGTCTGGTGTTGGTTACCTTCATTGTACAAGTATTTGGTCGCAGCTTTCTTTATGACACCTGGGGGCAGTGAGTGGCTCAGCGGGCTAAGCTTCTGTGCATGTGATTGGAAGATCACCTTGACAGAATACAGTGGTACCTCAGAACTCATTAGAAGTCGAATTTCATAAAAGTCGAACCAAAAAGTTCGAAAAAAAATTACCTAGAACTGGATCTGAATCTTAGAAGTCAAATCGTGAACGCCGACCTAAGATAACTTGTAGGCGCGGGGAAATGAATCACGCGGCATGTCTCTCAGCGGAAACAAAAGGTAAAGCTTCAGCCTCGCATTAGCTGTGATAGCATTGTGCATGTTTACACTAGCTGAATACATATATTTAGACAGTAAAAATACATTTAGACAATGATCGATAGACAGTAACAGTAATATTATTATGTAATAAATTAATTTCTTGTTAATTAATTTAATATTAATAATAAACCATTAATACATTTCATTATAATGATATTATCGTGCCCAGCGGGGACTAAACGGAGACAAAGGCGCAGACGTCAGGGTATCGGGGAATACGGGGTTTAATTACAGGTAAGGCAGGCAAAACGCACACGGACAATACAATCACCGGACTGAGAAACAAACTGAAACGCGGACTAAATACAGAGGACCTAATGACAAGAACCAGAAACAGCTGATCACATGGGGATTCCACACGGGGTTAAAGAGGGGGCGTGGCACACGGAAGGAGCGGACGATTGGGGCAGGGCACATTGTTTTTTTTAACTTTACACTTTGTTTGGATTTATTTTCTTACTTTACAAATTACTGTTTTGATAAATCTGCTTAGATGTGTTTAGTACAGTATATGCTCTTCTTGTTTTATCCGGTTCATTTTGTGTTTAAATGCCAAGAAACATATTTAGGTGTAACTTTTTGGGGACGGGAACCAATTAATTGGTTTTCCATTATTTCTTATGGTACAACTCGAATTTTTTTAGGATTCGATCCGGAGTTCTGAACGGATTAAATTCGAGTTCTGAGGTACCACTGTAGTCACGTCTGTGAGGCCTTGATCAAGGCTCTTTACCCCCAACTCCATGGGCACCTCTGCAGGTGGCTGCCCTTCACTGCCAAGCTTGCTCTCACCTATAGTATATATGTTTGTGTCTTGGAAAGCAAGATGGGGTAGGCTAAAAGAGAATTTTCCCATGAAGGATCAATAAAGTGTCATTCTTAGTATCTGCCAGGATTTCACTTGGTGGTGTTTTTTCAGTATACTAAAATGAATCTGGTAAACTACACACCTATTACAGCGGCACAGGATGGGTTAGCTGGTGCTGGGCCCACTCAGATGGAACTCCATTCAGCACTCATAGCAAACGATACAGTAAGATAGAATGTCTGACAGGAATGTGTATGCGTGGTCAGATCAATCGGAGAAAAAGTGCTATTCAGCGGCAAATAGATTTTTCTTTGTCTTTGTTCATTTGATCCTAGTAATGCCATGGGTCATTTAAAACTGTTTAAAATACAGCCGTACCTCAGAACTCGAATTAAATCCGTTCAGAACTCCGGATCGAATCCTAAAAAGTTCGAGTTGTGATCGAATTTTCCCCATAAGAAATAATGGAAAACCAATTAATTGGTTCCCGGCCACAAAAAATTACACCTAAATATGTTTTTTTCTTTTTAGCATTTAAACACAAAATGAACTGGATAAAACAAGAACAGCATATACTGTACTAAGCACATCTAAGGACATTTATCAAAACAGTAATTTGTAAAGTAAGAAAATTAATGTAGCCAAACAATGTGTAAAGTTAATAAAAAAACAATGTGTCCTGCCCAGATCGTCCGCTCCTTCCGTATGCCACGCCCCCTCGTTAACCCCGTGTATAATCCCCGTGTGATCAGCTGTTTCTGGTTGTTTTTACTAGCGCTCTGTATTTCGTCTGCATTTCAGTTTGTTTCCCCAGTCCGGTCATTGCATTGTCCGTCTGCGTTTTGCCTGCCTTACCTGTAATTAAACCCCATATTCCCCGATACCCTGACGTCTGCGCCTTTGTCTCCGTTCCGTCCCCGCTCGGCACAACAATATTATTATAATTAAACGTATTAATGGTTTATTATTAATATTAAAATAATGAATAAGAAATCTTTATTTTTAAATGCATTTTAATATATAACAATAATTACTGTTACTGTCTATCATTGTCTAAATGTACTTTTACTGTCCAAATATATCTATTCAGTTAGTGTAAACATGCACGGTGCTATCACAGCTAATGCCAGGCTGAGACTGAAGCTTTACCCTTTGTTTCCACTGAGAGACGTGCGGCGTGACTCATTTCCCCGCGCCTACAAGTTATCTTAGGTCGGCGTTCACGGTTTGACTTCTGATATTCAGATCGAGCTCTAGGTATTTTTTTTTTTGAACTGGTTGGTTCGACTTTTAAGAAATCTAATGAGTTCGAGAACTGAGGTACCACTGTATATACTTGAGTGTAGTGTGATTTTGTCGCAAGTTATGCGTCTGGCCAACCTGATTTTCTCCCGGCCCACCCACTCTATGATTTCTGACTCCGCTATTGCTAAACATAAATATTTCAGAAAGTAAACTAATTACGTAAAGACTGGTGTGTAATAGTAAAGTGATTGTGACTTAATTAAGTAATTTCTACTTATCCAGTTATCTTGCGTCAGGAGCTATATTCTTTAGAATCAAGCACCTTATACTTCCATAAAGCACACTCCTAGAAATGTTCATATATGGGAGATCCTATTTGAAAAAAACAGATGGCGAGCACATTAAACGTCAGGGGTAAAGGGCGTCGCTTTGCTTATGACGTAAGCTTTTGGACGCGGAAGAAGACGTCATCCTTAACATAAGCCGCAGCTCATTTGTTACTAACGGCTTGCGTATTGCTAGTGAATTAACATCTGTGGAAAAACCGTGAGTTGTGAAATATAGACATTTTAAAAGTCTCGTGAATTACGCCTTTTTGTTGAGTTGAAATATGTTTTATTAAGTTGGCGACTGTTATTTTTTCATTATCTTAAGGTTACAGTAGTGTCGTTGCTGACTTCTGAGTAGGATTGAGTGTTTTCCTCTGAATCAGTAATGGGTTCGTTTTAACCAAACTAATTTGTCTTCTCACAGAGCGATGTTATTAACTTGATACTGATACACTGCAGTCATAACGAGGCAGGCGTACATCTTTGTGATATTGTATATGCCACAGTAAGAGAATTCACGTAAAGCATTCAGTGGACGCTGCCCATGCGAAATGATAATTTTAAAAAAGGTGGCGTGAACTGTACGGGGTTTGGTGTGGTCATGGGAGTGGAAGCTTTGAGCAGAACTGACATCAGGCGGATCGCCATTCTCAGTATCATACCAGTCATGTTTCCTTTGGACAATTTCAGAACCGATTGCAACACGTTTGAACGCTGCATCACCCTTAGTTTCAACGTCCTACTTATGAAATGGTTCTTATGTTTTGCGCTGGGGTTAACTGATAAGGAGACTCAACATCAACTTTTTTTTAAACAGGGACATCTTGAAGCACAAAATGTCATGGATCCGTGAGGGAGAGCTGAGCTTCATTGAGAAGCTCACTGCTAATATACTGAAGGTTTGTTCTTCAGGCATGAGTATGCCCTGCTATCTTGCACGTTGAAGCGTTCTCACACAGTCAACCCAGAAAAATCATAGTGGAAAATCAGTTCCATTGGGTTTCTAAACCTCTGTTTTGGTATCTCACTCAAACAAGCGGGCAATCTTTTAAAAAAATTAAGTTTTCGTTTGGACGGGTCAAAGTCTGCCCTCAGTCTCCGTCATCAGAGATGAGACACTAATGTCTTTTTCTCCTGTCCATCCTGCATCCCAGTGTGTGACACAGTGGGCTTGGCAGGAAAGTCACTGGTTTGAATCCCATCTTTGGCAGAATAGTCACATGTCCATTGGGCCCAAACCCCCCATAAATGCTCCAGGGGTGTCGGATAAATGGCTGATCCTGTGCTGACCCTGGGCTTGTGCGTGAGAGTCTCAAAATAAGAGATGATTTGATATGATGGATTTCTCTTGTACCTGCACTCGTACTTATGCAAATGGAAAATAAAGCAGTATCATCATTTTGTCACATCTGCTCTTGTAGGCTGGTCCAATGCCTAACCATGTGGCTTTCATCATGGATGGTAACCGGCGTTACGCCCGCAAGTGCCATGTGGAGCGCCAGGAGGGGCATACTCAGGGCTTCGACAAGCTGGCTGAGGTGAGGTGCTGTCATACAAAACCCAGAGTCATTTGGCTGTTCCTGATTGCATGGAAACCCGCTCTGCTCCTAATATCCACCCTATTTGTCAGTTAACTTATAATTGCCAGTTAATTTATACCTTGCACACATCTAAGCTCATAAGATGACCTGATCAACAGAGTGGGGAAACAACGAAAACCGACAGTCTGCTGCCCATTTGCTGACCAGACCTATCTAGAAATACTAGAACTCATGGCCATAAGTGGAAATTAGTGGGAGAACATTTTAAAACAAATTTGAGGAAGCACTTCTTTACACAGCGTGTAGTTAGAGTATGGAATAGTCTTCCTGCTAGTGTAGCGGAAGCTAAAACCCTGGGTTCCTTTAAATCAGAGCTGGATAAGATTTTAACAACTCTGAACTATTAGTTAAGTTCTCCCCAAACAAGCTTGATGGGCCGAATGGCCCCCTCTCGTTTGTAAATTTATGTTCTTATGTAACCCATGGTCATAGATCCAAGCTCTGCCCTGCCTCCTGTAGTTGCTTTTCAAGCACACACATCTGATTGCGTTACTCTGCACTCTGCAGACCCTGCGCTGGTGTTTAAACCTGGACATCCGGGAGGTGACAGTGTATGCCTTCAGTATTGAGAACTTCAAGCGTTCCAAAGAGGAGGTGGAAGGTCTGATGGAGTTGGCCAGGCAGAAGTTTAAGAAGCTTTTGGAGGAACAGTGAGTATTAGGGGAGAGTGGATTAGAAGGATAGGACTCATAGCCTATTTGAAGACAATAAATACATAGCCTAAATTACCACTGTCATTGTTTTGCAGGTTATTAGCGTGTGAATTTTCTTGGACAACATGGAGTATGTATGAGTACAGTAGAATAACCTAGAATCTAACCACTGTGGGGCAGTGCCTTTTGTCTGTGTGTACGGTGTGTGAGATGCTTGTCAGAAAGTTGTCTACCTCGCTTCAGAAAAACAAGGTCTCAAACGTCTCGCACCGTCTCGCACGTCCCAGGGGGAATCTGGAAAAGCATGGTGTGTGCATCCGAGTGCTGGGAGACCTGACCCTGCTGCCCCTGGACCTCCAGCAGCTCATCGCCCAGGCTGTGGTGGCCACCAGGACACACAACAAGTAGGCACCTCTACAGCTTCCCGGCACGCCAGTATGGGCTGGGAATTTTCTCCTCTGTGGCTGTAATTGTTTAAATATATATACGGTACTGTGCAAAAGTCTTAGGCAGTCAAAGAAAATGTTTAAATGATCTTCATGTTTGTGTAAATCTGATTTTTGTCTGCCGGTATGTCAGCTTAGTCATTTCAAAATCTTTCCTAAAGTCACCCCTATATTGGCAGCAGCTGTCACACCCAAATATTTTTTGACTCCAGCACTAGCTCACCATGTTTGGCTAATTAGTACTTCATTGAGTTGATTAACTAACTAACTAAATGAATTGTTTAATTGAGCTGGTCGTGAAATTTAAGGAATATGGAATATGTGGATCGGCTGGGGTGCCCCTGAGGAGAGGTTTGGGAAGTGTTGTTCATCTTGTTTAGAGATGCACCTATTGTATTGGTGAACTATCAGTATTAGCCAGTACAGCAACTATAGGCCATCGGCCAATGGTTAAAAATGAGCCGATATTTACTACTGATAATGCCATTCAAAATGGTGACCCATAATGCTTTGCACACCCGAGTGCTAAACAGTTAGAAAAAACGTCTGGTATGTGGAATTATTTTAAGTTAGTGTTAGTGAAAACTAAAAATTAAAAATGCATTTTACAAATAAAGCTCTGCTAACATTTCACGAGGGAGATCTAGTAATAAACATTTCAACACGACAAATGAGTTTGAAGTTTCTGAAAAAACAAATCCATTTCAATAATGAAGGCTGCAGTACTGCTGAATAATGCTAGTCAATCAGTAATGCGGACATTTGACAGCGAAAAAAACAAATCGTTTTTGCACTGTCTGCACTGAAAGATATTTGGACAATTATGGATTACAGTTGATCAACCTTTTTCCATTAGTGTTATATATACACATAAGATTTGTACAGTTATAAAATATATTGCTCTGGGATTGTTGCTGTATGCCAGAGTTGATGTTTTCTTACCAAAAAATATGAAAAATGAAAAACCAATATCCACTGTGGTTAGAATGGCACACCCTTTAAATGAGTCTCATCTGACGACAAAATATGAGAACAATAATATCTGATGTTCCAACCACACAGCTGTCGTTGATATGGTTACTTTGTAGCGTAATCTCTGGTTGGTTTTTCCATTGCCTGCATTTAGAAAGTCATTTATGCTCAATAAAATAGAAACTGACCTGTCATTGCGATCGAAGTTCAGATGTAAGAGATTTAAGGTATTTCCATCTGGGTCTACAGGTTGACCATCTTCCATTAATGCTGCTTCCTATCTGTCGATTTTTCCTTTTCTTCTTGAGCAGGTGCTTCCTGAACGTCTGTTTCGCTTATACCTCCAGACATGAGATCACAAATGCTGTGAAGGAGATGGCCTGGGGTGTGGAACAAGGCTTAATAAAATCCAGGTATTCTTCAGTAGTCTTTAGTGTAGGGTGTGGGGGTGGAGGCTTTGCAGTACAGGAATACGTTAAAAATGTTGAACGTGTGTGTGTATACTTGCCCATGTGTGCACATATACAGTAAAAGTTTTCATATCTGGAAACATCCAGACCAAGGCACTGCCAGATAGCTGATTTTTTTGTATATGTAATAGAATACTCTGGAAAAACACAGAATTATAACACTTTTCTTAAACGTTAATCTTTTGATGCATGCACACTAATGATTATTAAACTCTTCGATACAATACAAGATATCGTGAGGTAAATGAGAGCAGAAAAAGCAGAAAGATTACAAAACCATGCTGCTCTATGGGAATGCATTGGAACTGACATTTGTATTGCACAATCGTTTTCTTCGTTTTATTTCTAGTTTAAGAAAGTTTTTTGCTTAGTGTTAATACTTATTTTTTTTTTTTTTTTTTGAACTTTTACATTTTATACTGATATTTTTCAATTTGTCCAGTTACTGGTGTTTTAGTACTTCAGACTGGTCTTGGTTTTGAGAACAGCCTGAGACCACTTTCACGGTCTTGGCCTTGTCTCAGAATTGACTTGACTTTGACTTTGTGTTGTCTCGAACATAGAGGACTCGAGGTTTTATTTTGAGACCAGGCAAGACCACTCATCAAAACATCGCAATATTCATCACAATGACTTAATATTCATCTGTTTGTTAACCCTGAGAACCTGCCAAACACAAGATGCGTTGATTTTTGCACCAATTAATCTCAGGCTCGTAACTTTGGATAGGTATAATGCACAGACATGAATCTTTGCAATTGAACTTACTTGATCAGGTCATCCAGGTTGCAGCGTTGTGCGCCAAAATATTCCAGAGTAATCCTTTGCATAATGAGATGTATATTTAAAACATTTCCCACAAAAAGCATCTCTAATAATCCATAAAATATCGGTGATATTCACATTAGATGGATAAAAAAGTGCATATTTGCATCCACAATGATACATGCTTTACCATTCTCGGAAATAAATATTGGTAACCCTTAAAGCAGTCATTATATAGCCTTATACGTACCTTCATAATGCATTATAATACATTAATAAGGCATTATAAACACTGCTATAACTATTAATAAAAAAGCATAACCCTTTGTCATGTTATGCATTAGGAATGCTCCATGAAAGTCTCATGTATAATGCACTATAAATACCTTCATAATGCAGCACAATGCATTCTTAATTGTTATACTGACCATTATTATTCATTACGACGGTATTCATAGTGCAGTATAGATGAGACCTTCATAGAACATTCATGCATGAGAAACATGGGTATGTCTTGTCTTTTTTATAAATATTTATAACCGTGTCTATAATACTTTATGAATGTGACAATGACTTATAAGAACCGTTATTAGACTTTATGAATATAGGCTTCATAGGAAGTGTTAAAATATTTATAATTTATTATAAGCCTTGGTCTTGTCTTGAAACGCTCTGGTCTTTGTAATGACTTGGTCTCGGTTTAGGTGTTCTTGACTGCATCACTACCAGTTACTTGAATGTGCCAGTTACTTTAAGCCCAGATAAGTGCTTTTACTGTATTTAGTATTATAAATAAAAGCCACTGACTATACTTGACTATTTATTAGGAAAGTTGCAAAAGAATCTTCACATTAAGAGATTGCACAGTGACATACAGGGTCCCAGCTATGCAGAGTAGGATTGATTTTAAATTAGTAGTTAATAAATGGTAACTGGCAGGGTGTGACTGACTTCCTGAATAACATATCCTCTGCCCAGTGACGTCTCCGAGTCTCTGCTAAGCAAGTGCCTGTATAGCAGTGGATCCCCTGACCCTGACCTGCTCATCCGTACCTCAGGGGAGGTACGCCTCAGCGACTTCCTGCTGTGGCAGGTGCGTGTCACTGCTTCCTGTGTCCCTGACACACCAAACGCATATATATGTGCCGTCTTGCCTCACATGCGACATGCTTATGTGCTTCATTAAGTCAAAGTTGACGGAGCTCTTGTCCATCCCATAGACTGCCTACTCTTGCCTGGTGTTCCAGTCTGTCTTATGGCCTGAATATTCCTTCTGGAACCTCTGTGAGGCAATCTTGCAATATCAGCTCAATTACTGGCCCCTTCAGGTAGGGTCTCCTGCCACTTTACATGCAGTCATTCCTACTTATGTTGGTATTTAGTACAGTTTATCAACTCATCTCAAACTAGTCATACTTCTAAGATTGCATTAAACAAGGTCACAGTCTTATGAAAGTAATCTGTCATTCCATGTCATGTACATAGAGCGAACAATTTTTAATTGTCTGGGTAGAAACTTTAGTCATTTAACATCTGGAGCACATTTATAATAAGAGGCAGGTATATACACTAATGTATATAGTATAATCTTATTGTTTGGTTTAGTTTGTACTTGGAGAAATGTAGTATAATGTGTGTAAGATTTTTAAACTAAGGTGGAAAACAAAGGCAAGCAGGGGTATTGTGGGTGAGTGCAATGTCGCTTATGACTCATCAAGTTTGAGCTTTATGGGGTGGTTTCTAGATGCGGGCTGCACATCGGTATGTGTGTAACGCACCTATTGTGCTGAGGAGTCAAAAATCTACCCAGATGCAGGTCTGAATATTTAAATGTAAAACGTTTAATTCTGGG
Source organism: Hyperopisus bebe (assembly GCA_026777045.1). NCBI lineage: Eukaryota > Metazoa > Chordata > Actinopteri > Osteoglossiformes > Mormyridae > Hyperopisus > Hyperopisus bebe. The sequence continues at coordinate 12,550,741 of JAODJW010000135.1, read as the reverse complement.
CTAAACGAATGCTGGTGATTTAGTGGGTCAGGTATAGTGTGCAGTGCATGCTTGAACGGCGACAGTTCACTGCATCTACAGTACTTAGGCCCGGTACCTTGATGCCACCCGCAGTATGTCACCGCTTTGTCCTGAGCCTGCAGGGTGGCGGCTATATGTAAACCACAGTTATAAAACACGTTGCAGAAAGCACGGGACCAGCACCACGAGGAGCAAGCCCGGCAGCAGCTGGAGGCAGACTGCAGCTGTGTAGCAGAACTTCTGCAGCAACATGGCAGTGCAAGGCCAGCTGAAGCCCGCACCAGACAGGACCTTCTGCTGAGCTATGCAGTGGACAGGGACCAGAGGATACAAGGCTTCCTCAGTGCACTTCAGCATAAGAGGGACAGTTTCTTCACAGACTTAACCAGCCAGGCTGTTCTTGCATAGTCCAGAAGATATGAAGGATAAGTCTGTTCTCAAGTACTTGCAGGTTGTGGGGAAATTGGCAGTTATTTTGTATTTTATCAGAAAGTACTTACCAGGTGACTCAACTGTGGTTTTACCCCTATGGGGAATTATATTATCAAAGTCAGATTTACAGGAACCCTGTCAATAACCCTATAACATTTATACAAACACAGCCACATTTGAGACTGGTTCCCAAGTGCTGGAAACTCTGGTGATGTTCTCTGGTAAATACTGTCCTTCATGGAAATTCTGTATCATACACTGCAGACTGCATTGTCATACTGATCACAGTCCAAGACACTTCTGTGGGACGAGGTAACCATTTTGGACTTTTAATATTGGTTAGCTCTCACCTGTAGATATGATCAATGACAGTCGAGCAGAATTAAAAGCTTGGAACTGTGTTTGAGTTGGGGATGAAGCTGTTACATTGTGCAGCTGTCACACTAGATCTTAATTGGACTACTTGTTTAAAATGCATTTTGTGGTATGACAGAACGCTTAATGTGATTAATTGCTTGTTTTTGTCTGCCATAAGTGTTGGTGTAATTGTAAAATATCTTTATTTTGGGTATTTTTCATCGAGCCCTGGGACATAATTCAGTTTTCTTGTTATAAACTGAAAACAAGTAAAATAAAGCTAGTGTATGCAATTAATATTTCACGCATACACATTTACAATCCATAATTTCACCCTCGTTTTTCTGAACAATGATGCAAATAAATTGTCCTTAAATATTACCGCCAATGAAATAAAATTATGCTAGGAAACGACTCTTGGAGTTAGGCCGTGAAAATTAAAACTTGACAAACTAGATATATTAAAATATTTAAAAATAGATTTAAAATATTTCTCGTATTCAAAACCAAGTTAGTTTAGTATTTCCTTCAATTGCACGAATTCGGCGGTCCTGGAAATCTTCTGAAGTCCGCGAAAGGCGCGGTGTCTCTGTCTCTTTAAGAAATGCGCGACTCCCCTGAGCACGTAATGTCGTTTTTGTCCAATGGCTGTGCGCTGAATGTAAAATCTGGTTTGAACCGGTTTCCATCTTATATTTCTATATAAAAACTTTATAAAACATACAGCCGTTATTATTTTACATTTAGCCACCATCGGCTGGCGCAGTGATATCTGTGGCGGTGAAAGAGCCTACTCCCCTTTGCTGAATTTTCGTCCTACTTCAGACGGTCAACATGCCTAAGAGAAAGGTAGGGAAATGGCTTGTAACTTAATGCACTTTTTATGCTGCGAAGCAGCTCGCTGTAGTTATTTCTGACATTATTTACGAAGCAGTGAAGTTTTTTTCTCTTACGTACTCAGGACCCTTTACTTTGCAACGCTGTAAAACGCAGCATTTCTGTCGCTTCGCGGCGGCATGTATTTTTGGGTGTAGAACGGCGCTTTTTGGGAGTCTAGTCGGTGATGCTGCTCTGTAGTTATTTCTGCGTGATTCGCGGCCGAGCAGTCGACTGCACCTCGGCGTTGGCGGGCTCCGTGAGGCTGAGTGACAGCAGTCCGGCTCGGAGGCTAAAAGATGTCCCTACGAGAGCGATGGCGCCGGCGCCAATTTGTTTCAGCATTCAGCCTCGGCTAAAATAGCTGAAATCAATGTCTTTGCAGGCAATTAAAATTATTTTTTCAATGTAATAATATTTTGCACACAACATAACCAGCAGCGAGGTGTTTTTAAATTGATCAAATTTGATGTGCATTTGCATTAGCGTTTAAAACAAGATGACCGCTGCGTTTATCGCATATGTATAGAATTTTATGGCAGAAATTTGAGTTTGTTCAGTGTGTTGGGGAACTTTTTTTTTTTAAAAAAAAAAAAAAGTCGCGGACGGTGCCCGCCTCGGTCTTTCACGGCCACTTCCCTCCAGACGTTAAGCTGCCATCTTTGTTATTGTTGTGTTCGTTAGCTTGTCATGTCCGCCCAGCTCCATGCGAGCTACCACCTCATTATTTAGCGAAAATAATCTTTACACAGGCGCGAAGTCTTCCGTTAAATAGGTTGTTGCCTCTGCAAATTAGTGGCTAATAAATGCTCATAAGCCACACAAAAAAGTAAAGGCAATTCTGATTTGAAAAACAAAGCACCTGTTTTTTTTAAAAAATTGTGTATGGTGGGGTCGTTTGTCATGTAGCCAAATAAATAATGTCGGAGACGGTACATCTTATGCGTCTTTGTCGCCTTTAAAAGTGGGCGGTTTCCTTGCATGACCTTCCCGGCCAGCTGGATGCTAATATCGGCGATGGGGAAGGACGGGACGCTGTGTGCAGCCGCGGGGTTAAAAATGGACAGAAACGGTGCGGGGACGCGGACGAGGCTGTGTGAGAAGGCGGCCACGGGGATAAAAATGGACAGAAAACGGTGCGGGGACGCGGACGGGGTTGTGGGGGAAAGCGGCCCTGGGGTTAATAGTGGACCAAAACGTTGCGGGGAAATGGACTGGGGAATTCGGACGAGACTGCGGGAGAGGGCGACCGGGGGATTAAAAATTAGAAACGTTGCGGAGAAGTGGCTCCGGGAGAGGGCGGCTGCGCTGCTCGCCGTTAGAACCGCGCCTCCTTCTTGCTGGCAGCCCCGGCGCTTCGTGAGCGCGCCTTGTTCTGTCAGCTAGCGGGGGAAGCGCGCCGGCGGCGCTATAGCGCACGTTTGAATTTGAATCTGCGCGGGAGACTCACTGCCGTCTAACCGTTGAGCGCGCCGTCGGCGACGCGGAAGCGCGTTCCCGCGCTGCAGTTCCGCGAGATTTGCGTGAATAAGGCATTTTATCTCCATTAATGCGATTTAATTAAAAATATGGTAACTGCACTATTGATTTTTTTTGAGGGCCTGTGTCTAATTTTTTTAATTAGCTGACTGACAGATGCAGGCAGCAGCCATGATCCATACGGATCATTTATTGTGTATAATGTAGTCTATTTCATATTAAACAAGTGATTTAGGGTGAGGTCGGCATTATGGAGGTACTTTTTTTCTCCTTTTGCAGTGGCTGCACCTGTGCGTTGGACTAAAGTTTTTCTACTTCTTTTGCAGCTTGATGGAGAGAAGACAGCCAAGACCAAGGAAGAGGTTCGTGTCTTCACACTGTGTGCTCTCGGTCTGGTTTGCGTGGCCAAATGGTGGGGTTTACTGTGCCCTGACCCCTTCGGTGTTCAGTGACTGATTCTTTTTTGTTTCCTTCCGTCCTGCAGCCCAGACGCTCTGCGAGGTTGTTAGCTGTAAGTACCCTACTACTGTTTTGCCGCACATCCTCCCGTGACTGCATCACTTGCCTCATCCCTCACCTCCTAACCCCTGTACCTTTTGCGTCTTCATTAGAAACCTGCTGCCCCTAAACCGGCACCCAAGCCGAAAAAGGCTGCACCGAAGGTGAGGCTGGGCTTAGTTTTAATGGTCCCCGGTGATGCAGTGTGGTGAGCTGGTGGAGTGGGGAGAGAGTCTGGGAATTTGGGTGTTTTTCACAGAAGCCATGTGCCAAATAGGATTCACTGGGTTTGTGTTGTAATTAACAGAAGGCGCCCAAAGGAAAGAAGGGCAAAGACAACCCCGCTGAAAATGGAGATGCCAAGATAGACCAGGTATGCTTCATTTCCAAGGCGTGCATGTGCAGCTTCTATTGCATCCAGACCATAAGCATTCATAGCGTGGTCAGTGGCTCAGTGTTAAAGAAGCCGTTTCCCAAGTTCATTCTCAGGTTCTCCTTTTTGCTTTTGAATACCATGTAATCAATTGGGAAGAATAGTCAGATATGTCACCCTTCTCTTTTAATGTATGTGATTTATTATGCATAGTGTTTGTCAGGCTTGCAAATGTAGGCTTTAAATGCTTTGTAATTGATGTTGCATGTGACAAAAGCCTTGTATTTTCCAGGCACAGAAGGTGGAGGCTGCTGGGGACACCAAATGAACAGTGTTTTTTGAATTTTTGAGCATTCTATGTACTTGGTGACTGTACAGTTTGAAATAACTATTTTTTACCAAGTTTTATATAAAAATGCCCTTTTTAGTTCTATCGTTAGTTACATTTGATGTATTGAAACGTGTGTAAAGGGGTCTATCGTGTTCTAATCTTTTTTTAATGCCATTGTCATATAAACTCCGTCCTTATTCTCAGAATGTCGTGCCCTTTCTAAATCAGTTAAACTGCTGAATGTTACGATTTTTATCCTACATTTTGGTTTTTAAAATGCAGTTTTAAATACCAAACATCATAAGGCAGCTAAAATATTTGTAAAAGAAATGGGATTGAAGGTCCCTTGTTATAATGTTTTGAATCCAAACAGCAGCATTATGAAGGTAAATCAGTTAGGAACAGCAGGATTAACATTTTTAAAAGTAAAATCCTTCCCAATTCACATTTATGATGCAAACTATGACTTAGTTTGAAACATATGTTTTTTGTGTTTTCATGAAATATTTTTGGAAATATTGGAGGAAAGTCATTTTCATGAATAAAAAAAAGAACATGACTTTTTTGGTTAAGTTTGATTGTTTTAAAAGTTTGTGTCTCACTCCTGTACAAAAGGCTGAGAAAAAAGCTTGTCTGGTAATGTGTGTTTTAGCAAAGGACTGGTTTCAGGGCTAAATGCCCACTTTAAACTGACACTACAAAAAATCTTCCCATCCACTCCTGGTTAGTTCATTATAAGTGACAGCAAAGAGTATCCTGAAAAAATTTAAAGGGAGTCAAGTTTGACCAAGCATTGTTTACAGTAGGCCTGCATGATGTACAGTACACATGAAACGATCACACTATCACACCACAAGGACTGTGTAAATCTGCTAGGTTGTGACCTGGGGTGCTTTAATGAACAGGCTTACCCAAGCTGAAGTCCAGGGCCTCAACTCACCTTGTTCAGTATCATTTTAAATTTGTAGTTGTCACCCATATATTTTATGGGACTGACCAGTTCTGAACCAGTACACAATATGATTTATCCTGAATTTTGTGTGTCCAAGCCAAAATAAAACTTAATCCTTATGCCGCCCTTTCCCCAAATAGTTTTTAAGTTCTGTTATTGTGGATTCCTTCCCCCATGTCAAATTCTATATTTTATCCCCTGTGGTGAAGAACCACCCCATCACAAAATAGTAGGAGCCTGTCTGACAACTGAAATAGTTCAAGAGCCTCTGACTATATTAATGTGGTTTGGGTCAATTTTGTTTTATAAATACTGCTAAATTTATCTAAATATTTCAGATATCAGAATGATCTTTTTTGCAGCTCTTGTTCATATGGTACTTGCTTTGGTACATTTTATGTCTAATGGTGATGTGGAGACCATAGGACTTGGGTAATGCATCACCTAATGAAAAAGATTATTTGTTGGAAGGATAGATGTCAGGCTTAAGCAGTTAATGTGCAAGACAATATAACCAAGAGTCATTCAAATAATTTCCCGTTTCTAGTGAGAGCTGTAGTTTGTTCAATAGTGGAATTTGGCTGAATTTCATTCATAGTGTGAATTATCATTCAGAAAACAATTTTTAGGCATGGTACTTTTAAACCATATATTTATCAATTAGAAATGCAGATGCTGGAATTAGCAATAAATGGGAAAAAATGCTGGAGCAGAAATATAATTGAAACTAAACAATTCCAATGTGGTTCCCACTCACACAGTCCTGCATGGTTGTGTGTGTAATAAATTACTAGGCAGCTGATTTTTTAAAACTCAATCCAAATAAAATCATTATGGAACAATCCTCTGTTGCATTTCTTGTATATTGCATTTTGTTATAGTAACTGCACTGACACAGTCAGTGATAACTGACTCCAAAAATTTCAAGCGCATAAATAACAACAACGCTTTTATGATTAAGGTGGGATAAACATTTGTCACAATGCCAGTCTGACATAATAGTGACTATGCTATTCATAAGGCCTTGGGTTTTTTTTAAATATTTTGATATGTACAACATTGTATTACTGAACATTTTAACATGAATATAACTGCTGTATATGCGAGAAACATCTGTCAATGTGTGAACATTGATCCACAGTAAATGAATAGGCCTAAGTAATTGCCCACTCAGAGTGATTTGATTAGAATTACTGAACACATCTCGGAATCAGAATCAGCTTTATTGTCATTCAAACCACCTGACATGATTAGAACGATACAGATTCTCAGGTCTCAGTGTGCAGTGTGTTACTAAACAATAAATAGATTAAATAAATAGTAAAATGCTAGAGTAAAATATCTGAACTGGGAATGAAATGAGCTAAGGTAAAACCTCAAGTAACAATTAAAAAGTAATGTACAGTATGGTAGCAGTGACTTCATGTGATCATTGCAATTTCAAGGGTAAGTGACAGAGTAACAAGGCAAGTAATTATAACGCAAAATGTATTTGGGTGGTGGAGCAGTTTAAAAGTCTGACTGCAGCTGAATAGAAGCTGTTTCTCAGTCTGGATGTTTTTGTTTAGATGCAGCGCAGCCTCCTTCCCGACGACGGGGGTGAACAGTTCATGTGCAGGGTGGGTGGGTTCATGAAGGATGCAGGAGGCTTTTTCCCTGCATCTGGTGATGTAAATGTCCCCAATGGGTGGTAAGCTGCACCCGATGGTCCCCTGGGCAGATTGTACCACCCTCTGTAGCGCCTCCTTCTCTGCCACAGTGCAGCTGCTATACCACACAGTTAGGCACCGTAGTTTTCATTTAAGGTGCCCCAAAATCAGATGCCCAACAGGTCTGAGGTTGCTTCCACCTGAGGTCCTTCCTCTTCAGTGAATGGAAATGTACAGAGAATATTTCTCTAATTTCTTTCTATTCTTTATATACCTCTAACAATCAAAATGTAAAAAAAATTAAATCTGGTCTGAATCTGCCAAATGGTTCTACTTTTGAAATACGTAGATAGCATTCACAGATTCAAGAACAGTTTCTTTCCCCCAGCCATTACATTTACATTTACATTTACAGTATTTGGCAGACGCCCTTAGCCAGAGCGACTTACAAAAGTGCTTCAAGACTCA
>JAODJW010000135.1:12498287-12522143 GCA_026777045.1 Hyperopisus bebe | reverse complement strand
TCTTGCCAAGGAATTGTATAATCTTAGCATCACCTCCCTTGACTTAAACTCCACACACCTAGAGATGTAACCCAACACTGGGGAGAGTGGGACAAGGAAGCATCAACATACACACCGAGATCTTTGTCATAGTCAGCTTCCTTTATTATCAAATGGAACCCATGAAATATCTGTACTTTATATTTCTGCTCCCTGCATGGATTACCTTACATTTTTCTACATTAAATTTCATCTGCCAAGTATCAGCCCAGTCGCTAATTGAACCAAAATCCCATTGTAGCCTCTGTGCCACTAGTTCAGAATCTGCTACACCACCCACGTTGGTGTCATCTGCAAATTTAGCCAGTTTGCTGTATTTATTTGGTGTCGTTATCGTTAATGTAAATTAAGGATAACAGTGGTCCCAGTGGTTCAATTGTTTGTGGTCCACTGCCAAACATGAAGTATATAACAACATAACAAGACACACAGGAGAAACACAGAACACTGTATGGAAAGGTAGGAATACAAATAAGGATACAAAAAACTAGAGAAGACGATTATACAGAAGATCTTCTGCTGCCCTAACAACACCCGTGTGCTTTGGTCAGAAAGTAATCGTGGTATCATGGTACTGGGTCAGAGCAGCTGAGATCCGTTTGCTATGTGTGTTCAGAATATGGACGGATTTATGGCTACGTACATAGCGTACGTATGAAAATATTGGGACACACCTCTCAGTTCTTGAATTCAGGTGTTTCATTCAGACCAATTGCAACAGGTGTGGAAAATCAAGCACCTAACCATGCAGTCAGGATTACAAATATTTTTGAAAGAACGGGTCGTTCTGAAGAGCTCAGTGAATTCGAGTGTGGTGCTGTCATAGGATGCCACCTTTGCAATAAGTCAGTTCATGAAATATTTTCCACAGTCAACTGTAAGTGGTATTATTAGAAAATGGAAACATTTAGAAACATAAGAAGGTGAGTCTAAAAGTGGCAGCAGACCATGTAAAGTAACAGAGCAGTGTCATCAACACTATGAAACACCATTGGGATGAAGTGCAATGGAGATTGTGAGCTAGGCCTTCATGTGCAACATCAGTGCCTGGCCTCACAAATGCTCTTCTGGTTGAATTGGCCAAAATTCCCACAGACACACTCCAAAATCTTATAGAAAGCCTTCCCAAAAGTGGCAGCTGCATAGGGGGAACCAACTCCATATCGATGCCTATGGATGTAGGATGGGATGCCATGAAAGTTCCTGTAGGTGCATTGGCCAGGTGCTCCAATATGCTTGTCCATATAGTGTGTGTGTGTGTGTGTGTGTGTGAATTTCACACAGATTGGAGTAACACCCTTTGGTGGCCACCAATACAGGACTGAAGAATCTTCATTCTGATTCCGTTCCAGGTCCAATTCATCACAAGCGACAGGAGAAGTTAAAAAAATAATTAACATTTTTACGCTTCACCCAGGGGAACAAACCAATAGTCCCATCCTTTCCGTCAGCAACATTGCATTGACAGCATGTGGTCTTTGTATGTCATGGTACTCTGTTATTCTGCACGTGGTGTTTTTATGGTGTGGAACTCGGTACCTCTGTACTCATGGCCCATGCACATTGGGCGGCGGCTTGCTTTCCTGCCTTGGAGTTGGGCTTTGACTACCAGACCTGGGGCAAACAGCAGAGGCGGTGCCATTTCCTGATCCAGATGCCTCAGAAGACATTAACTAAATGGCAGCATTTACTTGAGAATTATATAAAGAAAGCTTAGTTGCCACCATGGGTGGTGATGCCCCTATGATGCAATGGCATTAAATGCAGGAGAATGTGTGGACCAGGGGTCTAAAACTTAAATTACCAGGGGGATAGAGGCTAGGAGGCCTCATCACTACAGGATATGAGTCAACCGTGGATGTGAGTCACGCATGCGCTGCATGATCTGAATCAATTGTGTTAAACTGTTCAAGATCTGACGGGACTGCACTCAGACGCGGACTAAATACACATGACAAGCTGACATTAACAAGAAACAGGTGAGAACAATCAGGTATTAACACGAGGTAATGAGGGGGCGTGGCACACACGAGGATCGTACGGAGCTGGGCGTGACACCCTGCTCATCTGATCCTCCAGTGTGCCACGCCCCCTCATTCCCTCATGTGGAATCCCGATGTCACCAGCTGTTTTCAGTCATGTTGATTAGTCCTATGTATTTAAGTTCGCGTTCGAGTATGTTTCCCTAGTCTTCTCATTGACATTACTGCCTGCTTTTCCTCGTGTTTAGTGTTGCTTTCCTAATAAATCCCTCATTTCCCGATTCCTCCGTCTTGCTGCTCCTGTTTCCCCAGTCCGTGCCATGATAGTTAAGGCCCATCTCATGTACTTGCATAAATTGTCATAAAATGGCCGATTGCCTTTTAATTGAGGTACTTGAGAATGTAAATGAGAGAGAAAAAATTCTGTGTACCATCTGTATTCTGCTAATCTTTTAGTAAACCAGTATATGGAACTTAAATGAAAATTTACAAACTAGAAAACAAAAGTTAATAATACATTAAAAACATTCAACGGGCCATATAAAACCTTCTATAAGGCCAGATCTGAAAACAACGGTAGTCTGAGACCTCTGGTGTTGAATAATATGTTCTATACATCATGTTCATGTTTGCTTCAGTGAAAAACTGGGATATAGTTGAATGTGATGGGAAGATGGCTGCATTGCTGCCATCTGGTGGTCACTTTTTGTACTGACACCAAAAGCTCCTCTCTCACATTTTAATTCCATTGGTCCAGATTCAGATTCAGTCCTTCAGCTGTCATTGTACATAGGTCAGGACAAAACATGTAATATTTACCAATATGCACAAAATACAAAATAATCAGTAAATACGCTCAAATCAATAAATGTGTGCAATGTACACAGCTAAAAAAAATGAAAGGAACATTTTTTAATCAGAGTATAGCATCAAGTCAGTTAAACTTCTGGGACATTGATCTGGTCAGTTAAGTAGCAGAGGGGGTTGTTAATCAGTTTCAGCTGCTTTAGTGTTAATGAAATTAACAACAGGTGCACTTGAGAGGCAACAAGGATACGACTCCCAAAACAGGAATGGTTTAACAGTTGGGGGCCTGAGAAGACATTTTTCTCTTCTCATGTTTTCTGACTGTTTTTTCAATAGTTTTGCATTTGGCTACAGTCAGCGTCACTACTGGTAGCATGAGGCGATACCTGGACACTACAAAAGTTGCACAGGTAGTCCAACTCCTCCAGGATAGTGCATCAATATGTGCCATTGCCAGAAGGTTTGCTGTGTCTCCCAGCACAGTCTCCAGGGCATGGAGGAGATTCCAGGAGACAGGCAGTTACTCTAGGAGAGCTGGACAGGGCTGTAGAAGGTCCTTAACCCATCAGCAGGACCTGTATCTGCTCCTTTGTTCAAGGAGGAACAGGATGAGCACTGCCAGAGCCCTACAAAATGACCTCCAGTAGACCACTGGTGTGAATGTCTCTGAACAAATAATCAGAAATAAACTTCATGAGGGTGGCCTGAGGGCCCGACGCCCTCTAGTGGACCCTGTGAAGCTCGACTGGCACAGTGGCTCAGTGGGTCAGCATGCTGTATCTGTGATAGGAAGCTGAATGATTCAAAGCCCAGGATTGGCAGAGTGTCTCCGCCACTGGGCTCCGGAACGAGGCCCTTAACTCCCACCCTGCTTTCTCAAAAATATACAGCTGCTCTATATTTTTTTAAAATCTGCATTTTTAATTCCTGGTTTAACCCTGATTTTGCTGGCAGAAAGCTACACTGCGCGGCAGGCTGCATCCAGGCTCAGACTTTCTAAGACAGCAGTACACAAGAACAGAGTGAGGACGGAGACACTAGGACTGACCAAAAACCAGCCAGGGAGAGGGCAGAAGCATCTCTCTAATGCCAGAGATGATCGTCAAGTTATCCAGGAGAACCTCATAAATTGGAGGATGACCTCAAGTGACGTTCAAAAAGAACGGAAATAGTATATCACGTACACAGGAGCACACCCATAAATTAAGAAATGAGTGGAACTGAAAATTTTGCTGTGGTCTCTTAATTTTTTCCAGAGCTGCATGACGCTTTGAATTTTGCTGCTAAATGTGAACAAGCTATTTTTGAAGTTAATAATGCAATATATAATATCGACACATTCCAAAAAACTTCATATTTGAAATACTTGGATGCAAACTAATGAAATGCACCCTTTAAATGATGCTTTTGGGTGCCACACAGCATACATACGACATGCCTTCCAGGGTATAGAGGAAGACTAAAGCTTTCTGTGAGTTTGCACATTCACAGCGCGAGTCTGCTAATGGTCCCAGTGGTGAAAGCGGGACGGGGACTTGTGATTGGCTGATGACTCCCTGACAACTGGTGCGAGAGAGCAGAACTGGGCTCTATTTTGAGATCTCAACTGCAGTGTTGGGTCTTCGTGAATAATGCAGGCCGCTTTTCCAAGAAGACTGAAAGCTGAGCCCACGCGGTCATGTTTGTTTGGTCATGGGTCAGGGGTGGACTGAGACCTGCTGGGTTTGTAGCTGTGGACTTCCCAACGACAAAACCAGAGGTTACCTGTCTGACTAAGCAGTATGAAGTGAATTGAAGCTGCCAGTGACTGAACAGTGTCCAGGTGGTTCTCCTGATAGCATTTATGTCAACATCAATCAGCTGCAGTTGTATTACTGCAATTACTGTTTACACATTTTTGTAGATTTATAGGGTAGCCAGTGTTGTATCTTGTCATAATATTACAGATTATCATAGTTTTTATGGTAACATAAAACAGGCTCTTTAAAGCAGTTTATGAGATGTACTTTGAAAACATCACCCTGGGAAGTAAGCGGACAGCTGGCTGCTGCCAGGCTGCCCATCCTCCACTGGAGGGATAGCAAACTCTGTCACAATTTCAAGGATGTGGCGTGGAAATATCTGCGATTTGAGGAACTGCCAGTGGTCTGTGGAGGGTCCAGTGGCCGGGAGCAGTGAAGGATCAGGTTGACAGCCTGTATCTCATGTTGTGCCTGTAGTTACTCCCACTGGAGTGTCATTATTCATCCAGGAGGCTATCTGCTAATGGAGGACTGCCAAGTACGGAGTAAATAGTCTCAACATCATCCATCTTCATGTTAGGATATCTGTGCAAATGAAGCACTTTGTTTTGGTTATAGTATCAGGTTTTTTTATGTGTGTAGTTGTTCAATGGATAGTTTATCGGCTCTTAAAGTGTTGTTCTGTGATATTTACTGTGTCATACTCCTGTGAAGTAGAGTAATGCTGTAGTATTTCATACAGCAGACTCACTAAGCGCTCTTTGTGTGTTTAATGTGATTATTGCCTCCTCGTCTCCTGAGTCACTTCAAAGAAAATGTTTAAGGTTATTATTCTAGGTAGTAAGTGTACTTCTCATCAGAACAAATTAAATGAAGAGTACCACAATAAAAACTAACAAGAATGAACAAAAAGGGAGCCACTTAAGCTCCCAAACCTCTCCTCAGAGACACCTCAGCTGGTGAAATTTGTTAAATTTCACCAGCAGCACACTTAATTAATTGATTTAATAAGTTAAATAACTTAATGACATATTGATTAGCCAAATAAGATGTGCTGGTGGTCGAGTGAAATAAATACATTGGATGGTTGCTGCAAGTACTGATATGACTTGTTTATGGAGAGGTCTATAGATATTAAATGAAAATAGATTTATGTGCTACAAATTTAGATTTTCTGCATAGAACAGTAACAAAAACATAATTATCTATAAAAATAATCCATCTGAACCATTGTCTCTTCAGAGGGAAGCAGACTGACACTCTTAGACCTATCAATCTTTAATCGTGTCCTAGCACATATCAAGCTTAGGCTGGTTGCTAGGAGACTGTGATGAAGAGACCATTTTCTGATTGGCTGATACCTTAAATGACATCGTTTCTGCACCAATAGCATCCATAAGAAGTTGCGGGAGGGTGTCTTAGGGCAATAGAGCAGAAATAATGACTGTGATGTATTTCTGAGTGTTCATGCATAGGAAAATTGTACCAGTAAAAGCTGACATGACTCTGAAAACACAGTCCTGCATTGAATGGATGTAAGTGTTTATGTTACCGTACACGTGGTAGGATATGTGAGCAGAAGGCTAACAGACTGGTTTGAGTTACGTGTCCTGGTGAGAACTGTCTTACACCCCATCTTACACGGCCAGCAGATGGGCAGGCAGCAGTGAGGTACTCGTATGGTGGTTTATGGTGATCAGATTAGTATTTGGAAACGTAACTGTTGAGATTCTCTTACAGCATCAAAAACTCTCAAGGTTCACATGCTTTTCCTTCACCCATGGCACATTGCAGACATTCCCACCCTTGGCATGACAGTGGCTGGTCTTCAGGGTCGCTGTGCCCGTTCCACAGCTAGAATTACACATCCCATATTCCTGTCAAAGTCACAATGGCTGCCATGTATTGAAAAGGGGACTCCTAAAAGTTTCATGAGAAAACCCATACCTGTCTCCAGGTAACAGAGCCGTGGTGGGCGTGTCCTCGTCTGTCATTAGTCTCGACATTGGACGGGAGCGCTGTCTGCGTTGGGTTCGGACACGACACCCGGCCAGGACACCATGAGACGGCTCCCACCCGCACTGGTCTGAAGAGCTCTGGACTTCAGCTTAGTTTGTGTTTTCTTGTATCTTCACAGATGAATATATATGCATACATGTGAAGTAGAGCTTTGCTTGAGTCTGTAGGTCCATGACTAGGACATCAGTCCCTTAAGGAAGCATTTAATGGTGATAAAGCCTGAAACACAGGCCCTTTTGTCGTGAACATGAATCCGCTTTGGAAAACGTACAAGAACAAGGTTATGAAGACCATCAACCCTGAAGTGTCAGAAGATGCTGTGGATGAGGTAGGGGTTGAACGCTGTTGGTGCTTCCTTGGTCTTCCTCTATCCCTACCTGGTGCTCTGCTCTCTTGCCCTTTCTTCTTACAGCCCTACAGCCAAACTGACATCTGGGTGGTGCTGATGCTGGGAAGGCTGAGGGGGCTGGAGGGGGGCAGGCAGGAGACTGTTGTGGTTCACGTTCCCTTTGGAAGTGAACAGGCTCATAGTATCTCTCCCTGGATGTTCTGTGTGTATAATGGTTGGTTGTCTAATATCTAGGAATTCTGTGGTGTGGTGAAGGATCTACAGATACCTGGACAGGTTTTTATTACATCCTTTGAATCCAACAGACCAAACCTTCCAACTTCCAGCTGACTTGTTATGTCATCTTTAGCAGAATGCTAACCTCTTATGTTGTCCTTTGGATGTTAGATTTTGTAGAGTCAAAATTTGTCTACTTTTCTTTCAAGTCTATAGACTACTGTACAGCCTGTGAATGCTGGTAAGACATTGCCGATAGATGTTTAAAAGTTGCAGTAACACTTAAAGCATGTAAAATACATTATATATACCGTCATAATGCATAATAAGGCATTCATAAAGTATCATAAACATGACCATAACTATTTATAAAAGCCATAACACATTATAGCCATGTTTATTATGTATTATGAATGCCCTATGAAGCTCTCATCTATAATGCAATATAGATACCTTTATAATGCAAAGCATCCTTGATTCTTATACTGACATTTAGAATGCATTATGAAGGTATCCATAGTGCATTATAGATGAGAACTTCATAGAGCATTCATAGTGCATAATAGACATGGCTAAAATGTGTTATGCCTTAATTATAAATAATTATAGGCATGTTTATAATACTTTATGAATGCATTGCATTTCATTATGAAGGTATCTATAATGCATTATGATGTTTTAGGTAAAGTGTTACCAAAGTTGCTTATGGGAAACTAGATGGCTCACTGTGCTGACAATTGATTAAAGCCTAAAAACCAAAACATCTGTTTGCCAACAGTAGCCCTTCAATGGTTTACTTAGTATGTCTAGGGCCTCCTTTCATTTGATCCCTAAAGCTGTGTTGACCTTCTTCGATTCTTCTGTGAAACTAGTTGTAACCGTAGACCAGAAGCGGAACGTAGGATAGAATGACAATACAGTGACTGACAGATGATATGCTAGACTGACCAGGCCCCCTTTGGAACCAGTTACCAAATATGTTCCGCTATGGGCTATTGTAGTACTTTCGAGTTGACTAGTCTTTCGCCAAAGTAATTTCTGCACTGCTGGTGGGACAGCTGACATCGGCCCAGAAGTCAGACCCAACAGAGCATCCAGAAGCTCTCATAGTATCACACCTTCCTCCACAAGGAGAGGCGTGACAGGACCCACTGTAAAGCATAACGGCTTCATTCACATCAAGAGCTACTTTTTGACAGGTAGAGAGGCATTCCTATGCATACACCATTCTGCTATCGTGGGCCTGGTTGTAACTAATTACTCTAAACTTAATTTTAAGAATGTAAAAAAATTGACTGGGTTCCCAGTACACACTGAGGATCTGCACTGAAAAAAAGGAACTTATCTGCAGTGTCTGGAACATAACTAACAACTTTTTCATGTTAGATAAAATCAAATCCTCAACTGTTAAACTGAAAATAATGATTACGTGTATTACTCTGAGGAAGGTACTGCTGTCTGTGCTAAACATTTTCGTTGTGTTTTGCCTTTCAAACCAAAGCACTAATAAACTGCCATGTCTTTGGTCTGAGGACCTCAGCCTAAGTGTATTAAGTGTATTTGGCTGAATGTAACATACGGGTATGCCGTCTGATTTGAGTGATGATGTTTTGCCTGTTATCATGTTTGTGATTGAATGAGGCTGCAAACAACTGTGCCACATGAGCAAAAATTAGACCCAACGCCAAACAGGTGTGCAACTTACCACATTCAGGGCACGATTAAAATCTCATCGGAAACGGTAACGTTCAAAGATCGAACACAGAAACCAGTTTCAGAGACTAATACATGTACACCACCGTATAAATACACATTTATCGAACTATTTATCACACTTATATATTGTAAAGCTGTTTCTAACGCTTTTACACTATTTGACACTTTTGCAGTAAATGTCAAACTGCATTACATTGTTTGAGTACTTTGGGCAATGTTGATAATCTAATGTAATCTAACCATAAAACTGCTGACAGCATCAGGGGGCAGCGTTACTTTTATGGGTACAATAATTAGTTCACAGCCATGCTTTTGTCTTTTTATGTGGATTGAAAATAAGCCTCTACATTTACTGCAGGTCAAAAGCAACAACATAAGCTAATATTAATTTTCTAATTATATTATTACAACACTGAAAAAAGCCAACGCACTGAAAATCTTTATACAGAATGTCAATACGGTTGGTGGAGTATTGATGGTGCATTGACACTCTGTTTATTAGCAGAGCAGTGAACCGGACAGCAACCTGACACCAGTCCAGGAGAATGAGAATCCCAACACAGTGTCCCAGTTGGCTAAAAAGGTAAGAGTTGGATTGAGTCCAGAACTTTCCATCTGTGGTCATTTTACATGAACTATAACAGGTACTGGATCACAGAACACTATTTATACAGTGCAAAGAGCATCATTCAGATGATCCACTAGCATGCATGTCTCTGTAGTGTAAAGTACTGGACCTATGCTACAGCCGATGACATGATGATGATTAAAAATGGCCTACTGCCTCTCTGAATGCACCGCCAACATCAGTTAGCAGAGGTATCCAGCCCAAGGGCTTGGTTCCAGAACTAATGAGTACACAGAGTGAATCCCAATCCATAGCAGGGTAGGTAGGGGCACTCAAAGATAGACCCGGTGTCTGCCCTTTATCGTAGATGCAGGGGGCGGGGTCCAGGGGCTGGAAGAGCATGTCGGCACTCTTCAACAAGGAAGATGAGCACCAGCTGCTAGAGGCAGAGACCCAGCCTGCTGCTGACCAGTGAGTAACTCCGCCCTTTGAGCGCAGGCTCCGCCTTGCCAAGCTCCGCCCCCCTAAGATGATTGGGCATTGTAGTCTTGTAGAAAAATGAACTGAGATGCTCAGATGGAGCTTCTATCCTCAAGGCATCAGATTACTAAATACTTAATTGATGGTTGTAATTTAACATTTGCTCCTTTAGTATGTACTTCACACTTTTTTTGAATTGTGTTGCACATCTCTGGTGTTTTTCTTTTTTTCCAGCTTAATTCTTTTCTTTATTTATTATGTTCATTACATTGTTACCTTTCTGTCTTGTTTTCATTATGGCGGAGCTGACCACCTTGCATTTCACTGTAGGTTATAGTCTGACTGTAAAACTTGCACATGACAAATACAACCCTTGAATCTTTGAAATGAGCTTGACTCAAACTCACTTGTAGCTTCAGCAACTGCGTTGTCTTTGGTGTCTTGAGAAAGTCTCAAGACTGGTTGTCTGGGCAACCAGCCATGGTCTGGTGACAGCAGATAAGGATCATCTCATGTAAGTTAGACCTCTTTCTCCTCCGGCTTCTGATCTTCTCCTCAGTTTCCGCAACAAAACCAGTCACATGATCTGAAGAAGTCATGTGATCTAGGAGGCAAGCGAAATCTGACCTGTCTTCTTCTGCAGCGAAACCATTCTGGTACAGGGCGTTTAGCCCGAATCACTCCAGGAAACAGGCTTGGCTGCGGAGATTTGTATGTTTCTCACGATAAAGTTTCATTGCATTAGACTTACTTACTGTACAGTGTTTCCGTAGGTCTGACAGCCATCAGTGCACAATCATGGCCATTTATGAAATGTAAGGTCATCTCTAGGTGTCAGAGTCACTGCTGGGAAAGCGAAAGAGGGGTGCTGCTGGGAGGGGTGTTAGGATCAGAGGGGTGTCTGACATACCGGGCCGATGGGTTTGTAGGCTGACAAAATGTAGCATCTTCGGGTAATTTAGGCACCAAGCAAGTGCTGATCATTCTTCTGGGGCACTGTGAGGTTCAGCACAGTCCCAGCGTGATTCTTTCTTTCTTTCTTTGTGATCATTGTCTTGTCTTCTCTTTAGCCCCCCAAGGCCATCAAGCATTTTTAATTCATATATTTCAGTTACATATGACAACACATGATCTTTCTTACATGTTCACTATAAGCCAGTGTTTTTTCCTTGTAAGATTATGGCCACATTCATACTAAAAACACACGTCACAGGTATGACACTCAAGAGAAAAGTTTACAGGAAAAACATAAAACTTTACACAAACTTCACATTTTACCATACATGATAGCATATGGCTTTAGTAGGAAATACATGTTAATTGCTTGTTGTCTCTTAATAAAAATGTATATTGCTTTTATATTATTCTAACAAATGACATGTATGATCTCTCCACATTCAGTTGGTTTAATTAGACATGAGAAAATTGAGTAAGATTTAACTCAACTATGTTAAGTTCTAAGAACACGTGAATGCATCAACTGAGAAAAAATGTTTTCATTTCAAAATAGTCAATTGAGGTCATTCAATGAATTAAACATAAAAACGAATACTGACAAATCATTCGTTTACTATGCATTGTACATTAATGTCGAACTTATGTTTCACAAAATATATATTACATTAATGTTTGACATGAATAATCATCTCATATATAATCAATGACACATTAATTTAATATGGATTGTACATGAATGTAGGACATATATGTCTAATGACATTCAGTTAATATACATGGTAAATTTATTTTCGGTGTCATATGAAGAACTTTTATGATTTTGGTAATCATAATATTTTTAAAAACCTTTTCCATATGGGTACTGGCTATATGTGAGCCACTGACAACTGGTAACAAATTCCCTGTGTGTGCCAACATATTTGGCCAAAAATGCCTTGACTCCGATTCTGCTTCCCGTGGGAGATCGTGTGGACGTCACATCCCTCAACCTTTCCCATGTCCCCCCAGCCCACTGGCCATCAAGCCGGAGGAGCCGCCGCCCAGCAAGCAGAACACGGGATTCTGGGATAACTTCGCCACCAAGTGGCAGCAGGCGGCCACCATGAGACAGGGTGCGGCCGGCGGCAAGGCTGACGAGGGGGCCGGAGGCCCAGAGGGGGATGGGGGGCAGGGCCAGGAGGCGAGCCAGGCGAGGCAAGAGAACGAAGGGGGAGACAGCGGGAACGCCTTCTCCAAGCACGCCTCCCCCGGAGGGAACAGCGAAGACACGGCATTTAAGTGGAACTTTGTCACCAGTAAGTTGGTGGAATTGAAGTCCAAGAGCATGAACAAGACAAATTAGCCAATGGCCTGGGGGGTGGGCCCAGAAATGGTGGGGGGGGCACGGTGCAGCCTGCCTTCAAGGTCCCACATCCCACCCACGGCCAGCACACAGATTTCCAGCCCCGCTTACACGTCCTCCATAGATCACTGTGATCCCCGTGACATTAGTGGTTTATTAGTGGTTTATAGAGCACTAGACACTGTGTGTTAAATAGGAGCCTTCATCACTGCTGTCCTTCCTTACATGCTTGTCGCTGTGAATGTTGATGTCTTAAGGAAAGAACGGGGCCCATATGCAGACAGCAGAGGCCCTTGGAAGAGGAGCAAAGGAGCTGGAAGCAAATGCAGACGCTGTTTTAAATATTCTGTCAACACTGGGGTTTTTTATGTCTTTTTGCTTCCGTTTGCGGCTGGAGGTGGTGAAGTTTGAAACCCAGAGTGTCAATCTGATCATCTGAGAATCTCATCATTAGCAGGGGCCCCTGGGTTTCAGCCCACAAAACCCCGTGCATCAAAGCACATCGGGCAGACAGCAGGAGATCCACATGCACCTCACTCCCGCTGGAGGAAGAGAGATTATGGAGAGAAAAGGAGATATGGAGGGAGGAAGGGAGGGATTATGAAGTAAGGAGGAAAGTTGGAGGAAGAGAGAGATTTATAGAGAGATGGAGAGAGAGAGAGAGATTATGGAGGAGAAGGCAGACAGAGAGTGAGGTCTGATCCACTTAGCCTCTGACCCTCCCCCCCTCGCTGAAATGTAGCACATGTTCCTTCACGAGGCTTCAACACATCTAGGGCATCCGGTTTGGCTCTGGATGAACATAGGTGGCATGAGATGGATGGGAAGGTGTCTCGCCCCCGGGTCTGGGGGTGGCGGAGCCACTAAGGAGCCCCTTGATCCGCCGGCCTGCGGAGAGTCGACTCTGCGGCACATTCTTCCGAAAAGCTGTCTTTGTTCTCGTGTGACAAAATGTGAGCAGCTCCTGTGTTTCAATAAATGCTATTGCACTGAAAATCACCCGATGCTGTGAAGTCATTTCACACTCATTAACCCCTGTGATCAAATCCAGCTTTTACTGGTCTCGTCTTGCCTGTTGCACTATGCCTGTGGTGCAGAATCAACTGAATTATGGGAACAAGGCTGCCTCTCAATTCATATCCTGACCAGCAGAGGGAGCTCTTGCACCATACTTGTGCTAAAACTACGGCAATGTTTGCGATAACAGGAATAAGCCACGGTGATGAATATTAACCCATCTGGAAATAAAATGTCAAGCTTCATAGATACAAAATCAATATCAGTAATATTAATGCTGCTGGAAAATCATTGGCCTTGATTTTGAAGCCCATACCGAGGCTGGCTCTCCCCCCCCAGTCATTATGGATGCCCCCATTTCCTCCTCTCTCCTGCCTCTCTTGACTCTGCCTCCTCCTGCTTAACAAGAGTACAGCAGCTATCCGCAGACTTCCAGCGCCGGGGCGGCACTTCCTTAGGGCGATCCCGCCTGATCTGAAGTCTGTTTCCATTGTCACACCTTTCAAATTGTTCATCTGGACTTCCTGGGCCGGGAAGTGGGAGCAGAGCTGACAGGAATTACGGGATAATAAAAGCAGGGACTTTTAAGTGGATTAAAACACACTCAGCTTTCCGTGGAACAAACTTCCTGTCATTAAGAATAACAGAGCTCACACCCCTCCCCCCCCTCAGGCCACCCCTAGACCTGTCTTTGCTTTCCGGACATCAAAAACAGCTTTTGAAGCAGATTTGCCGAAACTAGGTTTGTAGAGCAAAACCTTCCCCCCCCCCCCCGTCCCGACTGGGGGGGTTAGCATGTGGCTAGAGAAGCAAAAAGGCCCATGATGGTGAGCTTGTCCTAAAGTCAGAATGGAATGAAAATATTCCTATTTAGGGAAATAGAGTAGTTTGTTTATTATTGCATAACTACACACTGTACATTACACCATATAGGTGGTATTTAGAATGTCAACGCATGCGAGACATCTGAAGGGATCTGGAGCCATGACCACAAGAGGAACAGGATGCTGGGATCTGGGAAGCCGAGCGGATACGAAATGACACTTGGGGGGTGGCAAATGGACGCAGGATGGAAGTGGCTGACGGGGGGAGCTCATATTTCACATTTAACCTTCCTGTAATACACTTGATTCATGCCACCACAGCTACATAGGTAGATTCCATGTGACCTTCTGTTAGACCGGCTCCCACACTGTGAGGCGCCAAATGATTTGGAGGAATCGCAAAGATGATTTCGGGGGTGTACTAAAAATTTTTTTGTATAAAAATTTTTTTGTTCTTTTTCCATCAGAACCTTGGTAGTAATCTGTAACTCAGTTTTATCATATCAACATTAGGCTCCAGACCCTCGCGATTCTGCATAGGGCATGCAGGTATAGAAAACGGGAGGATGGATGGATGAATGGATGGATGGATGGTGAAATTGTGGGGGACCCTTCTTGCTTGACAAATTTTATCATATTGTTTGTTTTTTTTTGGGGGGGGGGTGGCTCCAAACAAAAAGTTTGTAAACCACTGAGTTATACATCCCAAATGTGCCCCCTCATCCTGAGCCTCAGGGTGCAGGTGCATTATGGGACTGTTGGATAAAGGTGGTGTCTATACACCAGCTTCAGTGTCAGTCACCAAAGATAGCACAGAGCTAGCAGATGCCTAATCCAAAGTGACATAGATAGCTGACAGGTGTCACTCAGTGCCTTGCTGGTACATCTGTACCTGCTTCCACAGATGGGTGTCTGTAATAGTGTCAGTTTTAACTCTGCTATGATACAGGATTCCATTTCGGTGACCAGTGATTGGCCAGAAAAAAATATAATCATGTGGTGCAATCAGATTGGATTGGTCAGAGCATAGACCTCAGTGCTGGCGTGTGGTCAGACATCGGCATCTGCAGTTCTGGCCTGAGCCTCTTGGGGGCTGGGCCCTGAGCTTACATACTGGCTTTTCATTTCTCTACAGTTAGACCTTCACCAAGACCCCCTAAACACGAGATGCACAGACTCATAAACAATCGGCATTATCTTTCCCTGTCATCTCTTTCATGGTTGCTGCTTTGACTCTCCCCCCGTCTGCCTGACAAGAAAAGTAATACGTCTGCTGGGGAATTTGAGAGAAATCATAACAATCTCCAGCAATCCATAACAAGCCACAACAATCTACAGCAATGCATGATGATCCATAGCAATCCACAGCAATCCACAACACTACATGGAGATCTATAGTGATCTACAGCAATCCACCACAATACATAGGGATCCATAGCGATCCACAGCAATCCACAACAATACATGGGGATCCATTATCAAAGGCTTATCCAGTCTAAACCTAGAATTAAAATGCTTATGTTCAGGCCAACCTGCTCACACCAAAATGCCAATACGTGATAACACCTGTGGGCACACGCCAGATGAGACGAGCACGTGAGCGGGGGGCGGTGAGTCATGCAGCCTGGATGGTGAGTCCATCTGGTTAGAACTGGTGTAAGCAGAGGCGTGGCTGTGAAACCCACCTTTGCCTGAAGCCAGGTGCCCCTCCCCCACCCCATCTGCACCCTCAGCACTCTGAGGAACAGATGTTGGCATGATGTAAGACATAATTTTGGATAGTGCTGCTTTCAGGGACCTGGGGGGAAACTTTTTGTCAAGTGATTCCCTCAAAGTATGAGAGAAATCGCCTGTTTTTTTGATGGTGCTTAAGAGTGTAGTGCAATGTGTCAACCAGCAGGGGGCGAATCACCTTGCGAATTGAACAGCGCAGTGCCACAGTCTCTGAGAAGATGCCAGTGGGGGTCTATGGGGAGAAAAATATTACAGAATTGTTTTGGTTCCGACCTCTCCGGCTTCCGCCTCTGCGATGTGGAGTTAGATCTCATCTGATAATCTCCTGGCTCTTTAGCGCGGATTTATGGTCCCTGCCTCTCTCTATCCCTCATTATCTCCTGAAGAGGGCTAATCTCTCTCTCAAGCCGCTCACCCTTCGGCCTTCTCCTTTTAGCACGAGGAACCCGATCCATAGACTAGCCCAGAATTACGTATATCTCCTTTAATAAATGGAGGGATTCGATTCACGCCTGGTATTCAGGAACTACACACAAGTAAGCAGCGCAGGGCTTTGTTGTCATTCTTTCACATGAGGGCTTGGACTAACCTGGAAATTGATTCCTCTGTATCGACAATACCATTACAGAGACCCGGAGAACACGTAATCGAATACAGAGCCAAAGAACTTACAAGCCAGCTAGACGGGGACGTCCTTCAGACTGGGACACTGCGGACACGTCCGAAAGCTTTGCCAAATCTTAGCTGGGAAGCACTGATCCGTGCGGCCAAGCTGTACAGCTTCTGAGCCCAATTCGGTGAGTCTCGCGTCAGCTTCCCATATACGGCCACACGTTCCCCCAATGGCTTTCATTTCTGTGGCTATGATGAGAGCAAAACCCCGTACCAGGGAGAACTGCCCCTTGCCCAAGCAGGAGGGCGTTAGTGACACATGATACAGACAAATGGGTAGATGAAGGAGGCAGAATAACAAATGATGAGGAAGAGGATGAACGAGGTCTGGATGTTTGGCTGGTGGGGGTGGGAGGTAGGTGGGACCTGCTCTTCCATCCGCTCTCGTTCTGCCCGCTAAGCCCTGGCTATATCTGGTTTCTGTTTCCACAGCTGTTGAGGATGTTGGTTTTTTTTTGTCCTGCTCCCAGGCTGGAGCCACCAGAGACCTTATGCCCCCCCCACCCCCATCCCCTATCAGCCCTAACCATAGCCCCCCAACCCCAAGCTCTGTTGTGAATGCGCTCGTTATGGCAGTAATCCTAAGCTGGTCAGTGATGTTATCTGTTAAAGGCCCACCTTCCAGTCTTCGGGGGGGGGGGGCTTTCATAGTCAGGGGATGGGGGTAGACGTCCCTCCCCACCAGTGGCTCCATGCAGCATGGATAATGTGCCAAACCTCATAGGGATTCCACAGGTTCTCAGCAACAGGGCACTAATGGCCAGGGCCTGGGGTCCAGTGTGTGCAGAAATGGTGTAGGTGGCTGGAGGTGGTGGGCTGCAGTTAGGGCCGCAGTTACGAGGTTAGGGCCACAGTTAGGGCTGCAGTTAGGGCCGCAGTTACGAGGTTAGGGCCACAGTTAGGGCTGCAGTTAAAGATGCAGTTACGCAGTTAGGGCCGCGGTTAGGGCCACAGTTAGGGCTGCAGTTAAGGATGCAGTTGCGCAGTTAGGGCCACAGTTAGGGCTGTGGTTAGGGCCACAGGTAGGGCTGCAGTTAATTAAGGATGCAGTTATGCAGTTAGGGCCACGGTTAGGGCTGTAGTTAGGGCCGCAGTTACGAGGTTAGGGCCACAGTTAGGGCTGCAGTTAATTAAGGATGCAGTTACGCAGTTAGGGCCACAGTTAGGGCTGCAGTTAGGGCCGCAGTTACGAGGTTAGGGCCACAGTTAAGGCTGCAGTTAAGGATACAGTTACGCAGTTAGGGCCGCGGTTAGGGCCACAGGTAGGGCTGCAGTTAAGGATGCAGTTATGCAGTTAGGGCCACAATTAGGGCTGCAGTTAGGGCCGCGGTTAGGGCCACAGGTAGGGCTGCAGTTAAGGATGCAGTTACGCAGTTAGGGCCACAGTTAGGGCTGCGGTGTTGGTTATATCCTACAGCCAGCGGAGGACAGAGACCTTTCCAGAGAACTATGACAGAAATCACTCAAAAAGCAAAATTCTTGACCTTTTCTTTCCAAGATTTCATCGAGGACAGGAAACACTGCTTTAGACTTTTGAGGGTGAGAGGGTGATGTCCTAGTTACCTACCTGGGGACCCCATCAATCAGGAACACATCGTCAGTTAGAAAATCTGCCTTAAGCTTGCTGGACCAGGCCTGGGCTCCACAGTGCTTTCAGGCTGCTGTTTCATAGGCTAACCACTAGGCTACCTGCAGAGACTTTTCGTATGATGTTCAAATTGGGTGCCTTCAGTTGCAAGATCCAATTCACATTTCCCCAAAACAACACTCAGCCGTTGTCATTTTGACCACAACCTAATTCTGGAACATTTGGTTCAAATTGCCAGCAATGTTTCTTGATTGTTGATTATTGCAGAGATCCACTTTGACTACCGATTCCCACAGCTTCTGGATATGGTCCTTGTAACCTCACTGATACTTATTTGGAAAGACAATGGGAGGTCATTATCATAACCTCACGCTGATTAGCAAAGGCTGGGGGTTGACTGCAAGGCTGGATAACTCCTCCCCCTGAGACACAAGAAGGCCTTTATTCCCGCCTTTTTTCATATTAAACAGTTTAGGCTTTTGTTTTTTCATGCTGCAAGCTCTGCATTAATTGCAGTCTAGTCATGTGACAATGTTTATTTATTAGGACTTCCAAAATAAAAGTCCCTGCTTTAATTTGCCGTGTCCCCCACAAGTGTTTTAATTTTGTTATTGTTTCATTGGAGAAACACTGGATATCACTTTGTTGTCTGAATTATTTCCCCTAAGACTGGAGGAAGTTCCAAGTTTTTGGAAGCATACACCGAAATTGAGACCCAGAAATGGATGGATCAACCGACATTATGTGATTTGTGGCACCTAGGAGAAGAAGCAGCTGAAGTTTTGAACTCCAGATGTTCACGCATGGAGTGTTGCTGGTGATCTGTGTGATGCCCTCATTAAGAAGTGTGTCAGTAGGGCTCACATCCCAAGCCTGAGCTACCTTTCCCGTATGGGTGTGTCCTGCATGGGTTAGTCCTGGGGCGTCGGTGGGGGAGGTCAAACGCCGTATGGCGCCGTGGTTGACCGGCCTGAGCTTTAAATACAGACACTCGGCCCCGAGGCCGTGGGCGAGGCTATGCTTTGATGTGTAGAGCAGCCACACACAGAGGCTGGCAGATGTGGCATTTCCGTCACGATTTCTGTCTCTCTCTATCTTAAAAACCTCAAAGTGTGCAACAGTGACCCCACCCACCCTCTGCCCAAATACTGAGGATCCTTTCCCTCTTCTATCTTCAACAGAAGGCCTGCTCCGCTCCCAGCAGCCTGGGCCTCGCCTTAACTCCAGACCCCGGGACAGATGCTCCTAACCGCTGGAATGAGCCTGAATGTCTCCCACACAAACCACAGTGCATAAAGGCGCATTGTCTCAGGCCTGTTTATCCCGATAACCCCAGGTTGGTCCAGCCTGAGAGTATTTTAAGAATCACATGAACATTGAGGATGGAGAGGAGACTGGGTACGGTCCAGCCACAGAGGACATCCTAGACTGTGTGAGGCCGGCACGTTTGTGAAAAACAGGAAGCATGCACAGCTGTCAAGGCGGGAACGCTGAGGCACTGAGTAACGTGCTATTAGTGCTGAAGTAAAACAAACGAGTTGTAACAGGTGGTACTCCTTCCCACCATCCTGGGCCTGTCGCCAGACCGGTTTGACACAAATCACTCATCCTGACAGCTCCTTCCACTCTTGCCCCCCCCCCTCCCCGTGCAACTTCATTGGCTGACATGAAGTGACTATTGGCACTGCCATCGGTCCAAATGTCGCTGGCCAAACTAGGCTACGTCCACCCTGTGACGCTTCCCACGCAACCCCGTTTAATCATGGCCCCCTACCCTGGCCTTGTGCCAGGTCACTCTGGATCACACGCACACTTTAAATTTGTGTCTGAAGGATGACCTTCTAAAAGTGATACTAAGACCTTCTGAACGTGACACTACTTGCAGATTGAATAAGCAGGTGGCTTCATCCGCAGCCGCCGCTGCCGTGTTCGCCAGCTATCCTGAGCGATGGAGTGCGGTGACCCGGGTTCGAATTCGGCCCAGCTGTGTACCTGAACCGGGTCTCAGAGGACTTCCCGGCTCTGCCCAAACTTTGGCCTTTGCTGTGGACGACCGTGTTCTTCTCTTTCTCCACACCAGGGGTGACGTCAGGCCTGCACTGGGAGGGGGGGCTATTAGTCACAGATAGGAGACGCAGAGCCCCGGGGCACCAGGAGGGTCATGGGTGAAAGAGAGCAGAGAAAAGGGCTGCCCCCCACCCCTGATTTATGAGCTCAGGCCGCCATCGGATCTCCTTTTGCCCTGGCCAGGGTTTTGTTAGGGGGAGGGACACCAGGGCAGAGGGGTCAGGTTTCCGGCTCCTGTTGGGACAGTGTCGGGGGCAGGGGGACCGGGGAAGGGGAGGGGGGAGTTGTGAGGACAAATCTCAGTCATGGCCTTCCTGTCCCACTCGTACGAAAAAAACAAAACGGACAGTCAGATACCAGCCACATGCCCCAGAGACGATGAGAAGCTGAACTTTGCGTTTAAAATACAAGTTCAGAAATTTCAGGTATTGGAAATGGTGGATGGATAATTCCTTGGAATAATGCAAATGCCTATCAGTAAATTTTTCCGTATATTTCCTTTTTAGCATTAGCGTTCGTATTGTGTTCGGTTGGGCTGGCCTCCATCCGTGTCTAATGCACGCTAGCAGTGAAATGTGCTGAAATGAACGGTGCGCCCCAAGCGCGTGCGGAAGCCGACGGGAAGCCATTGGTCCCTCTGGCTGCTGGCCTCGGCTGCTTCACGGGTGGTTGCGAGTGTTGCACCGTTGGCGCTTTCACAGACATGCAGCCCTCGCATTACACGTTGCATTGCAGGGGGTCATGTTCCCCGAATGAAACCAGGTGTGTAAATGCCCCCCCCCCCCAAAAAGCTGCAACCCACTGTCCGGATCTTACTTCGCTCTGCGTCCTCTTGCTCAGAACAACATGGCTGCTTCTTCAGCAAGATCGCCCCCGGGACAGTGTGAATGAGAGTGCTCAGAAAGCCCCCTCCCAGGCGACTCTCGATGACCTCCACCCCTCTCACTGTGCTCCATCAAACTGCTGGACCAGAAGAACTAGGTCTGACCCGTCACGCCTCACATCCACAGCCAGTGTGACTCTCATACCTTCTGGGGGATTTTTAAAAGCTTTTCTGCTGGAAGCTTTCTTGTCCTCTGGGCTCTTGAGATGCACATTCGTAATGCCTGATGCCTCCATGGCCCATGGACTGAGCTTTGCTGGACTTCTGGACTCATTTTACCCTCTGGTGATCTGGCTTGTATCTTGCGCCTAGGCTTGCTTCACTAGGAACACTTTAAGGCACGTGCTCTGAAGCCCAAAGGCCTCTGCTAAAAAGGGGCATCAAAAATGCCCCCCCCCCCCAATCAGCTACTTTTACTGTTGCCACCCCCTCACAAAAGCCAAGAAATACACCATGGTAGAAAATGATAGTGGGCCATCTGACAACCTAAATAGCCCAGGGCCTCGGACCATGTGAACGCGCCTGTGTTAATGTACACTAATTTAATCACTGCACTCTCAGGCGATCTGATCAGGAATTCCTAATTGTCAGGGTTGGACACATACACACAATTATGTAACTGCCTTTGAAAACAAGGAAGGCATTTTTTTGGTACTTTACCCTGTTTACTGTGTTACCCATTCTGGGGACTGGAAGACGGCAGAAAGAGAGAAAGGGCCGATATCTCAGGCTGTAAGTGCAAGCGATTCGTTTGACACCCGTTGCTAGGTAACCTAACAATGTTGGTGGTGAAGCTTCCTGACTCCCTGAAGTTTAATATTTGGAAAAACAGAGGTCAGCGATAATCCTGCTTCGGCAGGGGAGCTGCGTGCCTTTGAATTCCTGCAAGCCCAGACCATTTAATGTGGCACCTACCAGCCATTCAAAGTTAGCAACCCCAATAAAGTGGGACTTTTAACTTCTGTTCTGCTCCACCACTGACCTTGTGACCGCCCCCCCCCCTCCCCACCTCAGAGACGTGGTGGTGCTTTAAAAGCCTCGAGCTGTCAGAAACACCACGTCCTGCTGGGTCCTGCTAGCGAGCAGAACTGCAACCGCAATCACACCTGGAGACCAGGGTGGCTGGGGCTGCTTACCCTGAGTTGAGGTTTTCAGCCTGGGGGGCTGGGACTAGACACCAGCTGTTTGTCTGCATGGGACCAACAAAGGTGGGAGGGGCACAGATAGATGAGGGATCCAAATCCAAATGAGCATAAAAAAAAACCTTTTTCTACAAGCCTAAACAGAATGAGTCATGGGGCCCCACAGCGAGTGTGAGTGACAGGGGCCCATTGTCCTCCTCGAGTGCGGGGGGGGGGGGGGGGGGCACAGCCCAGGGAGGGTTTGTCATCAGAGGCTAGGTAACTTGATCACCAGGGCCCAGAATCAGCTTTTGGTCTTTTGTTATGTGCAAACAGTTCTCACTGCCAATCAATTAAGCTCCACCTCCTGCCCCACTCTCTCCCAAAGGAGAGCAGGGAAGAACAGAGTGATGCTGCTGGAGTTGTGAAAGGAGGGATGAGGAGGGTGGAGATGCTAGAGGGGAAAAATTACAGTTACTTTTAATTAGCAGCAATTGGGGATAAGGGGCCCACAGGTGAAATTACTCAGCTGACCATGGGATGTGAACCAGCAACCTTCCGATCACAGGCATTGTGCCCTTGCCCACTGAGCCACACACTGGCCCCCAGCCAGGCCCCCTCTGAACTGTGAGTCATAGACTGATTGTGTGGGACGCCCCACGTTTGAACCTGCAGCACTGCGTTCTTTTAGAGACATTGAAATGTCAACAATAAAATATAGAGACTTTCTAATTAGAAATTCAGCATTTAAGTTGAAGTTGAGAGTTTTGGTCAATGTGCAACGTGGCTGTGTGGTGAGTAGATTACGAGGTCGGGTACTCAGACGAACGTGGACAAAAACAGAATCACAAATAGCCGTTCACAGTCAGAAAAACTGCTTTATTGTGACTTGGTTTCCTGTGAGAATAAAGCTCTCAGAAATAAACCAAATATATACAGACCCATGGGTGTAAACATGCATAACAACATTTCTCAGAAATATCACTAAACACTTCCGGTTTGGTTTTCATGAAGCTGCAACATGCTGCACAAGAAGTGGTTCCTAAAGGCATGCCTGATGAAGGTCGTGAGCCTTCTCAGTGTCTACTACGTGCCTCGGGTCCCACCCAGGATGATGGCCGAAGGGAAGGTACAGAAGGGACCTTGAGGGAGTGACCTAACACAGCAGGCGAGAAGCAGGGAGCTGTACCCCACGGCAGTAATAATGACACATTCCAGATGCTCATGTGATTCTGATTTCTGTACAACACTGCCAATCACCTGTTAACGGACCTAAGGACTCATGTGCTGTGTTTCATGACTGTATTCATAAGACAACCTTGTATTGCTCAGACTGATGAGAAATACATCAAGAATAGGACACAGACTTCTCACAAGGAGACCCAGCCTCCATCCATTTGTTCACGCTCCACCCATCTTCCATAACAGCTTATCCAATGTAGGACTTGAAGCTTACTCCAGGAAGCCCAGATTATGAGGCAGGAGGCATCTAGGCGGGATGGGGATGCCAATGCATCTCAGACACACACACACACACACACACACACACACACACACACACACACATTACCAGACTCATCAGAAATGCCAACGAAGCGGTCTGTTATAATAACCCATGGGGTTTTCAACTCCCCTCGCAATCAGATGCCTCCCTATCCTCTGTGAATGTTTACAGCGCAGAGATAAACCTGTTTTTCAATTTGCCAATCTCCCCCCCCCCCCTGCCCTCCCTC
>JAODJW010000135.1:12487482-12498187 GCA_026777045.1 Hyperopisus bebe | reverse complement strand
TATCTGGCCACAGAATTTCTCCACCACACATCTGCCATTATTCTTTGCTACACAGTGAAGACATTTTTTAGCACTCCCCTGGCCATGGTACACAAGAAGATTGATCCAGCACCGCGGAAACCGGGCAGTCTGGTTCTGAGGGATGCCTGCGTCACCCGAAACGACAGCGCCACCAACTGGCAAACAACACAGTCAGCGCTATCGGGGGATTCCCCTCTGGAATTTATGTGCCTTGTCGTTACTGGCCTCTGTCAAAAGATGAGACAGGCTACCGAGATTCCCGATATCCCACACCGGGGGCACAGCAGCACACCCCAGAATTTACAGCATGCGATGCCAATCCGCAGAGGCATTTAGCTACACGGTGGACTCCTTGGGCCCCTGCTGGACAGCATTCCTGCACCCGTAGAGCCACTTGATGACGCGGGCGTTCCTCTCGACGATGGACACGACCGACGGCAACTGCTCTGTCAGCTCTTCCTCGGCGAGCCCCTCCCCCGAGTGCCGGGAGAACTCGCTGGCCTCTGAGCCGGGTCCCCCACCGCCGCTGACGCTGCGCAGAACCAGGGACAGCGTGTCCACGGAGCTGCCGCCTGACGGGAAGTTTTCGGGGCCCAGCCTCTGCACCATTTCCAAGTCCAGCCCACAGTAGTCGAAGAAGCGCTCTTTGTCAGACAGTGCCAGTGAGCAACGTAGGCGGAGGTCCGATTTGGACCGCCGCAGCCCGGCTGTCCCGCGAGGCACGGCCAGCTTCCAGGGGTCGCTGGAGTCCTCTGGCGCGCTGTGCTGCATCCTCTCAGGTGAGCGAGGGCTGTTGGGGGTCGACATAAAGCCATGGTCCATCTTGATGAAGTTCTTGGTCTCTTGTGACGTGTCCCGCTGGTCCGTCCAGGACATGCGGGACTCTTCGTCCCGCGCCGGCGCCCTCTCCTCGCTGATGGTCATTTTCGGGGGCCTGCCCCAATCCCGCATGGACCCCTGGAAGAGCCGCCGCACAAAGCTATAGGTCTTAGCCTCGCCTCCGCTGCCACTACCACTGGTGTTTTTGCACTCCTTCTTCTGCCGATAGATGACGAGTGAGTCGGGCCGCAGCATTCGCTTGCCGTTGCTGCGCCGCAGCAGGGGGGCGCTGTGAGGGGCCACCAGGGGGGAGATGAGGACGATGGGCCCCGGGGATGCCCGCCCAGTGTTGCTCCAATTTCGCTCCTCCACACCAGCATTACGGCGGTTCTCCTTCTTGGCGTCTTCCTCATCCTCATGTCGAATGACGAGGGAGCCCAGGACTAAGTACGGGGAGTCTGGTGTGTGGCGGGAGCTGGGGCGAGGTGTGGAAGTGCCAGACACGGCAAGGGGACGCCGAGGCACGGGGGGAGGGGTGGCACAAGGTGCCAGAACTGGCTCCTGCTTGGTGTTGATGACCTGCTGGCTCTTCACATATTTGGCCTTATCGGCCTCCAGTCGCTCCACAGCACTGAGTGCAGGACCCCTGCCCCCGCCATCCATCTGCCTACGCAGGTATTCGGGACCCTTGTTCAGGAGCCTCAGGGGGGACGGAGAGCCGATTGGCGTCAGAGGCTTCATGGTGCGCCGCCCTGCTGGTTAAGGACATCAAAGCAGCTGGGGCAGCAAAGAGCTGCCTGGTGGCGCTGAGGGCGTGACTCTGATGTGGGCCGGCACACCCTCACACACTTTGCCAGGGCGCAACAGGCTATCGATATATAGCTCCGGAGATGGACATGAACTTTACTCCAGGAGCTCAGTTAGAGAAACGGGGCTGCAAACAGAGATCCCTGGACCCCGTGGTGTCGGAAGTCCCAGAGAAAAGTACCAATTCCAGGAGCCGCAATAGCAGAGCTCGCTCTCGGCTTCGCTAAAGTTAGCGTCTTCGTCGGTCAGATTGGGAGCCGTACAAATTGATATCTATATCCAGCACTTACACAGATCCGGGGATGAATGGGTAGGCAACTGGTAAATCCTTTTTCCAACATCCAAGTTTCCCTAAATGAGTAGCCAGTTTGCCCACGAAGCACCAGAAATAGCCTCCAGAGTTCACTGGGAAGGGGCCGCTATTTTTCCCTGGCCTTGTCCCTCTCCCTTCAAGAGCTCCACCCCCCTCTTGATCTTCCTTTTGTGATGGTGGCCCCGGAAAGGGAGGTGTAATTGACTCAAATATTTGCCCCTGTTGGCTGTCTCGGGACTGCCCAACGTGCTGATCGCTGCCGATGAGGTGACCCCTGTCAGATCTTTGTCGTATTCACGATGCTCCCTGTGAAGTCAGAAACTAAGGAAGGGTGAGAGACAGAGAGAGAAAAGAGAGGGAGAGAGAGAGAGAAAAAGAATCACGTTAGTAGATGGAAGCTTCCAGTCTCCAGGGTCATGGGGGGGTCACTCGGTACCCCGCAATCCAGGGCAGCTCAGAACCCAGAAGTCGTTTCCTTCACTTCGCCACCATTTCCCGCTGTTCCTGATTAACCCTTTTCCTGCCTCTGAGCCCAAAGAGATCTGCATCATAGCCCTCAACAAGAGTCCATAATGTTTTGGTTTTCATTTTTTGCAGTAAGCATGTGCCCCCCCCCCCCAACATATTTTGTCCATTGCAGTCCGTCACTGAAGTTTCATCATCCAGCCAACAAAATTGATGAAGGTTGGACCCCCTTGCGGCTGCCAATTTTTATCATATCTAAGGGAGTTGCAAGACTAGATCAGTGTTTTTTGGGGGAGGTCTCCCGATAGAAAGACTGAGAACCATGAGCATGCGACAATAAATGAAAGAGGGGATTAAGCAAGTCATTTCTCCCCGGGTTGGCAGTCGCAGAGGCGGTCGGCACGTGTTTCAGCCGCTCCAGAAGCGCCACGGCACTCGAATCGCAACTCAGTCCCAGTGAGTCACAAGCTGGGACTAAATAATGCATCAGCCGGTGAATGTTTAACAAGCTACAAGAAAGAAAGGTCTACTAAAAGCGTGAAGAGGCAGCCTGCTTCCCAGCGAGTCGGTACGGCAACAGAATGGCCCACGCCGCGAGACCAGTGGGTGTTATTTTTAGGCCCTGGATGGGCTGAGGGGAATGGAGTGACGCCGAGTTTGCAGCGGGATGGGTCCGATCGGCGGCGACATCCCGGAATAGCCACGGGATATTTATAGCCGGGAAGACTCTCCCACCCGGTTATTGCGTACGTGTCGACGCGTCAGTACTCCACAATGAGTCTCAGAGGCGGAGACCAGGGATTGTGATTGAAAACGGGGGGTCGGGGTCCACTGTGGGCAGGGCGGCGTGGCTGCGGTCCATCCTGCCAGCCGAGCCTGGCGCCGCCCAGACACTCCAGTCCTCACTCACTTATTTTCCCTTTTCTCCAAATCTTCCTCCAAAAGATTCTGCACTGACGAAAGAAGCGGGCAGTTCACCAGCCAGAACTCAGGTTCTTGAAAACTTACAGATTTTGAGTCCTCGAAAATATTTACTTTTACCTGGCACTCTTAGACGATACATAGAGTACTGAGCAAAAGTGTATATTTCCTCAGAAAACAGAATTTAACACTGGACCATATGCAAATTAAGAGTAACGACAAAGCTAAAAAGATTTTTTTCTGTTCTCCAGCCAAGTTACGGGTATCTTCTTGGATGGCTAGATGAACACCGCTTCAGTTCCCAAACCTCTCCTCAGGGGCACCTCAGCCATTCCATGTGTTTGTTAAATATCACCACCAGCTTAATTAATTAAACAACTCAATTTTTTTAAAAAAATAGATGACTTATTGATTAGCCAAACATATGCTAATAGCCAAGTCAGCAAAAACACAGTTATGGAGTATCTCTGATAGACATAGTACTAGTTTTACCCCAAAATGAAGATTATTTTACACTAACATGAACATCATTTTCTTTGACTGCCTAAGACTTTTGCACAGTAAGGTATCCTTTAAAAATAATTTTAAGTTATTTTAATTAAGGATACAATTGTTTACAGTTTACAATTGTAATCGCTAAGTAATAGAATCCATTAGATTTCCTTACATTATGTAAACTGTAAAAGCAGCAAACTAGTTAGAAATGGCAGTTTCAATATCTTGTTACATCATTGGGCAAGAGAAAAACAGGCAACTTCACACCAAAATGACAGCCTCTCTGATTGGCCTGTGCTTCTCATAGCCATGTTCTCATGGTGGTAAGGGATAATAAGCACTCGACAGAAGCTACGTCTGATTTGACCACAGTGTTAGTCTCTGGCCTAAATGCAAATCACGCATTTTGTCCTTGTTGCAGAATGCTTCATTTTACCTCAGCCTGCTCTCATGGGGCCACCAAAACGCTGCTTAAAACCGAAAAGAACTCATATGTGATGCAAGATGTCAGACAGAGCTATTTCAAGGCTTCCCGTCTCGAAAACGAACAATAGTTCACCTCCTCTGCCGGGAAAGACATCCTCACCTCAGGCAAACAGAACCAGGCGTTTGGAACTGGTGGAAGTTCTCAGGGACAATTACCCAAGCCGCTAAAGAGCTGCAGGTGGGCCGCGTGGAGGTGACGTTCCCGGCCTTTGGAGAGGGCGGGTCAGGATGTATGTCATGGGCTGGTCGAGTGGGAATGGCTGCCTTCTCTGGGGCTCACCTAGTAACTGCCCCCCCCCCAAAGCTGGGTCACACACCTTTGAGAAAACAAATCACAACCACCCCACCCCCCCAGCCACTTGACAGGTTCGTACTTTTCTGCTTCTTCAATTTTTCCCTTCAAAGCCTCGGCCATAAATCCAGTATAAAAGGGTCTTGCAATGTCCTCCAGATGCCTGTCAGCCTGAGAAAGCAGCCTGGGAAGGAATGGTCAACAGGTGCTGTGGGGGGGGGGGCATGCAGGGGAATGCTAATAATGATGGCGGGTGTTAGTGTAGGCCACGTCAGGGCCCCCCCATATGGCTTCTTGAGTCTGCGCTGTACCTGGGGGCACCCGGGTACTAAACAATAAGGTGGGATTACCATACAGCCCCAGTGCAGATCTCCACTTCCTTATTGAGGAGAGCACAGAAAATAAGCCACCCCCCCAGGAGTGTAAGGAGCAGCCCGTGATTGGTGAAAAAATAAAAAAAAACATTGCCTGACTGCACACTGTTAGCTGAGTCACGGATAAACCATTAATTATTCTTTAAATATTTATTTCTATAATATCACAGTATTCTGTTTTTTGTTGGCGGGGGGGGGGGGGGGGGGGGATATTTTACTTGTACATGTATCGTGTACTCTTTAAATCTGTTTACACTGCATTTACTTGATGTGCTGTCTCTGGAACTTGTCTGATGGCACTGGATTCTCACTGCTGTATGGCCCACAATTGCAGCCATGAACGCATCTTAATCTTAACATCAAGCTGAAGGTAGAAGCACAAGAAGCTAATGTTCTGATGAAAGGTGCAGCTGCCTTTGCTCCTGTCGTCTACAGAGCAACCGGCTGAGGGTCCACCGCACTGACCGGAGAGCCAGAAAGCGCTGCTGGACCATCTTGTGCTTTTTAAATGACCGTCCAGAGGGCGGGTCTGAAATATACCACTGCTTGCACAGGGCAGACCGGACTGGAGGTATCCGAACTGTCCGACATGAGGAATGTGACTGGTGATGATATTTTACCTGCACAGTGTGTATAGCAGGCAGTGGCTCCTAGTCACTTATTCTGTTTTTGTATTGGCTGCTTCTTCAGGACCACCGGAAGCCCCCATCCTCATGTTGCATGGTTGCGTGTCCTGCATCAGCTCTGTCAGGACAGACGTGACCACTGCACCTCGCCGCCAGCTCCCAAGGCCTCGCTACCTTCCCAGGTCTGACCATGCCCCCCCCCCCCCCCCAAAGCCTTTCATGTGGCCCCCTGTGGCACTGTGGGGTGAGCTTAGTGGGGGGTGGGGGGGGGCTCGGGCCGTGAAAGGAGAACCAGATGTTCTGTGTCCGGGGGTAGGATGCTGGACAAACATCAGCAGCATGGAGGCCCCCAGTGGTCATCAGAGCACTGACACCGCCCCCCGAGGAGAAACAGGCCACTTAAATGCATTTTCTTACTCTGTTTGGACCTTAATTAACTGGATTGTCTGGACGGCAGCAGAATCATTCGTGTTTAAGACTTGTGTGTGTGTGTCTGTGGGGGGGCAAGGGGGGGGTCATGCCAAAGTTCACCACAGGATGCTTGAGTCGAATGAGGTAAACAAGAAGCCTCTTTGTACTGGTCTCTGTTAACCTTTTGTTTAGGTTTACTGGACCGTCCTTCCTGGGGAGTGAATCTACGGCCGAAGAAGATATTTGATGCGACCTCTATGGGGAATAAGCAAAGCGGAACACCGCCTCATTCATTCCTGCCGAAAGAAGGAGGATTTCGCTTTAAACGCTGGACAACACTTCTTTTTTAGCCCATCACATGACCCCAGTCACCCCCCCCCCCCCCCCCCACTGGCCACTCCTGGACCAAAACCAGCTCCTTTAATACGGCGAAGGAGCAGGCAGCATCCATCACATCGGCCACTACCCCGAGAAACGTGCCAGCTCTGAATTGCATTTAGTCATTACACAGCATCACAAAGGGGGCTAATTGTCCCAAAGATCTGCTGAGGGGGGAGGGAAGGAACCCTTTCTTCGACAGCATTATTGATGGGGCCAGACAAAAAGCATGTCTGGCAGCAGAGATGGGCTGAGGGGGCAGAGCAGTTCTCTTTGGTCAACCCCCGGAAAACAAAACAACCAAAAATGAGTAAAATACAGACACTCTCAGAGCCATTATTTGCCCTTTGCCCTGCCACGTGGCACACTGACAGGTCACTGGGCAGCTCAATGGGTCCCCAACACGACCCCAAATGTCCGCCCCCCCCTTTGTCTATCAGAGCTAATGACTGTAAGGCAGGAGCCCCAACCCTGACGGCCCCCCCACAAAAGACTGTCTTTAAAATGGCCTTGGGTCACCATGAAGTGTCGCATGGGACATATACTAGGGTGCGGGCACAGGAATTCCCCCCCCCCCATCCCCCCATCATTCACCTATTCGAAACATATGCCTGGCTAATGATAAGGTCGGTCCTTCTGTATGCCCCCCACCCGAGAACAAATCTTTAAAATCACATTTGAGTATCACTACATGGGAAATAGTGCAAGATGGTTGGGTTGATCCCAGGAAACACTGAGAACCAGGGTGACTGAGCTCAAAGTCGGACCTGAGATCCAGCCGCCGGTGGGCGACCCACTGATGCTCTGATCACTCTCAGAAAACCCGGAGCGCCAAACAGGACAGCTGCCTCCCCGTATCCAGAACCTTCCGTCGCTCGCTCAGTCCCTGAGGCTCAGCTGTCCGACCGACACTTCCGGGACCTGTCAGTCCCTGGCTGGGAATCAGACTAATTACCACGCCTACGGGGACAACAGGACGGTCCCGACAGGGGCACAAACCTACAACCACAAACCCTGCGTGACCTTTACACTCCCGGGTGAGGTGGGGGGGGGGTTAGGGGGGTGTCACAGACACACGTACATTCCAACCCCTCCTCCTCTGCAGTCAGGAATGCACGGCTGCCCCTGTATCACTCTGGGATAATGAAGGATGGGAGGTGGGTTGTGCGGGTGAAAATGTACCCATGTCCCTGACAGTGTCCTTCAGGTTTGTGTGCCATCCTGGTGTCTTCGGAGAAAGGCATGCTGGGAGTGCACCAGACTGCTTACAAGCATAGGGAAGGACGGTCGGCTATGGGAGGGGGTGCTGTTTGCTCATTTTGCAGCTTCACTTCACACCCCTGGGCCCCCCCACACACTCTGTTTAAGTCTTTTTGTTCCTCACATGCACAGGTCAGGTGCAGTACAGCTGTGGTCCTGCACTCTGTGCTGCTCCCATGTCCAGAACCAGAGGTTGATAGTTCAGGTCCTGAAAGTAAAAAATACAGACCAAGACTTTGTTTCAACCAACCAGTTGAGTACTATGTGACTATGTGAGTAATCTTTATTCTCACCTTGTCGGCTGAAACAAAATCTTGGTCTGGATTTTTACTTTCTGGACCTGAACTTAATATCTCTGTATAAAACCCACCAGGACCCTAGTGCTGGTATCATGCTGGCCGTAAATGGGCAGTCATCTCAAAGGAAAGTGATGCCATTGGTGGCTGAGGGTTTTGGATACGAACACGCGCACAGTAGATGTACATGGCCTGGGTCTGTCAGCTCTACCTGCTGTCTCCTTCTCCGGAATGTGAGAAGTTAGCATTCCACCGCATGCTGGTGCAAACTACAATACCCATATCAGAAAAATACATTCTTCAAATAGGGAGCAAATAGGCTGTATTACATTATCACGTTTCAGGCTGGGCATCCAGAGCATGTAAACAAAGACACTGGCTGGTGAAGATCCACTTTGTCCCTTCAGCAGATATAGGGCATCCCCTGAGCCTGGGGGGGGGGGGCGGTTAACCCTCCCCTAATCCCTGGCCACCTCACAAGCCCCAGACTGGGGGGCCCTTCCTTGGAGATCCAGATGGCTCTTGCTGGCCCAGAGGACACATGTTTGGGCTGTATGGCTTAACTTGCCCCCCCTCACTCCTGAGAGGTGGGTGTGGCCTGATTGTAGCATCCATGTGCTAATCACCGACTGGCAGGATGGAACGCTGACCACGGGCTCAAATAGCCCTGCGACATTTGCACTATACAATGCCGCCCACATAGACTCGGACACGCACAACACGGTGCTTCCAAAATGGCGCCATTCGCGGTAAATTCCGGATAATGTTGTGATGACACCCTTCGACCTTCTGCCTACATGTTGCTGGGGACAGATCCTGCTGTTGTGTTCCTATTTTCAGACTGGGGGGCTAATTTTTCCGCGCTACAATAAAGAAGCATCAGCTGTAAGGATTAAAATGCCGTACATCTCCCAGAAGTCATACTGCATCCCCACACTGAAGCTGACCACAGTGAAGCTGTCATCGGCTCAGACTCATTAGCAGAAGATCTGCTCTCCTCAGACTCAACACCCCCCGATGTGGCTGGAACGGGCCTGTTACTCATTCCCCATCAACAGCGTCGCTCTCCCTGGGAAGCGTGTCGATGGTGACAGACATGCAGAGAAGGAAGGACCAATCAGACAGGGCAGAACCACAAAAAAACAAGGGAAGAAATGGCTCTCTGGAGAATTAACCAATCAGAGATATTTATTTCAATATTAATAGATCACACCTCCATATGGGGTCACCCATGTGGATCAGGGCAGCAGACACGATCGAGAGTCCTTAAGCGTAGATATATAGCGTGTTAAAATGCAGCATGAGGATCTGTGAACTTCCTAATACAATTAATTATGTTGACACTGCAGGTAAACTCTAGTTTCATCACATGGTTCTATCTGCCAAGTTGCCTGCAGGAAGGTTCCCACAGACGGTGAGACAAAGGGGCAGGCAGAGCC
This sequence comes from Hyperopisus bebe, assembly GCA_026777045.1. Taxonomy (NCBI): domain Eukaryota; kingdom Metazoa; phylum Chordata; class Actinopteri; order Osteoglossiformes; family Mormyridae; genus Hyperopisus; species Hyperopisus bebe. Next base: position 12,488,784 of record JAODJW010000135.1, on the reverse strand, counting down.
ACGGGAATAATGAAGCCAAATTAAAAGCCGATTCCCGCTCGCGATCTGTGCGAGGAGGCTGGTGTTTGAAGTCCCGCAGACGCGGCCGTCAAACCAGCTGTCTCTCACACACACGAAAGAACCTCAACCTTTCCCCAAAGCGCCGGGGGAGGGGTGGGGGGAGGCAGGTGATGTCACTTAGGGGGACACTATCCCCTCTAATTAGGAAACTTGATAACGTCTCTGTAACTCAAAGCATTTTCCCACCGACCTAGTCACGCCCCCACTGCAGAAGGCTGGAATTATGAAAGCAAGTGTTTCAATTTTTGGAAACAGCTATTTGCTAAAGGGGGAAAATGCAAGTTTCTCACTGCAGGGAGGGCTGCAGGGACCTTAGGGACTCTATCCCGTGCAGACAGCCTGTCGGAAGCTGAAGCCATGGCGTAGCTGAGAGATGCATAGCCAGCAGATATTCTGGATTTGCGAAAGCTGACCCGGACCTTTAGATTATACGTTTGAGGATGATCGGAGTAAAAAACACATTACGACAAACCAAGAATGAACACGTTTGAATTTACATAGTACGTACTCAGTCGATGCTTTAATCCAAACTGAAAAACATTTTTGAGAAAACAGTGTCACACAGCCCATCGGGGTGGGGGGGGTGGGGTTAAGAGCCTTGCTCAGGGGCCTAACATTGAAATCACTCTTCTGACCCTGGGATTTGAACCAGCAACAGTCAGCTCATAGGTACGGGTCTTAACCTGATGAGGCACGCACTGCCCCCCCGCCAATGCATGAATCTTAACTTGGGACACCTTCTTATACATGTCCCACACTTTAGAGAGGTGTTATTGCAGACATCGACTGCAGCTATTTGGGGTCTGTGAAGGTCTCTAACCCTGGCAGTCTGCACTGTGTGTCAGAAGCACGTGGCCCAGCACCCGGGGCCAAGAGGTCACTCTGAGATGGCCCCCGCCCCCCCGTGGGCTCTGAAATCTGTCCGGAAACCCCTCACTAAACTCTAAGCCCTGCAGAAGTACACAAATCTCATTCCACCACCTTAATAAGGCAACAACTCCCCCATCAGCCCCACAGGACAGGATGGCCGCGAGACGCAGCTCTGAGGTGGGGGGGGGGACCTAGTCGCTCATGGGGGGGAACAGCCTGAGGTTCCTTGCAGCTTTCCTGAGTGACACCTGAACAAACTCGACACAAGTGTGGTGTGTATCTTGTGCAGTATGTATTGGGGGGTGGTGGGGGGGGTGGGGTTCACCCATGGACAGCAGAATGCATCTCATAAGAGGGGGGGGGGGGTGGGGG
>JAODJW010000135.1:12468135-12487466 GCA_026777045.1 Hyperopisus bebe | reverse complement strand
AAGGGGGGCAAAAGTCATTTTTACTTGTCAGTAATATTTTGAGATTGAGTATACAGTAATTAAGGTTTTTATTAATAAAGTCTCATTGGTTTGCATTAAACTGTTTAATTCAAATAATTTTTAATCCATCACAGCATTCTTAATGAGGCTCCGAAAGTTACCTGGGCCCACATGAGCCGCCCCCCCATGCCCAGTTTGGCAGTCCATGTGCTCAGCCACTGGGTCTCCAGCTCAAGTTAACAAGGGACACCCAGTATCTTCAGTGTCATGGAATGTCAGCCCAGTGCCAGTCACAGACCTTGGTCCCCACATCATAACACTGATTCATAGCAGCACTGACTCCTGGTAGCAGAGACCCTTGATAGCACTGACTCCTGGTAGCAGAGACCCTTGACAGCACTGACTCCTGGTAGCAGAGACCCTTGATAGCACTGACTCCTGGTAGCAGAGACCCTTGATAGCACTGACTCCTGACACATTGATTTTTGTGATGAGCCACTGGATTCAAAGTCAGACGCATTGCTGTGGTTGAGTGAAAGTTCGGTTGAGTTTGGTCTAGGCTGTCTGTATAGTTTTGACTGGCCCTGAGAAATTTAGTCTCTGCTCTGCTCTGAGAAGTATGTTTGGGGTTGTGGTCTGTTTGTCAGAGTCTGTGTGTACAGGGATGTCTAACACTACCCTTCCATCAAATGTCCTCGTTAGCTCAGTTAACAACTTTTGTACCCTAGGAACATGTCAAACCACACCTTTTTTTCCTGGTCAGTATTTGGGCCTTTCACCATGGGTACTGGGCAATCTGCTAGAAAGTTTTAACTGATCAGAAACCACTCTTTCCCCCAGTCTCCCAGCTCAGTCATTTTTATGCCCAAGATTCTGATAAATCCTATTTATGGTTCATCAGTGTTTGCTAGAGGTGTTCAGCTGCAACTAGTGGCTCCTGTGAACACAGGAGTCTTGAGATGTAGATGTATAATGTTACAAGACTGCAGCTGAACTTGATGTCTAATTACAGGGAAAAGTAGTTTATGTTAGTAGTGCTTAGACTGACCGTTTTGCTATCACCATCTTTAATCTTCAAGATGTGCAGTATCCCAAGACATTTCTCATGTCTAGACTGATTTCATTCACTCCGACTTAAAGGTCTGCCACGCCTCTGTATAATTATGCTGCGACCTTGTATCGCAAATCGCAGGCAGTGAAGTGAAGGACAACGGCATCAGCTCTGCATCGCCTGTCCCAGAGACATAAAAATCGGGGGGAAAAAATGTGCGCAGCGAATTGGCCGCATATTGAATTTACTCCGCCAAAAATTATTTATGGCATAAGACTGAGTTACAGAGTCATTTTAGCCGACAGAAAGCTCGCAACATTAACAGACTGCACATATAAGTTTTAAGTGGCCAAACAAATAAGGAGATGTGTTTAGATCCATCAAGCGACCCCCCCCCCCCAAAAAAAAAAAGACAGGCATAAAATTAATTACTGGCAAGACTGCGCGCCGGCAAAAAAGCCAGGTCCACTTTACAAAAATTAAATTACCGGTATTTTACAACCAACAAGTACAGCGGGATCATCACGCAGAGAGTTCCCATCGATCAACAACTTATAGTATTTATTATCTTAATCACGTTCAATTTAACGCTTAAATTACATTAATTTTATACTTTTTCACTCTAGTCGGAAATTAACTCAGTGTTTACGTCAATGCACCTAAAGTTACTAGCAAGTTACAATAAGTACAATAAAACTTAATATAGGTGTCAATGTAAGCATATGAAAGCAATACGTGACATCATGCATAGGCGCTCAGGACTAAGTTTCGTTGTATTTGGGTTAAATGTTTCCGTCCGTTTGTATCAACACGTCAGGATAACGAAATCGGACGGGTCCGCACTGGTTCACGTACCGCTTTAAAGTATACTTTACCACTCCATACCCTAGAGAAACCCGATCTTCAAAAAACAGTGCACTTTAGCTGCTTTTATATGCTGTGTCACAGGTAGTCTGCACCCAGGTTAGAATTAAACTAATTAAGTTCCTTTCCAGTCAAACTGCAAGCGGTACCGTTAGAGTCTGATGGTCAGTTTAGTGACAGGTTCTAATCCCATGCGCTCTTCTGTATGGACATCCGGCATCCCTGAGCCAGACGGGATGAAGCCTGTATTTCGCAAACGCATGTTTAACCACAACAAGCAAACAAGGAGTTATTTACTCACGTCTTACTGCGCAGCCCCCGTACCCCGTCCGGGATCTTATCCGAGCTTTGCTGGTCTGATCAGTCAGCCGCGGAGCTGCCGAGTCCCTGGAGCTGTGGGCAAGTCTACTGCGAAGTGGCGAGTGGGGATCGCCCTGTAAAGCGGCGTGTGTGTGTGTAGGGGGGGCAGGTGTGGCCGCCTGCCACCTTTTAGCGTGGGGGTGGGTTGGGATAGACTTTGGGCAGGGGGAAGGGGGGGCATTCCGTACGCTGAGCTCTGGGCGCGTTACCGCAGATCTCGCTGCAGTGCCGCCTACACGTCATTCCCGTCACGTACTTCGGGTGATTTCGTTTAATACGAAGGGAACCGCACTATGGACATTTATCATCCCTGTCACATTTTACTTATTAGCTGTAATTATCGAAAACATAAAAGGACCCTGGTTTGAACGCGAAACCCTTTCAGGAATTTAATAGGACGTAATCTGAAATGTTGTGTTTGAGCAGCTTACGTGGCAGGGAGCCCACGCTGCTTATTAATGACGCTAATTTGGATTATTATAATGCAGTTTTAATTACACTTCACAGCAGAAATACCAGCACAATTAATCACGCTTGTCACATTCCCTATATTTTCTATTAAAGCGGTCCTATTTGTTAAATACCCAGTTTAAAATATACTGTATGTAGACCTATTTTATCAATCGTGGCGATTTCCACTGACTTGAAATATATCAAGCACTACATTTGTCAATATTTCACCTTAATAAAGACATGATTAAAATGGGTAAAAAGAGAAAACCTAATTCAGAAAATAAACGGGCAGTAAGTTACACATCGGGTCCGAAGTAATTTATGGCTTGAAATGTGTTTCCACAAAAACCATTAAGTCGTATTAGATGCATAAAACCTTGAAATAGCCCGATATGCTTGCAGCATCAGGTTGCTAAGAGGCGTTTTCAACCTCGTTTATTTAATTGGACCATCGGTCTGGGAAGCAGAGCCGTCAGTACTTCTAACCGTCCGCTTAATTATTACCACCCATCGGTTCCTTCGAGCACATAACGGGTGAGTTTGCTTTGGGCCACAAATCCACAGTGTTCACGCCGGACAAGCCCGCTTAATGGCCAAGAGAGAAGGGTTCTTGGGTTTTTACGGAGAAGATTTAAAGAGGTAGACATGTTACTCCCTATGGAGTGTGAAGCCAGAACCATTGGCGGAGTCTGATGTTTGCATTTCGGGGGATAAAAAGCCGGCACCCTGCTTACCTTATGTGTTAACGCGCGTATCTGATGCACACATAACCTAGTACTCTGTCTCCCTATAGGGTACCAACAAATCACTTATGCAAAGGTGCAAGATGCCAGTACAGAACATAGCACAATGCTGGTCTTGCTAATTAATTGCAACTGACTTAGGTGTGGGAGGGGGAGCGGAACATTTGTTAATTAGTCTTCAGTTTGAACTCTTTAAATGTGACTGTGAGTTTTTTGTACAGAAAGAGGTGTTGTGCTGTCCATTGTCCATTTGTCTCAGTCAAACTTTATCAAGAGAGACTCACACAGGGAGGGGTCTTCCTTGGGGAGGGGGGATATCCTGTCAAATTCAGGGGACCCAGGACTTGACAGAGGTCCTTGAATGCCTGAAATCATACTTAAAACTGGGCGAGGAGGGATACTTTGTCAGGGGGGCCAGAATTTTTCGGTATGCTGTTGCACTTCAAAAATAGACAAAGGGATGTCACTCGATTGGCTGTTATCCTTAGGGGTCACGTGTATGATGTCAGCTATTAGGGCCCCCTAGCAGATCTGTCTGTCTTGGTCTTTCTAATGTATCCGGGTCAATTGAAGAGGCCGAACAGATTGATTTCTTCGTACTACAGATCATTTGGAAGCAGTCAGGGTATTTTCCCAGCAGGCCAGCCAAACAAACTAATCCTCCCAGTCAGCAAATTACTAAAATGTATCTTTGGGGAACCCTGCTCTCCCCCCCCCCCCCCTCAGTTGGCAAAATTTAACATAGGGGACCCCAAAGTCCAGGGGTGTGATTCCCATTGGACCATCCACTCAAAATCTTTCAAGGAGGTGGGAGGTTCTCAGACACCGAGATACTGGTGATATCAGTGAGTCTGAAAGGTTTAACTGTGCTGTGTACATCCAGGTCAGTACTGGCATACTGCAGTAAAGGCTTGAGTGGTGGGTGACCAGGGTGATTTGTGGCACAATGGGTTAGTAAACTGTAGCTGTGGTCAGAAGGTTGCCAGTTCAAATTCTGTGGTGAACAGAGTAAGCAAGACCTCAAATCCCCATTTGTTCTATGGTTTGTCTGCCCTGCTTTCTCAAAAATGCATGCCACTTTAGACAAAGTGATCTGGATTGGTAAGTGGTGGGCATGTTCCACATCACCCAAGCTGTCCGCTCTGTGTTTTGACCTGCGATAAAAGCAAGACCAGTCCACATCCCGGGGTCACCAACAGATCCTGTTTTTTGTCCTCCTGAGACTATGCCACTTCTCAGAATCAGCCTGGAATCATCCAGAAAGACTGCCTGGTGGGTGCTCTGGGTACGCGATTGTATGGGGGGGTGCTGTGGGAGATGCTGTGGTCATGGCCAGCGATCATACAGACATCGACAAACTAGGAGTGGTCATCTGCGCACAGAAAAGTCATGTGACAAGACCAGCCAATCACTGTGTTTTTCCCAGCCCCCATGCAGTGGAACAGTGTCATGGTTTCCTTCCCAGAATCCTTTGCATCCCGCTTTGCTTGCTCCAAAAGGCTGACGACAGGGGAATCTGCAGACTGCACACCTGTCCCTTATCACCACCTCATCACTCAGGCTGAGATGACAGGCATCGCAGGAGGCTCCAGAATTCTCTCCGGGAGTCAGGCGGAATCAGCACACAGACAGACTGACAGACAGACTGACAGGCAGACACACACATACACACACACAACACTTAAGTGACAGTCCCCTTCCCAACACACCATACACACACTACCTACAAACACGTGGACGCTGAGGTCACAAACATAGAACTTTTTCTTTACAGGTGTAATCAAACTCAGACATTTGATCCGGTTTAAGAAACGAGGTCAGAAGAGCGCAGATGTCAGTTTGCCTTCTTCCATATGGATGACCTTTGGGAAGCAAATATTTTATCCACCATCTGGCTGAGGGAGCAGCTACTGTGTGTCATCACCTTGGGGTGCAGGGAGGTGGTGGCTCCCGTCTCCCTGATCGTAAGCTTCTCGCTCTCATGTGGGTCAACATTCAGAGCTCTGCCTCCTCGTTTGTCCTGCGTCGGTCTTATATTACAACCCATAATCCTGTGCGTGTCTGTCCACGCCGGCATGTCGCACGATCCGATCAGTGTGTTTATGTAACGTCTGGGAACGTGACAGTGCATGTCACACACTTTTAGAACACTCTGGGAATTTTGGAGAACTCTGGTCCTGACATAGTGAGAGCTACTGATGTGTGACTCACGGAATCACTGAGCTATATTGGCTACAAAACCGAATTACACCAGTAGGCTATAGATTCACATCCCGCCGGAGGAGACAAACAGGTACATACTGTATACCGCAGAAGAAATAAGACTGAGCATCAGATTACCTGCATATGTCAGACTGCCTGGCCTGGGGAGGGGAAATCACAGGGCATTCTGCCCCTAAAATTATACTCCATGCCTCAGGTCAGAGTTCATGTTTAAATCCTTAGCGGTGGGAGGTCCAGACCTTGTCCTCACTGATGGTTCTGCCTTGTGGTTTAGTGCCCATGTCAGGTGGGCCGAGTCCCCAGCTTACCCACCGCGCTGCCTCAGCCAATCGCCCACACTCCTGAAACGTGGGGGGTTGGGCGGCGACGAGAGCGCAGCTTTAGCGGGAGCTAATGTTAGCCTGACATGCACCACCCCACCTCTGCACCCTCCTGGGGTCCCTCAGAGCCCCCTGCTGGAGGATCTGGATCGGCGCAGATCGTGGAGAGCCACCTTTGGGCACCCTTCCCAGAATTCTGTCTTGTGGCTACGGCCACGCCGCTATGACATCAAGGCCGCCAAGGTCGTGTTACTGCTGCCTCCGGAAGCTTCCGCTGGCAGCACTGCGTGTTTAGCAACACTGAATCATCCGGCTGTTTGCCTGTCAGATGCCGACACACGCTGGTTGAGAAACCAGTCTCTACCGAGCAAAACTACTCAGTGAGAGTCAAAAGTGCTTTTTCCCGCACCCAACTTCAAAGGCTTTCTCAGCCGAATTACACAGAGCGTCATACTTCTACTGTCTTGCACGGCTTGTGAGCTACGGATATCTAAAGCTAGGTACTGGTTTGTGTTGGCAGCATTTTTCATGCTTTCCGAATTGTCCCTGTCAGGTTTTCTCATCTCTCGCATCCTCTAAATAAAAGGTTTGCAGTCGCCTCAGCCACACCGAACCCAGAGTGATTCACACAGGCTGCAGACGTAGGCAAAGGTACCTCGATCGTTGACTGTCGTCCTTAGGGATCACCTGTGTGATTAATAGCCCCTTCAGGGGTGGGAGTATGCTTCCTGCCCCCCCCCCCACCATATTTCCACTGTCTGTTTCCTTGGTGGCTGACTTCCTGGCCCTGTTTGGCAGTAAAGATGAGGCAGGCTTGGGTGCCCGTCCACAACTCAGGGACGTCCATAAACCTGTGACATATCTATCTACTCCAATCCAGAAGATTCACCAGTGAGGCCCTGGAATACCTTTTGAAGCATAGATCAAGCCGGCACTCCCCTTTCCAGATTGAATTACACCTGGATTGGTTGTTTGTGACCCCCTGTAGGGAATTACATATTTAAAATTCTAGTCAAACACACAGAGCATCTCTTACAAAAGAGACAGTTGAGGAACAAATGATCTGGTCACTTATTCTATTTTAATGAGTGGTTTTTGTTCCTTAAGAAAGACGACGTAAAATTGATGCCTTAGTTGTTCATTCCAGAGTATGTGGCTGTGGTGAAACAGCGATTAAATCCCCGCTGTTCCATCCACAGTCCATCCTAGCGTGTGGTTTACACTTCCAGACCAGGGCAGAGGTTCAGCTGTTGACCCACAGGTTATCTGTACTCTGTGACATGCCCAGCTTGCTCACACCCTCGGCCGCTTCATAGTGTCTGTCGGGGACCATCATGTCTTTATGGAGTCATCCTTAATGCTAGTGGGAGGAAAAGGGAGGTGCAGGCAGCAGGGAGAGGGGAACAGAACTCCAAGCGGGTGTCTGTGTCACTGATGGGAGACGGATGGGTGATCGGAGCCACGGGGGCGGTCGGCAGAACCCGCTGTTTTGGCTATCCAGACGCAGGGCTTCCTAGCGGACGGCGCGTCCTGATGGATGGCAGACGTGCAAGGATGCGGGGTGTGTTTACACGTGGAGTCCTCTGCCTTTTGTTCACAGGAGTCCCTCTTGACCAGAGGAAGCCAGGACATGTTGTTTACAAACAAGGAATGCAGAGAAGTCATTTTTTTGTTAGTAAAAGACAATACTTATCCTGAGCATGTGGGAGGGACAACCAGGAAAGTAGGGGTCTCTTCCCAGGGAACCTCAGGTGAGGATTTGTGCATCGATGAAAGAATTAAAGAGGACAGGGAGGGAGCAGAGGACTCAATAGGATGTCGGCAATCACATTGTCCTTCGTTTGGAAGCATTTGCATTAACGCCGCAAGGGTGAGATATTGGATTCTGAAGGTTCCCCTTTGTTCAGCCACATGAAGGTCTCCAATACTGACAAGCAGTAGAACCTTGTCAGGAAATTGGGCTTGTGTTTGGAGGCCTTATTGCACGAGACACCATCAATGTGAAAGTGTAAAAAAACACATTTATCCAGTCACACCCAGAAGGAATTCCGAGTTTCAAAGCCTAGTGCTGTTTGAGTCACGGTCTTCACCAAATGGACTCTCAGACTCACGTCTCCTGCTTGCGGGAAGCTGAGAATACCGAAGCACTTTAATCTGACAGATGCAAGCGCTGAGGATATCGCGTGTTTTCTCCAGTGTCCTTCCCTGAGCTGGCCCCGGCTCTGCGTTTGTGAGGCTTTATGGGGAGAGACGGACTCGGGAAGGATGCAGGCAGAGGGGGAAGAGAAGCAGACTTCAAAGATGGATAAAAAAAAACCCTGGGTCCGCAGAAGGCATCTATCAGATATTTGGCCCCAGTCAGCTTTGCAGATGGGTCTTGGGGAAAAAAAAGAACAATCTGGAAACGTGCAGATGGTAGGGGTGGCACTCAACCAAACAGGTCCTCACCATATCAGGCCCTGGAGCACCATAGTGTGGCTCGATCCTTGGCAGAGGACCTCCTCTGCTGCTTAGTGGGGGGGTACACAGGTGGGATCCATTTAGACATGTCTCTCCACCTGTTCCCCAGTGTCGATGTTGCAGAACATAACACTAAGCAGTTACCTGAGAGGGCCAATTATCCCGCCCCACAGAATGTGAGCGGGACGCCTGCTCTTGTGGGGTCCTACCTGCATGGGCACGCCCTCCTTCTGTTTTGGGAACAGTGACACCAGAGGATGTGTCCTGTCAGCACGCACCTTGTCTCCAAACAGAAGCTACTAAGTGGAGATGGGACTGGACTCTCCCTTTCTCGCTCCTCTTGTCTTTACTTTGAGGGTGGGATCAGGAAGCCATCATGACTGTTCACAAGTGCCCGGGCCCCCTCTGTTAGATAGGGGCTGAGGATCGGAGCCAGGAAATACCACAGGACCAAAGGGGCCGTGGGTGAAAACAGCCGTGTCCGGGCTGTGGGTTGTTTCGGTGGTGAGAGATGGATGCTGCATTGGACACCTGCAGCTATCAAAAACATCCCGCGCAAGCTAAATGCTATCAGGCTTGGGGGCCGCCCTGACGCAGACCTCCCTCGTCAAGACATCTGGGAAACACGTGTCAGACTAGAGCAGCTCCTGTCCACTTTGAGAGCGGCCGGACCTAAGGTGACTCCGGCCAGATGGTGAACAAGCTCGAATTTTTAAACAGAACGGGAGGACAAGAGAGTGAAAGCGTTCCCAAAGCGTATTCCCTACAGCCATCCTCTCATCATCAGACAGCTTTCATAACAGAGCTACATCTCAAAAACAAGGACGAGCAGCATTCATTGCTTCCCGGATGCTCACTGTTTACCAGACGCCTTTTCAACTGGTCCTTTCTCTGCGTTTATAAGGAGCAACAAGAAGCACTAATGTGCCACAGATGGGTTCTGTTAATGCGCCAGCGCTTGTCTGGAGCTCCGTACACTTACACTTGCGAAATGTCTGTAACATTAACTCCCGGATCCCGGATCCCTCCTGTGCGAATACGTCCCGCATTGTGCCGTGTTTATCTCCCGCGCTACAGGACTCCAGCGATACCAGGAACGGTCACCACATGAACCGCCGACCTTTTGTGTTTCTGCCGCTGTCTTCCACCAAATGGTGCAGCGAAGTGTGACGGGGGGAGGCAAACACCCCCTTCCTGACCCATCAATCAGTTTTAGGGGCCCGTTCCAGCTTCTTCTGTGCTTGCAACGGAAGGCGGCCCTTTGTGCCAGAATTTCTTCCAACCCTGAGGTGTGCTGGCCTGCAGTGTTGGAATTCAGTCAGTGTGACCAGCCCCAGGCTGGACCTTTAGTGTCCGTGGTGAGGAACCTTAAATCTTCTCGCGTCGCTATGATGTGGAGGCACCACCAGTCAGAACCTGATGAGGGCTTTCACACATTGAGGCCCATTGTTGGACCGTTTTGGTGGGATGACCTTTTTATGGACCCAGGGGCATGTTAAACTTGTGACCCTCAGTACGCTTCACTGATTAACAGTCACGTTGCACACTATCCACTGTCTTCTGGTTGTGGGGAAGTTCTGTCCAGGTTATGTTCTGGTTGGTTTGGGCAGTGAGATCATGATCTCTGACACTCTGTCTCCACCTTGTCATGCTGGATGACCAACCGGCTTGGGCCAGGTCAGATAGAGTCCGGACCCCAGCGACCCTGCATATGATAAGAGGGGATAGAAAATGCATGGATGATATGCTCAGGGTCAGTCATTAAGCTGGTAGCCGTGGAGCATTTTTTGGAGAGCGATACAAATGGGATCCATTCAGACTCCCCATAACTGCGATACAAAGAAAGATACAAATATTCTACGAAGAATGAGACTTGAGCCAACAGCCTTCTGATCACAGCAACAGAGGCTTAATCCACTGAGCTACACACAACCCCCCTCAAAAGAAATAACTTTGATGCTGTATTGGAGAAGATGGCCTGTATCAGAGGCCTGAGTCTCCTGTGGCATTTATCACCATGGGGAGAAAAGGGAGCAAGCAGTAATTTCAGCGGCGTCTGTGCCAGCACACCATAGAGGAGGAGCTCTACCTGGGGGAGCACAGTAGGGGGGATGGTCATGCCATCGGGGAGACGATTTGCTGGAGAGACACTCCACCTAGGAGGAAACCCATAAAGGAGGCTCTCCACTGACATGGAGGCAGACCACAGGGTAAGAAGCACATAGTGACACAGGCTCTCTACTAGGGGGTAGGCCTCTGTGTCCCTGATCAGAAGGTCATTGGTTCGAATCCCACCCTTGGCTGAATCGTCGCATCTCCATTGGGCCCAGAGCAAGGCCCTTGACCATCCCCCCCAAGAAAAAAAATGCTGAAGGAGTGCCAGATAAATGGCTGACTCCAAGCTTTGCTCTCAGCTGTATACATGTGTCTCAAAAGAGAAAAAGCTCAGATATGTGAAAATAAGAAAATAAGCATTCCAACGTATCCGAGAACATGGCAAATGAAGCATCATTTCATTTCACTGACACAGACTGGTTAGATCCCAAGCCAGACCTCCTTTCATGCATGCTTGTTTATCTGTATGTTTACGCCAAGCTATTCCCAAGCCCCCCCCACATCCTTATCTCTCCACACCTTCTGCCTTGCGTTCTGGGCACAAAACATGAATGACAGAGGGCTATAAACAGGAACAGAGATGGACCCCTTTGTCCACTTGGAACCGCTGGGAGCAGCCACCCAGGAGGAGATCTCTGAAAGGCTTCAGTCGTCGGGTGACAAAGAGCAGGAGGAGAGAAGGGCTCGCACCCTCAGGGAAAGCAGGCTTGGCATGTTGTCAAGAGCTGGGATTCTCTTACCTTTTGTTTCAGTTCTTTACAATGCGGGCTCAGACGCTGGGATGCTCGTAGGAAACGCTGTATGGAGAGGTAAGGAGTTGCTGGTGGCCTGTGGCTGTAGCTGGGAGAACTGGGCATTAAGTGGGGGTTCCCTCGTTGTGGATATTTGCAGGGGACTAACTAGACATCCCAGGCCCCCTGAGTAAATGTCACCTTGGACCCCCATACTTGGGTTGGCACTTTCAATCGCTCAGTTGATTTTGCTGAGCGATCTTGGGGCTCCTACAAAGTGCAGGGCCCCCTGAATTTGTCATGGTATTCATACCCCTCTGACGTCCCTGGATGGATGGTCCCAAAGACCATGGAATGACCGTGGTTTGGGAAAACCGAGACCAGAAACACACCATGACGCCTGTGTGAGTCACATGCTGATGCTGGTGCCAAACTTTGTTGGCTTACCAGTAAGTGACCCCGTACTGGTTACATGGCCAAGTCCTCAGAAATTCTCCTGAATGAAAACAAACACTTACAATAAGCAGGGGTTGAGCCTTACGGGGTACTATTGAGTCATTGTAAAGTACTCTGTCATCGGAAGGAAGCATGTTCCTGCAGGGTTAATGGACTGCAGCCCTACAGCAGCCTGCCCAGGATGGGCAGTTTAACGGCGACAGAGACAGCTCGTTTTCACACAAACACACGCTGTAGAAATTTCCTGTTTTGCAGGCTTCCCGGAGGCCCGGAGACCCAGATAAACCCCACCCCCCCCCCACCTTAACGGGAGCTCACAGATGGAGTCTGTTAGAGTCCATTCAAATCCCCCGGGCAGCAGCTGTGTCAGCAAAGGGGGAAGAAGATGGCAGAATGAGCTACGGATCAAATGGAGATTAGGGGTACAGGGAAGAGGAAACAGGAGGAAGGGGGTACATTCGATTTCCTTCCTGTCCGCTAGTTCCCAGTCACCCTGGGGCTTTGAATTTATCTGGAGCATGTGGGGACAGTCCTTGGGGCAGGAAGGTACCGCTGTGACAGTCACGCACACACAGAGGCATGTGACCTTGTGCGGGTGATCGTGCGGAAAACCTTCATGACAGGAGTTTAATTCCGGGCAGCTCAGAAGTTGCGAATCGCTGCTTCTGTCACCTGAGTTGTGTGTGCTGCACCCATCTGTTCCCCAGCGATGGGCAGAGGCGCCCGGTGTCTGAAAGCCTCCCAGGCTGTGAATTCGTTATTCCAATTAAAGAGCCCGGACTCCCAGTTCTGATAATGTTTAAGCAGCTTGAATTTCAGGGTATTTTGCAGATGCGACATGTAGCCCAAAGGGTGTGCGTGTGTTAGAGATGTGAAAGTGAAAGTCTCATGAATGACTGGGCGAGGCCTGCAGATCGGCACACAGATGCACAATGAAGGGCACGCTTGGTAAATTGGGACACGCACACTGTGCCAACACCTGACAGGGAACCAGGTTGATGTTTACCGTGTGCGACTGAGACATCACACTCTGTTTACCCGTCTAATCTTATCTACTTCTTATGCTCCGAAATAACACCACAAATATGACACGTGGGAGTCCAGCCACATGCAGCTGTGCCCCCCCCCCCCCATTCAAGGCGAGCAAGAACTCTGTGCTTAATATTTCAAAACACAGCAAGCTGAAGTAAAGTACAGCCAGGATTAAGGTAGTAAAATATAAAAGGTGTGTTTTTGCTTCCTGGCCAGAGGCATTTCCGGCACATTCCGGATGAGGCCGTGGATGTGCCGTTTAATAACGCGAAGGCATGCATCTCGCTGATGTCACCGCCGGAGAAAGTCCCAGCTGTAGACGACTCTAATGTTTCAAAGCAGAAGGGGCTCTCTAATTATATCGGTGGCTCCTGTTCACTGTACGGCCCGGCTCAGGAAAAGGCCCGCAAATAAATCATGCTGACAGAAGTCCGGTCCCGGCTGTGGTACTATGCAGGAGCAGCAGAATCCCAGCTCTCCAGGAAGGTTCAGGAGTCTTGACAGCAGTTCCCTGACAGCCACGAATGATGTGCATGATCTCCCAGAAATCTGTCTTTCTGTGACCCAGTGATAGTAAAACTGGTTGGCAAGAAGTTCTACCAGGGCAACCCTGCCCCAATAGGCAACACTGGTTGGCAAATTTTCCCAGCATCCTCCTTCCCCGGTCGTCTAAAAAGCAACCCTATTCCAATATTGGCCCTCATCTGCCTCCCTATGGTGTCCAGAGAAGTTCGGGACACAGTGTTCAGACACACGATGCGATTTGCCCTCTGGTGCGGTGATACACGGTCCGCCGCCCGCATTCGCTCATGCCACTGTTATCGAAATCAGCTCTGGCTTTTCTAGGTGGGCCAGGGGGACGAAAATGGGATGAAAATCTCCGCAGAGTTTCCACCTGGTCCTGGTTACTCTCCATCTCCCAGATTCTCCTGCTTCCTGGTGCACAGTCATTAATATGAGAGACCAACCTGTCTGTGCACGTGACCAGAAAAGATTCAAAACAGGCTTGGGTCAAACTGGAAATGATTTTCTTACCATCACTATTAGGCCAAGCTCAACTGAAAAGTGTGTCATGTTACACCTACATCAGACACCATGCTGCCCTTTAGAGAAGAACAAAGAGAGGACTTTATCATTTATTAAGCAGAGTACATCCTGGTCCCGCTGGACAGTGTCACATGACCACACGCCCTCAGCTTCATTAAAACAGCTGCAGCATCGCCCTGTCTCTACTACTACTGGCCAACCAAATCTAGACAAAGGCTGTTTTTAGGCCTCTGGCTTCCTGTCTTGGCCGTGTATCTGGGTAGTACCAGCCTTAGCGCCTTAGCCCAGGTCAACCCAACCCTTCAACAACCAGAAAGAAGCTTAGGGGTGTTTCCATCCTGGGGTAGCAATTTGAGTATGCTTGGTGGGCATCAGTGTCAGAAGTTTTTTTTTGGGGGGGGGGGGTGTCACTGAATTATTTTTCTCTCTTATGGGGGGTTCTAGGATGATTCTGTTAGTCACTAATGATCGTTTAACTTTGGTCTGTCTATGTTTGGGGGGGGGGGTGCCCATTTGTCCACCTTTGGTCACTCTCCTGAAGAAGCTGCTGCCCTATAACCCCCCCCCCCAAAAGGGCTGTTAGCAAAGCTTTGGGTTTGCTCTGAGATAACAGACTGCTGTTCTGTGCTGGTTCGCTGTAGTTTAGTCTGGTGGGGGCTCCAGCCCTTTTGACAGTGAGCGGCTGACAAGTTTCTGTCTGGCAGTTATTTGTGTGGGAGTGAAATTCCGGTAGGGGTGGGTGGTAGTGGGGGCAGTGACCTTTCACCATTCTGTCATGGCGACAGAGGCACGTGGCCGCGGGGGTGGGAGCATAGGCCCATTGCTGTCCGGATGCCCCCCCCCCCCGCCTCCCTGTCCCGTGACTTTACATGTCCCATTGCTCTGTCTATCCTGCCGCTCTGCTTGTCCTGCCGCTAAGCCTCCCTTTCCCTTGACTCTACCCATCCCGCTAGTCTGTCCATCCTGCCGCTATGCCTCCCTTTCCCGTGACTCTACCCATCCCGCTAGTCTGTCCATCCTGCCGCTATGCCTCCCTTTCCCGTGACTCCACCCATCCCTCTGGTCTGTCCATCCTGCCGCTCTGCTTGTCCCCCCGCTCTGGCTCTTTGAGGGCTACAAACGACTGAGTCATGTTGAGTTCAATAAAACACGGTCGTTAACTCAAACTCTTTGCCAGATGTTCCTCCTGCGCGACTCCTAATCTGCTGTAACTTAAGAAATCACATTGTTTTTGAGTCACCACTAAATTCTTGACATTGTCCGACGTCCATGTACTGTTTTTCTTCTAACTCATCCCTTTCATCTTCGGGACGCTGGACACATCCATCCTGATCCTGCTGCCCTTTTCGGCTTTTCCATCCCTGCCCCCCAGTTTGTTGTCTCCCTGCACGACGCACGACGACATCTCAAAATCAAACTCTGACCACCCACCCCAGGACAACGAGGATCTCTTTATTCTGTCACTGCGAGTATGGAGTGTTGAGGTCCTTAGGGGGCGACAGGAGAACCCAGGAACAGAGGTCAGCCAAACGGGCACCAAGCACACTCCGCCTTAAATTTTAAAGTACACTGCAGGGGATTAGCTCTCTAGGGGAGCCCCACCACTGTTCTGTCATGCCGGCCCCCCCCCCCCCCCCCCCCATGTAATGATTCATGCTTCCTACACTTTTGCTTTATACCCATATTCTTGTGGTGCCCCAGGCTTTGTGGAAGAACAATGCTCAATGTAGCACACACACACACACACACACAGTCACACATACACACACACACACATATGTGCACACACACGCACACAAATTCACACACAGTTGCACGCACACACACACACACAGCTGAATTCTCATCCTAGCCAAGCTACCATAGCTGTTGTTCTTTCGCACACATCTATAGGTCGATGCTCTCCCGTCTGCCCGGCCCGCGCAATGAGCATCTTGTCTGCCATGGCCCATCAGAGAACACAGCCCCCCTGCCCCGGCCCCCCAACTTGACTTACTTTATCGTTAGCAATCTCTAAGCAAATTTTATCACCGGGAACCCCTCAGCAATCATGAGAGCCCCATCCTCACGCAAAAGGTGTTTGGGAGCCGCTGCAGTAATGATAATGATGTAATGAAAGAGGCAGAGCAGGGCAGTGTGGGTCGAGGTCCAACAGCTTGATTGTGCTCAGTCTAGATACACATGAGTTTCACACTTGTAGTGCAGTTATGGGGTAATCACACCGGATGGGATGTCGATCTGTCTCTGCCAGCCAGACGCCTCACTCACCGAACTTCCTGTCGCTAAACTTCCTCTAGCTCTGTATGCCGCACTTCTGCCTTATCCGGCTTAATATGAATTTTGAACACTGTGATTCACTAAAGGCCAACAGACCAGTTAAACCAGGGCGATGACGGTGTAGCTGATGGTTCAGTGTACATGGCTGCAGCCAATGAATGCTATTTGGCCGAAACACCAGTGACGTTTTCCGTTGACTCTGTGGTGGAAGGGGGGGTGAGGAGGTGTAGCTGCTGCCTATCTGGGGCCATGCCACAGTTGTGCCCCATTTATCTGTTTTTCTTGGTGCTGATTAATAATTAAAAGCTTAATTACACATTATTCCGCTGATTATCGTTCTGCCAGATACCTGGCATTGTCCCTTAATGTGATCGAAACTCACTGCCACTCCTTACTCCATATAGGCAGTGTTTGAGGTGCTATTTACTAGGTCAAAACGAGATGCTGGGCTAAGAAGGTAAACACTTCCAGTCGACTCACTATTCAGCAGCGCACCCTGGTGCTGGGGGAGGTCATTGCACATTTAAAAATTAGGTTTTTTTTTTCTTTTATAGTTGTTATGCAAGCTGAAAAGGCAAAATATTCATAGTTACATGAGCACCATCAAGGGGGGAAAGTTAGGGAGATTCGAAGGGCCCCTGAGTGACAGGGATGCTAAAATTTTTGCAGCGTAGTTTGATTGGTCCTGTATTGGGGTCCAATATGACATGGTTTCATGTCTAGTGGCACCCATAGATAGTTATCCATAATTTAAGGAATAATTCCCACAATGCCTTGTGCACACTTCCACAGCTGCTGTTGGAGTGGCTGTCCTGTTACTTTGGGTCTGTGAGTGATCACTGTCTATGTGAACGTGCACAAAACCAGGCTCGGATCTCATGCCATATCGGTACACTGGCCCTGCTTCAGCCACCGCTCAGGCGCCGGCGTTTGGCCCATGGGTGGTTCCTGCAGACCACGGCCCTCCGAGGGGCTCCACCACTTTCTGTTTATAGCCGCGGGACACTTCTCATGTGGGATCTGGGACGGCCGCGATGCACCGCCACTGCGGAGCTTCCCATGTCTCCGAAACGGCAGCCCCGCCCATGTGCTGATGGCCCCGATTTACACCCCACCCGAAAGAGATAAATAAACAGTGAAATAAACAGAACTGACAGTTGCTGTTCGGGCTTGGCTTTGGGAGTGAGAGCTCCGGGTAACGTTACATCACCCCACAGGACACTCAAGCAGCCAGAGGCTTTACTCACAGGTAGCGGGAGTTGCTGGCCCTTCTGGGAACGCATGGAGAGGGTGGACAGACCTAGAGATGAGATTCAGTTGCTTTTGTTTTCTGTGCGTTTTCTAGCATTCTGACCATCGGAATGACTGCTTTGGAAGAGATGAGCAAACATGTTGTGCCGGCACCGACCTGATGACCTCACGCGACCTCACCTTTCCCCGTCTCCAGCCGTGACGTTCAGCCGGTGATAACTGTCCCACTGCAGGCTCAAAATCTCCATGAGCGGCTGTTCTGCAAAACATTATTCATCTTAAGATTCACCAAGGGCATCCTGCATTCAATTGGTATTAATTCAAGTAACTATTAATTTGTGAACTGCTTCATATTGTTATTATCTTTTTTTCTCTGCTGGCTCCTCGCTGGAGACAGTGTGTTTCTCTAGAACAGAAATAGCTCCCTCAGTCTGAATTCTTTGCGGCATGTGTAGCGCTCCCTCTTCTGGGCATTCAGGGAACAACATTGAGTTAATTACACGTGATATTTTATACTGCATTATGCTGAAAACAGTAACTGGTGAATCATTTGATCAGTCTCCATTTACGGAAGTCTTCCACCTTTAAAACTGAAATTTCATTTTTACAACTGGGGGAATCCGATTACACAATAAGTAGTTAATGTGGCCTGCCATCTTTAGAGTAATCGTTCCTATTCTTCACTCTCAGCCCTGCCAGATAAAGGGCACCTCTGGGACAGTGATGACGTTGAGAGCAAAAGCTGCCAAGAACATCAGCAGAAATTAGCTGAACAGCAACTCTGGCTTTTCACTGCAGTGATAGCAGAGTACAAATGCTGCTCGAAACCAGTACATCCAGTAAGGAAAAGGTCAATCAAACATGGCAGACAGCTGAACAAAGCTGGTGTGTTTACATGAAGCAGGTTTAAATTAAGGAAAGGATTATGGATGGATGGATGGCTGAAAGGAAAGGTTTATTATTTATCATAAAGGACCAGGCACACCTGTAATGTCACATATATTTGAACGTTTAGGTTCATAGTCCATCAGTGTCAGCCAATCACTGCGCAGCTGTTGCTTATCAATTGAAAGGACCCTGTTATTTATAGATACTGAAACTTCGGATCACTCAACAAAACTACAATGAGACATAAACCTCCGTAATAAGAGAAAAGGTTTGAACAGGGCCCACTAATTCCCAGTGACCAGGTCAACCGTCAGCAAATGTCTAGTGACAGATCATAATGTAAATGCAAAAGGTCTTCGGAACCTTTGATCTTCAGAGCAGGAAATGTTTACATGCGTAGATGACTTCAGTTCCGCAAAGCATTCCTTAGAATCTGCTGTGCCAGCTACAGCACGGAAACACACCGACGCCCTTAAATCATATCTTCCTGTGGCAGTGCTTATCTTAAACTACAGTGCAATTAGTCAGCCAATGAACTATTTTCCACTGTTCCTGACTGCTGGCGATATCCGCTGGATGATTTGCCGCTTTAATATCTTCTGAACCATTGCTGATGTCTCTGACATGTACTTACATATAACATACTCCTATTTAGAGACACTTTTGTGAGGCAGAAGTGAGACAAATAACACTGCAGATATATGTTCTGTTGAGGAGTTAACTAAGCATAAGTGCACCTAGCTTCCAGTGAACACCCAGTGTAACAGCACTGGAGCAAGAGCTGCACAGCAACATCTAACAAAGCAAGAACCTAATAAGATATTCAAGGACCAGAAGTGCAACATAAGAACATTCAGGGAATGTTCTTCATCCAGCAAATTTAAATAATCTTTGGTTTATTTAATTTTTAACCTGCTTTTATAAGGTGATAGTCCATCCATCCATCCATCCATCCATTTTCCAACCCGCTTATCCTACTGGGCCGCGGGGGGTCCGGAGCCTATCCCAGAAGCAATGGGCATGAGGCAGGGAACAACCCTGGACGGGGGGCCAGCCCATC
>JAODJW010000135.1:12442752-12460387 GCA_026777045.1 Hyperopisus bebe | reverse complement strand
CTATCTATGGCTCAGTCACGTACTGATTCCACCTGATTGATACTATGTTTGTGTCCCCTGCTTTTTTTTGTGTTTGCTGGTAGCTAGAGGTGACAGCAAAGGGAGGGTCAAATACTCTCCTGCGCATTGGGATGTTTGTCGTGGTATGCAGGTCAGGCCTTCCCTGTTCCTGAGCACGCATGAAATCGGTATGTGGTAAATTTTAATCTGTTTTGCCCAGGGACAGGGGAGGGGCTTGTTTTGCATCGCCAGTGAGACCTGAGGGTTCGGCATGTCGAACATAAAGCTAGACGGTGCAGAAGAATCTCAGGTCCTGGGAACTTTTTGGTCATCACGTGCCGGGCTAAGGCCTGGCAGATGTGGCCCGATGGGAAATGGAGATTCTGGAAGTAGAAAAAGGCAGTAAACCTTCTGCGTGCAGGATGCACTGCAATGTGAGCTTGAACTTCCTAAGTGATGGAGATATTTTTGTACATTTGCATGAGTTCAAATACCTTGCATATTTCTTTCGCTAATCAAGAGCAGACAAGCATGAGAATTAATCAAGTTCTGTGGGACCTTTGTGCGGCTGCATGTCTTCCTCCTGCAACCTTTTACCTGCTTTTCTCAATCTCTCGGCACTAATATGCACACCATTAACTTGATTCTCTTGATACGCCCACGGGGTTGGTCACTCTCTTGGTCCTTGTAGGAACTCTATGGGTATGGCTGTATTGTCATTACTGTGTGCGGTGTGCTTCCAACAAGAGAGCACGGTTGTACTTTGGATGGGGTGTGTGCTCTGCCTGACCCCAACACTCCCCACCCCGTTTGACGAACATTTCATTAATCCGGGTGTGGACTGTTGACTATCGCCTTTCAACAGTTCTGGTTTCTCCTTGTTAAATGACAACAACTTGGTTGTGTTTTGCAAAGCACTGAGATAGCGGCAGCTTCTGTGCTGACTCACAGCACGGGTGGTAGAAGTGCTAAGCTTGTAGTCTTATCCCAGAAGATAAGACATCTTGGTGAATGGAGTGGCAGCTGAAGTCGGTCGAATTTTGGCTTTCCGTTGGTTTGAATATCCAAGTAATGCGCATTGTGGATGCTTTACAATGAAGTTCTGCCATCCCAGCTATGCAAATACAACACACTGAAGGGGACATTAAATACAATAAAGGAATTCTTTATTGTCCTTCAAGCACAGCTTTCTGAGGTTGTGCACAGGAAGTGACATCACTGCTGGCTTATTCCACCCTGTCCCTGAAATCCACAGCATAGCAAACAGAGCACAGTTAGAATTTTGTGACTCCTCCTGCTTTCCCAGATAGATTTGAATGATTGTTTTTCGTGTCGGAAAAACCGAGGTTTGTTTCAAAGCCCGACCCCCCCGTTCCGAGTCGCACATGTATGGTCTTTCGTGTTTCTTTATGACTGCACGCGAGAGATGACATCAGTGTCTGTGTTGTATTCACTTAGCCGATGCTCTTGCTCGGCATGATGGGTAGACTTGCAAAAACAATTTGGGCTTTGTTGTCATTCCTCCCTGGGCTAAGTGACCTCACAGCGTCAGTGTTAAGGTTACCTAAGGGAGTATGTATTTGTGTTTACTCTCAGTATTTGTGTGGCAAAATCGGTGTCATCCAAATTGCAGGCTGAAGTACTGTCTCAGAAGTCAAGTCTATGTTTAACTATAGAGGTGATTCACTGGTTGTTACTGATAGCGGTCTTGACTTCACCCTAGAGGGTGGTGGAGAGAAAAGGGATCCCCATTAGCCTGATGACCGGTGGTTGGCAGTTCATGGTCGTTTACACCCCCAGCTGTCCGGCGATCACGCTGTGTTGACCTTTCCTCAGCCAGCCAATGTTCTCTTGGGTTCTGGACATTTGGCCGAATCATGCCGGGCGCTCGCTATGCGAGGGATGTGACTGCTGCACAACTGGAAGGGTTTCAGTAGCTCCAGCCTTTCTAGGAACCCTCAAATTACCCATTGTCTCTGATGTGGGGAAACTGTCCCCAGTGCTCCAAGCCTTTGGTGCATTTCAGGCAGAAATTTGACGCTTGCTTATTAAAAACTTTAATGTTGTACTTTAAGTTATTTACATGTTAGCATAAAAGTCTACCTGGGTTCTGCCAACCTTGGTTAATCATTGCTATTAAAGATCACACCCTGTTTTTCCGATCCATGTGTGTTTAATCAGGTTATCGGCAAAAGCTTGATTCAGGTTACGGTTGTTAATTTGTTTGCCTAACAAATAAGTACTAAAAAGACCTGGCTTGTGTTTAAAGCCTACGTGCTGGCATCATTTACTCAAGACATATGAGTCTTGTCTTTGTGGATGTGACGCTGCTTGCTTTCAGTAAGTCTACCTCACCGTGCAGTACACCCTTTGTGGACCGTAATCAAGGAGGTTGTATCAGGAAAATGATCTGTATAGCGGTGTTTGAACTTGAGTTGGTTGTGTGATGTTTAGTGGCTAAAAGTCAGGAGTGCAGGACTGCTTTTCCTAAACTCAGTAAAAATAGCATGAATCTGCATGTGGATGGGTTACACACTGGGTTGGTATGACTAAGAAATAAGAGATCTTCCCCTTGGCTCATGTAGTGATTATTGCCTTGGCCAATTTAAAATGTGCTGTGGTCCACACTTCGTAGGGTAAATATTTTTCAGTAAGTACTGATGTGTCTGCTTGGGTGTGAAGGTTGCTCTGGGGTGCCGCTTGTTAGATTTGACCCTTTTGATCATAATGTCCTCTAGACGATCCTCTAGAGATGAGGGGAAGGGAGCAACTATCAGGGAAAGGGTGAGATTTCTGGACGTGTCTTTTTTTTTTTTTCTGGATGATTTGGCTGATTAATTACATGTGGCGCATAATGTAGAGATTGTAGTCTACCTCTTTGTGGTCCAAAACTACTGCTGGACTAAGTGCTAGGTGCTGGGTCATACTCAGCAGTTATACCCTGTAATGGCAGAGTGAAGCTGTGTTTTTCCCTGATGGCTTTAGCTGAACTTGAATCACCGGCAGAAGGTGTGGGGTGATGAGATGGGGAGGAATGTCAGGCCCAGCTGTTAGTGTACATATGAGCTAGCCGAGTTGACACCTGGCAGTCTGACATGCCGTGTGTCAAAGATCGGCACTGTCCTTTGGTCATTCACTCCATCCCTGTAAATCGTCTGGGGTTTGTTTTCTGTGAGAACCTACTTGTACAGTCTGCACATAGTATAATTTTGGGTTACATATGTACAATATATATATATATATTTTTTTTAAGTATACTGGTATAGCAGATATGCTCCTTGGATTGTGATTGGTGCCAAGGTGCGGCATGTACCACACACAGTCATTGGCTAAATGGTGTAGCATCTTATCTGCAATAGCCTCCTCTCTGCGGCTCCTTCCGCTAATCTCTCCAGTGGCACCCGTAATCATAAGCTGGGATTGGAGCAGACAGCTGTTTGTGCAGATTGCACTGCACACTAAACAGATATGCAGTGGATGCTGATCTCTTCCATGATGGCATTTGTATGTGTGCCTACGGATCTAGCCCATAATTTCAATGGATGGAAAAGGAGTAACAGATTTCATAACAGCGGCCATTCGTAATAAACCTAGTTGAACCTTCTCATGAGTACTGTGAAAGATAATGGCCAGCAGTGGTGCTTTGGGGTTTCCTGTCATGGTCGTCAACTCTTGCCCGTCGGTCCTTGGTGAGGTGAAGGTGAAGAATTAAGTTTACCACGGCTTTTACAAAAGCGGCCCCCTTCACCTCCACCACCACCACAGCCCTTATAGGCACTCCAGTTTCTACTTTCCCCAGTTCAAGTGTGACAAAGTGCGTTTTCCTGCCTCAGGGGCCCAGATGTAGCAGCCAGTGTGTTGAAGGAAGTGTGTTGTGTTTTTTGCCGCTTGGCTGATCAGAGAATATCCACCCTGCAGCCTCGCTGTTTTTAGCCGGGTCTTCTCTGCCTCCGAAATACGTTTGTGAGATCCTCATATTCACATCATTCGTTTACTTCTTTGGTCTAAATTTATTCTTCTTGGTTGGCCTATCAGCACTCTCTCATATGTAAGGGTTTGCTTTGGGGCAGTGTTCTAGTATTTGAATGGTAGTCATCTTAGAAAGGCCACTTTTTCAACTTTGGGGGTGCTGGTAGTTCCATAGCCTGGATTAGGCCGGGTGTGAAAGTCTGCCTTCTCTCGCTGTGCAAGCTTGTCTTGTTTTTTACGGTGATCCTCTCACCTCGCATCCACACACGCAATGTCCCCCGGCAGACCTGCCAGTGCCTGTTCTTCACCTGGAACATCAGGTTGAGTTACCCGTAATCCTCCTGTGCAGGAAGCACTGAGTCATCAAGCTTTGCCGAGGAAGCAAAATGTTGAGCATAGACATCAGGGGTTTTAGTTACCATCAACTATGTTAAAACCTGCCCTTCACCAGCGTCGTTCCAAATGCTGGCGGGTATAAAACCCACCATTTGTGGCCCGGCAGTGCAACCACTTCCTGATTGATACAGCAGGGGAAATACCAAGCAGTTTGGGCGTTCATGGCTTCTTTGCGTGCTAGTGAAGCAGTGGGTGTGGCTTTTTGGAGCACGCATAGGTAATCAGGATCTGGGTGGCTGAGAACCAGCTGTGACTCTCGAGTGGCGCTTTCTCCTCTCGTATCAAGTAGGGTTGGGTGATGCAAACAAAATATCGACTTATCGTCATATTACATTACAAATGATAAAATTAAAAACTTCAATAAGGACAACGTTGGTCGAGTTACCAGAGCATGCTACGTGCTGGTGTTTCAAATTTGAGCTTTCCATGTGCTGAGTTAAGTGTAATTTGGGTAGGTTCTCATAATTTTCCGTCACGTGTGGGTGCAGCATGAAATGTAATGTGACTTCATTCATTCTCTTCTGCTCCTACTGTTCCGGTTTGGTGTATCGGTGAGGCTGAATGCCAGGAGACTCTCTCCTTTCTCGTTTGCGCACACTGCTTTATTGTACTGATAACAAAGGAAGCTGGTAAAAGTGCGTATGATAACTAGTCTTTAGAGTAAAGGCAGGAAGACCAGTTTTATTTTACATTATCAAGTATTTTATTTACCAGCTGTATTTTCCCCTGTTTATTTGCATTGTATTAGATACTAAATAATCTATAGAGGTTTTAAAGTATACAGGAGGATGGGTGTAGGTTATATGCAAATACGACACCAATTTATATGAGAATTGTGCATCCATGGATTCTTGGAGCCAGTTCCCTGTGGATACTGAGGGTAATCTGTATTGTGGAAGTGATACGCACTGCCTTAGTGGAAATGTTGGTGAAGAAAACATCTCAGCAGCCACAACATCTTAAGATACTGATGGTGTAGTTGTACTTTACCAGCTTAAAGTCCGACAGGCCGGACTCGTGCTGTGAACTGTAAACTCTGCCAAAAACTTGCCAACTAACGTATTTCACCACGTGAAGCATTACCTCAGACACCAGTATTTATGATTTTTTTTTCCAACCTGAAGAAATGCAAGACAAGCTGTGTCCCGTAATGGTTACAAAACGGGAAACAGGGTTTTATTTTTCAATATGGGTGGCAACAAAGCGTTTTCTGGTTTCTCCCAAACTGGGTACGTGTGTTGTTTTTGCACAAGTACATTGTAATGCTTTTCTAAGGGGCCTTGCGTAGGCACCCAACAGCCAAAGCTATTTCTCCCAAACTGGATAAAAGTGCCATTTGTGAAAGTACTTTGTAATAGAGGTGTGACTATGGACAGGACTGGACATCAACTGGTGACCTTTTCATCACAGACACTGAGGCTTACCCCCGCCTCCCCACCCCCCACTGTATTATGGGAGATGACCTCTGAGTGTCCAGCTTCATCAACTCGCTGAGCTTATGCTCCTCCATAGGTACTGAAACTCCACATTTTTGTATGTTTTCAGAGCTTTTTGACAAAATGGTGGGAAACTTTGTTGACCAGTAGAGTCCTTTGGGATGTTACCTGAACACAGTGGTACTTTGAACTTTGTTGAACTTCATGGCAGTCAGCAGTGTAAGTCAATAGTGCCGTGCCGTCATGTCAGGTAGTCTGTAATTCTGTGCCTATAATTCTTGTCTGTTTTAATTCTGAAGGTCTCCATTTGAAGTACAGTATGTCATGTGTGGATGTCCTACCACAATATTTACTTGCACTTTCTACACAATGTTGTAAAACATCTTGCTGAAATGAATCATCTGAGATAATTACTTCTTAATTGCTTAGCTTGCGCAAGAATCTCATGTTGTGTAGATGTCAGTAGTACTAATGGTTTTTGATTTCTTTTTTTTTGGTTCATGACTTCATTTTGGTTCATGCTTTGCTTCCTTCCAAAGTTTTCGCAAAAACCGCTTTCGTACCCTGGCCCCGTTACCCTCAACCCCTAATCCCCTGGCAGCTGTTTCTGTTCTTAGCCTGAGATGGTAACCGCTTGTTGGTAACCTTGTCACCTGTCTTTTTACTGTTTTTGCATGTGTAATAAGTATGGTCTGTACCTTTAGACTGAGTATGAGTACTGATGCTCGCTCATTGCTACTCATCAGTATGAGTACTGATACCGCACCGCTATTTTATATGTACAATTTAGAAAATTATAAAAGAGACTGATGCTTGGAGGAAAACTCTTAACTCCACTCAATATCTACTATATGCCTCGTAACTTGGAATGAAGTAGGATTTCTATAGAAGAGATGGCAATACCGTCCATCACCATAACCGCTTAATCCCAACTGGGGTCGTGGGGGGAGCCTATCCCAGGAACAAGGGGCGCGGGTGGGAACCAACCCTGGGCAGGCGCCAACACACCCACACAGGGCCAATTTAGACTCGCTAATCAACCTGCCCCGCATGCTTTTGGACTGTGGGAGGAAACCGGAGCCCCCAGCAGAAACCCATGTGAACAGCATGCAAATTCCACACAGAAATACACCCAACCTGGGACCGAACCCAGGACCTTCTCACTGTGAAGCAGCAGCGCCAACCTCCGTGCCACCCCGAGATGGCAATACCATCTTATACAATCAAATACAGTCTTGTGTTTAGTTACACCTGATAGTCATGTCTGCCGTCCACAGTAAATAATATAGGTCATCAGCAGCTGCATTGCTTAGTGTAATAGATACAGGAGAATGGGCAGCAGCACCAGCTGTGTGGGGACCTGCTGTCCATATACAACCGTCCATTTTCTGAAACCGGTTCGGGTCATGGAGGGGTCTGGAGCCTATAGGCACAAAGCAGGGAACAACCCAGGACGGGGTGCCAACCCAGGACGGGGTGCCAACCCAGTGCAGGGCTCACTGACACCGCAAGGCTGCATAGAACAAAGGGTTCAGATCTCAGAGATGTTTGGAACTGCTTTGCCTATAGCGCAACCCGCTGGCAAGTGATACTCATCTATCCACTGTGTAGGTAATCTAATGATAGACATTGGACAGATACTGCTGCTCCAGATGTAACTGGCAAAGCTGATAGCACTTATTTCACGCATTAAGCTGCTGACGAAGTCATGCTTCCTTGTTAGGGCAGCATCTGTAATATGGGTACGACTGTACTCGGGCTCCGACACGTTCACGTGGTGGTGAACTCCGCCGTCATTAATGGCCGCCGTGCAAGTGTTTGCTGGGCAGTGGGTTATTGCACAGTGCTGCTGGTCGCAGTCGCATTGCACATTACCCCTCCACATCCGCGGGGGTTACGTTCCGAAGATGCCCGCGAATCGAAAAATTCGTGAAAAATACTTGGGGGAACACCTTATCTCAACCCATATCAGTCTGTTAGCCTGAACATTGAAGTCTATTTACCACCAATTTTCCATCAGTACTGTACGTTACACTTTAGATGTTAAATTGCCTTGTCAATTCTTATCTAGACATATCTGGTTAATATACAAACCATTCAAGTTATATCCCAGTAAGTACGAAGTTACTGCTGTTCGCAGTGGGGGCACTGCGTTCTGGACCCATTATTACAAAACGTAAAATTAACGGCACTGTAAGATTTAAGTAGAAACGTGAGATTCCGCGGTCACAAAGACAGCTAAGGGAGTAATGCTGATTTCCGAGACAAAAAATGCGCGGCTTACCCAATTTAATACGACACTAACATGATTTTATGTGTTCTGAATCATTTTCAGTGCTGTTTTTGGCTGCTGCGGCGTCTGCATGCTCCAGAAATATTCCCGTATAATTGTTCACAGCCAATTCGCGAATGACCGAAACCGTGAACGTGAAGGGGTTACTGCACTCTTTGTTACGTTTAATTATTCGTCTGCTAATTGAGTTGAATGGGGAGTTGAGGTACCTGAATTAAACAATGACCTGTAGTGGCTCAAGATACCCGGTACAGGTTTCCTATTTATTTATTTATTTATTTACTTTTGAAGCTGCTTGCCCATGCGTGTATGTTATCGCCTGGGAGATGGGTGCTGCATCTCATCTGCTTGCTGTGCTTTTCTGTGCTGTTTACTTTGCAAGCAGCAGGTTGCACAAGCTGAGGTTCGAGGATGTTTCAGTTTTGCTCAACGTTTGTGTAGGGTGTGACCACAGGACCGCGTTCTGTTTTTGGGTAGCGGCGTGGCAGTGAGGCTGTTGGGCAGGAATTTCTTAAATAGTTTTGATTGGAGGCCCCCCTGGGGGTGCTATAGTTTTGCCTCACGGGCCCCCAGGGTTCCTTGGAGGGGGTATGGTGACCAAATGTGTTCCATGAGTCCTGCTTCACGTAATCTGGTGTGATCTCGCACCTGTCACACGACCTGTTTCTTTCCCCAGTCCGCCTCCTAGAAGTCGGTACAGAAGGGCCAGTCTGCCATCTTGGTGCAGGCGTGTCGGTGTGACTCATCCTCTTCACAGGACAAAGGGCACAGGGGCACCCAAGGGCTCCTCGTCTGGGGGTCTGCGTCATCCGGGAACAGTCAGCATGAAGCCCGTTAATCCGCGGAGAAAATGCGAGCTGTGTCTGACAGGTGGATGGGAAGATGGCATCACATTCTGTGGGCTGAGTTTTTCCCATTTCATGCATTTTTCCTAGACCTGCACTAAATATTGAAATGGCTGGATTAGGGCTGTTAAAGTAACTGGGATTTATGCTGTAAAATTTCAGTATTAGGGCTCGCTGTGATATTTTAATTTTCTCTTGTAAAGCATTTTGCTTGCATTGGTGTTTCATACATGTGTCCTTTAATCGAAGGTCATCATCTTGGTCATGTGGTGTTTGGTGGTAGATGGCTACAGATAAATGTTGGTAATGGCATATGATAAGATATTTTATTAATCCCCCTGGTGTTATTCTCTTTACGCCTCCCCCAACTAGCTAACTGTAGGTGAGAGCAGGCTGTCTGTGAAGGGCAGCTTCCCATTGCAGCGCCCAGGGAGCGGGGGGGTTAAGGGCCTTGCTCAAGGAGCCACAGATGTGCTGAGGCTGGGTTTGAACCAGCAACCTTCTGATTGACCACACGCTGCCCCCAATGAGGGGTTTCCAGGGGCAGGTGCTGGCAAAGCCAGCCCTTGGCTATACTTAGCATCCAGATCTTGTGGTGGAGATTCTGCAGTGGGCTGGATGTGCAAAAAAAAACAAAAGAAATTGCAAAACAAACAAAAATGATGTGTTTGATTTCTCAGTGTTTCTTTTATTTTCTTAATATTTTTGGATTTTTTGTATTTCTTTTCTTTTACTTATTTGCAGGCTGCTCTGTGGTTCATTATGGAATCCTGTGCAGCCTCTCTGCTACCCTTTCGCCCCCTGCCTGTCGGCTGTGAAATCTCATCCTCAGAAAAAGTCCCGTTAGCCTGTAAAAGTAAACGACAACTTAGAGTTTTCTCTGATGGGGAGTGGAAAGATCAAAGGGCATATCGTTCAGGATTTGGTAGGTCTTTATAATGCTGACTGATGCAGGTTAACACCCACTTTAAACATTACACCGTCATTTTGCCATTTTCCCTGTAGCTGTTTTCTGCTTGTGGTGATGAACCTGTTTCTGAACTCTTTGCAAGTACCAGCAGTCTTTTCTGTAGTGTCCGCTTTGAGTACACAGAGATACAGTTTCACTCCCCTCTTGGCTGGACTGGTTCAAGAAAGTAGATGCTGTTTGGTGTGACTAATCGGTTCACTTGTGTGTGTGTGTGTGTGTGTGTGTGTGTGTGTGTGTGTGTGCAATGTTGTGAAAGGAAGTTCATCGTGGCCACCTCCGTCCCTTGTGTTTTGCATCTCTCTTTCTGTTCAGTGGCTTGGCAGGCTACACTCTCAGCCTCTGCTTGTCCAGTGGGGACTTCCTGATAGGTGTGATGTCACTTCCTGCATTTCCTTATGCCACTGCACATTCAAGTCAAGTCATATTCAACACTCAGCATACTGTGGCACGAAATAAGATTTCCTGAAGATCGCGGTGCTACATACTTGCATAAAATGTAGAGAGACAGGTTTGACAACTTTTTCCACACAATGTAAATGCATTACGAATTGTTAGAATGTGTAGAATTTAGGCAATAGTGAAGGCAGCAGAATTTCTGGTTCCGACTTTACCGATTTGCCTTTCCATGGAGAATGAGTGGGAATCCCAGCAAGTAACACGAGCCCAGAAATGACATCCGTTTCAGTGTCTAAAACGAGGCAAAGTTTGCAGACTACCATTGCCGTATTTCCACATTAATGAATAAGCTGAAAGAGGGTGTAGGAAATGGACGGGGTCTTTATGCTCCCTTATGCTCACCGACTCATAGGCGTGTCCTTGTTTATAAAAAGGTCTATAATGGATCCCTACTTATGTCTGATTGAAAATGCTGCACCAATGTGGTTCCTAGGAAAAAGTCTGTTAGAGACAGAAGTGATGCAATGTGTTTTGGCATAATAAAGCACTTTAAAAATGGGACTTCTACTGTACCTTCTGCCTGAGGCTGAGCAAGTGTGTGTTATGGTGTTAATAGAGGATAAACGCACTGGAATACATCTAGGTTTGCAATAAAAGGATGAAGATAGACCTGACAACCCCTCCCTCCCTCCTTTTCTCCTTCCCTCCTTCTTTCTCGGCAGGCTTTCACCTCATCCCGCGTCTCTCCTCCATCGTTCCCGAGAGTTGCCTGCTCATCGTGGTGGGGCTGTTGGTGGGTGGACTCATGAAGCTGGTTGGTGCAGCTCCCCCAGAGCTTCAGTCGGATGTCTTCTTCTTCTACCTGTTGCCACCCATCATCCTTGATGCCGGTTACTTCTTGCCCATCCGGCCCTTCTCGGAGAACCTGGGCACCATCCTGATGTTCGCCGTGGTGGGCACGCTCTGGAACTCCTTCTTCATCGGGGGCCTGCTGTACGCCGTCTGCCAAATAGAAGGCACAGACCTTAATTCCATCGGCCTGCTGCCCTGCTTCCTCTTCGGCTCCGTCATCTCTGCCGTGGACCCAGTGGCGGTGCTGGCCGTCTTCGAGGAGATCCACATCAACGAGCTCCTGCACATCCTGGTGTTCGGGGAGTCACTGCTCAACGACGCAGTCACCGTTGTGAGTAGGCGCTCAGAACCCCCCCCTCCCCTGTCCCCAGGATGTCTGTGTCTGCCTCATAGTGATCTGCTGAACCTCAACCCCTGAGATCCCACTCCAAACACAAGAAATGATTAATAAGACTAGACAAAGCCCTACATTCCCACTCCCTACCCCTTACCAGAGGTGGAAAGTTCAGGTCCAGAAAGTACAAATCCAGACCAAGGTTTTGTTTCAACCTATCTGCTGAGTACTCTGTGACTGTGACTCTTTATACCCAACCGACTGGTTGAAGCAAAATCTTGGTCTGGATTTGTACTTTCTGGACCTGAACTTTCCATCTGCCCCTTAAATATTAGAAATGCACCTTTCTCTCAATTCCTGATGACTCCTCCACACTCCACTAAACTCCGTTAACTCTACCAACCTGTGCATTTGTTGTCTGTTCTCAAAAAAACTACTTTATGATTGGCTGGAATTGCATTAGTTTCTATAATGCGATCAGATCACGAGTACTATCAAGCATTGTTCCTTATCGATAGTTTAGTTTGTCAAAGTTTCTTATTTAAGTTTTATACCAATGTTATGTCTTTTTATATTAGCGATCAGTGATCAGCTCCAAAGCCGCTGACTGGGGTTTCCCTACCGGTAACTAATGTATTTTTGCCCAATATTACAAATTCCCAACATAACCTGCTAACTTCTGAGCCACTTGCTGAGGTGGGAGGTTGATACTGGCAGTGAAACTTTTTGCCTTAGCGACATTGTATATATATATATATGTATGTGTGTGTATGTATATGTTTGTGTATGTATATGTGTATATATATGTATGTATGTATGTATGTATGTGTGTGTGTGTATGTATATGTGTGTGTATGTATATGTGTATATATATGTATGTATGTATGTGTGTATATGTATGTGTATATAAAAATATGACCCCTCAACTCACCTATGCAAACTGACTGTTCTCCTGCGTCAGAGTTCCTCTTTCGGTTTGTTTGTTTGCATTTCGTCTGCCAGCTGCTGGGTGTGGTGAAGCTATGTGCGGGGGGGATTGTGGATCTACAGAATGCGTCGAAGCAGGGAAGCTCTGCAGTGGCGCGCGGGGGGGGGGGGGGGTGTACCTGGGACTGATTCCAGCTTTAGTGTTATGCAGTGCCTCTGCATCATCGTTGAAGAGCCGGCTCTGATCCCAACTACCTCGACCTCTTCTGCAGGCTTGGGCAGGCCCCCGAAAGTTCTAGAGCAGAGATGACAAGGGAGAGAATGCTGCATGGTCCAGAGAGAGAAGGCCATGTCCTGACACTGGCTGGGGAGAATGGTCCTGAAGGACAGTTACATTTCTGGGGTTTGTTAAACCCTTAATGGTCTAAAAAACATTCCTGTACAAGAACTTGTTTGAACCAACTCAGGATTAGCTAGACCCAGTCTTATTGATGTTCTGCAGTGATACCTTCCCCTCACAGCATGAAGGACATCTATGCTAATAATAGTGTCTCTGTATGGTCATCAAGATGTGTAAACGGCTTAATGGCAAGGGTGAGTCACACCCGTTCGGGGATGAGTCACGCTCACAGGTGCCCACAAGGCGGGGGGTTTCTGCATTCCTGCACAAGCACGCTCTTGCACACACACACTCAGCTGTGTCTCTTCGCTGAGCCATTCTGGGGATCTCACTGTCCCCGTCTGTCTCCTCACGCCGTGCCTGAGCCCTGTTTGCACACAGCACTCTTTCTGTAGCAGAGGACTGTGCACAGTCGGACCGTTCCGGGCCCGAATAACTCAGAGATAAAGGAGAGGGATAATAAATGGCTCTTACAGGGCACTGCAGATGTGTGATTGTGTGAAAGAGATTGTTAGCCAGTCAGTTACAGTGTGAATGACACCCCAAGGAGCTCTCTGGCTGATTTCCGGAACTCAGACAGCAACAAGCAGCCTAGAGAAGAAGCTAAGAAGCCAGTATATCGGTTAATGGCTGATATTCGTTAAAAGCCAAGTCGTAGACCCAATCTGTCAGTCTTGGTTGATATTGCGAGCTAGTATGTAAACTTCATCAATATTCAAAGTTAGCAGCACCAGAACTAAAGATATAACTACGAAAATAATGGAGACAATTGGAAAAATCAGAGATCGGTCATTTTCTGTAGTGGAGGACTAGGGATTGTTGGCTCATTCATCACTTAGAAGAGGTCTCAGATTACCGGCCTTACTAAATGTGGCCGGGAAATTGGTCTTTTGTTTTCCAAAGAGAATGAAAAATTATATAATGTCAATCTGCCAATCAGTGCCAGTAAGTAGGCAACCCCCACCCACCTCCCCACCCCCACCCCCAGTTTGGAAACTTTCCATGGGAATCGACAGGAATTTATGGGAATTAATGGGAAAACTCCCAGAGTTTTGCAATCCCAGAATTGTTGGTCGCTTAGTTTTGAGTGGATGGATGGATGGGTGACTCCCTTCTCGTCCCTTTCTCCCCAGGTCCTGTACCACCTGTTTGAGGAGTACTCAGGATTGGGCAAGGTCGCATTCCTGGACGTCTTTCTTGGCATAGTCTGCTTCCTGGTGGTGTCCCTGGGTGGCGTGCTGGTGGGGGCTTTCTACGGCATCCTGGCTGCCTTCACCTCCCGCTTCACCTCGCATACTCGTGTCATCGAGCCGCTCTTTGTCTTCGTCTACAGCTACATGTCTTACCTGTCTGCCGAGGTCTTCCACCTGTCCGGCATCATGGCGTAAGCTCCTAGACGTTTGTCCATCTCTCCCTTCGTCCGCGTTTTCGTCCAGGATGTCAGATACTGTCTCCTCAGATTGTGTTGTTTCCACATTGTGGAAACTCCAGTTTTAGAAAGAAATGAACAAGATGGGAAAATGTTCCTCGAGTTTGCAGGACTCTGTGGCTCAGACATAGTTTAGCTTCTGCAGCCAAGTGGTTCATTAACAGAGTGATGCCTCTGCACGATGCTCAAGCCTGTGTTTTGGTTTGTTGTGTCTGGATCAGCTCATAGAAGCAGGGCATGATTTGGGCATGGTAGGCTCCTCATGGCTCTTGTTTGATCCACTCAGGGGTTTGTGTCCAGTGTCATTCTCCTATGGGGAGCAAGTGGAATCATAACAGATGTCAGCAAGCAGGCGATCAGATGTGGTCTTGAGTTGTGAAGGATTTGTGGTCGGAGTCAGTATAAAATATGGCTTTGGTAAAATTGTGACCCCACTAATGCTGAAGGTTTTGCTTCACGTATTCCAGATAAGCCTGTGCACTTCTGAAGGATGGTCCTGATCAGAGGTTCTCTTTTGTTCCCCTTGTGTCCGTGTTGATGTCGCCCACCAGGCTGATCGCTTGTGGCGCCATCATGCGCCCCTATGTGGAGGCTAACATCTCCCACAAGTCACATACCACCACCAAGTACTTCCTGAAGATGTGGAGCAGCGTGAGCGAGACGCTCATCTTCATCTTCCTCGGTGTCTCCACGGTGGCTGGGCTTCACGCGTGGAACTGGACCTTCGTCACAGTCACCATCATCCTCTGCCTCGTGGCTCGTGTGCTTGGTGAGAACCCGCCCCTAACACAACCTGACCCCTGGGCTGTTCGTCAGTGATGTGTCTGTAAGGATGATGAAGTACTTCGGACCAGGTGTTTGGGTGTCCTGGACATTCTGGGGAATAGAGTACTGAGGGTAGCGACATGATTCATTTATTCATTTAACCTGTGCATTATCAGAGGCATAGTGACAGGACAGGACAGGGCAGGCAATTGCCTGGGGCTCTAAGCTGGGAGAGCGCCCCCCGAAGGTGGCCGATTTACACAGTACATTGCAATGGCAAATCTGCTTTATTCATGCATTCTGTTTTTTCACAAAAGTAAAAAGAGAGGTCATTAAAGGTCATTGTGTTCATTATATTCTCTTTGTTGATATTATTAATTTAGACTTGATGCTAAAATAGTGGTAATAAATTTCACCATGTCGGGGGAGAGGGAGTTGGAGGGGGAG
Source organism: Hyperopisus bebe (assembly GCA_026777045.1). Taxonomy (NCBI): domain Eukaryota; kingdom Metazoa; phylum Chordata; class Actinopteri; order Osteoglossiformes; family Mormyridae; genus Hyperopisus; species Hyperopisus bebe. The sequence continues at coordinate 12,444,928 of JAODJW010000135.1, read as the reverse complement.
GGCCCCATGGAGTAGTTTTTTTTGTTTAGGTCCCCCAGTGTCCCTAGAATCACCTCAGTTTATGGTCCTGTGACTCTTAGCCCCCTTTCATCATCGACACCCAGTGGCGTTTCCTATTGAGGCTTGAGTAGTTTCAGTCTCCAGTCCACCTAGTAGGTGCCCCACCCCCCCCCCCAATCCCCATACCGACACCTTTACCCAGTGTTAGTGTAAAACAGCAGGACTTCATCACTCTCTGACTTGTCTGCCTTTAACTATCCCTTGTTCACACCCGTTTTTTGCTCCCCCAAGGTGTGATTGGCCTCACTTTCGTGATCAACAAGTTCCGCATCGTCAAGCTCACCAACAAAGACCAGTTCATCATAGCCTACGGTGGCCTGCGAGGGGCGATAGCGTTCTCTCTGGGCTACCTCCTGGACGACAAAGAGTTTCCCATGCGGAACATGTTCCTTACCACCATCATTACAGTCGTCTTTTTCACGGTCTTCGTGCAGGTAGGTCTTGTGTGGAACGAATACCCACAATCCTTGTAAAACTCTTCAGGCCGTAGTCACTGTGATGCAGACTCCTTTCAGACAGTTAATTGGAATAGTATGAGTAATTGTGCTTTATTCATCCCCATGGAGAAATTGGGTAGTCTTTGCATAAGTCCCCTTGAGAGAGACACTTGTATATACAGGTTTGAGCAAGTTCAGGGTCAGAGCACAAACTCAGCCAACATCCATTCCCGCTGGAGCCCAGGGTTCTAAGGGTCTTGCACAGACACCCCATGGTAGTAATATTGTTCAGCCAGTCGCTGTGTTTGAACCCGTGACCTTCCGGATACGGCACAGGTCCATAACCCTGACCCTATCCCATTGTGGCATGTGAATTGAGAGATCTTTTGGCAGAGCTGGCAGTAGGAGATCTATGTACTGTGTCCTCCCAAGGCAGATCATTACCCACCTGTTTGCAAACTGGGTTTGTGACTGATAGGTTCAAATCCCAGGAGGAGAGCTGCTCTTGTTTGCTTCAGCAATCTACCAGGATTAAAGGTGTTTCCAGCCCCGGAATCTTCCAGATAAAAGGGTCTCACTTAAAAATGATTAAATCCCCTCTTTAGACCCTTTGAGAAATACTAACTGTCCTACTCTTTGCTGTTAAAAAAAAAAAAAAAAAAAACGATTGGTCATATATACATGATTATGCCACAGAGACAGTAGTGCAGGTTAGAGATGGATCTCTGTATCCTATTCCGGCCTCCCACAGCAAGGACACCTGGATTTGTGATTTACTAAAACATCTCGCAGATACGAGGCAAGATTCTGAGAAAGCGCAGTAGGTAGAAATCCGGGACAATACAAATAGGAGAAATACTTTTTCTGTGTGGCTGGTATTGTCACAAAGGCTAGGCTGAGTGATGAAGCCTCTCTGCCTTTGTTTGCCTCTGTGTGAATAATTCATCTGCACCTTTGGATGCCTAATCATGGTGACTTCGTCACGTGGCCTGTGGCATGGTGGGGTGACCAAGTGCAGAAGGGTCCTCCTGCTATTGGTCATGAAGGTCCACAGCAGACTTTTTACTGAACTTGGCCTCTCGGCATGGTGGCCACGGCTAATGATGTCTTTGTCAAGTTTGATGTTTTGTCATGCCTGTAGTTCTCCAGACTGATTCATCCTGCTGTGTAATCCCCCTTATGCATCAGGGCATGACAATCCGGCCGCTGGTGGACCTCCTGGCCGTGAAGAAGAAGCAGGAGACCAAGCGCTCCATCAACGAGGAGATCCACACGCAGGTAGGTCCTGACCGCGGCCATGGCGATGGACGAAGCGGAACGGTGACTACCCTGACCAGTAGACCCGGTTAGACCTGGCTGGAGCCGCCGTCGGCGTCAGATTCCAGGCGTCAGACGCCTTGCTGGGACTCATCACCATTGACATCTAATCTCTCACTGGGCATCCGGTTCACAAACCTGTTCTCTCCATTATGCTTGCATGGGACTGAGGTACTAGGTGGTGCTGGGTTGTTGTTCTGGCTTACTGGAGTGGTAATTCATCTTCATCCCCCCCCCACGAATACCTGTAATAGTACCCCCTGCTGGTCCCGTGGAGCTGCTGCACTAGGTATTCTGGGGACATAAGCTAGTCAGGGCGCTGGCTGTCTGCACAGTGATAATCTGTCAGGGTAGATGGGACA
>JAODJW010000135.1:12424208-12442652 GCA_026777045.1 Hyperopisus bebe | reverse complement strand
GGGGCCCCCCCCCCCCCCCCCCCCCCCAGGAAGTGACAGCTGACTGCTGTGTTCCGAGCCTCCAGTTGCATGCATGAGTCAGCAGAATTCTGCCACTGTGGCTGTGTGCGGCGTCAAACGTCTGCCTGCGTGTCGGAAGCTGAGGCCTGCAGTCTGCAGCACTGGGTTTCTCTGTCGCAGATTCATGATGCGGATAGAACTGATGAATGACAGCTTGCTCTCTCTCTCTCACTCTCTCTCTCTCTGTTTCTCTCCCTCTCTCTCTCTGTCTCCTGTTGTTCCCAGTTCCTAGACCACCTACTGACAGGCATCGAGGACATCTGTGGGCACTATGGCCACCATCACTGGAAGGACAAGTGGGTCTCTCTTCCTGTATCGTATTTCCAGCAGAAGAATATGCTCATTTATGATGGGGATGGGTAGTCTGTGTGTTTATGTACTGCAGGACAGTTACGTCTGGGATTTTACAGTAATTTTACAGACTGGCTTATGTCTGGGCTGCGGGACATAAAATAAATGTAAAATAATGTTAGCAGGGCCCCCCAGCTGAGCCCCCCCCCAACGCGGAGCTTCTTTAACACAGCCCGCGTGATTACATCAAAGCTGGCAGGCTTTTAATCTCCACAGGATTAGAGGGCTGACTCAACGTCAGTGACAGCCGCCAGTGACATTGCATTTTGACGTGAGAAACCAGGGGGGAGGGTTGTTGTGGTCCGCTATCAGCGTCTTTTGCTTCCTGCATGCCACGCGAGCGGCTCTGTGGCGAGGGGAGCAAGTGTGGAGGATGGTCACACCAATAGTGTCTTGTCCGCAGGCTGAACCGCTTCAACAAGAAGTACGTGAAGAAGTGCCTGATCGCAGGAGAACGGTCCAAGGAGCCTCAGCTCATCGCCTTCTACCACAAGATGGAGATGAAGCAAGCCATCGAGCTGGTGGAGAGCGGTGGCGGCGTCAAGCTACCCTCCGCTGTGCCCTCTACCGTTTCCATGCAGTAAGCCCCGCCCCCAAGCCCCGCCCCCAAACCCAGCTGTTCCCACCTGATCTGCAGAGGGTAGCGATGCTATGTGGTGCTGTTGCTGTGACTAGAGAAACTTAGATCCAGTCAGAAGAGCGTGACGCCTCTGTGGCTACTGTGACAATCAAACCCCAAACCCCGGCTGGTTCACCCTAACAGCTCCCCCCAACTTTTCAGGTGTATGTCGGGTTTGTCTACTTTTAGAACCTTGCAGCTGTATGCACAAGAATTTCCCCCGGGATCAGACAAATGTTCCCAGCTCTAGACCACAGATTACCACAGGCTTCCGCTCGCACAATATAGCCTCTTACAAAAATAGTTCTGAAAATACTTTCCAAAAATAATCTTTCGAGTGTCTGTATTATTTGGTTGGTCGATGACTAAGAGCTTGGCATTTGTTGGGTAAGTGGCAGCTGTTAAACGGTAAATCCTGAGCTCCTAATGAACCATGATGGGTCGTCGAGGTGCTGGAAAGTGCCTCACATGCTGAGTTTCTTCTGGCCCCCCCTCTGCTCTCTTCCACTAAAACCTGCTGATTTCATTAAGCAGGATTTATGGGAAGCTGCACATCTCCTTTGGTTTTTAAGTTGTATTTTGGAGAGACGTCGGCTTGCACTGGAGTTGTGTGCTTCATGTTCTTCTCTCGTTTTCCCAGGAACATCCAACCCAAGAAGTCCAACTCTGACCGCGCTCTGCCCCAGATCTCCAAGAGCCGTGAGGAAGAGATCCGGAAGATCCTGCGGAGCAACCTGCAGAAGACCCGGCAGAGGGTGAGACTCCATTCCTGGGTTCCTTCACTACCCAAAGTAAACTGGGGCTTTAATTGATGTCCGATCGATAGTCAGATTCTTAGGGTGTAGCCACAAAGCTTGAGGTCTTGCGTTGAGGTATACGCTTATTTTTGGTCACTGTATCCGTTTTTGGTTTCTCCCATGTCGTTTGTGCTCATCCGAAAATAGTTGGGAATCTCCTGTCTTGTAGGTCGATTTGATCCCTGCAATGTAGCACAAAGGTTTTAATTTGGTTGACTTCACTTCAAGATACGTGAGATGGTGTGTCCTGGTCCAGACCTGTCCTGCCTGCTCTGACTGGATTGTGCCTTTAGTTACTTGTATGTCAACATCTGACACTTATAAATTTAGGATTGCTGTCTACTCACGGTATCTTTAAAGAACCGACTCAGCTTTGCTGGTGGGTATCCTTCAGATCAACAACAAACCAGCATAGACCTGAAGAAAGTAGTCTGGGGTACAAAACCGACCAAATCGACCATATCAACCACCTCTGCTCAGTTTCTTGCTGGTGAACGTGCAGACCTTGGAAAACTAACTGGATGACTTTGGGGCTAAGATGAAAGGAGAAGGGTACGATTCTTTCTCATTTGTGCTCAGCTGACCTGGAGCATCTAACGGTTACATGCCGATCATTCTGTCTTCTCAGCTGTTTACATGCCATTCCATGCATATACGCATATCGCAGATTCTGAGCTGTATAAATGTTCGGCAGTCACCAAACCGGCAACTTGGCTGGGGACTTTGACAAGGCTGATTTGAAAAAGGTAATGCCAGACTTGTACCAGCACGTTGAATGTCCGACAAAGGAAGAAAGCGAGTTGATCACTGCTATTCGCATTTCAGGGCCTGTTACAAAGCACTGTCTCGACCTCTGTTTGGATGATTGGATGCCTTTGTTTTCTTATAACCAAAATATAATCAAAAGGTGAAATGAGAAGCTCAAAGAGCACTTCCATTCATTCATTCCACCTGAAGGCCTGCACAGACTAGCTAGCTCTGGTGTTTTTATCCATAGTCAACTCATCACTGTCCCAGGCCAGAGTACCACCTTGCTTCAAAAGAACCACCATCACGCCCGTCCCCAAGAAGCCCCACCCACCATGTCCTAACGGCTACCTCCCAGTTGCACCCACCTCAACAGTTATGAAGTGTTGTGAGAGACTGGAATAGATCTGCTCTGCACTGTCTGGTCCTGCTGCAATTTTACTGCTCCGCTTTTAACGCAATAATCACTGACAAGCTCATCAGCAAGCTCAAGGACTTGGGGCTGATCACCACCCTGTGTAGCTGCGCTTTCAGACGTGCAGACCCTGGGTTGTCACATCATTGTTAGCTTTGCTGATGACATGTGGTGGGTTGGATCTTCAGTAATGATAAAACGGCCTACCAGAAGGAGGTGCGGAACCAGGCAAGCTGGAGTCAGGAAAACAATCTCCTCCTGAACATGGTGTGACAAGAGTTGATTGTGGACTTTGGAAAGAAACGGGTGGGCCACTAAAACCCGCTTGCAATCAGGTCTTTTGTCTGTGGAGAGTAGGGGTGCACCAATACCAGCACTGGGTATCGGGCCGGTAACATTATGTTAAAACTCAAAGCTGTGACATTTTCTTCTTTTTGCTGTCTAATCAAATTTTGACATTGAGTACTTGTTTGGTACTCGGTATCGGCAAGTACACAAATGTAAGTTCTTGTACTCAAACTCGGTCTGAAAAAAAGGTGTCTGTGCAACTCCAGTGGGGAGGGTGTTCAGCTTCAAATACCTGGTTATCCACATCACGCAGGACCTGGCGCGGACAGCCCCCACCAGCGGCCTTGCTAATAAGGCACGTCAGCGCCTCCGCTACGCCAGAATGCTTAAGATGTTCAGACTGGCTGCCAAGATCCTGATGGCATTCTACAACTGCCCCATTGAGAGCATCCTGTCTGCTGTTATCTCCTGAACCTGCAGGCCACTCACAGTATGTGGTGCAAAACATTGAAGATAAAAGACCCAGCAACAGCCTCATCTGTGGTCAGGCAGATCCTTCCCGCAGCCTGAAGGCTAAAGCCAAGAGCCTCAGGAAAAGCTTCTACCCTGAGACTGTTTAATGTCCAAGAATTAATTTAGCTAACAAGCACTTTATGCACTTATCAGCCCACTGTGGAGGATTTCCAACTGATTTCATCTATTTTGCAGTAATTTTATCTTTGTTGTTTTTCATATTGTTTTATTCGTCGTTTAATATTTAGTTTTTTCTTTGTATTGCCTGTTTCCTCAAGCGCAATCCAGGCAGCAGGTGGACAATACGCATTAGTACAGAGTATGACACTGTGTGTCTGTGTCTGTGTGAGACAAATAAAACTTGAAATCTCCCCTTCCCCCGATCCAGTTGCGTTCCTACAACAGGCACACGCTGGTGGGGGAACCCGATGAAGATGGCTGGAATGAATTGCTCCTCAAGAGGCAGAAGATAATGGACATGGACAAGGTGAGATTCCGTTTTCCTCACAGTAACACTGGTCTACGATATGGATGGTCGCCCGGCCTAATCCGGATCGTTTTTTAATTTGCTCTCTGCAGCAGATATCAAGGATGAGCAACTACCTCACCGTGCCAGCGCCCCCCCCAGAATCGCCCACTCTTAGCCGGTCCCGTCTTGCTTCAGGTGAGTGGAGGAGGGCAGAGCTCCCCCTAGTGGCCATGGCTGCGCTTGTCAGACCGCCGATCCTGGTTTTGCCGCAGTTGTTGTAATCCCAATGAATGACAGAGAGAGCTCACAGCTTGTTAGCTTCAAAAGACAGACCTTTCCCTGAGTTGGAAAGTAATGCAGAGAAGTCACAGTGCGTGAAATTAAGGATCTTCTGGTGTGGGCATGGAGGTCTTGAGACCTTTATCACATATAACTTGGTGTCCCTGACAGAGGCACAGTAGGAGCATGGATGTCTTGGTATTTTTCAGGAGCTCTTCAATACATAAAATTATAAGATATGCAGTCAGCCCTTCCCATCGCGGGTGTTAGGGGTGGAGGTCATCGGCAATCTGGAAAAACAGAGTAAATTTGTTTTCAGTCCCCTTGGTGAAAAGGTACGACAAATGCAAGTCAGAAAGATCACTGTGAGATGTCATATGAGGCTGCCCTTACTACCCTTGGCATCCTCCAAAGCAGCACTGTAGATGTATTTTATATGTTTATGAGTTACTAAACTTTTTGTGTGTTGTCTGCTGGCTTTCATCTGTGATCTGCGGCTTTTATTTAGCCATAAAAATTCCCATAATTAATTTCTTATGCCAACCCTGCAGTGGGGAAAGTCGCGATGCAGGCCGTAATGAAAGCGGGGGGGGTCCAAGGTAACATTTTGTTTGTGGGCCTAGAATTTCCAGCTATGCCCCTGGTCTCATAGTCTGTCCGTGATCCTCGTGATAGTGTCTGAGCCTCTTCCTTTCCTGGGTTGTCTCACCCCCAGACCCCCAGCACTACGTGCCCAAACCCACCCTGGGCAATGTGCCCATCATCAAGGTGGACCTGGCCTCGCCGCAGTCGCCAGAGTACGTCAGCGTGGTGGACGAGTTCCAGAAGGAGGCCATGCCGCTGAAGGAAGAGGAGGAGGAAGTGGGAGGCCTGACGATGAAAGTGCCCCTTGGAGACCCAAAAAGGGAGGAGCAGGAGCAGCAGGACGGCGGTAAGGAGCAGCAGCGCCTGATGCGGTGCCTGAGTGACCCGGGGCCTGGCGGAGCTGAGGAAGAGGACGAGCCCTTCCTCCCATGAGCGAGCACTGCTCCCCTCCCCCCCAAGGAGATACCCTGCTCCATGCTGTCCTTCCATGATTTTGCATTCATTTGAGTTAAAAGACTGAAACAAGCCAAAAAAAAAATGAACTGACACTGAAAAAGGAAAACACAATACAGCCATTTATTTTGTACCATTGTTGTCTGTTTTTAATGTCCTCTGCTCCATAAGCCTCGTCTTGGGACCTTCGGTGCTTTGGAGGCCGGGGTTGCAGTACTATGCATTACCAAAGGGTGGCGCTCCTGTTTCAGGAGGACAGACACGGGTCCAACCTCCCCCTCCAGCGGCTCTAGTTGGCACCCCTCCCACCCCGGGTTCGGCCGTTTCATGCAGTGTTTGTGGTGTTGTCGTCTCGTGTTCTTTCTTCTGCCTTGTACGTCGGAGTTCATCTCATTTATGTTCCATGATTGTTGGTGCATCCGATTCAGAAGGAAAAGAAAAAGGGAAAAAAATCCAAATTGTAAATTACTACTCGGGTAAACCTCCACTTGGGGAAAGCTTTTCCACTGCACCAGGTTCTTGTGGTTCTGGTACTTTTTTCCACTGATTTCCAGTCCAGTGCCAGTACCAATTGACAATTGAACCTGCCTCTAAAACACAAAATACAACCATCTTGAAAAAGCACAATGATAAACGAAGTATAAAAAAAGGTTAAATCAATGGAAGCATGGACAAATTACGGGAGCCAAGCTTTAATTTCCATCATGTCAGAATAACAGATTCAGCTAGATGTGGATGCTGTAACTAGAATTAAAGCATTACTTTTACTAGGGCTGCACAGTATAGGAAAAATTTCAAATATCACGGTGTGATTTTGTTGCAATAAATATTTACAAAGCAGAATAGGTCCAGAATTTTTCACAAACCTGTCTAAGAGTGATTTAGATGGGAAGGTTGAAAATGATGGAGAGCTCATACAGTACAAGAGCAACAGCGCTAAACTTTCAACTGATTTTTAAACTTGTACTAGATAATCTTTGAAAAGCAACAATCATTAAAATTGCAAAGCTTGCCAAGTTTTGATTATTAAAAGAGTAAAATGTTTTAGTGGAACTTGAACCGCCTGTGCTGTAATGTCTGGACAGTATGAAGGTGTGGAAACGTGTGATCTCAACCCAGCTGACTATAGCTATCCTTGCAATGTGAGAATCGCATGTGCGTAACATGTGATGTTGATATTAATATTGCACATCGCCCAGCCCACCCTGCCTCATGGTGTAATGTCATTCTGTGCAAGTGCCAGTTTATCACACCGATATAAAACAAACACAGGAACTACCATCCGCTTGGGTAATGTTTTGAAGTATCGAAAGTTCCGGACCTGGTGCAGTGGAAAAGCACCCTTGGTGTATTGTAACATCACCTGTCAGCTCTGTCGTGTCTCTCTCATTCTTAAGCAATATCATCTGTGTACTAATCGACTGACTACTGTGATTTCGAGGGTGGATCGGTGGGGGTGTTTGGCAGCTGGCTGGATGTGTATGATGGGTTCTGACTGCGGCTCGGGTCTGCCGTGTCTCTCTCTGGCGCCTGCCCTTTGTCTCTGTTTTTGTCTCTGTTTGTCTGCCCGTGTTGCTAATTCACTTGCTGGCACATGCACAGACGTGAAAAACAAGCCGTCTTGGCATTTCTCAATGTTAAATGTAGTGACGAGCAATCCTTACTAATTATTACGAATTAATTATTAACTATTAGAAATTACTTTTCTGCAGAAATATAAGTTTATTGCCATGATATTATAAACACTTTTGTATACCTGCAGAAGTTCTCTTTACCATTTGTCTTGAATGTCTTACTTAAATCACTAATGATCATCTTCTTGAGAACAGTGAAAGAGAGGATCCCGATCCCGTCTCTCTGTCCAGTTTTAATGGTTACCAGCAGATGCTCTATTTGAGTGTCTCTGCTGGGGGTGGGCGGGAGGTGACGGGTGTTCATTAAACGTATAGTTTGGCCCCCGTCGCACTGCATTACCTGCCTCCTTTCCACCAGTTTGAACCTTTTTCCTGTGTCTCTTTTGCTTCTGTCACTTTGCCCCATCTGCTGGCCATGTGGAGTCATTGCATGGTGCGTGACTACAACTGAACTACTAATGCACTGAAAGGGGGTGGGTGAGGGTCAGCTCTCAGGTAGTTTAGAGTTGCCAGTGTGTACTGGGAGTACAAACCAACTGCACAAAATGATCTGTTTTTTTTTTTATCCTTCCTTTGTCTTTCTTTGTGAGCACGTGTGAGTCGTTTATGAGAAACTTGATGAAATCAATTGTAAATCATAGCTGCAGTCATTTGACATTTTGTACAACTAAATCTGTATATTTGCTTTTACTGTTGTCTTCATGTCCGACATGATCACCTGCTGGCTCCCAGTGCCTCAGTCCTATTTGTGGGTATAAACTAGGGGTGTTTTTGTATGATGGTTACCCTGGGTAAAAAAAAAAATCGGAAATGATTATAGTATTTTATAGCGATGCTTAAATAATATCCATCCATTCATTATCGTGACCGCTTAATCGCGGGGGGCCTGGAGCCTATCCCGGGAACAATGGGTGCAGGCGGGAACCGACACACCGCAGGGAGCGCGCGCGCACACACACACGCACGCACGCACGCTCGCTCGCTCACTCACTCACTCTCACATGGCCAATTCAGACACACCAATTAACCTACCCTGCAAGCTTTTGGACTGTGGGAGGAAACCGGAGCCCCCGGCAAAAACCCACACAAACGCAGGGAGGGCGTGCGAACTCCACAGAGAGAGAGGACCCGGGATCAAACCCAGGACCTTCCTGCTGTGCAGTAGCAGCGCGAACCAGTGCGCCACCGCGCTGCACCTAATAACAACGTCATGAAGCGTTAACATCTGTGACCCGCACACATGCGCTAATGATGTATTATCACATGAATTTCAGTTACGTTTTTAATGTTCCCAGTTCACATGAATTCAGATTATTTCCGGATTGCGATCATTTTCACAACATGTGCAGACGCCGCATTTTCTCCCAGAGTGACTTGCCAGCATGTGAAGCTGTAACGGGCGACCGTCAATCACCAGCTGGGATACTGGCTTCTGTCACGTTACTTTGCAGTTCGAAATCTGAGTCGCCTGTAAGCTAGTAACCTACTAAAACAACGCATAGGCTAATACTTGCACAAACCACATCACCGGTTAGTTAAAATTAAAAGACAAGACGTACAGTACTGTGCAAATGTTTAAGGCAGTCAAAGAAAATGATCATAGTATGTCTGTCAGTGTCAACTAAACTATTTCAAAACCTCTCCTAAAGTCTCCGATCACTGCCCCACCATGTTTGGCTAATCAGTACTTCATTGAGTTACTTAACCAATTAACCATTTAACTAATTAATTGATTAATTGAGCTGGTGGTACACCTGAGGGAGACTTCTGGGACCTGATGCTGTGTTTTTATAGCCGTCCAACAAGATATCGGTCACTTTGGAGATCATGTTTTATACATTTATCTTGTTATTGCTCAGTTGCATGTATTCTGATGTTAAATTGTGTTTCTGAGCAGATATATACTTACTACCCAGATAAGATTAAGATTAAACACTTTATTTCGCTGCCTAACCCTTTTGCACAGCACTATTCCGTGCAACTAAATACAATAAGAATTAAGTTCATGCAACACATTTTTCATGTATGCTTGTTATTTATTGAATGGCAGGGTGGGTGTTGTTGGGGGGGGGGGGGTAAATTATAATGTATCTAAAATTGCAATATTGGGATATACGGTTATTAGACTGTGATTTTTGCCATATTATTACAGCCCTGGAATAAGCTGTAAATTACTTATATACTGTATTGTATATATGTGACTCCCTTAAAGGCTGGTATGACACACAGGAGGTCCTATGTGACTGTTCTGTTGCTTTGATGTTTTTGAGCTTGGTGTCATGTTTATGAAGGAAGAGGCAGTGATCAAGATCGCCCCCTGCCACATCCTGGTGGTACTGCTTCACCGGGGTGGCTGTGATTTTTGTCATCCCAGGGGGGGTCCTAGGGCTGTGAAGATGGTAGTTTGGCCTTTCCATCAGTACAGGGAATGAGGCGAAATGCCCACAGCATCCCCTAGGTCCCTCACCCTGAGCTCGTCCTGTCTAACCCCTCATAGTATTGTTTTTTTGGGCTGGATCCTGGCTTTATTTGTGCCTTTCGTCACTGTCTCCAGTGTGGTTGGGATGGAAACCTTGGCTTGTGGGTAGTGCCACCAAACACAGCAGGACAGAGGTCAAAAGATATCACCATGCTCCAAAGCTCCCCTGCTGGCCACAATAGGAAGTGCGGGTTCTGACCAACACACCATATGTATTCATAAGACCACAGACTGGCACAGTAGCCATTCATTATTCGTTGCGTGTGCCTGTGCGACATAAATATAGTGATACAATTATCTGAATGCCTGAATTTTCATTGGCTGTGTAGAGTTGGAAGGGGCATTCTGGGTAATGGTAACTAGAGGCAGTGCAGACCCTCCTGTGGTGGGAGCCATCGATTTGTAACAGCTAGCTCACTCTGTGGGGTAGATGAATTAAATGATCGTGTGCGTTTGGAGATCAGCAGCCACCTGTCTGCCGTGCACCTGTCGTCTTTGCTGTGCTGTTTGAAAATGGAAGCAAATGATGATGATAATTAGGAAATAATTTTACCAATGGAGACTAATTGGACCAGTTAAGTGAGAAAAGCTGCTTGGCGTTCAGATCTGCTTGTTTGGTTTTGATCTGATCTGATCCCCACTTTTTCTCAGCATCACCTATTGAGCGATTAAGATTAAAATTAAGGAACTTTATTGATCCCACAGGGAAGTTCTTGCTCATAAAGCACCAAGTATGTAGAGCACAGAAGAATGTTTATGTGCAAAGCCTTAGACCTGGTGCAAGCAAATGAAAGAGTGCACAGTACTCGTGTATCCTGAGAGTGTCTCGAAGTTCACTTTGGTGTGTCCAACAAAGTACTTTAACAGAGTTTTCTCATCAGAGGCTGGTGCCCCGGCGTTGCTGGGATGCCAGTAGATGTAACCTCTTTTAATCCTGTAAGTTTGTGGTTCCATTTTTGTTAAATGGGGAAATCTCAAACCCTCTGTTGGTCAGTTTGTGCTTTTTCAAGTTATCATGGAAACCTTAGTGTGTGTTTTCTAGTATGTATTTGTGTGCTCCTTACCATCCTCCCTGTGAGGTCCTATTGAGCGCCCCCCCTTCCCCCCCAAGTATATGTGATACACTGTATAACCTCCCCTTCCCAGCACAGCCTCCCCTAATAGCCTCTCGCTTACTGTCGTCTCAATGCTGTTTTTATGAACATGTAGGTGTAGCAGCGTTGCCCATATCTGGGCTCAGCTTCTCCACTTCCTCCCCACCTCCTCTTCATCTCCCGTAAAGACTCCACCTGACCAGCGCATTCATCTCCTCCTCCTCTGGTCTCTCCTCTGATATCTGTTCCTGATATTTCTGCATGGCCTGTTGCTCTCTGGTTGCTGCCACTAGGGGGAGCAGTGGAGTGCCACTGTTTGTTCTGCAAGTAAGCAGGACCCAGTGCTGGAAGTTTTCCCCCGAGTTTGGCCCATTACCCGTCCTGCCATCTGAATGGGTGTTGGTTAGCGGTTGCCTCGGCCTCCTGCCTCTCCCGAACTGTGGCGGACCCGGTTTCTCTGGACCGTGCCTTTCTGTCCCCCCCCGCCCGGTGTCCCCCCCCCCACATTGTGCGTACAAAAACCATGAAACCTTTATAATGGAACTCTGCTGTTAAGGAAGAGCAATACTGTACTGCAGACAGGCAGAAAGGGACACATCGCCTTGCCGTCAACCTGCCGACGGGAGAAGATGCACGGAGCCCTGGGGGATCCTACAGAGGACACGCCCCCTCCCTGGCTCCACCCCCAACCCCCCCCCACCTCCCCGCTGAAACACTCCCTCTTTGCTCACATTGGTAATTCATTGTCTGGCAACATGCAAAAATAAATTGCAATAATATCGAAGATTTTTATTTTGTATACTATGAATAGAGGATTTATGGATTGAAAACTGTGTGAATTAACGGTGTTCGACGCGGGACTGGTGTGTAATATGAACCATTAGGACAAAGAGCAAACTGCACATTTCCTCCGCAAGGCTGCATTCCATCCCTGTATTTTGAAAACTAATGTACTGTAATGGTTTAAAGAAAATATACCAAATTAAAGTTTTAATTTATAATACATGGGACATGCATCTGCTGTCTGTCTTGTTGCGGTGTGTTTTGAGCAGCTGACTTAATTTTATTTTGTTGTCTTTTACAACTTGTTTCCTGTAAAAAAAAAAAAAAAGGAACTGCTGTATCAATACAGTGAATTAATTAATTAGTAATGAGGTTTTTCTTTTGTTTTGATGCTGATGGTTCCCTGGTTATTTTCTATGCAAAAAAGGGTCTGTTATCAATGGCTGTTTGAAAGCGATGAGGGTGTGGCAGAGAAAACGAGGGTGCGTGATTGGACGGTTAAAATAAGCGAAGGTCCTTATCTGGACGTGTGACACATGGTGACCTTTTGTGGAAATGTGCCACAAGGCATCACACTAATGAAGTAAATTAGCTCTGGCTGTTCTTTGCCTAATTGACGACCCGCAGATCTGACATTTGTCAAGCACTCTTCACTTTTAAAATATGCAGAGTGCTCACAGTGCTGGCTGTTCTGAATAAATCGCAGTGAATTTCACTGTCGTTTAGAGAGGCATTTGCCTGAATGGGTAACGTTCGGAACAAAGCATCTCTGATGGATGTGTTAATATTTATGGGGGGGGGGGTGTGGGACTGTCCAAATACAGAAACCTGCTGCTGATTCATCAAATGCCATAATATCGATGGTGACACTTAAAAACTTCACCGGATCTTTGTAAGATTTGACATGTTGAACAGAACCATGTGTCGGGGACATGAGAGCTGATCTGGAACTCGATCTGGGTGTAATAAATGTGGGAACCATTCGGGGGATGAAATGGACAGCCACCAGGATCACAGATGAACTGGAAGTTGGCTTTATGTCACCTTCAGTTTGGTGCAGGTAAGCAAATGGACTTGCCTCATCCCCTTCCCTGCCCCCCTCCCTGCCCCCATCTGGTAAGGACTCATTCAGATTCATTGGGCAAAGCGTTTTATTGACTATCTAAATCAAACCGAGAGCAGGGCTGTGATTCTGCCCGATTTAAATACGGTCTTCCTGACAGGTCACATGGGGGGTAAAATAAGCATGAAGGTCCATGACGAGAGCGACGTCACGCTCCTGCTTTGTCTGCGTTCATTTATTCCAGCTCCCCGGTGCCCAAATTGGCGTGACTCGTGGCCCGAGAGGACGATGAGGGTCACGCTCGCTCTGAAAGGAGGGATTCACTTTCAAAGCGAAAACAAGACGAAATCATGCCTTATCACAACCCTCAGCCAGATGGGTTTTCTCCCCGACACACACACACATACCTCTGAAGAGGTCACGTGACCCACAGAATCATCAGCTGGCTCTTAGCCAATAAGTTCCGCCTGACTTGCTTTGGCCTCGTGATGGACACCAGCGGCCCGGTTTATAACCAGAAGTAAAGACTAAGAATTGGCTAACTTGCATTTGTGATGCAGTTACTGAAAAGCCAAGAACAAAGACCCCAGATCCAGCTACCCTACTGGTTTCCACGCCACGATGCTGTTATTGCTGGTTGGGGTTTACTGATGGGCGGGAGTGCAAACGCCGCTGTGACTGACTCAGAGCCACTTCCACCCAGGACCCTCAAACCCAAAGGCACTGTAATTCAAACCTGTGCCCTGCAACCATAGTATAAGAATGTTGCCATTACTGAGATACCACTGGATCATGCCGTCGCATCACCTGCGCCGTCCTTTCACAAGTTTGCATCCTGTTGACGTCAAATGCTTATGGTTACCTTGGCCTGGGCAGTTGTGTGCAGTGGATGCCCGCTTGCATCATCTCCACAGTCAGATTTTCCAGTGTGGACGTCTCCCAGGCCACTTCACTGCAGTGTAGCGCGACCGCATGTATATGACCTAGCTGTTCAAAATTAAACTTCACATTCTCACTACTACAAAGTAGTAGATTTTTAGACCGTTTTACATGCCGGACAGCTGCAGACTCTTGATTTATAGGTTAACAAAGCACATTCCTTGGGGAATGTTATTTGTATTAATAGCACTTGCAGGCACTGGAATGCTGGATTTGCCCCTTCTCCATCTTCTCCATTAGATGGTCACCCCCAGGCTGTCCTGGAAGGCTCCCCTCAGACAGTACAGTAATTTGGGTGGAGCTCATCCAGCCTGTTTACACTATGAGCCCTCATGCCGCCCTCCCTTAATTGGGAGCCTGTCGACCTCTCAGACTTAATGGGATCCTCCTTTGTTCCCGGGAGCAGGAGTGTGATTTCGAGGAACAATGTTTGTTACTGTCCTGTGACCTTTGTCTGGTCCACTGGTCAACGGGGCTGCCAGATTGTGCCCTCACATCCTGAATGTCTCAAGGAATCGTTTACAGGGCACTGGCTGCAACTCCCCACAAACGCCAGTAGATGGCACTCTACGGCCACAGATCTACAGGCGCCGCATCTGCAAGGCCTTGAAGGCTTACAGAGGGCCGAGGTAGGCGGCTGCAAGTTTTTTTTCACCCAGCCTCCAGGCAGTAATAAATGTCATGACCTGCTTCATTGGTGAATAGGTCATCGGGGTCATCTGAGGTCACTCATCTACCAATCAGGGCTTTGGAAAGTTCTGTCCTGAGAGCGGACGGGCCCATTCCTGAAAATGCAGTCCGTCAGTGTCATTATCTTAACCCCCCATCAGGGCATTGTGAAGGGGGGTGTGAATGGGCAGAAGCTGACAATGATTGGAATTCTTGTGGCCGAGTGATGCAATAGTAAGGTGAACTCCCCCCCTCCCCCCAATCACCACTTGGATACTCCCAGTCACTGCTGACAGGCAGAAGCACGTCTGTAAAAGCCTCCATTATGGATAATTTGAGCGTTGAGTGAAGAAAAATAAAACCTGGGATGATACCGACCCCCCATCGCTGCTTTGACGTAACAGACAAACGTGTCTGTGAAATTTATCAAGGTGAAAATAAGAAAGACACAGTTTAGGAGACATGAACCAGGTGGCGTGGCAGAAGGTACCGCGGTTACATAACTCATGGACCATAATGCCTTGCAGCAGCTGGAGAGCAGCGGGCTTGCAGTGAGCCGTTTTAGACATGTATGACCTCACTTTCTCATTTTTAGTATGTTCCCTCTCCCAACACGCAGAGAAATAGAAATCAGTCGGGCCGGTTCCTTCCTGGCCTTTAACCATCCGTGCGTCAGTTCTGCTCTGACTGGGCCTAATTGCCTGCTCTTCGAACCCAGAGTTTTGGGCACATGGGACCTCCGGGCCACCAGAATCATTAGTTAAGGCTGGGACCGCACACTCTACGAGGGCCAGGGCATGGGTCAGGGGCACAGATGAATTAAAGGGCTCTGAAGAGTCGCTGCAGCAAACCCGATTAGATGCTTACAGGCAAGCCGGGCTTGGCGTTCAGTTTCCTGCTCTCGGCAGGGTTAAGCGAGGGCACGAACACCTTTATCTCCATCTGTAAGAGCTGCTCTCTCTCTTCCCCAGACTCCTCTCTCCTGAAATCCTTCCTCCTGACCCACAGCTTGCCCTGAAGTTGCCTGAACATTATAAATGCAGAGGGAAATAGCGGGGGGGGGGGCTGCTCGCTGTTTGCCTCGCCCCCCCTCATGGTGGCAACACGCGGTTACACGCACCAAACATGTCTTCTCCATATCTTTTTTCGATCGCTTGTCTTCTTTTAATAAAGTTGTCAAAAGGGGTCATTCTGATGGCTTACAGCATGCAGTGTAATTCTGTCAGATGTTTAATTTTCTTTCTTTTTTTTAATAATGGGTTAACTAATTAGGTCAACATTTCTCTCCAGTAAAGTCTGGAAGGAATATAATTCACAGTGCATGAAATCGTCCATAAGCTGGCACTTTCTCTTAGGAAGAAAGTGGTGGTTGGCTAAACAGTAATTGTTTTTATAATTTTTAGATTTGCACAAATCGGTGTACGTATATGCTTTGCTGAGGTAAGCAAACCAGATGTGTGATTATATTTCGTTATGTCCTCCATGGAAGTCTTTTACAAGTCCACTACAATGTTTACATCAGCAGAGAGCTTTTGTGGTTCCTGGATCACGAGGTGAATAGAATCACCATCATCAAATTTAATCATCCTTTTTAAGACCGCAAAGTGAATACCTGTCGTCGGGGCTTTGGAATGATGAGGACCAAAAGCTGCTAGCTTTTCAGATAAAATTACCGAGATGTTTCTCACCTGTAGATATTTCACATGGACACAACCTTATTGACCCTGTTAAGAGATGCCCAGCCCCAGTGATCTTACGTTTTTCTCACTTGCTAACACCTCCTGGATGCGATTTGGAACGGCATCTGGTGCAAACGAATGTGATGCCTTCTGCTGACGTTCCTGCAGTGATCCCGAATCAGCTGTGGCAGCAAAAATTGCTTGCTGATGACGAAAGGGGGCATATGTCCAGGTTTAAAGCAAGCTTACTCGCATCCAGTAGAGCACTGTGGCATAAAGCCAGATCTGGTTGGTCTGCACCCACCTATTCTGCTGATGGCCACAGCCACGGGACAACACTGCCGGGGGGGTCCAATTAATACCCAATTTGGCCCATATCCCCAGGTGAGGATGGAGAAGCACGTACGAGTCTCAAGTGCCAAAATGAGGGCATTCGGTAATGAGGTACAGGGGCTGAGCCACAGGAGCGCTGACCCTAGCTGAAAGCTGATTGGCCCCCAGAGTACCCCCTCCCTGTCACTCACCACTTCAAAATGTATCATTGGCTAATGATAAAGTTAGCCACTCTGTATAAATTATGGCTCTTCTTATGCCCCCTAACCTTAGAAAAAACCTAGAATATCAATTGACACGGTCGACTCTGCTGAAATCTTATATGCGTGAGATTTATTACATTCACAATAAGATTTATATTTATGCATTATTTCAACACAAACCATTACTTGACTTCAGTTCCCAGTATATGCCTGAAGATTAATACTCCAGTTGAATCACAAGTCATTCTATAAATCAACTGCCTTCCACCTTCCGAAATTAGAGTTTACCTTGCAAACGGCACATCGGAAATGGGGCATCAAAACAGACCGCCGCTCGGCTGGAGACGGATGGACTAGACGGTAGCATCACCAGACGGCGATTGGTTTAATCAAAATTAGGTTAATTAAAGAAAAGTAATCTCCCATTAGACTCTGTTTAATCGATACCTTGTATGGATTGAGGTGAGGTTGAAACTACGGCGAGGACAAAATTAGAGCATCAGCGAAGGCAACAGAAATACAAATTAACGAGAAGAGCAACGGCGGGGCGGGGAGAATCAATCCAGGTGAAAAATGAGGCTATTTTGGCCCCGCAGAGACAGAAGCCTCCAAAAAAGCCCAAACTGCAATAAACTTTAATTGACTGCAGTGTGAGATGCAGAGCGACCCCTAGAGATCCACCCTGGGGTCGGTTCAGTTCTGACCTCTGCCGGCCTGGCCAGTGAGACGTGCAGGGCCTGACGGAGTCGAATCTGTCATAACTTTGACTCAGGGGGCGACTCTGTGAAAAGACCAGGGCTTATTTATCATTTACTAGCTTTAGCTCGCATGACAGATATAGCCTCAGTGTTATTCTGCTTCATAAAACCCATTTATAAATGGCAAACTGTCGATCCCTCCCACCAGGCACCATGAAGATAAGATAAAATAAGATAAGATAAGCTAAGATAAGATAAGATGACCTTTATTAATCTCATAGCTGGGAAATTTACATTGTTACAGCAGCCAAAAGGGCAGTACAAGGGGAAGAAATGCAGCATAGATATACAATAAACAAGAACAGACAAATATACATGTGACATACATGTATGAACAAGAGTGAACATCTACAGATGCCTTGATGCAGACGAAACTGAGTGGAGAAGCTTTCCGGAACATTCCGCAAGGAGGGATGAGCACCTTTTGCCGTCTCGATTAGGAAACGAGTCCCGCTAGTTTGGACGTGCTGAGGACGCAACCCCAAAGACTTTGGACTGGGAAATAGCTTTGGGAACAAAGTGGAATGTTAATTTTCTCCCTAAAAAATTTATGGCATGTGTAGATATCGTATATCTGCGATGTGGCGTGACGTACAAGGGGCTGTGACGTGCTCCTTTACATGGCGACACAGAAAACCTTTATGAAGGTACGGAGATGTATCGACGACATGGATATTTGTCACCATTTCATTCGTTGCTGCAGGATTAGAAACATTTTGACACGCATGCATCTCTTCTCCGGCCTGCTCTGAAGATCTGCGACAGTCAGCCCTGCCCAGCGCCCTCTTGTTTGTTCAGATGCCGCGACAACTCCGATATTGCCGTGGCATTTGTGAAATGCCAGCCGGCTTTGTATCCCACTCAGGCCGTAGCGGGGAAGCTGGCAGAGACGGGGCGCGGGCAGGGGGGGGGTGGCCCGGCGATGCTGGAAACAAAGAGAGATGGGGAAGGGAGCCTTTCCTCATTTCAGGCGGTGCCGTGGGCCTGCCTGTGCCTTAATTGCTCTCAGCTAGGCTCCTTCGTTAATAGCCGGGAGAGGAATTAATTCAGGCGATCAATCTCATTTCCCCGAAACGCTTCTCACCGCCATCCTCGTCTGAGCTGAACACATGCATACATTTGTTTCACTGTAACCTACTTATGTTTTTTTTTTCTTCCTGAGGAACTCAGCCATTTATAATATCACACCTAACTGACTAACCCCCCCCCCCCCCCCCCCCCCCCCCCCCCCCCC
>JAODJW010000135.1:12379397-12393115 GCA_026777045.1 Hyperopisus bebe | reverse complement strand
AGATGTGTTTAGTACAGTATATGCTCTTCTTGTTTTATCCGGTTCATTTTGTGTTTAAATGCTAAAAAAAAAAACATTTAGGTGTAATTTTTCGGGGGGCAGGGACCAATTAATTGGTTTTCCATTATTTCTTATGGGGAAAATTCAATCCAATTTCAAACTTTTTAGGATTCGATCCAGAGTTCTGAACGGATTAAGTTCAAGTTCCGAGGTACCACTGTATATGATTCTTCAGCAGCAGGATGGCAAGAAATAAAACAGCCCGACTCCCTTGTGGCCCCGGAGAGATGTTCAAACATACAGCTTCATTTATATCACGGCCATTTTCCCTACAGTTCACTGGAACCAGAGAAACGGCATCTGAGCCCACAGGATAAAAAAAAGGGGAGATTAATCTCAGCCCAAGCTCATGCCGGCTTTGCCAATACATCTGTCGGAACTTTCCGGAATGCGCCAATCACCCACTCATTTTCTGGGTGTTCCACATCCAAATAGCTAAGCTGGAAGTTCTGGGTGGAACCTGTAGGTTGAGAATTGCTACTTAGGCCAGCCGGGCCGGGCCGGGACTCTGTTAGCCGATTGGGCATCGTATGAGTTAGGGCGATACATTAGGCTTCCCGATATGGGAGACCACACTGGAGAGAGCAGGGGCGTGGCCTGCACTCAGAACAGGGACTGTTAGCATTTCAGAACCCGAAACAGACACTCACTGATCTGCGAGGAAAGCAGAACCGAACACAAGCGGGCAGCAGGGAAGACGCCCGCAGCAGTGACGACATCATGTCGTATTACAGGGCCTGTGCACAGTGAGAGGGCTGTGGGAGCCTGCGGCGCTCCCCCCATTCCGAGCAGCACACAGCTCCATGTCACGCCCCCAGTGCCCCGATAGACATGCTTACCCCACCCTCCTCGCTTGAGGGAGGCGGCCCCCCCAAAGCCAGGGCAGAGCCAGGAAACATCCACGTCTCTGTGGAGAGCCAATTTAGACGTCCCTCCCCCCCCAGTCCTCTCATCTACGCTGTGACTGACTCTCTCCACCGCGGGGGGGCTGAGAGCCTCCCGTTCTGCACCCGAGTGTGAGGTTTCGGGAGGTGTGAGGCTGGCGTTTAGCAAATCGTCATGCTTAACAGCGAATAAACAAACAGGCAGGGAACAGTTTACAGAGCACATGCTACATTACATAAGCCTCATGGGAAGTCTGCCTAGCTTTGGGGTTCGAGCAGAGCGCCCCCACTGGCCATCAGCAGCAGAAGTCCTTATGCTGCACTTATATCGGCATGCTAACAGCACCCTAACCCCACCCAGCCCCAACCTTAACCATAAGTAACCAAAGAAAATACAAGACTTTGAGGCATTTTTACTTTTTTGTTTGCCATCACAGATTTTTAGGAAATTGTGTTTCCCCATGAAGGAACTGAAAAAATGGTCCCCACAAGATCAAAATAACAGGTTATCGTCACATTGTGGGGACACTTGGTGCCCACAATGTCATACAAACATGACCCACACACACGAAGTATTCTAACACGTAAACATTTGTCACAGCAGTCACAGAAATACCAACCGCGACCCTGGATGTGATTCAAAGTCAATGAGGAAAAAGAAGATAGAAATGAACCCACCCCCCCCCCCCCCCCAAAAAGCAAACAAAGGCCAGCAAGGTCAAAGCTGCAAGCCACTGCCCCGCACTTACACAGCGGTCACCCTGGGGTGGGGGGTTAAGCAGACATGTAAGATGACATCAGGGAGATCCTCAGTAGCAGAACTGCCCACCGCCAAGGTTACAGGAAGCTGCATGCCATCGGGGAATAGGAAGTGAACGACGAGACTGACAGGCTGTTCGCGCCAGAGACCTCGCTTTAAATACGGATCTGTCACCAGCCCTGGCCGAGGAGAATGGTACCAGCCAGCGTGCGATGAACCCTCCAGATTCAGCTGCACATAAAACGCTGCCAGGGAGCCGTCCTCATTAACCACAGACACGGAACTCGCTCCTCGTCAGACAAAGCTGAGGTCGGCGTGCTCCGGGAGAGCTCAGAAACCCCCCCCCCAAACTCCGAAAAGGGCAGGGGTGCCCACGGCGTGACCCGAGGCGAGGGCAATGCCACAGGAATGGTGTGGATGGCAGAGCAGCGGATGCGTGAATCTCAGCGCGAGGCAAAGTCTCTAGGAAGGGAAACAGCCGCGGAGGGAAAAACACCCTCCAAGATGTTTATGCGCCAGGATGATGGGGAGGGGGGGTGTTTTCTGGAAGAAATTGCCTGGTTGTTTTTCATTTGTTTTTTAATGACCAAAAGACAGGCCGAAAACAAACTCGACGGGCGCGTCCCAGTTCAATTCCCCAGTATAACACCAGTAAATAACAGGAAAATGACACATAAATCGAAAATATCCAAATAACAGTGTTGACAGGGTGTGAAAACACCCTTACATGCATAAAATAAACCCAGAGCTCTGCAGATCCCTCTGACCCAGAGCCAAACTCCTCAGCACTTCCAACCCGGCTTGCTCCTCACCTAGTTAAGCAATACTCAGTAACCAGCACTAAGCCCCCCCTCTGCTTGCCAGCTGGGGGGGCATCTCGACACCTGCATCTCATCACTCCTGCGGGCAAAACCCCGGCCGATTACTCACAGCGGTCCGCAGAAATCACTCCTCGTTTTGTTGTGATGGAGATAAACAGAAAATTGTGCTACTTTTTCCACTAGTTATAATCTGTCCAGAGGTTCAGTCCACTGGCCTAATCCGTACGTATGCCCCCAAAAAGCTGGCAGGTCATGAACTTATGCCAGGGCATTACAGGGAGTCGGCATGGCCACACCTTACACTTCATGTAAGGGCGCGCTGGCCACGCCCCCCCAAGAGAGACTCTATATAGCTTTATATCACTAGAGTGGAGACAGATGAGATGTTCTGACCTCACATTATGGTTACGGCTGACTGCTTTCGGGGCTCTCATCATACTGTCCTTTGTGGCAGAGAGCCCTCATCCCCAGAGTGAAGAACACTGTGTATATGAGTGTTTTTGTAATTATTGCATTGTGGGGACCAGATTTCTGTAATGTTTGACAATCTAATGTTTTGTCATGTTTCACCTTGTGCGGACATTTTTTCAGTCCCAACAAGGATAATCTCAATTTTACAAAAATCTGCAACTGCAATCAAAAAATTTAAATGCCAAAAGTCTTGTATTTTGTTTGGTTACTTATAGTTAAGGTTAGGGCTGGGTAGGGGTTAAGGTTGTCATTGTTGGGATTAGGATTATGCCTATAGGAATATAGAAATGAAAGGATGGTCCCCACAAAGAGGAGTACAGATCTGTCTGTCTATGTGTGTGTGTGTGTGCGTGTGTGTGTGTGTGTGTGCGTGTGTGTGCGTGTGTTCACAATGGTGGAGGAGTGGTCAGAGAAAAAGTGGATATTATGAGATAACTTAAGCTAACAGTGTGGCAGGCCGTTAAGACAAAAGGCCAGGCCAGCGCCATTTTGGTTCCTTGAACAAAAAGCAAACTCCTCAACAAAGAGGATGTAAGACAGCGAGAACACACACACACACACACACTTTTAGCTTTTTGATTGCAGTCGATTGCAGTTTCCATTGTGAGGGCCTGAAAAAATCTCCCCACAAACTAAAAAGTAACAGATTTCGCCACATTGTGAGAAAGTTTAGTCCCCAGAATGTGGTGAATACAAAGCCACACACATGCAGGCATGCAGACGCATTGACGAGGAGGAGAGGCACCAGTCAGCATCTAACACACGCTGCTCATTAGTGACCCTGCAGCAGAGGGACGAGCTGTACAAGAAAGGGGGAGATAGACGTTGGGCATTAGGTAACTGGTAGGGTCACACTGGCCTGGGGAGAGGGTCCAAAAGGCATGTGCCCAGACATGAGAGAGAGAGAGAGAGAGAGAGAGAAAGAGAGAGAAAAAAACGATGATCATTAAAGGAAATCTCCCCAGCCGCCCTGCCCTGACACCACAGTGTGATTATTTACAGCCATCAGGACCCACATAAAACTGACAAACCCATTTCCTGATGACATCACTCCATGCCCCCCCCAATCCGCCCCTCCCCCCCCCTGCCCAGGGCACTTAAATGTAATTCCTGTCATAAATCCCGGGGGGAAAAAAACACACAGAAGACTCGCAGAGTCACATCCAACCCCCTCCACACCCCAGTACACTGGGTCGGGCCTGGCCGCCGCACGATCGGGAAGCCGAAAGGGGAAGGGGGCAGAGAGAGGAGCACCGGCAGGCTGCAGAGCGCTTTTAAAGGACCGGCATGCGGCGGGAAGCCGAAAGGGGAAGGGGGCAGAGAGAGGAGCACTGGCAGGCTGCAGAGCGCTTTTAAAGGACCGGCGTGCGGCGGGAAGCCGAAAGGGGAAGGGGGCAGAGAGAGGAGCACCGGCAGGCTGCAGAGCGCTTTTAAAGGGCCGGCGTGCGGCTGGTGGCTTCGCAGAGTGGCAGGGCGTCAGCCAGCAGCCCGTTAAGGGCGGCCCACAGAGACATTAGCCCTAAGCGCCACTTCAGAAGCTGCCATAACCGCCTCTGCTGGCAGCTCTTAAAAGCCGACCAGACTGCGGCTGTGACGACTTCCGTGCTAAGAGGCGACGGCACCCAGCGTCGAGCCCGTTTAATCGCAGCGGTACAGCGACAGGAAGCGCGTCCGTTTACAGTTTACAGCCGCGACCCCTGCACATGGCCACTGGAGGTTCCCAAAAGCCGCTGCCACTCTGGAAGCTTGTTAAAGTTCATGAGGAGATAATTCATTGCTGGGAGGTTTACTTACACAAAAATGCTCTGATGGCAGAACGGAAAATTATTGGTTCATAGAGTTAAAGAAAACAGGTTGCAGAGGAGGTGAGTCAAGATTGGTTGGTCCCACCTTCTCCAATTGCTTGGATCCACCTCCTCTACAACCTGATTGGTTTTTCTGTGAACCAATGATTTTTCGTTTTGTCCCCAGTTCATTTTTGTGCAAGTTAAGCTCCCATGAGCTATAATTCTTTCAGATGGGCCAACCTCATTGCTAACCAATGCTTTAAACACCAGCACAACAAAATGCACTCATTGCTGAAGTCCGCATAGTCAAACCAGGAAAGTATTAAGGTACAAAGAATAAACAGCAACATTAAGCCCAGAACCAGCCGGCTTCATGAAGGTCTAAGAGCTGTCACCAGGATCAGCAGAGAGCAATGATGCAACCACACCCTGTAAATAAACCCTGACACTGTGTCACTGTGCTGTGTCTCCCAGGCCATCAGCATGCACGAGTGGCGAGCCTGCGATTCCCTCCTGGACGGGACATTAACACGCCTTGAGGCGCCACATGACAGCCAAAACCACACGCAGCCCCATCCCCGTGCCACAGAGACCAGTGAACCGAGAAAAACTGAAAAAGGAAGAGTGATCGCAACATCCATACAGCGCGTGCAAGAAAAACCCGCAACCGTCACACTCGCGCAAGCCTCAAACGGCAGAGGCGAGAGGGAGATGACCTTATATTCACACCTGTACTGTACGCAGCCACCGCAACAAGACGGCACTCTACCGGGGCAGGACTGCGCGCGTGGAGCGTAAAGATGGGCCCCTCCCACGGGCAGGAATCCACCTCCAAGTCCAGGATGATGGAGAGCATTCAGTACAGGGCTGTGTGACCCAGCATTGTTACAGAGGTGATCCTGGACGTTTAAGACCTGGGAGGACTCTGATTTTTTTCCTTGAATGTAGGATTGAGGAGATAAAAGTCACAAGAAAGTTAAGATAGAAATGTTACACTGATATGGCTGAAGTACCCAAGGACCGAGCTCCTCTGGAAACCACAGACAGCTGTAAAGGTCAGCGGCTCCGGACTTGGCAAACCAGTCCGGCGCTGGACACGTGCCACCAGGGGCTCGGGGTCGGGCTGGAATTCAGCTCCTGGTGTAGGGGCTTGAAACGTCGGGGGGCAATTACCGTCACAGAGGGGGGTCTGGTCCCACGTAAGCTCCTCCGGGGGAGCCCGTCTTTGCAGCCCCAGGCTTTTCAGGGCGGGTTCACTGTCAACGCCCAAGCACTCATTTCTGCTGGGTGGGGTGCAGAGGGCTGACTCACGTCTAGCCTGCCCAGACTGTATGAATGCGATGCGCTTACAAGTTATTTAGGACTAGAACTGGACCTCCTAATCTTCACAAGGGATAATCCGCAGCTAAACATAGTTAATCATTAATATAGCTGAAGTAACAGTCAACTCACCTGCTTGTTAATCAGAATGTAAAGAGATGTGCAGCTTTAACTACACTGGGCACACGCCTTTCAGAGACGTTCACCAACCCAGAAACGCACAATTTGCATTTCTCTACTAATGAGACTGAGCAAGACTTCAGGTCCTCCCTCTGCATGATGAACTAACATCCATGAATAATTAACAGCAATCATTTTGACGGAATGCAGACAGACATCATCCAGCTACAGTCCGCCACGGTGGCATCACACGCTGGACCCCAGCAGCCCTGCCCTACACCCCCCGCACGCAGAAACGGGGGGGGGGGGGGGGGGGGAGGCTGAGAGAGCGGCCTGGCCGACAGGCAGAGCGAGACCCAAGCAAGGTATGGCACAAGGGAAGCGGGGGTGTCGACAGGAGTAGACCCACGCGGTTTGAATTGCTACCCAATCGAGCGCAGGCGAGGCGGCTAGACGGACACGTCGCAGGGTTTGCTGCAGCCGCTGTTTATCTGGTGCCGTCCGGACTTTTGCCTAGTTCTGACTCCCATTCCAGAGCATTTGGTACGTTCTGATCCGGTATGTCTTCTACACATTCACCATTTGACCAATAATTAACCAAAACACATATTTAACCTGACTGAATAAAAAAAACATCAAACACCCACCATGTGGAAGAAGTGGAATCCCGCTAGGAGTCACTATCAAGTTTATTAATAAATGAAGTCTGCTCCTGACAAATCTGACGATTAGTCAAGCCTTCATTTATACGTGTGTATACATATATAAAATACAAAATTTATATGTTATATATCGCAATTAGGCATGACCATACACACACGTCAGGGACACCCACTTGTACAAGCTTAAATAGAGATATCAACACTGTATGTTATGCACACAAGCAATCGTCACATGGCAAGCATAAGATAATCCAGCTGGGTTGAGACCATCAAGTTACCCTAAATCCTTCACTTTTAACATGAATTGTTCCCACACAACAGAGGCTTTTGCCCTCATTTGGAACCTCACCTGCTATGCTCAGTCTTCCTTCTGCCATATTGCTGAGTATTAAGAAAGCTCATTTTAAAATCGATCCTTTTTTTTAAAAAAAAACACTCAAGTAGCCGCGTCAGCTCCAGATCCTACAGTCACTCATGCTCTCCTTGACGGAAGCGATTTCTGTCTTTCTACTCTGTCCCGTACGCCATTTTTGAAGAGAGACTTGCCAAAGTTGATAGAGGTCTGAAAACCTCTGGATGTAGTAATTTAATTTTTACACCTTGTCTTTGACAGAAGACACAGTCCTGGGACGGCCTCCCGCTGTTCTCATTTCCCTTCACTGACAACACGGTCTTTGTCGTAGCTCGGGGGATCCTTCGAGGACACTGTATGCCCCAGCACAGACAGGGATCGAATTTCTTATGTAAATTTCACTTCCTTGTAGCATATCCTGCAACCAGAAGTTTTGCCTTGACTTTTGATGGTCACAGAGGACAGGAATGAGCCAGATCAATCCTGATTTTTGAAAGATTTTTGGATTAACTGCCCCGAACCTGAAGGCTGAACATCAATCATACACAAAAACACACTGTTCATCTTCACTTCACCTTCTTTGTCATGGGCGCCAAAGCAATGGCTCTCTCTCTCGCTCCCTCCCTCCTTCTCGTCTCCTAACTCCCTCCCTTAATGTGGAGGGAAGCGGAGTGGCCCGACACCGGCTTAGACTTTACATTTGAGGCAGCTTGAGCCTTGGGGCACCCCCCCCCGCACAAACATCTTGCCGCTGCATCCTAATGGCACTCAGCACGGCCCCCTGCGTGTTGGACAGAGACGGCGGCTTGTGCTTCCTGGCTGTGCCTGAACCAAGAGGCAGCTGCCTGCCCAGGGCGAGAACTGACAGCATGGAGGAGGTCTTACCTTCCACTGACACACATCTGGATCATTTCAGGAGGGAAACAAAAGAAATAAGAGCAAAACAGATGGAGGTATAAGCAAACAACTCCAGCTCTTTGTCAGCCACCCAGCCTTTTGCAGAAGGAAGTTTGTCAGGACATGGCTGCAAGTTTCGATCCAGGAAACACCTTTCGCAAGTGAGAGAGAAAAAAACCCAAAAAAACCCACCACAATCCATTTTACTAAGCAGGAGGGAGGGATAGGCGGGGGGGTGGGGGGGTGCTGGCCTGGAACGGCAGGGGTCTGACTGTAGCCCCCACAATCCATAGAGCAGGAGAAGCAGTGCACGGCACGATGGGGAAGCTGGGGGGGGTCTCCACTCCCCTCCAGCTGTAATCCGCAGATTACAGGAACATGAGGGGACCACGCTGGGACCAGGCTGCTGTCACCGCGCTGATAAGGGACAGCCATCACAGGAGAACAGCAGAGGCACAACGGGTGTAAAATCCAGACAGGAAACTCCCCAAGAAGAACCAAAAGGCTGCTCATGTTCTTATCTGGTACATCAAGATCTTCTGCGGTCCCTCTCTCCAGCAATGGGGCTTGCCAACCCTCAAAGCCGGCCTTGGTGTCGCTTCTCGTCACGCCTCGGGTGATGAGAAATCTGTAAAAACTGCCTGCAGCGTGGGAGGCATTTTCTGACGGTCCTCCGGTGCTGCTTGAAACATCAGTGAGTATCAGAGAGCACGAGTGGCCACACAGCGAGTCAGGGGACAAAGAAAATGAGCAGAAGGTCCGATGAAGGTCACATCACACTCACTCCGCTATTAGGAGGAAAGAGAGAACAATTTAGGGGCATAACAGCCAGATCCCACCTGGGGGTACCTTCAACCTCCAGCTGCAGACCCTCTACCCCGAACATCCCAAGAAAGTGCTTAGATACAGAACCTACAATCTGCCAGACAGCACTTTATGATATTATTTAAATAGAAGTGTCCTTGAATGGTTAAAGAAGGCCGCCTCACCACAGTAGTTCTTGCACAGGTGGTAATGTGCAGGCATATCAGGACATTAGATGTGACTTCTGTGAACTGGAGAAGGTCCAGCACTATCAGAGGTCGGCCTCTAGACATTTCCAGACGCTCTACAGCAGAGTTTCCCAATCCGGTCCTCAGGGACCCACAGACAGTCCACGCTTTAGCTAAAAAATGTGGAGACTCTGGCAGGGGGCTCGGAGGGAGCAAAAACATGGACTGACTGTGAGTCCCTGGGGGCCGGACTGGAAAACACTGCTGTACAGCACTGATTCTCAGCTGGTGGGCTGCGGGACCTTTTTCAGTGGGTCGCATTCTACTGCAAGTTTTACGGATTATACAAATCTCTTTCTCTCATTCGTAAAAATTTTGAAAAAAGTACATCCCGAGGCAGAACCAGTTGACAAGCAGTTGCTCTGCAGCACACCGCTGTCGTTGCTGGGAAACGGAGACGGGGCCCTACGGCACCAATGGCATTCGGATATCATATCCCGCAGGCAGGAGCCGCCCCGCCCCATTGAAAATCTGGCTTTCCCATCTCATATGCGGCAGATCCCCACTTCTCACGCACCATGTGACTGCGGCCGTCCCAAGTTCTCCCATCCTCTGCTTTAATCCCAGAACATTTACATCAGTAACAGCAATCAGAGTAGCACATTCATGAGAAACTGACAGCCTCTGCAAACACCTCCCAGTTTCGCAACATTTAGAACAGATCCTGTTCTATAAAATACAAGAGTCACCAGCTGAACCAGAAATTAGCTTCTGCTGACATGAGACAAAGACACTGGCGTGGCTGGGTGAGGTTTAATTGTGTGGGCAGGACGTGTGCAGGACATTCATCTATAGAGAGGCTCCTCGCAAATTTGTCCAAGATGAGGACTTTTTTGTGACGTCCTACCGAGAGCTTTCTGTTCACATGACCCTCAGAGGCACTTCCTGGACCAGAACTACTCGGTCTAAGAAAAGGAAACTTTAGTCCTTTGCCCAGGACTAATCAGCGTACAGGAATGTGCAATTCCATCCAGCTTCCATCAGAGCTCCTCCAATCATTTCAGTTGCACCAGTCTGGATCACAAATCTCCATATATGACAGAACATCAAAGGTGGGAAGTTTGTAAAGTGTTCATGGTTTCCTCTGCACAAGACCTGGCTATCTGTCACAACTGTATCCCAGACGGATTTAGAAGCCAGCTAAGTAGTCCAAAGTCCTGAAGGAGCCTTATAAAAAGCGACTCCAGGTCGAAGTGAAATGAAAGGTGGGTGGAGTCCTCATGAATAAGCTCACGCTTTATCACCATCTCCTCCAGGGCCCCGACATGAGGCCCACCAGCCAAGGTCAAAGGTCAACCAGGGTGGGGTCCTCATAAACGAGCTCACGCTTTATCACCATCTCCTCCAGGGCCCCAACCTGAGGCCCACCAGCCAAAGGTCAACCAGGGTGGCACTGCTGTTGGTAATGGCCAACCTCCAATCCCATTACGAGAAGCCACTTAAGGTGCCCAGCTGAAGGAAACAGCTGTGATCTCCTCACTTCCACAGACCTGCTCCCTCAACTGAC
Source organism: Hyperopisus bebe (assembly GCA_026777045.1). Lineage (NCBI taxonomy): Eukaryota > Metazoa > Chordata > Actinopteri > Osteoglossiformes > Mormyridae > Hyperopisus > Hyperopisus bebe. Next base: position 12,382,422 of record JAODJW010000135.1, on the reverse strand, counting down.
CCAGCAAGTGACATTTTTCTTTCTGCAGTTATCCGCAGACTTTGAGACTTAAGTATCTACTATGGTGCCTACAGCCTTAACCCTCTCAATGGGCCATTCACAGAATCCACAGGGCTAGATCTTTCTCTGCGGGCTCTCTCCTCCTCCCCCCTTCCAAATTACATAGCTATGGTGACCGTGCATTCTCCCATTTAGCTCCCCGCCTTTGGAACTCCCTACTACCATCTGTTTATTGACCCGTTTCAGATTTTGAAACGAAGCTAAACACCTTTCTTTTTGCTCAGGGATTCAACCTTCCCAATGCATAATGTGTAATCTGTTTTCTGTGTACTTTCTCTGTAAGGGTCTGAGTTCATGTAAAAACACTATATAAATAAAATATATTATTTTTCTTAGGATTATTATTATTATTACTACATATTTTGCTGAATGGAACCTCAGCACACCCCCTGAAACTGAACCATTAACCAAAAGGCCATCTTCTGACCTAGTAAGGAACACCTGTGTAGTGGCTCAGTGAGATGAAGTACCTCAAGGAACCTCACAGAATCACCCCACGTGGGAAATCTGGGATGAGGCCAGCCAGGGATTACAAGTGAGCGGTCAGGCGGGTGGTTCGAGATGCGAGACCCCCCTGTGGACCTGGGGGGGGTCCTCAGTTCACACTGTCATCCTGCCATTTCTAGAGAGGCGGGTAATCCTATTCCACCATTCTGACACAAGAACCACTCTCCTAATTAACTAAATTAACAGATGAACCGGACCAGCTGCCAAAACAAAAACAAAAAAAAACTGCAATTCTATTCTGCAACTTATGGGTCAGCGGAGCGTTTAATAACTACAATCCATTTTGGTTTCAACGAAATTTAAGAGTTCATGCAGTATGGATTAAGGAGATTAGTACATTTTATTGTTGGAATTCAAGGCTTGGCTAGTAAAAAAAAATATATATATTCCTACAAAGAGAGCATGCGACAGTAATTACCACATCTACAGGCCGGGCCTGGAGAAGCCAGCCTCTCCAGTGAGCTCCTTCAGAAGCCAGCCTCTCCAGTGAGCTCCTTTAGAAGCCAGCCTCTCCAGTGAGCTCCTTTAGGAGCCAGCCTCTCCAGTGAGCTCCTTCAGGAGACAGCCTCTCCGGTGAGCTCCTTTAGAAGCCAGCCTTTCCGGTGAGCTCCTTCAGAAGCCAGCCTCTCCAGTGAGCTCCTTTAGAAGCCAGCCTCTCCAGTGAGCTCCTTCAGGAGACAGCCTCTCCGGTGAGCTCCTTTAGAAGCCAGCCTTTCCGGTGAGCTCCTTCAGGAGACAGCCTCTCCAGTGAGCTCCTTCAGGAGACAGCCTCTCCAGTGAGCTCCTTTAGAAGCCAGCCTTTCCGGTGAGCTCCTTCAGGAGACAGCCTCTCCAGTGAGCTCCTTTAGAAGCCAGCCTTTCCGGTGAGCTCCTTCAGAAGCCAGCCTTTCCGGTGAGCTCACCGGAAGGGGATTCAAACCTGCAACATTTCAATTACAAGTGCGCTTCCCTAACCATTAAGACACCACTGCGCACAGACACCATAAGCCCAGAATATCCCACATTCCCAGTCACTGAATGACAAACCAGAGCCTCAGGGATTGACCGGTAACGGCTAACGCACCAAGGACTCCCTGATGGATCACAGATCAAACTCCTAGCTCTCAGTTTCTAATGGACAGCAAAGTATTAAATAGTGAGGCGTGAAGTCTTGGTGCGTTTCCATCCGTCAGAAGACGGTGCAGAATTTCTGGCTCGACGCGGAAATGCCACAATTATTCTACAATGTAAAGCGGCACCAACCGGACACTGGGCTCCTCTCCAGGGTGGTAACAGCTTGGTATTCACAAAGCACGCCAAAGGAAAGTCTCATCTTAAAATAAAAAAAAAACCCTAACCCACATTTGCGTAATCTGTACAGCTACGTTCTCAGTAATGCTACCTGAGGCTGAGGTGGGGAGGAAATATTTGAAAGTCTGCTTAAACCTGACACACTTCCATACAGCTGGACCGCAACCAGTGGAAAATTAATCATTGCGGGCAAACAAGTGCGAGGGGAGAGCGGACGGGAACGAGCGCGGCGCAGAGCAGCGATTCCCCAGAAGGCCGAGCAGCAGCTCAGAAAAGCACGGCAGCCAAACACGGAAAATGCAACACTCCTTCGGTTCTTTTTATTCCAAAAAATCTGACCTCACAAGGAAAAGACCTACTGACACCCTTTCCCCTCACCCATCCCTGCTCAGACCCACACCTGTGGGGGAGGGAGGAATCCTTTTTCCAAATTTCCTCCCCCGGCCACACAGGTGGTCCTGTCGGGATCATTACTCAAACAGCCCCCGGCTCCCCCCAGCCCAACCTGCACACAAAAGCAGCCAGTCAGCTGCTCAGCAGGCAGGGGAGGGCCATGCTGCCGTCATTTCATTGGCACAGCCCCCTCCTCATGCCAACTTATAAACACAGGTTTAATATCGACCCATTTGGAAACACGTTTGCTCCGCAGCTGTCTGTGGCCACAACTAATCAATGCTAACATAGACGCGCATTAGCGCGATGCTAACATAGACGCGCATTAGCGCAATGCTAAAACACCTCTGTAGAAACACCGAAAAGTGGCGTGGGCCAGTAACCCAGTACTCATTCGAGTACTCACATAGAAGGGCACACCAGTAGGCAATTACACTGGTACTCATACTTATGTCCCCCCCCCCCCGATATATTTAATGAGATATTACAAGCAGCAACGCCAAGTAACACTTTGTCATGATCCAGACTTCAGTGATGGCTGTATTAATAAGTTAATATTTACACCCTCCAGTAGGGAGCAAAAATGTGGACTGTCTGGCAGGGAGCTGGTAGGGAGCGAAAAACGTGGACAGACCGGGGTGCCCAAGGACCAGGATGAAAAACACTGTTCTACACCTCCAGGCATCTCTGATCTCCAGGCCCCTCGGTTAAATGCCTTGGATCCCCCCCCCACCCAAAAAAGAAAACCTACCAAGCTGCCTTCCAGCTGGACAGA
>JAODJW010000135.1:12363666-12375390 GCA_026777045.1 Hyperopisus bebe | reverse complement strand
TCCCCCCCCCCCCCCTCTCTCTCTCTCTCTCTCTCTCTCTCTCTCACACACACACACACACACACACACACACACACACACACACAACACTCTTTACTCACATGCACACACAGAACACTCGTTCAGAAACAGCGGGTGGCACAAACCTGCAGACAGTCAGGAAACTCAATCAAACTACCAGATCTTAACTTTGGTTGCGCCGTAGCAGTAAAGGCGGGTAAAGAGGGTCCGGACCCGGCGCGGCATCCTGACACCCCCTCCCGTGGACCCCCCTGACGCGCCAGCAATCACCTTCAAACGCGACATTTTTAACAGCGGGGATCCGGAGGAGGAAGGGCCGTACGGGGATGCCGCAGATCAAGCGCTCCGCCGGCACATCGGGCACGATACGCTACGTACCTGGGGGGAGGCGACGCTCCGAAATGTCCCCTTCACCGGTAATTTCACACAGATCTTGGGGGTCCCTCCTCCCCGAAAAGAGACACCCTTCAGGTCTTCGTCAGCCCCGTCAGATGAGCCCGAAGGCGCCCATAGGTATGCGGAGTAGCGGGCCGGGGAAGCGAAGCGCTGACTGGGATCGGGGTGGCTGGCCCCCCGCTCTCTGCAGTCCGATCTCCGGGATCCAAGCCAAGCGAGCTCGGCGATACGGAACGGGCGAAAACGGGGATTATGTCATGCCGCCGAACGGCGTCCTCTACGCGGCGACTAAAGGGCGGACAATCCGCGACTCGGGACTCCCGCTGCCTGCGCTATGCTACCCGTCCGATGGAGCGAACTGCAGCTCCGCGCTGCTCGGCGTCTAGCGCTGACTGCGGGGCTGCGAAGCGGCGGCACCGAGCGCCCTCCCCCTGCAGCCCGGACCCGGAAGGAGATGCCCCTCCGCGCCGCGTCACAGGGCCGGCGTGGCTGGGCTGCACCCGGGACGGTGTCTTAAAACGGCGCAGGGCAACTTTTTAACCCGATGTGTTTGTGGTTTCCACATTTTATGTAATTTTTCATACAGCTTGAAGTGCTTTAAAGGTGCTATACCAGGTTAATATACCAGGAAACTGCTCGTGCTTCGCAAACTACATCCGTTTAACCATGTGCTCATATTTCAGTGTATTGGCACGGAGGGAAATTAGGCGTCCTTATACAATATGTATTATTAAAGAGTTATTAAATAATTGATTATTAAATGAATACGGATGATGAATATAATATCGCATCGATGAAAATCAAAGTTAGCTTCAGAGGCCCGCAGGAGTTTGGTGATATAAAGAACAATATATAAGATAGAAAGAAAAAAAGACCTCTGTCGCAACTACAACCGCTGTGGGCAGGGGGATGACGTCAGGCCCCCTTGGGGGTCTCAGCTGGGCCTGGAGATGCAGGTCCACGCCGGGGAGGATGGTTCACCTCAAGCACGCGCCTGGCTAATTAATTGATGCGTGATGGGGGAACAGCCCCTCAGCTCATTAAAATTCCATGATGTTCAGGTTTGCATTGCGCTAAAACGCTTTTTAATAAGCTGTCCCAGAGTCTGTTTACATCTGTTTTTTTTTAATCAAATGAGATGTCTACTGTGGTCTCTCACCACATCCCATCTAACTTGTGACTGTTCAAGCCGTTCTGTCATCTTTAATCGCTTCATTTGTCATTATAATTAGGCTTTGGCTTCAGGAACTGACGTTAACTTGTTTTTGCTACATAATTACATAAGTAAATGATTGTGCTATTTACTGTGTAGATCAATGAGGATCTGTTACTCTGCACTTTTCCCACAAGGTCTCTGGTCTCGTACCCCGTGAAGGGGTGGCGTCCGAAGGCACTGTTCTCGCACAAAAGAGATTAGAAAATGTTTCAGTGGATTTGAGAAAGAATGACATAAGGGGTGGAGAGGAAAGATGGGGCCTAAAGCCTCTTTAAATTGGGTCTAGCACTGCCTAATCTGTTGATGATGATGATGATGATGATCTTACACAAGGTGTTCCTCATATAAAGAGTGAATGACGCCATTTCTTTTCTGACCACAGTTAATCTAAAATGTCTTTCCTCAGACAGAAACTGTGGCTTGATGCCACTAAAAGAATCAGGTCCCAGTAAATGTTGCAAGTAAACTAATCCAAATTTCAGATGCAGAAAGTAAAAATCCAGACTAAGCTTTTGTTTCAACCAACAAAAGCTTGGTCTGGATTTTTACTTCCTGCACCTGAAATTTGGATTGTGTATAAAGAGTGTAAGTCACAGAGTATAGGGGTGGCACAGTATCGTGGTTGTTGGCACTAGTGCTTTACATGGGTGGGATCAGGGTTCGAGTCTCTGCCATGGCTCCGTGTGTCAGTTTGCATGTTCTGCCCGTGTCGTTGTGGGGTTTCCTCTGGTTACTCTAGTCTCCCCCCCCCCACAGCCCAAAAACATGCTGAGGCTGATTGGAGTTACCAAGAGGCCCATAGGTGTGTGAGTGGAGCCCTGTGATGGGTTGGCACCCCATACTGGTTTGTTCCCTGCCTTGTACTGGTAGCTTCTGGGATAGGTTCTGGACCCCCCCGCAAACCTGCATAAGATTAGTGGTTTCAGAAAATGGGTGACGTCACGGAGACTCAACTGGATGGTTGATACAAGATCTTGGTCTGGATTTTTACTTTCTGGACCTGAATTTTCCACCCCTGGTGATTTTAAAGGATTCATTCACAGTTCGCCATTTTCAATGCCTGAGCTCCTCCTCTTAGGGTCCCACACAAGCTTTAGTTTTGTCTCTCTGGCCAGCAGTGAGGAGATCAGATTCTCAGGTTTGCCGTTCAGTCAACTTCTGACTTTGACCCAGCTCTCGAACAGAAGAGGCACTTAACCGTCAAACCACATTAGTCAGAGGTACGCAGAGCACACGCGGAGCAGAGGAAGGCTAGGGTTACCTATGGGTAATACCTGGGCCCATTTCCGAAGAATACAAGATAGAAGATAGAATCTTGCACTTTAATAGTCTTTCTCTGTATGAAATGAACGGGATCAGATATCATAGTCAGATCTCGGAGCAAGAAGGAACGCTAACAAAGGGGTCAGTATCCAGCCAGTCTTCTGAAGCTGAAGTGAACAGAGACGTTATCTTTGTCTTTCTCCACAATGTGGCGTCTCAACTACTTTGGAAATATACCAGTTGACTCTTTGTTCTCACAAATTATTCCTGAACACAATTGCTGAACAAATACAGCTGTCAGTCTTCCAAAAATTTTAACAAGTGCACAAATTTAACTTTTTGTTTGTTCTGCAGATACATGACATTCCAAGTGTCAAAATTATTTATTTTAAAGACTGATGGCATACTTGTCATCCTACTGGATAGAGTAAGGAATGACTAACCCAAAAGTAGGGTGATAAATCTCTGTAATAAATGTCAATGCCTGGAATTTATCCCAGTTTAAGAACATTGTCAATATTGACTGGGAGACCACAGAGGGTGGAGTGAAAAACCCCCAACTGTGAAAAACAGCATGACTTCAGCACAACATGGTCGACAAGAGTCTCAAGAGTTTAAATTACAGAAGCACAGTTCATTGTATTATGAACTACTGGACACCAAAATATATATACCTGAATGGCAAATCGGTCTCGCTCAGTGTCCAGTATTTTAATTTTCTGATTAACTTTTAAGGCTATAAAAGTTCATATTTCATACCTTAAGGATATTTCATAAAGATACATGGTACCTCTGTAACATTTAACCGTTAAGGGTCAGAGACTTTCTTTATGTGTCCAGAAATGAATCGTCGTCCCCCAAAATAATCCTGCCCTGGGACCCATTATAAGGAGCTCAGTCAATTGCTTCAGAAGAAGAAAACATGAAATAACTTCTAAATCCTCAAAAGATTTCTGATGGGAGAATGGAGTAGCTCTAAGTTCTGCAGCCAAGATCAATTCCTAGTGTAGCTAGATTGTATCTAAAGGGACCCAGCAAGTGCAGCAGCCAGTGCTGAGTTTTGTTAGTGGTGGCATGAATCATGCAGAGTGGTGGGCGTGTGATCCATGTGACCTGGGTTTCCAAAGCCAAGGGGCACAGAGCAGCCTCACATTAATAATGTGCACCGTTAGCTGGAAGCCAATCAGCCCATGACTGTAACATTGTTGCAGGTAGCGACGTGAAAAACGGGGGAGGTGCGGGGGGGTGTACCTCCCGATATTTGATTTAGCTTCATTCGTCCCCCCAAAAAATAGATCTTTGCATTTAAATTATTAAGTTGTGCCGCCCCCAATATCAAACTTTCTCCTACGCCCTCCTTTGAACATTGTAGTTCAGTGAGAAGGCATCCTCTCCCACGCAGCTGGAAGGAAAGTGTCCATTTGTCCGCTTTCGTTCCAGCGCTCGTCAGTCGCAGGTGGTTTGCTGCTCTGCCTAATGGTGAAAAGCCGTCTCACGTTTTACTCCACAGTGAGCCGCTACCACCAGATGCTTCAGTGAAAATGGCTACGGAGATTTTTTGTTGTAATAATTATGTCGTCTCTTTATCTGCTGCTGACATACTTTAAAAAGCACATGAGCAGAATGCCTCACTCATTCATTTACTTTGGTGCCTATTAAGGACTCAAGAAAAAATGAATTCCTTAAGAAAATCACACACACACACGTATGTACGCATGCATACTGTGAAGCAGATTGTCCGTACGCCTCCAGAGCTTTGCAAATTAATTGCCTCTGAGGCTCTTGGGCAGCAATGCTGTTCACTGTTAATTAGTCATCCTTCGTAGGCAAGGAGGGAAATGGCAGCGGCTTCTGTGAAAGTCATTAAACCAAAGCTTCTGTACCTGTGGCAAGATACAGAGCAGAACTGCAGCTGCACATAAGTACAATTGGAGATAATCATACACTCACTCACATAAATGTGTCTATATTATATGTGTAAATGTACAGAGGTGTGCGGAAGTATTTGGCAGCCAAACAAAATTGTACCAAAATTATGTAAAACTATGATTTTATGTTTGCAGAGCTATGTCAGCTTAGCCATTTCAAAAGCTGTCCTCAAGTCACCCTTGCATGTTACCATGAAATATGTATGTGCTGAGCTCACCCACTCACATACCATGTTGGGGTAAACAATGCTCCATGAAGTTAATTTGCTAATTAAATCAATTAATTATATGAGCTGCTGATAAAATGTATAAAATTTAACAAATACATAAAAGGACTGAGTTACCCTCAAGTTGTTCTTCTTTTAAACATGCAACAATGTATCAGTAACACTTTGGAGAATATGAGAAATTCTTAGTTCTTTTATTTTGCATTTCTACGTATTTGTATATACTGTAATGTTTGCCAAATATACACTTGTGCACATATAAATAGTTCTGAACACTATTCTCTTCGGCTGCCTGAGATTTTTGCACAGTACTGTATGTCTTTATACACTAAAATAGAGAAAATTGAAGGGTGGGTCTTGCAGTGTCTATGACACGACTGCACACACAATTATATACCTCTTTATGCTCCCTGAATGTTCTTATGTTGCACTTCTGAACGTTGAATGGTCTTATTAGGTTCTTGCTCTGTTAGAAGTTATTTTGTAGCTCTTCCTCCAATCCTGCTCACGCTGTACCTGGGAATTCATCAGAAGCTCAGCCTAGCTGCACTTACACCTAATCAACTGCTTCTCAGCATGAAAATTTGCAACGTGCTATTTGTCTCAGTCCTACGTCGCTTTTGACAGAAGCATCTGCTATATATATAAAATGTGATGCAAAATGTATAACAAAACATTTAATGCGTAGCTTAACCCCAGTTTTAACCTCTACACAATAGGATATTCTTAGCAGAACAAACTCGAAATAATTATACATTTCTTGGAAATCACACATACAATGCTTGGCCTCAGGTCCTATGCCTTCATAGCACACATAGATATATAATCTTCCAATTTAATCATTGCCCTAAGCTTACCAAGCAATTTCTGAAATAGTTACAGTATGTGTCTGATTTACATCAAATGTCTGAAATAACCACAAGGGTTGGTGACCCATCCAGGCAATAACTGGCTCGGTGTCTGATCAGTAGCAAGCAAATTTCACTATGTGGCTACATGCCACATCCTGGGTTATTCCTTGTCCTGTACCCATTGTTTCCAGGACAGGTTCTGGATACGCAGGTATAGAAAAATGAATGATTTATTAAGATTATTAGAATGTTTATACAAAACAAATAAAAAACATCCAATTTATTAATGAATAGTGAGTTAACAAAATATAATGGAAGCCTAATCATTGTATTTTTGTACTTAAAATTCTTTTAAAGCTGTCCTTGGAAGATGCCCATCACGTAATTCATAATGTCACCAAGACGTGTGGCTGTTACTGGACAAGATGTCACCTTACATTATGTCATTTTATAATTTTACATATTCAAGGGCCCCTGTAAATTGCAGGGCTCCCTGAATACTCTTACTGTACCCCTGTATTTGCGTGTGTGTGTGTATGTAGGTGTGCATATGTCAGTGAATGGTGTGTCAGTGTGTCCTATGGTGGGTTGGTGCCCCATCCTGGGTTGTTCCCTGCCTTGTGCCCTGTGATGGCTTGGTGCCCCATTCTGGGTTGCTCCCTGTCTTGCGCCCGTAGCCTCTGGGATAGGCTCTGGTCCCCCACAACCCTGAACAGGACAAACGATTACAGAAAATGGGTGGATGGATGGATGATACCAACTCATTTCTCCTTCAAATGTAGCCAGTGAATTGATAGTGGAGTAAAAGAGGTTTCATATAAAACATTAGAGAGAATATATCCTGTGAAATATTTTGGAAAGGTTTAAGTTAAATATCTATTATTCCTGCACTTTCTGTGGACTTGACTAAGAAACAATTCTCAGTTTTTTCATTGTATGTATACTAAGATATTTTGGAATGATGTACAGAACTTCTTGTCTAGGAAAGCCGGCCAAACATCAGTCTGTCAACAGATGCTGTCTGGTAGTGATATCTTAATTTATTATGGCAACAATACTCTGAAGAGAAATGCAATTTTCTTGGTGCAACTTATTATACCTTTTGGTAAATTCCATTTAGACACACTTCTTTTCTTATTTTGTATAATTGGTCTGTGCAACCATTACATGTCATCCCTGCTGTGCGTTGTATTGAATCTGTTCTGATTCACATTTTTTTGCCACACCGTGACTGAGTGTTTCCTCTTTTTTGTGCGTATACTTGCATGTTAATTATGAAGGGGGGGGGACTGCAATGCCGAGACATGACATCACGTCCGGTCCAATTCACTTCCGGGTTATGCGGAAGTCGCAGAATCTACGGATCCGTCGTTTCATTACTTCTTATTCATAGGTATCCTTAAGAGCTGAGCTAATGGCTTCCTCTTCCTCCTCTTCGGGAGCAGCAGTGGCCGAGATTACGGCCTCCCCGGTTTCCAGCGGTAAAATTACGGCGTCCTCTTCCCAGTCCCGGGCGAAGAAGCGACCGGCCAGCCCCGCTGTCGGTCCCTGCCAAGGCGCGGGCAGCAGCGGGAACAGCAGTAAGAAGAAGAAGCTGAGCTTCACCCCCTCTGGCCCCCAGGGGCAGGTACGCTCGCCCATCCCTGTGCTCATTAAACCTAGGTGTATGTGGTGGCTCCGGCTATATCTCCCGCTAAACCTAAGCAGAGATGCCAGCGCATCTACATCGCTTACCCTCCCGGCTGTTCCGCTGTCTGAGCTCTTTGAGAGCACGTTGCACTCCCACATTTCACAGCACTAATTTTGCGATCCTTAAAACTTTTCTCATTACTTACGTAAGCTGTAGAATGACTTTAATTGTGCGGACGGGGTGCCTACCCAGGCTTTCTGCTGTATCTGCCCTCTAGGCTCCGTCCCTCGATTCTCCTGTCGACCCAAAGGCCGCCGCCCCCTCCGAGCAGGCGGCAGTGGAGTCCTGCGTTGCTGCCAAACCACAGCCCTTTAAGGATCCCAGTTTCGTGGTAAGACTTGCCCTAGTTTCCATGGCTCACGTCAGTGAACTTGGTTTAATGAAGATTTTCTGTAAGTCAGCATGGCGTGGTCAGGTTAGACCAGGTAGCTAGCGGCCGATGACATGTACTTCAAACAAGAGCTCACTGGTCTATGGATGAGGCTCTGTTTTGTGCCCGTGAGCGAAGTACTCGCTGTCGGTTTCATTCCTCTCCTCGGTGTGCAGCACTCCGGAATTGGTGGGGCGGCCGCGGGCAAGAAAAACCGCACGTGGAAGAACCTGAAGCAGATCCTGGCTGCAGAGAAGGCCCTACCGTGGCAGCTGAACGACCCCAACTGTGAGTTTGGTGCTGTTCACCTCCTCCGCAGCACTGAATTAGAATTTAGTGATCAGTGGTCATTGCTGACACACCGCAGCACACAACAACAAGATATGTCCTCTACATATAACCCATATGTGACGTCGTGACACAGCAGGGGGCAGCTAATTCAGCGCCTGGGGGGCAGTGCTTGGGGGTAGGACCTTGCTCAGTGGTGCCTTGCTGGTCGGGGATTCAAACCTGCAATCTTTGAATCACAAGTGCGCTTCCCAAACTATTAAGCCACCACTGCCCTAAGAAGGAAAGGCAGGTTCAGGCCACTAGGGGTCCCCACTACAGATTGCTGATCTCTGCCTCTCCTCTGACATGCTCACCTACCTAAGGAATAACGCTAAATCTGTGGGATGTGACAGATCATTTAAAATAAGTTTTATTATTATGGGTTTGTGTTCTGTTCTGTGTCACTGAGATGTGACCATTAACCTGCAGACTATGTTTGCTGTTGCCAAAATGTGTTAAGTCATGATGGTTGTCATTCAGAACTAGGAAGTATCCTTTTTACTGAAATTCCAAAGCAAGTCTTGGGTTGTGAATCCTGTCTTTTTGTAATCTAAAAAATACTTAACCAATACACAATATTTTGAATGTTTGTGTTCCATGCTTAAATACCTGTTTGTGTAATTAGACCACCTTCATAATCACAGTAGAACTTTTAATACTTTGGGATAGTACTGCTCAGGAACGCAGTTTTTGGCTTAATTATTACCTAGAAAACTAGTTCCTTTAACGCTGTCAGGTGTGTTACTGAGAATGTCAGAGTGCAGTGAGATAAAAACTTCTATTATCATCACCATTGTCCTTAGGGTGTAGTCTGGTGTCGTAAACTTTCGCTGGCTTCTGTCATCCTCTCAATTCACAGATTACAGCATTGATGCCCCTCCCTCTCTGAAACCAGCCAAGAAGTACTCTGACATCTCCGGGCTTCCGGTGAGACTCTTTCGGGATGACCAGTCCATTCATTGTTTCAGCAGACTCTGCCATTGAAAATTTTAGATTATTTGTGCAATGCATGAATGTATTGGTGCATCAGCAGTGATGAAATGACCACTTACCCAGTCCCTGACCTCTGCTGTCCATCTTCTGTAGCCCGTGCACCTGCTCTCTCACTGCTCTGTTTGGTTAAGCTAAAAAGTGTTTGTAAATAACGCCCCCTCCTCCACTTCACGCACACATGCTGATCTGACTCCGTTTGACCCCCCCAGGCCAGCTACACGGACCCCCAGACGAAGCTGCGCTTCGCTTCCAGTGAGGAGTTCTCCTATATCCGCCTGCTGCCCTCGGACGTGGTGACGGGCTACCTGGCTCTCCGCAAGGCCTCCTGCGTGGTGCCCTGAGGGTCTGGCCTCCTGCGTGGTGCCCTGAGGGTCCCGCCTCCTTCATGTGGCTCGCTGGGCTTCGGGAACCTGCCACTGCCCCATGTGACTCATCCAGCCTGATGCCCAGCGTGCTGATGCCATTCTGCCACTTAGAGGTGGCGGGTTTGTGGACGATTTGGACTGATGACGTCAGTGGGAGATGAGCTGTTTTGTTATCTCATGGACCTGTGAGGGAAAGCCCTCCTTTCAAGTAAATGCACTGTGTTCTGTTTTCCTGGCATTTAGAAGCTGAAGAATTGTGTTTGTGAGCTAATTACAATGCTAATTCCACTATTACCAGCCAGAGTCTTGTTCACGGAGATGTGTTACCCATTGCTGGTGTACATTTAGGGAGCACTGGAGGACATGGTGCATACAGACATGGTGACGACCCTCCTCCATGTTCAGGTTTCACCAGAGACCAGCATCTCCTGTAAACTTACCAGCCTGTTTTAGTGAGAGTGGAAAGCAGTGCAGTGGCTGCCCCACCTCGGTGCTGGTCATCAGCATGTCCTATGCGTATCTTCTGTGAAGATCAGGCGACTTTGTTAATCTGCTCCTAAATGCATTTTAATGGATTATTCTGGGTGTCTTTGTGTTTTATCGCTCTTTTCCTTGCTTCCTTTGCTTGTCAGAGTAGCGCATTCGGAGGAACATCAGAGCCCATTTATTCTTTAATTCCTCCTCTTCCTCCTCCTCCTCCTCTTCCTCCTCCTCCTCCATGTGTCTCCCCAGCAGCGTCTGGTGAAGAGCTCTTCCTCCTTTTCTTCTTCCTCCTCTTCAGCTGCCCAAAGCCAGCTGGCTTCCCCATATCGCTTCATCAGATCACAGGAACGCGATGTTGGTGTTTTGGTGGCGCCTCGACTCGCCGGATTAGGTGCCGTTAATTAATAGGCCGTCTGCTGGGCTCTGTGACTGACTGACGCTCCTTCCATAGCTCAGTGGTTAGAGCACTGGTCTTGTAAACCAGGGGTCGTAAGTTCAATTCTCATTGGGGCCTGTAATTTACGCTTCTGGACAGTAACTTTTGACCTGCAGAGTTACCCTCTGGTGGCTGGTGATCCTGCACGTGTTTCTGCCCCCCATGACCTCTGCTTTTCTTCAGGGTCACATTGGGCTCTGTATCGATCGCCTGTCTGCCAGCGTGATGCAGTCATTGGACTGTGAGACATGCGGGCAGTTCATACACAAAGGAGGATTCACATCTTCTCTCCAGATTGTAAAGATATGAGTTGTTTCCCACATAATTGTGCCTTTCTGACATCTGAACTCACTTTCCTGGCCCCCCTTTAATGTCGGGGGTGTTGATATAAGACTACCAGAGCCTGCAGAAATTACAGTATGATATGATGGTGTTTATTATGACAGCCGGACGCCTCAGGAAATCTAGTGCTGGAGCAGTCAGCTTTCAGGGAAAGGGTTCCATCTAGTGGTGAGAATAGGGGGTGCCACCTGTGGGTTTTTCTTTATAAAAACGAATTCTGGCTCAGTCTCTTCAACTTTAGCTTTCATTTGGGATTACATGCTCATTTTAGAGCAAATGAATCTGTTACAGAATCTGTCTACAGAGCCAAACTTAACTGGAATCATAGAGGAAAAAGACTCAAGTCAAAAATAGTCCATTGTAAGAGACACATGGCATCTGATTGTTGGAAAGTTAAGGTGCAGCTGCATGGCTGTAAGGCCCCACTGAGGATTCAACCGACAGCTGCTTTTCAAGGCTGGTTCTCGAACCACTGAGCTACGAGGCCTGCCTGAGCTACGAGGCCTGCCTTATCTATGAGGCCTGTCTGAGTTACGGGCCTGCCTGAGCTATGAGGCCTGTCTGACTTATGTTGTTAGGTGATTTATGGTATGTGCCCTGCCCTCTGGACACAGAGACACTACAGCAGAGGTGACAGGTAGCTGGCTCACAGCATCAGAATTCATATATAGGACCACACTGAGATCTCAGAGTTCCTGCTCTGAGTGAGCCTGAGCAATGCCCCAAGGCAGGGTTCTTCAAATCTGGACCTCGATTCCAAATCCAGGCCTTGTTTTCAGTTCTTCCAGGTAGTTAGTGTAATAATTACTGATT
>JAODJW010000135.1:12293103-12320865 GCA_026777045.1 Hyperopisus bebe | reverse complement strand
GCCCTTCCCAAATACACCTCCTTCGCTATTTACATCATTGTTTATCTCATGCCACTCTCCTTTCAAACCTCCCTCCCCCGCCATGCCCATGGTCTGCTGCTGCCTGTCGCTCCTACCTGGGCCTGGGATGCCCGTGTCGTCCTGTGCCCGCTCCGGCAGGGGCACCGTCCTGTGGACAGCCTCTCCTGGCATGCCGTCTCAGTCACTCCACGGCTGCAGCCCTTGAGGTGACGGTAGAGGCTGTGGGCTCCTCAAAGATGGCCGGAGTTCTCTTCCGCAGTGGCTTAGCTTTCAGTTTCCGGCGCTGGCAGAGGGGTACGTGGATGTGGGAGCGAGTGCACGCGTCCCTCTCCAACGTGCTGTGGATGGCGGGGACTCTGAGCGCTGGCTGCGGCTTCTCGTCTCATCACACCGCTGCCTGCTCAAGCCACGCCTCTCACCCAACCCCCCCCCTCCTGGCCTGCCATTGGTTGCCTGGCACTGAGGTAAGCCAGCCACCGCAATCAGTCCTTTTGATTGGATGAGGTGGCACAGCACTGCAGAGCTGGAGGGAGAGCAGAGAGAGAGAGAGAGAGAGAGAGAGCGAGAGAGAGATAGAGATAGAGATGATGGGGGTGGAGGGAGAGAGTGAGAGATGGAGAGAGCGAGAAAGGGAAAGGAAGAGAAATGGGGAGGGAGAAAGGGAACGACTGAAAGACAATACAACAACACAGACATGAAAAGCACATTAGCAATGAACATTGCGGAGAAGCAGAGATACAGAGAGCCGGGGGGGGCAGAGCCACTCGCCTCCATCACGGCCAGCTGTTAGGGCCTTTGTCCCGGGGGGGGGGGGGGAACACCATCAGGCCAAAGGTACCGAACCCCCCAGCAGCCACCGTGCGAATGCTGGAATGCTGGAATGCTGCAACGCTGCGCAAGACGCAGTTCGGATAGAGCTGCACTTCTGCCGGCCGCGATGCAGCACCCCAAAACAGGCGGGGGGGTGGGGTGGGGGGGCTCCCTCCCGGCTAGCGGGTCAGTGGGCCAGCGCAGCAGCGGGGCAGCAGAACCAGCACGGGAAGGAGGGCCGCACTACGTTTCCATAGTGATCCTACCACAGAATGGCTGCAGGGAGGGGGGGGACAATAGCATCCAGAGACCCGCAGCTGCGGCATTGGGGGGCTTTTGGGGGAATTTTACTGGACTCACACAAAGAAGCGGCAGGGTGCTGAGGAGGGAAAGGATCCTTTCACTTTGCAGTTTGTGGAGGGGGGGGGGATTTTCTTTTTTGCTTTGCAGTCACCCCCCCAAAGCCTTACTAGCTTGGTCCCCCTCCTGAGTATGAAGGTACACGCAGCACTCAGAAATCTGAGAGAGACAATGGTGTTGTACCTTAGGGCCTGGATCTCAATCACAGTACGAAATAAATCAATGAGTATTACATGATGAAATAAGTAACTGATCAAATCCATGTCTATTGCAAGGATGCAACAAACACATCAAAGACGAAGACTAGGAACTGCTAGCTGAAGCAAAGGACTGAGACCCGTAATGTAAACCCTGGAGGGACGTAGACCTAAGGCAGGACCCCAGTCAGTGTATGTTCCCCTCCTCCCCCACAGGAGGCGACGTAGGGCTCTCTGGCAGTTTGCTTCAGCCTCTTTTTTTAGTCAAAGTTATTATTAATCATGAAATGGTTACTTTGGGAGCAGGGGAGAAGCTTTTGTGTCAGGCGCCACCTCCAATCCCCAGGAAAAACAGCTCACCCAAAATACTCCGGCAGGGAGCCGCGTCCGATGGTGACCCCTAGTGGTGAAGCAGGGGATGCGGCTCCCGGCCCAGCCGTGCGGTGACCTTCTGGGGTCGCGTGGTGCTCAGAGGTACACATCCATTTCAGTGCCTGCGTAGGATTGCGAGGCTCCAGAATGGTCAAGAACAACAGAGCGCAGGGGCAGAGTAGAGAGAGTGGTCTGAGATGGGCCTGGTTTGTCCCTGGGTATGTAGAGACACCCCTATGTAGCAGTACATTTGCAGATGTAGGTGACATGTAGGTGAGATGTAGATGACATGTAGGGGAGATGTAGATGACATGTAGGTGACATGTAGGCGAGATGTAGGTGACATGTAGGTGAGATGTAGATGACAAGTAGGTGACAAGTAGGTGACATGTAGGTGACATGTAGGCGAGATGTAGGTGACATGTAGGTGAGATGTAGGCAAGATGTAGGTGAGATGTAGATGACATGTAGGTGAGATGTAGGGGAGATGTAGATGACAAGTAGGTGACATGTAGGCGAGATGTAGGTGAGATGTAGGTGAGATGTAGGTCACATGTTCCCCAGCAATCTATAGGCACGCAGGGGCTCTGTTGCCGTGGTGCCCCACAAGACAACGCCCCCCCGCTCCTCCCTACTCGCATCTGACATCAGTGTCGTCTGTTTCCATCAAGCATCCAGCACACCCAGGGTAAGCGGATATCGGCCGTCCTGCAGGTGCGTGTTGAGTGGGCTGGGGGAGGGGCGGAGGGTATTTTTAAACATCCAGTGAGACGGAGAGCTGAGACTCTGCCACACAGGCGCGCGTTAACTCCGTGCTGCCCAGAGCCGCGTGCGGGCTGAAACACTGGCGGAGAACCAGCAGGACCTTCACAGGAGGAGGTGTAAGATAGGAGCAGGGTACGAAGCGGGTCAGGCACGCAAAGATGAGTCAGGGGCAGCAGAATCACGCCCCCCACATTCCACACCCACCGCACGAGAGAGCAGGGCACGTACCACCACACACAGAACATTCCGGCCTGCCTCACTTAGAAAACACACCCTCATTTCCATCTGAAAGCAGACACACAGAAACAATTCAGTCTCAGAAAAATCATATCTGCTCATATCTGCTCAGTCATGCCTGCGTAATAGGGTGGGGGTGCTTCCATCTCTTACAGTCGGCAACAAAGCCTGCAGCTGGAGATCAGAGAATCGGCCCAGTCTCTCGAGATGGTAAACTCCCACAGCCTCTGTCTCTTTGAGCTGGGGATTTGCTGAAGGCTCTCAGGATACATACCTACAATACGGACTTCCTACTTTTTATTACAGTCACGTGCCACATACAAAAGAAAATGGGTACAGAACAGCAATTAAGGAAAAATATGAAATGCTCTGAGATGGACTGGCATCCCATCCAGGGTTAACCTAGCCACCTGCCCTATGCTGCCAGGGATAGACTCCAGGCCCCCCCACAACTGGATGAGGTCAGGAGGAGGGGCAAACAGACCAACATGACATCACTCTGACCCTCCCCTCACAGTCCGCCTCCTTCAGATGTCCTTCAAGGCTTTACACTGAGCCCAGTGCCTGGAGTTTAACGTAAAAAGCTGAAAGACAGGATGTTCATAAGCTTCTGACAGGTAGTGTAGCGGATGCTTCTGGAAGCACTATGGCATACATCCCGATTACGCTGAGATCCTTTCACTGCTTTATTAGTACACACACTTCCAGAAAACTTCCAACAAATGTGACGTTTATTACATTGACACCAACAAAAAATAAAAATAAAGAACAGCAGAGTCCAGCAAACCACATTCTCCACTCCGCACTGGCAGACACACGTCGGGGCACCCAGAGCTGGGGAACGCTCTCCCAGTAAGCCAGGGGCGTGCAAGACAGTCCTGTTGTTCACAAGCTGGGGACCCACGGATCAGCGAAGCCCAGGGGAAAGAGGGCAGCCAAGACCCAGTTCCTGCTCAGGCTGGGGTCCGTTGTATTTCTGCTGGGGAATATGGGGCCATGAAAGGGACAGACAGCTTGATGAGTCACTTTAGGGAGGTGCATAGCATCAGCCCAGAGAGCCAAGTATCACTGCTACACCAAAACAAGCTGGTTTACGCTTGGTACTTCTGCTTTAACCATGAGACAGCAAATGCCCCATGGACAGCTGGGCTGTTTCTCAATATGCGTACTTGACCGTTCTTGTGCTCTCGTGTACCCATTTTGTGTCATCTTCCATTGCTGAAGACCAGTTCCAATACTAAGAACAGAAGTACAGAGGACGGTAAACATCCTTGCAGGTTGTTCTTGCCCCGGCCCAAATATCAAGGATACGTTGGTTGCATCCCTGCCAAATGAGACCAATCCCATGATGCATTATGCCCCAAGTTTGTTCTTGGAAGCAAGTTGTTAAGACTGGTCTTGCCAAGATCAAAGTACAATCTTCACGTTGAGAAACAGTGGTCAACAGTGGGGAACCGGACTCAAGGGAACGTAGAACTTAACTGTTTAAGGGGTAATTCAGATTCCGATGGAGGTCGAGCACATGATGAAAATGACATTTCACTGAATCCGTCAGCTGTTCACTGCCCCTTTTAATGTGATTTACACATCATGTCACTGCATTACAGCTTAATTAACGGGAAAAGGTTGATTTAGATGGCGGTCAGGATGAAAGCAGCATGCAACATGTCTGGTGGGGTCTCCGGACGCATGCTACCCCCTCACACGCTGGCCAGTGTTTCCATGCCGTTTAATCGTGAATCACAAAGCAGCGTTTCGACTAATCAGACAGCTGAAAAGACGATGAAAAAGCGGTTCTTGAAAGCGGCGCTGCTCCAGCTGGAATCTTCTGAGCAAATGGGGCTTTTTGAAAGTGAGGATCCCTGTATTATGATGCAATTCTTTCCCCCTCATCACACCACCTGCTCTCAGCAGATTCCAGCCTACACATTCAGGAATGCCCTTGATTATCCCCATGGCAACAGGGAAAGCCCCAAGCGTTACCTAGGCAACCAGAGGAAAATGGCTGGAGGCATTAGGAGGACTGGGGAGTGGAGATGGGATGATCTGCTGCTTGATTGGTGCCATATGTAATTTTATTTTCCCATTTTTTAACAGGGCCCATGGTCAGGTGGGGGCACTATTTGGCCATGTCTTCAGCCACGGCCTTCCCCATCTTGTCCTTCAGGTAGGCCAATCTCTGTCGGTCTTCCTTTAGCTCCGCCCACTCGTAATACGGGACCTGAAGAGGCGGGACAGAGGTGGAAAGTAAGAACAGCGCCTCCCTGAGGAAAAGATCTGAGAAACGTCTTACAGGGTTTAGCGCACGTCAGAAGATCTACCTTCTCATGGCCTAGACCAGTGAAGTGGGAGAGCTTTGGGCTACAGCTCTCAGGCCGGAGGGGGAAGAGGACCCCCCGAGTCCAAGATCGCTGGAGTGAGCGGCTTTACCCACACACCCATCGGACGTGGAACATCCCCAGACCGTGTAAATCCAATTACAGGATTAAAGCTGATCTGGTCTCATTCTCATTCACGTCTTATGACTCCATCACTCCCATCCTGTTTCACAGTAAGAACCCAACCCCATTCAGTAACCCATGACCTCCAGCAGGGGGCGCCACGCAGACCCCCTCCCATGTGCATGAACAAATGAGAGGTCCAGATACTGACACCTCTTCTGGGACCCGCCCCCAAATCTTCTAAGCCTGTACAAGAGCCAGGTCAGACGAGCTGCTTTGGATGGTGGGGTTAACTGTGTGAGGTCACAGCGACTGTGGGGACAGAAAGCGGGCCTCCAGGAGTGACCCCAGTGCGGGGGGAGGGACAGCGGGAGGGGGGAGAGGGGGTGCCGGGGGGGCGGTTACATAAGCGGACTTGTTCTGTAGAAGCTGGGCTGCTGAAAGCACAGTCATGCACACGGGGCCCATTTCAGGCTGCATCGCGACTGGCTGCTGCTTCCGTCGTTTTCATTGGTACAATTGGCAGCAAATTACCTGAACTCTTTATATCTATCTGTCCCTTGCAGTAGAGAGCAGGGCGACCCCGCCCCCTTCGAAGTGAGCGCGCCAAGCACACGGAGCAAATAAACAGACACACGCAGCGAGCAAACAAGTATCCGATGTAAACATCAGCTAATGCGGCAGGCAGAGGGAGGCGGGCTGACGCACAGACAGCCCCACCCACGCAGAGACATGTGGCCATGTGACCCCGTGTCTGCCCCGCCCACTCACCGGCACTGTGAGGAACCCGGCCAGCTGCAGGTGGCGCTGTCGCATGGCATAGCGGCCCAGCAGCTCCCGGCCCTTGGAGCCGTGGTGGGAGAATTCAGAGGCCAGGAAGGCGATCCTGCGGAGAGGCGGGGGGAGGGTGAGGGCCAGGCCGGGACAGCACTGTCACCATCCACACCACGTTTCAGAGATACTGGGGGAGGCTCACCTGTGGGCCCCCAGAGGCAGCGGGCTGCCCCCCCCGCCCCCCGGCAGGTGGGGAGCCTTTAGCCCCAGCAAGTTAATGGGCTTGTTGTCAGAATCCAGGACCAACTCTCCGTCTGATGGAAGGAGAACACAGGAGATGCAACAGTGAAGATGGAAGATGTGGAAGATGGGGTTGTCAGCATGACTCTCTACCGTATTGAGCTACAGGACCTCCCACCTCCAGCACCCCCCTCCTGGATTATCACTTTCCTTATTTCTCCCTGCTAACTACCAGACTTTCCAGTGATGTCATCAGAGTGAAATCACCCCCATCAGCAAGGGGGTGGCGGGGGGGGGGTCCGTGATGACAGTCTCACTGTTTCCATTTAGACAAAACCTGCCTGCCTCCCAGATCCCAGTGGTGCCCTCACCTATGGTCCAGCCAAACACCGTGTCGACCCCCGCACGGTACCCCCCCTCGAGTCCGCCAGCCAGGATGTGCAGGGCCTCGTGCAGACTGCTCTGTAGGGGGGTGGGCTTGCCATCCAGGGTGGAGGGGGGGTCTGGGACAACCCCCGGGGGGCAGAGGACCTCCAGCTGGGCAGTGGAGGCGATGTGCTGGAGCTTGAGACCGTAGCTCGCGACACGCGTTAGGGCGCCCCCTGGAGGAGACAGCGTATTAATGAGCAGAGAACCTCGTCACACCTGTAACACACCCGAGTCGGTCTCCCCGAGGCTCCGGCTGCTCCCCCAAGCCCATCTCCAGCCCGCGCATCTCAAATATTTATTTTTGAACGGGGTGGGGTGGGGCTCAGCAGGTTAGTTTCCTGTGCTTGTGACCGGATGGTTGTCAGTTCAAATCCAGGGATCGGCAAGGTGACATTTCCACCGGGAACACCCTTGAGTAAGGCCCTTAACCCCAATTGTCTGACCCTAACTTCTAAAAAACGTGTGTCTCTGGACAAACAATTAACTTCAGACAGCCCTGAATAAATTTAACCCAATTAAGGTTAAGACTGACTCAAAACCGACCGATGTTGTCAGACAGTTGCTACCTCAGATGCAGCCTCTGCAGTTCCCCACCCTTAGCTACACCCTTTCAGTCCCCAGCTTCCCCACTAGGGGGCATGCTCATCAACTCTTTCCATAACTGGATGTGCATTGTGGCATTTGAAGTCTATCATCCATGATGGTGTGCCACACTTGAGAAGCAGGACTACAGTGTTATGTCGAGCTAGAGGAGGAAACAGAAGATTACGTCATCAAAATACTCACTGAATTATATATATCAGTTTGAAATCGTGAACATATTTGGCTGCTTAAGTATTTTGTAAAACAAGCATTATTGATGGATTGAAATTTTTTGGTTTGTTGGTAGTTTAATTAACAGGAAAGCCCAAAAAATCAATGCAGTGAAAAGGTGATAGATGTGAAGAAATTGTTGTTTTTATGTTTGTAATTAATTGTCACAGTTGAATTTATATTAGGCCCTGTGAACAGTTTCTACCTCATAAAACCAACTTCAAGGCAGTTTGGGTAAATCAACCAGGGTAACCTCAACTACTTACACAAAATAATCCTTTTAATAATAAATTTTAATAATAAATTTGATGTTTATACATTGAGATTTCAGCGCATCATTGCACCAGTAGCTGGAAAGTGAATGCCTGCACTGCCCTCTGCAGGCTGCAAGTGGTATCAGAACCTGGCCTCTGGGCCGCGTGACTCGCCGGAGGCGGCAGTCTGATTCCCAGGTTACGCCGGGGATCGTTTGCTCTGCCCATCCGTCTTCGGTGGAATAAACACAGGCCTCAGGGCGCCTCCAGTCACATCAGACAGAATTAATCTCAGTACAACAGGCTGCCCTTTGAAAAACCTAGAATCTTACCTAGATAATACCAACATGTGTTAAACGGCGTTGTAAAATGCTCCGCCGATGTTGTAACATTTCAAACAGCCATTAAAAAACAAAACTGAGGACACATTCAGACGGGGGAACCCCAAAGGACTGCAGTAACGGCCCCAAACACAGCACCCGTCCCCGACTGCTCCACAGGCACACTTAACACCCCGTGGGGGGGCAGATGACACACCTGCCAATTTGAGCTGGAAGGCAGGGTTAAGCACAGCCTGAAGATGGTCAGGCCGGGCCTGCTGCAGCACACACAGAGACCACACCAGGTCAGTCAGTAGGAAGGGCTCCAGGTCTGACAGTGCCCCCTCCAGGGCAGCATGTACCTGCACGAGAAGATGAAGTGCTCAGAACACCATACCGACCGCCCACTGAGCATCATGCACTTTTGGCCACAAATTGCCTGTGTTCAGCATGTAAGTGTATCATTAGGAGAAAACTATGCATGAAAACAGAAACGTATCTAGAATATAAAATTAGTAGCCATGATATCTGAATTGTAGGGCCCTGCCCACACCTCAAGAGGCCCCACCCACACATCACAAGTCCCCACCCACATATAAACAGTCCCGCCCATACCTTAAGAGGCCCCGCCCATACCTTAAGAGGCCCCGCCCATACCTTAAGAGGCCCCGCCCATACCTCACCTGGCCATAGAACTGCTCTTTCTTGCTGGGCTGGAAGTTGAGTTGGGCGAGTGAGAGGAGGAGGCTGCAGAGCTGAAAGGGGCTGTATTTCTGCCACTGCTGAGTGTAATGCTAGGGGGAAGGAACAAGGGGACCAGAGTGTGAGTGACAGCCAGCCTGCCCTATCACAGGCACGCCAGTGTAAAAGACAGCCAGCCCGCCCTATCACAGGCCCGCCAGTGTAAAAGACAGCCAGCCCACCAGTGTAAAAGACAGCCAGCCTGCCCTATCACAGGCACGCCAGTGTAAAAGACAGCCCACCCTCTGAAAGATTCAGATTTTGTGATGGCTGGGAACAGCACAGCAGTTTATTCAGTGAATAGATACCAAGAGCTTCACACTGTATGGAACATGGTGTTGGGCTGCAGTGAAGTTTCACATCCTGGAAATTTCTGAAGGTAACAACAGCATGCCTCACCACCCCCCCCCCCGATGTAGTCTGGAGCAAAGTACCTCAGTGAAGCCCTCAAACAGCGAGTGGTGGAGCCACTTGAGGTGCGAGAAGGAGCGGGCGCAGCGGGCTACATCACCGGGGGTCAGCTGGGGGACCTGGGGCACAAGGTCGCCCGCGATCCGCTGGAAGACCTGGCTGTGATGGAAGTTCACTTTCGCTGTGGAGGGGGGGTTACAGGGAAATTAACGCATGAGCCACAATCTCTGTAGACAGGCCAATGAACAGAGTGACCACAAAAAACCAACACAGCTAGTCAGGAGCAGGTCTGGAGGGGGTGGGATTATTTTAGGGCCTGAAAGATTTTACTGCTTTCTCAGCAGAGGTGATTCCACCACTGACCAGCAGGGGGCAGTAGTATCACCCTGGTCTGAATCCCCATCTCCTCCATGTCTAACCCTAAATACCGAGTCTTTGCAAGCATTCAGCTCTGTGATGCTCAGAATGAGGACAGTGAGCATTTCTCCCCGCAAAGGGACCCACGGCCGCCGCTGCCCTCACCATAGGCAAAAATGAGGTCCAGCAGCAGCGAGGCCTTCAGCTCGTGTGAGGGCTTCTGCTGGATGTGGTAGGAGAGGGCCCTGAAGAGCGCCACGGAGCGCCGGCCCTGCGACGCCAGAGCCACCGCCACCTTGCGGATGTCCTCCGCCCGGAACCGCTCCACCAGCTCCAACGCCTGTGATGTGGGGAGCGAGAGCGCCTTACCAGCTGACCTCGGATCAGTGGACATTGGGCGGGGCTCGTATCTGATCCCAAATTACAAGTTGGGGAGTAATGTCAGAAAAAAAGACAGGTAGGGGGTCCCCACGTTGGGCGAATTGAAATTTTAGGTGGGGGGGGAGTGGCTCAGTGGGCTAAGCCTTTGTACCCGGGATCAGAAGGTCGCTGGTTTGAGTCCCAGCCTCAGCAGAACAGCCACATATCTGTGGGTCAGCAAGGCCCTTAACCCCCAGGTCCAGTGGTACCGCACACTGGCTGTCACTGTGCTGTGACCCCCACCCCCCAAGCTACGAAGACCAAGGTGGGGTAGGCGGAGAGAAGAATTCCAATGTACCTGTACGCGTACTTGTGCAAATGGCAAATAAATGATTTATCATTTATCACATGGTCTGGAACAGGCGGAGTTCTGTCAGCAGGAGACCCACCTTGTCCTCCAGCCTGTCCAGGAGCGAGGGGGGCAGGCGGGCTGCCCGGGCCATCAGGGCAGCCACAGTCCGCGCGTCCGCCAGCTCGGTCCAGCGCAGTTCCAGCTGCTTAACAACGGCACCCAGCAACTCCTCCGCCTGCGGGCCCCCCCGGCCGCACGCCCACTCATACAGGTACACCAGCTGGCGGTAGCTGAAACGCCGCACACGCCACAGCGCCTCCGTCTGGAGGGAGGCCAACACAGGCGTACCCGGAGCCACCCCCAGTGAGGTGAGTGCCCGCAGGAGGCCGACCAGGGAGCCGTTCCACACCTTGCGTACCTGGAGGAAGCGTCCAAGGGAGCGTCACAAACACGCTCCAGGGGCACTGGATGGTAGCATTTATAGTAATGGCCGCACTTTCGAATGCCTCAAAGCAGGCCGTGCTAACCAATTTTCACATATTTACTTATATGTCAGGGAGACTGTCGCCCAAAGGATTTCTTCAATCTTACAATAAACTGAAATCTAACTAACAAAGGTGTATGTGACAGAGGTGAGGGACCCACCCTTGCAGAGTCAGCACACAAACCTCCAAGAGAAACCGCTCTCCACTTTACCTCAGACGACACCTGGTCAAGCATGGTTTGCAGCTGTGGGTCCTGCAGCAGGTCTGAGTGCTTGGAGTCCCCCTTCTCCAGGACCATGCGAGCCAGCTGGATGACGCACTGGGCGGTCTCGTTGGCATTGGCACCCCGCTCGGCCCAGAGCTGTAAGACTTCCCGAGGGCTGGAAGCCTTCTCCACCAGCTCGTCCAGCTCTGTCCGCCTTGGAACAGTGAGGTCCTCCTCTTCCCAGGTGCTAAGACTGTGCCTTCCGCACAATGTCCATGCCTGGGGGTGCAGGTTCAAAGCCCTGGCCCACAACGGCTCTACGGGGGCCACAGCAAGTAAAGGGATGGGATGGCCAGCTAGGCGAGCCTGACCCGAGGCAATGACCTGGGGACCCCGGCTCCCCAGAAGCCTGGCCCAGCGGCTCATTAATCTGGTGGCCATTACCGTCTCCCTATAAGGTAGATAGCTCCAACATCTCGTCGGACCTACACACACAGAACACACAGCAAGGATTAAACAGCATCAGCTCTCACTTTAGACATCAAGTCACTGATTCGTGAACGACGATTCCACTATAGAGAAAGAACTATTTCCTGATTCATTCAATCACTTAAGGACGACCGCCGGTTTGGACAGCTAGCTCATTCTGACAGTAAAATATTCCGGAGGTTTCCCGAGAATACAATACCCTTAACCTACGCATTTTGAGAACAAAGAGTACATTTAAGAGGAAAGTGGATCTTGTTATACGGTTACACTAAGAATCTTCCTGAAGCCAAGAGGAGGCTGCTTCTGACCTTGCCAGTCCCATAATGAAGAACAACAGCAGGACCCGGTAACATCACAGAAAAAAGTCTCGCCATTGTTAGTGCACGATGTTTCAGGGGTGCAGTCCTTATAATAATCTTGAATATAGATCTGTCGGGAAGTAATTACAGAACCTTTCAAATTACTTACCTTAACATATAAACATTAGCTAATGCTATCCGGCGACATTCACATGGTACTGACAGATAGCGGTCGCAGGGAGATTACGTCACCCAGTTAGTGACGTTAAATAATGAGTGGCTTTCTTAAAGGAACAGCACAACTAATGTCAGAAAAGCGTTTCTTTAAGACACTGACAATTATACCAGGAGATGAACACTTACTTAGCACTTTTTTAGAATCACCGTACTAATACTAGAGCCTCCTTTTGCTCTCAAAATAGCCTTAGTTTTTCGTTTCATGGATTTCACAAGATGTTGGGAACATTCCACTGCGATCCTGGTCAATGTTGACATGAGTGCATCACGCATTTTCTGCAGATTTGTCAGCTGTACATCCGTACTACCGAAGGTCGGTAATAGAAGCCAGAAACATTATATAAGAAAAAGTACTGTTACTGCAAATAAAAGTAACTGAAATACAAGTAAAAGTATTCATTGAAATAAGTACTTGTACAAGAGTAAGAAAGTAGGCTATCAAGCAAAAAATACTGCTCAAGTTACATTGGTCAGATTTAAAGTTCATTAAATTGAATTGAATTTATTTATTAAATAACTGAAATCTGTAAGCACATTAACATAACATACAACTCAAATCAGATAGGCATGTGGTCTCACACTGGACAGTGAAAGCCGTGGTGCTCTGTCTGCTGAGAGCCACTGCGGTGATCTGTCACAAAATCCTACCTATCGAGACATGCCGTCGAGCCTTTCTGTGCATGTGCAGTTCCACCGTCTTGGGATTAGGGTTAGGTTTTAGGGGTTAGGGTTAGGGTTAGGTTTTAGGGGTTAGGGTTAGGGTTAGGTTTTGGGGGGTTAGGGTTAGGGTAAGAGTTCAGGTTAGGGCTATGGATTAGCACTACGGTAGCATTTTTCGACAAGGCAGCATAAATCGACAGAACACCGGCCTCGGCTTGGTGAGACGCCCATCCTGCATGGGTCTCCGGCGTAGATACAGAACGAAAGTATTTTTAAATGTAGCGGCGAGTGAACAGTTGAATGTAATGAAGTAAAATTATTTTTTTTTCACTGTAGATTTACTCAACAACTAAAAATTGCCCTTCCTGAAAGCGACTCTATCACGTACATTTTTTTTTTTTATAAAAGTCACTTGCGAAAATTAACGTTACCTAGTGAATGTAGTGCCTTTTACCCACTTCGGCCTGCTACAAATCTCCCGTTCTACCACATCCCAAAGGTCTTCAGTTACATTTCAGATCCGGTGACTGGGGATCAAGGCCACTGAAGAGTAGGGCACTAATAGTGGTGTTCATGAATCCAGGCTGAGACCTTTGTTTTGTGACGTGCTGCATCATCACGCTGGAAGTAACCGGTTAAATTCTGGTCATGGACGGATGCAGATGGTCAGCTACAATACTCAAAATGGCTGTGGCATTTAAGTGATGGTTGATCGGTATTTACCGGCATTTCACCATTACACCACCAGGACCAACCTGGACTGCAGACACAAGGCAGGTTGGGTCCATGGATTCATGCTGGCGATGCCGAGTTCAACTTCAGTCTGTGAGCCTCAGCAGAAATCGAGATTCATCAGACCAATTCTGGTGAGCCTGTACCTATTGCAACCTCAGCTTTCTGTTTTTGGCTGACAGGAGCAGAACCTGACAAGAAGATTAGAAGGTTATTCTCAATCAGGCAGGAGAGACAGGCGAAAAGAGTGAAGATGGCAGCTTTACTGAGGAAACTGCCTAGTTCTCATGCAGCTGGAAGCCCTGTGAAAGAGGTCAGGTGTTTCTCTAGAAAATAGGTTGCAGTTCCCTGTTCAAACATTGCGGCTCAGTACATTGTCCACATGGAAGGAGTTGACCTTGCTGACATGAGGGTGGCATTGTACCATACCCATTGTACCATTCCCCCCATCATTGGTATGTGAGCTCGTGTTGATAGATGGCTTATATAGCCATCAACAATAGATAGCCACTGTATGGATGAGGTGTAAAAGCACAAAAAGCTGAAGACATTCAGGCTTTAAGTTGTTCACACAGTTATCCATTCAAGAAGGTGGGACGGCCCTCAAAGGCCTCAAAGCTGCAACTGTAGATGCTTCCGGAAACCAACAAGCCCACGCGTGACATTGCTTTGACAAAGTTAAACACTCCCCAGTGTTTGCTGACAGGGGAAGATGCTCAGATGAGAGAGGGTGACAGAAAGTCATCATTTTATTTCACTTTCTGCATCAAATAAAACATAAAATATTGATAATACGGTAATACAGCAACATATCCCAGGAATTACAACTCAAAAAATTGATAGAACATACAGTACCCACAGAAATTCTTGGGATGGTTAGTTTTAATTCAATAAAAATAAATGTTGTTTGGTTTTATATGGAAACTGAGGATGGCTAGGCTTGCAATTATTTTTTAAAGCCTTTATTTTGAGATAAAGAGATAATTTCATCTCGATATCACAAGATAACAAAGCCCGCTTTCTCGAGATAATTTAGCAGCGTGGCAGCTTAAATTACGTGTTTTAATGATTTGAAGCTGTTATATAGTTTACATTGATATCGATGGGCTATTCTGTATGTCTGCTATTGTGTAGATGGAATAGTGATTCAGACAATGTGTGTAGATGGAATAGTGTCAAGCATAGCACATAGTACTTATTAGATCTGAATGGAGGTGTGCAGGTTTGTTTATATCAAATTTCAGTATTTCTACTATCATAACATCTGTACATGTTGTGTACAGTGATAGTTCAGATATTTTTTTGTAGTATTTTATTATTATTTTATCTATTTATGGTTTAGGGGCACGCTGCGTGCTACGAGACCTGAGAAACTGCGTTTTGTTTTCATGTCTAGTGGTTTGAATGACAATAAAGCTGATTCTGATTCTGATTCTGATAATATCATTTCCCAGGCCAACGGAGCAGCTCAGAGACAGGACATGACACGACCTTCATGGTAAAACACCCTACAAGTACAGCGCTTAATTTCAACGTTAAATACACTGACGGACACAGTAAGTAACGTGGTACGTATATGAGCAGTGTATGGGTGCCCCACGACGTCTCCATGTGTACATCCCTGTAATTATTCGGAGAAAATTATCTCGAGATAACGGCATTAACGACTAATTGCAAGCACTGCCGCCGTCGGCTTCTGTAGTTTTATAACAAAGTTAAGGAAAATTAAAAAGTTTATTGACAGGCAGTCTCATTGGGTGCTTTTAACACCTTTGCAAAAACATAAAACACCAAACATTTGTGGAGCCAGTGAATGCAATTGCAATTAATAGCAGAATTGCAAGAACTGAATAAGCCTGTCAAAACATTATGACTCTTAATAAAAAAGGGAATGTCTGCAGGCGGTATGAGCTCATAGGTTAAACACTGCTTTTCAATGGACTTTTGTTGTGGAACATTTCTACTGTCTCAGATATGGGTTAGATAAGTCTAACTTACAAATAGACCCATTTTCCATTCCTGACTGTTTAAGGGTTCTACTGGAAATCAAATTTCTGCCTGCTAGATTTACCAAATGTTTTCGAAAAAATATTATGGAAAATGAATAAAGGCCCTATTCAAATTATTCATCAGCACAAGATGACTACTTTTAAGCAATTGTAATTAAGAGCCCAATGGGTCTGCATAACAGGTCACCCTATGAAGCAACATATTCCTTTCAGGTTCCAAATACATTTTCTGGAGCACCGGCTCCTGTTCTCCTCTCGGGGAACCAGCAGATGGAGTCAGTGGCTAAGAAGCAAAACCTGAAGCCCGAGACCTGGTTGGGTGGGGAGGCCTTACCAGTCGTATGCGCATCTGTGTACATCCGAAGGCCTGCCTCCTGGAGAGAAAGGGAGCAACACTGAAATATATTTACTAACCATACATACATACTAACACATAATAGACACATAAGCACCTACATGTATGAATACATGCATATACGCAGTCATTGCTCTACATTTGCTTTGAAGTGTGAGTGGACATTTTTGTCTTTCTGTGCCTTCTCTTCTTCTGATATGGTGTCTGGCTCACCATGACACTACTTCCGAAAAGTGGGTATAGAAAGCAGAGGAAACGATAGGTCAGCATTGCAATTGTGGCGAGCTTGTGAAATCAACACTCAAAAAACCTATATGAGGAAAAGTAAGGAAGCTGCCGCCATAATCTGTCAATTAGCTGCCAGTGAACCTTCTGGATGGATGGATGGATGAACCTTCTGTCTTTGTGAGTGGCGATGGCGGGAGTATGTCACCATCCACCCTGTTCACGCTAATTACATAACTGCAGAAGATAATGAACCTACATTTCAATTTGAAATTTAATGAAAAATGTTTTGAAACTGCAGGCTGCTCTTAAATCTATATAAGAAAAGAATTCATGGCAAAAGACACTTTTCGGAACTGGTTTAGGAGGTGGTCTGTGGGGCTGGGGGGCACTTTACATCTTAAAAGGCCAAGGATTTCCTTCAATTTTTAATCTCTCCAAAGCAATTAACTCCCACTTAGACTGGAGTTAATGTTTAATATTAGCCTTGGCGACCCACAGAATCCTTCTGCTAAAATTAAATTACTGCCAGATACATTCTCTAAACGCTCTTGGATTTCAGCGGTACTGATGGGAAAGAGGCTTTCCATATACATTTCAAGCAACATTTAAATGAAAAAGTTCAGCTTTTGACACTAGCGTGGAGGGTATGGGTATTTATGTTAGTATTCATTGGGTGGTTCAGAGCTGAACACATGTACGAACGAGTGAATTATTAATACATGCAGCCTCCTTGCGTGTTGATGTGTTATTTGCGTGTTGATGTGTTATTTGCGTGTTGATGTGTTATTTGCGTGTTTATGTGTTATGATGCTGGAGCCACCGATGTGATGTGGATCTGCTGGTGCCTGTTTGGCACATTGGTGAAAGTATCTAAGGTGACTACAAAGTGCATGAACAGAGTCCCACCTACATGATATATCAGTCAACATATTAGTATCAGTCAATATTTGCTAAAAAATTGGTATCAGTCAATCATGTCAATCTTGACTGATATTGCTGGCTTATATCTAGACTTAAATCAATATTGGAAGTTAGCAGCACAGGAGCGGAAGACAACTAATAAAGACCAGAGACTGTATCAGACGATCAGGCGTTTTCCATAGTGGAGAATGAGGGATTCCGTCGGTTCTTAGAAGAGGGTTTCAGAGTATCAGCCCACGGGCTTCACCGCCGTCTCTTGGAGGTCCTTCGGTAGCTTCCTGGGAAGGTTTCCTGAACTGCTTTGCCACCAGACTCCCAGTGGGGCATTTTGAGGCTCCATGAACTTCACTATACCTTGCAGACCTGATATCTCCGCTCATTAGATGGGAAAGAGAGAGTGATGCGGCTCCCTGCCCCCCCCCAGTCCCACAGTGCGTCGCGTTTTCCTCCACGTTTGCTCGGCTGCCCGGCTGCGCCCTGGGTCTTCTCAGTCTCCCAGCGGTTTGTATTTCCCCGTCATTTTCGGCAAGTCTCCTTAGCCCCTGTGGACTTCAGAATCCTGATCTAATCACCAGGAATAAAAGCATTTTGGGTGAAAGAGCATGCTGGGCCTGACATTCTCCCACTGGGCCTGGAGTGGAGTTAATTAAAGCCTTGGCGAAACAGCATCTCACAGGGTCTCAGAGGCGCAGGACAGCTCCTGCTCTGATGTGCCCCAAAAATCTGTCTTCGGGAGGCTGTTTTCTCCACATGAGACTGATGGTGCTATTTTGAACTGATTTATTCTCCAGTGTCTGAGTTGGGGAGCCAAAATATTCTATTACCATGTAAAAACACCTTAATGAGGTGCAAGCAGAGCATCCCGTCTTTTCACAGATATCGTGACGTTTGACAGTTGGGTCTGTCACTCATGTCTTTATGTATCCCATTGACTTTGCTAACACAGTGACCACACTGCTTATTGTCACATAACAGTGAGAGATTTTACCCTTCTGTCCCCCTGCAAACAATTCATTTTAGGTGATTCTAGCAAAGGTGTGTGGCTCTCGGTTTGCAGATGTGTGTGTATGTCTGTGTGTGTGTAGGTGTCAGGGTCCATGTGCCTGTGCTAGCGGCTGTGTTGTTTTTGAGTGGGTGGGGGGGGTCATTATTTTGCCGAGGATGGGTTGCCCACATAGACAGGGGTTTAAGTCCCCCCGTATGCACACTGATGAGCGTCTCGAAGATTGGGCGGGGGTGGTGGGTGGGGGCGGGGAGCTCTGGTACATGGCGAAACAATGGCGCTGTCAGCAGTGATAAATCGGAAACAACCAGTTTGACTGCATCTGCCGTCAGCACTAACGACAGGCCTGGCTTCAGTATGCGGGCCGCTCATAACGACAGGCCTGACTTCAGTATGCGGGCCACTCATAACGACAGGCCTGGCTTCAGTATGCGGGCCGCTCATAACGACAGGCCTGGCTTCAGTATGCGGGCCGTGCATAACGACAGGCCTGACTTCAGTATGCGGGCCACTCATAACGACAGGCCTGGCTTCAGTATGCGGGCCGGGCATAACGACAGGCCTGGCTTCAGTATGCGTGCCGCTCATAACGACAGGCCTGGCTTCAGTATGCGGGTCGCTTATAACGACAGGCCTGGCTAAAGTATGCGGGCCGCTCATAACGACAGGCCTGGCTAAAGTATGCGGGGGTCGCTCATAACGACAGGCCTGGCTAAAGTATGCGGGCCGCTCATAACGACAGGCCTGGCTAAAGTATGCGGGCCGCTCACAAGCAACGGGCACAAATCTAATTAAGGAGCCAAAAAAAGGGCCCAGTTCTCCTCGACTTTCATTCATCAAGGTGCCGTAATGTTTTCAAAAAGAGCACTTTAATATTTCAATAGGTCCTAAGGTCCCTGCTGTACAAGGCTTTATATTAAACAGCTGCTTGGGAATGTTATTAATGGTAACCGTGTCTGGGTGACTGGATATTAAATTCTTTAAAGCCATGCTTCAATATCAGTAGAGCTCCTGAAAAAATGTGTCTTTGGCACCTGCCATGTCCGACGGGGTGGCGGAAGTGTTCTGGCTAGTAAAAGAAGCAGTTCCTGGTATATTTTTATAACATTTTTTTGATCTTCAGAAGAAACATCAAGGTATGCTAAGGTTGGGGGTGTATTTATCTGAAAATCAACTGAAACTGAATTCATTTTCAAAGAACGACAAGTATGGCCAGCAGAGCAAACAAAGAGTTTACTGGCTCACGCGGAAGCAGTCGGCTGAGACTCTGCCCTGATCTCTCCGCTCTCTCACCTGCCCGGTCGCAGCAGTCCTCCACATCCGGCTCCTGAGCATCATTGATCTAATGAGCACATGGTGGGTGGGCTGGATTGTAACCTGCAAGCCGGTAACCATGGGATGACAGCAAAGCACTCTGCCCCTAGCCTCTTTGTGGCCAAATGTTTTCGTCAAAAGCTCATACGTTTAAAAATAAATGTTTGGCCATCTCCAAGGAAGAAGAAAGACCAGGCAGGGAAGCAGGACTGGCAGGCATTGAGGCAGTCTTCAGTTGTTTTGCATTTTTTTCCTGGGAGAAAATGAGGTCTCTGAGATGGATATTGCACATTTTGAGTGGGAATGGCTTCTGAATGGCTGGCAGAAGTGATGGAGCGTTCCGGAAATCCATCCAGAGCCTCCAACTCAGAGGCTGTCACCTGCAGAGATGATCGAGGCTGACAAACAGTGAGCCCTGTTTCTGAGCTTAGCCCGTCCTGCTGGAATTTGCAGTCAGACGCCCTTCAGAATTCCTCCCACACCCTCCGATCAGCACTGCACTACGGGCAGGGACTCACCCCTGGTATTTACGTCACTCGAGGAAAAGATCATTTAAGAGAAATTTGATCACTTTCCTCTTCACCTTTATCTCAGACCAGGCTGATCACCCTTTAGAAACACCTTTATACGTCTGCCTGGTCATCTGGGCCCAGCAGCATCGTTTTCATTGGTTGGTTGTTTTGTGTGACCTTGTAACCTTGTGCACAAGCTTTGATGTCATAGGTCATTTC
Organism: Hyperopisus bebe; assembly: GCA_026777045.1. Classification (NCBI taxonomy): domain Eukaryota; kingdom Metazoa; phylum Chordata; class Actinopteri; order Osteoglossiformes; family Mormyridae; genus Hyperopisus; species Hyperopisus bebe. The sequence continues at coordinate 12,300,943 of JAODJW010000135.1, read as the reverse complement.
ACGGTCACCTGCCATTTGCCTGCTGGTGATTGGTTCTTCATCTCCTTGTTTTGCTCCAGACTTCATCAACTTTATATGTGTGCATGTTAGGGATCGCCGTCGCATGTTAGGGATCGCTGTCGCATGTTAGGGATCGCCGTCGCATGTTAGGGATCGCCGTCGCATGGCAGCTCGCTTCCAGGACCATGCGGCAGTGGCTCCGTAAGGGGCTGTTTTCGCCTTTAAACACGGGCTGTCGTATCCTTGTCACGTTCAGCTCCGATCCGGCCGTGTAAGAGTCCCGGCGGCTGCCTCTGCTCGCGACGCCAGCAGCTCTCTGTCAGATGTTTCTTTTTCTTTCCCTCCCCCTCACAGTGTTTCTACTTTAATGCTCCCTGGCAGTGTGGACAGTTCGACCTGAATTCAGAAGGGACCCCCCCCCGCCCCCTTGACGTCTTCATATTTTGGCTCCTCTGAACACATGACATCAAAGGCCTTCCTCTAGGTGAGCCTTTGTGTGATCTCATTAAATGTTTCTAAGCGCGCTGAAGGCCGCTGTAGGAGTAGCCTCGCGTTGGGGTGGCCCAGACGGCTGCGGGGATGTATGGCTTTAAACCAGACTGGGCAATCAAAGGCGAAAACATTCCCATCCGCTTCCATTTGATGCCGGCAGTTGGCTGATAGGAGGCCTCATCAAATGTGATACTTTTCTGCTATCAAAGTTATTGTCTGCAACAATGAGCCTATCACATTTTCACGCCAGCGCACAAGTGCGGCTTTGCCGTGAGTAGAAACGTGACGCAGGGTGAGTCAAACTCACCAAATGCACCTTTTTTGGAGCCATAGGGAGGCATTTCTGGGGCAGAAGGCTTCCAGCCCCGGGTGTGAAAGCGGCCGCATGGCCATACAGAGGCATTGGGGTTACTATAGAAGTTACACTTACAATCCAGCAGGTGGAGCAGTGAGCAAAGTCCCATGAGAAGGCGGGCTCAGGTAATTATCATCGTTATCGACTGATGAGAGGTCGGTGAGCGCCGTGTCCAGCAGAAATGAAATGCCGCGCATGGATTGTCGTGCTCTGGACAATTCATATCGATCGCTTAGCAACCACTAGTGAGCAGAGTGGTGGGGGGGGGGGCAGTACAGGGGACTGGGATTATCAAAGGTAATTGAGTTCACCTGCCCCCTGCTGTAACTGGGGGCCCCCCTCATAGTCCTATCAGTGTCCTTAACCCCCCCCTGGGCACTGTCTGCACTGGGCTCCCTGCTCCCCAGCACTTGATGGGTCTCTTCTCCGGCCGACAGACCCTTGGCTCTTAGCTTGATTTTGTGAGTGAAACTCCTCTGATCTGTGTCATCAGTAATTCATGGCACAGTGTGAGCTTGGAAAGATGCGTTCAGGTGCTGTGTCACTGGAGCGGCGCACAGGAGCGGTACCTTCCGGAAGCTATGGCTGTTTTCAGACACGGAGTCTGGACCCAGGTGGAAGATGGAGGTTTTATAATTCAACTCCGTCACCTGCTGTGGAATTCTCCGTAGTTTTTAATCGGTGAGAAAACCACACGGCTTAAAGCCAGCTGACAGAAATTAACATGATTATAATAAATGAGTTTGTGCGTCGGTTCGGTGCACAGGACCACGGCGGTTTCCCTGCAGCTCCAAAGCCGCCCTCTTCCGTCGCAGCGTCCCTGCCGAGGACTCGGAACGCAGGAGATATGGCCTGAAATAAAGCCTGTTTGACAAGTCAAGAATGGAGATGTGGTCTGGGAGGCCTGAGTCAATAATGCGGAGTGTGCAGACACCCCCATCCCTCCCCCACGGAGACAGCAGGAGGTCACTCCTCTGCTCCGGACTTTTTTATAACTACTTCCGCTCCTCTATTTACATGGTTGCTTCAGAAAAACACCTGCATTTGTTTTCCTGTCAGAGTCACACTCTGGAAATAAAGCTTGTCAGTGTCTGTATAGCTCCTCCTTCTTTCTCAGTTTATACATGGCATATGAGAATCCATCCATCCATCCATCCATCCATCCAACAGCATAGGGCACAAGGCTGGGGTACACCCAAGGACAGGAAGACTAGGCACAGACACGCACACACAGACACACACAGACACACACAGACACACACACATGCGCACACACACACACACACACAGACACACACAGACACACACAGACACACACACACACACACACAGATGCTCCCCAGCTGGTCCTCATCCTCTCTGCTCGTCACTCAGCAGGTCGGTTAATGTTCTTCCTCAGCTGCACGCTGATAAACTGTGGCCTGAATTTCATGCTGAGGACACACTGGTGGAGTTTGGACTGGTGGGCCCACGTGAGTTTAGTGGAGGGAGGTTGTGTGCTTAGGAGCTGATGGACACCTAACGTCTCCCATGCTCCACTGACTGGGGGGCCGCAGCCCACTCCATGAGGAAGTGTGAGCCGGAGCATGTCTGAGGTGCAGCAACGCATTAAATGCAAGTAGAAGGAGCTCAGGACACTCAGGATCCCGTGATCTGTTCAATAGGAAATGCAGGCCGAGGTGAAGGTACAGGGCAAGAGGGCTATCAGATACAAGCCAGACGGAGCAGCCGGGGAATCGAGCAAAAGTCCAGAAAGACCTAAGAAGACCACAGACGTGGTTTAAAAATTAACCTAAAAGAGAGTTAAAAACAAACACGACCTACATATGCACATATCTGTCTCTGTCTCCCTCTTCTTCCATTGCTCAATCCATCCATCCATTCATCCATCCATCCATTCTCAGGACCCTCGGCTGAGGTCAGAGTGATCCACCGCACACTGGGCTCCAGGAAATCCGCCGGTTATTCTTGTCCTGATGGCTCCGATAGTCAGACAGCTTCCCCCCGTGCTGCTGTGAGTGGCGACTTCCTGGGGGCCCCCTTGCCCTGCCTCTCGGCGGCGAGCTAACAAGGCGACCTCAGCAACTGCCTCCAGCCCCCATCTGTCTCCAGGCCCTAATAACAGCACTGGCATGATAACATATCAATAATGCATTATATTTTAACACAGAACCACACATATTGCTCCTAAATATTAGATAATAGTATATTTCGTAGCATGTGCTATGGGCAACTGAACAAACTGGGATTCCATTTGCTGGGTTGTTTTCATATTGTCTGTGTCCTAAAGGCACAAATCAGGGGTGTGGAGCGAATGGGACGCCAGTCCATCACAGGGCACGAAGCAGGGGTGCGGAGGGAATGGGACGCCAGTCCATCACAGGGCATAACGCAGGGGTGCGGAGGGAATGGGACGCCAGTCCATCACAGGGCATAACGCAGGGGTGCGGAGGGAATGGGACGCAAGTCCATCACAGGGCACAAAGCGGGGGTGCGGAGGGAATGGGACGCCAGTCCATCACAGGGCACAAAGCGGGGGTGCGGAGGGAATGGGACGCCAGTCCATCACAGGGCACAAACCGGGGGTGCGGAGGGAATGGGACGCCAGTCCATCACAGGGCACAAAGCAGGGGTGCGGCGCAGATGGGGCATCAGTTGAAATGATCGGTATGCAAACTCCGTAGTGCAGCATAATTTTTAATATACACTATTTTATCAGTATAGATAAAAAAGATGCAGACATTTTGAAATGTAAAGCCTTTAATTTGAAGGTAGTCCAGTGCCCAGAGTATCAGTACAAATCAGTCCACGTATAACATACATCACTAATAGCTTTTGTATACAGGATTTATTCTCAGTGCAGATAAATCTCAGCATAGAATAAATGAAACAGACAAAATGTGTGTGTGTGTGTGTGTGTGTGTGTGTGTGTGTGAATGGAGCCCCCCCATGTAAGTGATCTCCTTTTCACACACATCAGACTGCAGATCCCCAGGAAGCAAGGTGTTTTCAGCAAATCCCTGGTGACTGTGGAGTTTTGGGTAGATCCCAGGTGATTGTGGTATTGTGGGCAGATCCCCGGTCACCTTTGCTGGACTAAGCCTGTTAGCTTTTCATCCCCCTCCATTTTGGGTGGCCCACCTAGGCTGTTCACACCGCTGCAGCAGCGGCACCCCCCCCATCCCCCCCCCGGGGTCACCTTACAGTAATCGTTGCTCTTCTCTCCTCGTTGGCTGCTAAGTGATGGAGGATGGATGGATTAAAGGTTGCGTTAATGGTTGTGCTATTGCGTTCCTAAGTGGCACCGTCTCACAGGTCTCTTACACGCTTCTGTGAATTGCTGAGGGAGGGGGGCGGTCAGCATAGCCCAGTGAAAGGGACAGAAACGGAGCTGAGAGGGGGGTTAAGGCTCTGTGGGCCTGTCGCAGCACGGCTAACTGCGAAACGGAGACGCATCCACAGCCCAGTCAGATTAAAACAAACAAAGATGCACAAGGTGTGCTAAACGCAAAGCAAGTGCCTGAGCTACTGACAGCTAATGGCTAACGGCTAATGGGAGCCGGTGACATGTGACTCCTTTATCTGACGTCGCTGCCGGCTCTGAAACTGACTGCTGTCACCCTGTGATGGGGGGGCTGTTAAAGGAACGTGCTTTTAAACACTCCCAGTCTGTGTTGCTGCCTGTCAACGCGACAGGAGAAGCATCTGCCAATGGAGTATTTTCGGAGTTTAATTCTGGTACGTTCCGTGGGGGTGGGGTCTGTAAAAGGTTCCAGAAGGATCTCCAGCTCCCTGTCCTTTTCTTTCCCGAATGCTGAGGCTGTTCAGAGCATGAGGGGCTCCTTCCCATTGGCCCCCGTCCTGTCGGAGGCCCCCGCGGAGGCGGGTTTCCTCTCCCAGCCCTGCCGTATCCGCATCAGGATCCGGTCCACGCAGGGCAACACCAGCAGCAGCTTCAGGCCCAGGACCACGCAGGGCAGCAGCAGCGCCACCATGTAGGCTGGGGGAAGGTACCACCTGTATGTCTGGGCTCTCAGGAACCGCTTCCAGCCGTACAGGATGGTGTGGGATGTGCATAGCAGGAGGGTCAGGTGGCCCAGCTTGGACTGCGGGGGGGGGAGAAGGACAGGCTGAAGGCAGCTTCAGACAATGGGGGGGGGGGACTCAAATTTTTCTCCATCTATCACTCGTTTCATGAGCCATTACGCCTTTTATCTCCATGACGCCCATTTTCATCTCCCATCTCGCTCGTTCCACTGACCATGCAGAATGACACGGGTGACCTGGATTCAGTCGGGGGCCCGGTGTTCCTTTGCTCGGACTAATCTGTGTATTTCAAGTGATGTTCATGAATATCTTAACATTTAAGCGTGGAACATTTGGACCGTCTGGACACAACAGTGTTTGACATTTTGTCTTGCAGAATAGGAACTGAATTGAGTGGCAGGACGTCTGTGACTCAGTGCCACCACTCAGAGACCAGCGTCCCCTGCCGCCCGCTTTTAGCTCATACATAAATGTTTATTTTTAGCAGTCCCTCCCATCATGTTGTTTTCCTTTTCCATAGTGCGGTGGTTTGCAAACATGTATAGAGCTGATGTGGCCAACTGCCTGACTGCCTTTACATGGCTTTAGTGTATCTCGCACTTCGAGGTGCCTGTGTGCTGATTGGTGGGCTGGGCAGGGCAGGCCCTCCCACTGGCTGCTCACAGCTGTCTAACTGACCAATGGGGCCACTTCTCTGTAGACACCTGAGAATTCCAGCCCATTTTACCCTACCCTTCCTCTAGAACTGCTGCCCCCCCCCCCCCCCCGTCAAAATAAAGTAACATCATCCTTTTCATGCTGGGCTTCCTGCTGTTGGGTGGGAGGGGGTTCAGTTTAGCAGGGGCTGAGGCACACAGGGAGGGGGAACCTTCAATCACCAATGAAAGAAAAGGCTTTGCCAATCCACGGGCTTTGTGACGTGTGTGGATAGCAGGAAGGAAGTCTGCCAGCGTCTTCTCCGTACCTGCACAAACCGGAACTCTCGCCAGTTCATGGCGTTACTGACAGAAGGAAGGGAGGTGATTCCCAGCAGGATGAACAATCCGAATCCTAGGACGCCGAGTGACATGTAGGAGTCTGTGTACCAGGCCACTGTGTTGTCAAACTCACTTTGGTTCTCTTTCATCTGAGAAACAAGAGAAATTCTCAGTCGGGTGCGGAATCCGCAACCCCTCCTCCCCGCCCACCCCCCCAGGGTGCAGAATATAAGCGACCGATTACACAAAATAATGCCACTAAGATGCTCTTATCAAACTCCAAAGTGACAGATGACAGATGCAGGAGAGATCCGACATGCCATCTGACACCTGTTCAGTCAGTAAACATATCTGGGTGTAATTTAGTAGAACACTGGCTGCCGTTTTGTCTTTTATATTATATGTGTGTCGTACTTGTGACACTGATCCATCTAGCGCACGGCATTCCAAGCTCCGTGATGAGGGCTTTGTCTCAGTGGGGGGGTCCAGCTTACCTGGGAGATGGTCCAGGTGACCACCTTGTACCTGACGTAGTACCTGATGGGAATGATCATTATGTAGAGGACGTGCAGGAAGCCGAACGCCAAGGCCAGGAGACCCATCTGCTTCCTGCAGAGCATCCAGCAGTCCAGCCAGTCGGGGAATCGCTTGTACTTGGTCCCGTTGTAGAGCTGCAGGAAGCCAGCGAGAACTCCGGGCAGGTAGCACAGAGACAGCATTATCAACGACACCATGGGGAACACCTTGTTGGCCAGAGACACCATGATCCTGAAGGACATGTCCTTCTTGCTGGTGACCCAGGTGTAGATCACGTCCATGAGGAGCACGTAGGCAAAGAGGGAGGCAGTGAGGCCCAGGGCCACAGCTGCAGGCAGCCTCCACATGGGGAAAAGCTGCAGGGGATAATCCTCGATCTCACCGGCTGCCAGCAAGGAGCCTTTGTCCAGGGCGGTGAAGCCCAGGCTGCGTGCAATGTCCACCACCCTCTGTTTGGACTCAGTGCTGTCCCCGCAGACTAACACCTGGCAGGTGGGAACACACATCTGTGAAAATACATCTGTGGTGCAGACCTCCTAGCAGCGCTGCCGTGGGGGGTGGGGGGGCACCGCAGGCATGCAGCTGGTGGCCTTAGAGCAGTGCTTCCCAATCCTGTTCCTGGCTCCCCTCCCTCCAGAATGTTTTCATTCCCACCCATATTGCATTCAACCTGCCACATTCATTATTAGTCTATTAAGGACCATCTGAGCCTGATTAAGGTAGGGATGGAATGGCGGGCGGGGGGGGTCCTCCAGGACCAGGATTGAGAAGCACTGCCTTAGAGGACAGGGTCCAGGACGGGTATTGCTGGTGTCTGGGCTGCGTGTTCCTGACACACGACGGCGTCGAGCATCATTTCATGCAGCATATGTTGCTAAAACTTAAAACGAGACTGAATTCCACAATGACTCTGGAGGGCTGGTCTGGGATTAAAAATCGCTCCTCCCCCCAGCCATCGTCCCCCTTTTGATGAGTGGGAGGGAATAGCCAGTATGTCAGATGGTCAGTCTATGCCGGGTCAGTCTATGCCGGGTCAGTCTATGCTGGGCCTGATGGACACAACACTTTCCAAAACATAACGACACATCTCAAATATGGTTCTGCTGTAAAGTAAGCCAATTAGAATGTAATCCCACATCTAGCTTTTGGTGAGCTGAGTAGATTTAAATAAACCGAGAGAGTCCACACGTCACGTTCGGTCAGTCTGAGCACGACGCCCCGGGCGTGACGCCCCTAAGAGCAGCGCGTTCATACTCTGTGTTTTGGGCCTTGAGCTAACACTGCTGCGAGAAACAAGACAGTTCAGTTGATGCACTGATCTGGACGGGTGAATTCTCCTCGACTGCTGTGCGGCGGCAAAAAGTCCTATTGAAGTCTGAATTTAAGGACAAACCTCCACCCCCAACCCCCCCCCCCCCACCCCCCCCCCCGC
>JAODJW010000135.1:12270486-12281823 GCA_026777045.1 Hyperopisus bebe | reverse complement strand
CTCAGGATCTGCCTTTTGCAGCACTGATACCCTTATTACACTGCAGTGCAGGCTCAGGATCTGCCTTTTGCAGCACTGATACCCTTATTACACTGCAGTGCAGGCTCAGGATCTGCCTTTTGCAGCACTAATGCCCTTATTATCTTTATGCTTTTCTGCTCCTTCGCTGAGCTTCATCTTAATTAAAACAGTTTGGGTGCAGTGCTCATCCACACGACGCCGTCGAGACACTCTTCAGCAGGGTTTCCACCAAAATGACTTCTTCACGCAATCTGAGGCAAAATGGCCATTCAAGCTCAGAAAGCAAAGCATTCACACACAAGTCCTCAGTCTGGAAACACACCAAGTACGGCAGCCTCCTGAATCTGCCCGGCTGACCTTTTTTATCTGACATTAGCCGATTGGCCTAAACCTGGTCGGCTGGGTTTCATTAACAAGGTATTAATTGGCTCACGGCAGCTCACGGGTAATTGGCTAACAGCAGCTCACGGGTAATTGGCTCACCACGGGAGGCGGGACATCAGATCTGCGCCTCACCCCATGCTATGACCGTTTCCCAGCAGTAATGCGTAAGTTATGAAGGCTGCAAAACAGAGATGATCAGGCAGTGCAGTATGTGCGTATTACTGAACTGGTGTCTGTATGGTGTGAACCCGCTGGTTTGTGTAATCGCTGCAGTTGTGGACTGTCTCTGACCTCTAATCCATTGCTCAGCTCAGACATGCCGATCTGAGAAGCGTATAAAAAAAGGCAAACAAATGGCTTTGTGTTCGGATTAATCCAAAAATGAATTGTGTCAGTGACTTGCTTAGACCTGCTTGCACTGAGAAAAATCCCTTGCAGGTTATCCAGACATGAGCGTTATGATGGGGAATGTTACAGAGGTGGAGCGTTCAAGTTAAGTCGGGTGTTTAAGTTCCCTCAGGGGCACGGTGGTGGGGTGCCCTTGGCGCGGTGAGCACCAGCCCCCCCCCCCCCCCCCAGCCACGTTTCCGGAATCCCCCACAACACCTCAGTGCCCCCCCCCCAGGACACATGTGTGGATGGTCTAACTTGGAGTCAGCAGAAAACCATCTATCTAAGTGGTCCAGCAAACATTCTGCGCCATATCTCTTACATCTTCATCCATCGCCGTGGACATGTAGTTTCTGTCAATATTGTATGTTTTTAAATATTTTTCCTCTGGTTTTGTAGTGTGGGGCAGCTCAGCTGACATTCATTACTGTGCTGTGATGAGCTTTCTGCTGTCCCTCGTTCCCCTCTTTCAGTTTAACAGCTCTTCTTTATTCCTTTTTTCTTGCTGTTTTCACGGCCATCGATAAAGGCCACTGTCCCCCTAAAATGCTGGCAGTCAGAATATCGCTTTTCTTCCTGGGTCCCCAGTCGCTGGTCTCCACCTGATCATCCGTTAGTAGTGACTCCTAGCATTCTACATTGCCCCCTGCCCCCACACTCAACTGGTGGGGGGTAGTAATGATGGGGGGTACAAGGGAACAAGCTGTTTTACTATATCATTCTGCTTGTCAGTCATGCACATCTGTTTCCAGATGTTAATTGGCATGGCAGGATTAACATGTGCGTAACTGGGATCTTGTTAGTTTAATGGTCTTGATTTTTTTTTTTTTGAAGGGACATGCTTGGTTGTTGATATGAAAACAAAAAAAATGTTCCACTGGCTGGAATGACTGGCTCACTCAGAAGATGAGTAATTAACAGAGCGTGTAATTACAGAGCACTGTTTCTTCAGAGCTGAAAGAGTGGAATATTTAAAATCCCAGGAGGTCTAATTGAATCTGTTAGTCCTCCTTATAATGCAATTAAAGTGATGCGTCAGTGTTATTACATAAACCTGCTCGTTCCTGATATGTGTGTTCGAACGTGACCGGCATCCCTGCTAAGGAACGTGACTCTGAGAAAGTTCCGGAAAGCTACAAATGGACCGTGCGCGAGGGGAAAGGGGAGACCACCAGCTCAACGCGCAAGAGAGGGTTAGCCCCCTAATGTCGCTTCCTGAATACCGATAAGCTGATGTGCGTTCAGGTCGAGTCTGAGGGTCTGCAGGTGTTATACCTCTCAAAGGCTCAGATCCAGTAGGTACGCCGCTTTCTTCTGCTGAGGGAATGTCTTTTGCAGCCTGTTTTATGAGTCTAGACAACCAGAAAAAGGATTCGAGATCCTCATCTTACTTAATTACCTCCATATTCCACTCTGCTTAACCGCTGATTGTCAGAATATAAACACTGTCTGCAGATGCGGTCTGTGGGGACCTTCATGTCTGCTGCACATGAATAAGCAACTAGGAGTTTGTTACTTGTGTGTCTTTATATGTATTGAGCCACATGTGTGTCTTAGTACCTAATGCAGGGATTTAGCAGCCTGTAGCCAGTCCTCTCAGAGATAATGAGGGATATTGCTGTGGTCTCGGTGAACTGACATCGGTAATGACTCGCGTGCAGAGGGCTTAGTGTTCAAATCCATACTGCGTGGCGTGGTGATATCTTCATCTCGAGGAAAGGAATTCTTTCTGATGTACTCTGTTGTTACATCCTTGCTGGTTCTGAACACATAAGGGGGGGGGGGTGGACTGCACGTGCAAAAACCAAGCCGACGGTGGCTGGTCTGAAGCACTCCTCCATGCCAAGAAGCAAAAGTACTACTTGTGTGGGCACTGGCAGAGCGTTCTCAGTTGCTGAAGAGTTTCCAGAGTGTTGCGTCACTAACCTGGGATGTTCCCATCATTCTGACATCATTATTCTCTGCCTCTGACAGCAGAAGCATATTTTTATTGCGGAGACATTGCTGCCTCTTTCCTCCTACTTGAAGGTGGCGCTGTGGAAGACAGACAGACAAGGAGGCAGCCTGAACTGAAGGGCAATATGCAGAACCAGGGACATACATGAAAATGCGACCGATGCACGACGTGGTCGAGTGGCAAAAGCCAGGCTGCGGATGGATGCTGCGAACAACCTTGCATCAGCCATGAAGTGACAGGGTTCATGTGTCTTTAGAGAATCTCTCCCGAACTGCCAGCACAGCATGCGACACAGCATGCGACACAGCATGCGACACAGTGGCCACTCCGTCAGCTCACTCTCTGTGCCCCCACTGGCGGGGGCTTCAGGGTTCCTTCACACATTTTCTGGCCGGTTAATGAATGATGAGCGGCGACCCCCCCCCCTGCAACATAAGAGCATTCAGGGAATATAAAGAGGCGTCAGGCTAGTAGAGCAATTCATGGAACAGAGGGGTATTGAGGTGTTTCTTGAAGGTGGATATGGAGTCTGAAGACCCGATGTGGTTCAGCAGCTCATTCCACCATGAGGGAACCACACGAGAGGACAGACTGGAGTGACACGTCACGCATGGTGGAGGAATCGCTGAGAGCTGAACAGCACGACACAAAGCCAGATCATGATATCACAGTATCACAGTAATTCATGTGTGAAGAGGTTTGTTCCTTCTTTTTGTTTCTCCAAGGTCTATTTAATCTGTGAGAATATCATAGTGTTTGTCAAATTACAAATATAGAAACTTATCATGATAAATTGATTACATTAGTTGCTATGGAGAAATCAGACTTCACTTACTGGTAGGCAGCATCTTGGCACTGGTGTCCAGACAGCATTCAGAATCGACAGAAGCCTCTCTTGTCACGGTGTGGTGCACCGTGATGGAATTGTGACAAGGCGCACGTTCACAAGACGGTCAGATGAAGGCCACAGGCTTTTGTTTCTGCCTTGTGTCACGTTCAGCTGGTACCGCCGTCGAGATGCCTGATACCGTGAGGTCATTAGCGGTGTGCTCCCTTCCTATTATCGAAGGCAGTAAGGGGCTCAGTATGAGACGATCGCCGCTTGCTCTCATGGTTGGACTGCAGTCTGCCACGGGAGGCCGGCTTCTCTGAGCGCTGCGCTCCAACCAGAGGCCAAAGTGCACCTGCCTGACAGAACAGCTCTAACAACCTTTCGGAGCCAAAGAGCTTTCAGACTTTTAAAATGTGCACTTAGCGTGACTGACTATCATGGAGGGCTTAATGAAATGAGTTCTTGTTTTCTCCAGCAGACTTTTTCCTCTCTCAGACCTCAGGGTACAGAAATCCCACACTGCTGTGTTGGTAAGTATGACTCCTTATAACATGTGAGCACAAAACTACTAATGCATGTTTTGTGTGGGATCGAGGCTCACTGGGTAGCGGGGGGGCAGTGGAGGGTTGAATCTGTGCAGACGTGGCGTGTCCTCTCTGTGCCATGCAGGTTTTTTCCAGGTACCCCCCCCCCGCCCCTAGATCCAAAGACATGCACTTCAGCTAATTGCTGTCTGTTAATTGCCCATTGTCTGTGTGCACCTTGTGAGGGACGGGCATCCTGTCCTGGGTGTCCTCTGCCCTGTGAGGGACTGGCATCCTGTCCTTGCCGTACCGCAGCCTGGTGCTGCCTAAAATAGAATTCAGTGATTGTAGGATGGGTTACATTATTTTTTTTTTCAGTTCTTTCTCCCTTCCTGAGCAAATATCCAGTAAGCTAACCCTTCATCCTACTAATATTCATTAAAAATAAAACACTCAATAAAAGGACCTACCCTGCTAGTGAAATTACATTTTTAAATAAGAAGACTGAATAGAGATAGAATTCACTGGATTTGGGATGAAAACTCTTCTCCGCGCTGATCCATGACCTTCATCTGTTTTGATATAGTGGCCTTCTAAGTGCTTTAGAAATCCTCCAGCAACAGAACCTTGAAAAACAGATGTGAAGTTACGTGGAATTTAGAGGAGGAGATTTAACTACTTGAAGGCTGATCTGGCCATGTCAGCCCAGAGAAAGAGACTAATATCCTGTTCTGCCTCACCGATACCCCTTTCACACCAAGCCCTGGCTGGAGCTCTCACGGGCCCCACCAGAAACGTCTCACATTCACACTGCACTTGGTGCCGAAAGGGTGCAACGATGACGTCAGTGTGTGCGTGTTTCTATGAGAGGGGTACCGTTTCGATAGTGAAGACAAAAATGGAAGATCGATGAATGGCAAGGCTTTTTGAATTTACTGCAAATGCATTATTTTTTTTTAGCTTTGTTACTGTTCCTGGGTTTAACCCAATACAACTCATTCAAAATTTGAGTGTCCCGCGAGTATATCTGCCAGTGACTTCAGCGGTAGGAGACAAACTACTGTTGGTGTTCCAGTTAAAAACCGCAAACAGTAAGGAAATTTGTTTTTAGAGGAACCAGCAGCATTTTTATTTAGCTCTTTTTTGATTTCCTGTTATCAGTTTCATTTTTAAAATCTTGCTCAAGACTTGCTCTGTTGTTCCGATAACTCCTGCCTTCTCCAATTAACTCCACTTAGTAAAGTTTTGTTTCCCGCTCTGACGACTCTAGCCCCGCCTCCTGACATCACAGGCTCCCAACTGGCCCAGCAGTCTTTAGGAGCCAGAAAAATGAGCTCTGGCCCGGATATATCGGCCTTTGGTGTGAATGCAACAACCGGGCCGGAATTTAGGCTCTGCGCAGGCGCCAGCCCTGGTGTGAAAGGGTCGTCTCAGGCGTATGTAATTTCCAGTTCTACCATAATAATGTGATGCTGTATTAACTGTAAGAGTATTCTAAGAAAACAATAAAGATTTTTTCTGGCTGGGCTTCCTTGTGCTATCTGCTCTCGTTAGAGACAGCAGTGCTGGTCTCCTCTAGCCATCGTTACTGACACACCGTGTCTGGAGAGAATCATCAACAGCGGTGGGGAGAAGTGGAATGCATTATCCATTAATGGTGGCAGTGTTTTTATTTTTCGCTGTTATTTTATTTATGTGTATATACATACACACAAATATATATGTGTGACTTTAATAGGTATGCTAACAAACAGCCTGCTCCCCCAAACAGAAAATCACACAGCATGCAGACAGGATGTAGAGGTTCAGTTACGATGTTCCTAAGAACTATACGGACTGGGGTCCCGATCGAAGTGATTTTGAACACAATGTGATTGTTGGTGCCAGATATGACGGTTCCAGCATTTCACGAACAGCTGCCCTCCTGGGATTTTCACACACTGCAGTGTCTGGAGTTTACAGAGGATGGTGCAATAAGCAAAAAAACATCGAGTCAGCAGCAGTGCCTTCGCCGAAAACATATTGTCAGTGTGAGGGGTCAGGAAAATGGCCACCTGCCTGTATATTTATATACATGTATTTTTTTAAATCCTCCAGCAGTATTAGAAAAATGACCGACGAGGTTCCAGTAAGAGCCGCTGTGCTATATACAGTATGAGAGCGGCTTTAAGAGGAAAAAGGGAAAGTGTGTCAGTGATTTGCACAGCGTGTCCGGCCTGCAGCAGGTGGCGGCGTTTAAGACCCAAAGGCTCGACCTCCAGGTTGCTGCTTGAAAAGTGGCGGCTGCAGGAAGGGCCCTGTCTTTGTGCTCATCGAGGGAAACACTCAGACTGCGCTGCACTAGCTGCAAATATGAAAATGAACGCATTGACAGAAACTCAAAGCTACCTGAACCACTTGGGTGAGGTTTTCCACAAAGCACATAAATAATGTAGAGAGCGAGAAAGGCAGGATCCCAGGTGAGCACACCAGAGAAGGCACGGACTCTCTTGGCACGGGTAACATTTATGAGGGTCGACGGACGCCAAACCCACCCGTGGGATATTCTCCTCCCAGGCACGTGGTTCTGTGCCCAGGTGCTCTCTGGCCCAGCTATGGGGAAGTGCCAATATCAGTTCCTGTCAGATCTCCCTTCCGCTTCTCAGGACCAGCAGAGAAGAGGCTTTGCTGGGCTTTACTGGAATCCCACCTGATAAGGGGGCCGGATTTCAGGCGCTGAGCAGCTTTATGTGTGAAGGTGCCTTGGAATTTCATTACAGCCCAGATACAGATAAGGGCGATGAAATTAAAATCCCCAGGTTATAACTTCAATAAGGCCTGAAGTGTGTACTTTATTGCTGCACCTGATGCACTTACTAAAGATATATAATGTGGCCAAGGTCAAGGAAGTAGATGTTTTGCAGCCACCTGTGTCTGATGACACCCATTCCGGCCTCATAGTGCTTCTCTGAGACGAGACCCTGTGTCTGTTTCTGCTTGCTGTCAAGTCGCAGATGGAAACAGCGGGAAGTGCTGAGGAGAAGTTATTGATCCGTGTTGTTTGTATTTTGAGGGATCCTGTGTGCTCAGCCCAAGCGGTGCCATTCAGTGTCACGCCACCCCCAGTCAGCTGCTGAGTCTCTCTTGCTTCTTGCTTTCGTGCCGTCGGTGCTTTCTGGAAGATTACGGCCTGTTCCTTCTTCTAGCTCGAATGAGTCAGTCATTGCATGGGGGGGATTCTAGAGCAGGGCTCTTCAAAGCTGGCCCTCGATTCAGAATCCAGGCCTTGTTATCAGTTCTCTCAGGTAGTTAGTTTAATAATTACTCATTCCGATTGGCCACAGAGGCTTCACATCTGGCTCACAGTTAAAGGTTGGCTGGAAAATCATCAGGGCTCGACCCTTAAGGACCGTGATTTGAGCAGCCCTTTTGGACGGCCACGGCGGATTCAGAGAGGCCTGTGGTTCAGTAGGTTAAGCATTCAAACTCTTGTCTAGAAGGCTATGGCTTTGAATCCCATCCCAGAGTAACGATATCGCTGTCAGGCCTCTGAGTGAGACTCGTAACCCCTACTGCTCTGGAGAGGCTGGCTCATCCTGATCTTTCAGCCCAAGCGTTCCTCGCTCCTACATCGCTTTCGACAAAAGTGTCTGCTGAATGAATGCGCCGAAGCACAGCAAGGCCAAAAGAAATCAGACCTGACTGCTGTTTAACAGAACCACAAAGGCTCCAAAGCGATACCTTTTATCAAGAAGAGCCCCTCAATTCCACCAAGCCAGACCCTTCTACACAGCTTGACATCAAATGAAACAAATTCGATTCCATGTTCTTTGGCAGGGCTGCAGCCTCAGTGCAACTCCCTGGTTACAATGAAGCCCTGGACCGCCCTGCATGGATCTTGTTCCATCATGACCTCAAGAGCAGCTGGATAGTCGGTCTGGGTTGTGAGATGCATTCACACCATAGCTATTTACAAGACAGCTTCATTTAATGGCCTTCACATGTACTTTGTTGTTTGTAGTGTTATGCAACATACAGTACTTTCTTCAGTTGAGAAGTGGTGAGGGATGTACTGCAACAGGGTCAGGGAGAAAGCAACGCTGTAATCCAAGGAAGTAAAGATCATGCGGCTCTCAGTCTATAGAGGACCCGAGTTCATCATATCGGGTGTCAAGCATTCCCACCCTTCTTCCCGCAGAGCCCTTGTGCTCTATGTCCCTGATCTATATTGGTGACCATGTGTCTTCTTACAGCAGCTTACATCACCAGCTCAGCTTTCTTACTGCTATGGTGTCACTTTGCTGACGCTCTCACCCGCAGAGCTACTCGCTCATGAAGCCACATCTTTTCCACTATTTCACATCCCTGATTGTCACAGCCTGTCAGAATATTTATTTTTTCATTGCTTAAGTGTTTTGTTTTCCAACAGAAAGTCTCTTCAGCGCTGATGAGTTTCTGGTTAAATATTTAAAAGGTTGGTGATTAGGTGCCCCGCGCTGATTGGCCCTTGATTCGACCTGGTTTTCAGACTTTAATTTTTATAGATTGGGTTCTGATGAAGCGGAAGCGGTCCAGCACAGCTTCTGCTCTTCACTTCTGTCTTACTCATGGATGTTGAAGCATTTTTTAAATGGAACTCCTTTAGAAATGTTTGGGATTTTCCAATTGTATTAAAATGGAGAAACAAATGACAAAGGCATTATGGTGACACAAAAGGGGTTTTACTAAACTCACAGAACATAGACAGGAAATGAACAAGATCACAAGGTATCAAAACGAGAGGAGCAGAGGAAGCCAGAACACCGACAACACAAGAGTACAGCATCAATGACTGGACTGGGGAGCATGTATATACAAGACTAACGAGGGAGCTAATGACAGGCAGCTGGGAGTGATTAACAGGAGGGTTAGGATTGAGAGGTAAGCTAAATGAGTAACAGGTGTGGCTTTTCAAAGTCATGCTAGGGAGGAGACAGGAGGGGCAGGACATGTCAACAATGGGGCTTGATTTAGAAATAGGTTTTACTGAAATTAGAGATATGCAGTGTTTCTCTCCTAATAATATTAATAACAATGCATGCATATTTTGCCACCCAGATTAAATGAACACCCTGAGTAGCTGAACCCTGGTTTGGGGCACAAAGACCTCTGTCCCTCTGTCCGTCTGTCCGTCTGTCCCTCTGTCCCCCTGTCCCTCTGTCCTGTGGTCTTTTCGCCAGGCTGCTCCTGCAGGGAAACGCAGAGCAAAAAATGCCCACCATCGCGTTTAAGGATCTTTGGGGAGGGGTCACCTTGCACATTGCAGGCCAAAGGCGCTGGGTTGCCGCAATCTGACCCGGCTGTCCACTCAGAGCTGAGTTTGCGGAAAGTCCACCTTTGGGCTCCACAAACACATTTTGGGCCAGAAAGTGCATTGGCCACGCAGAGAGCATTAATAACCCCCCCACCACCAACTTTAAAGTCTGGGAGCCTGTGTTAAGTCCTGTAGACCAATGTGTGTGTGTGTGTGTGTGTGTTTTTTAAATCATGCCAGTTTATCCTTCCGTCCGTCTATTTTACGGAATAATGTTGGAAATGATCTGGGTGTAAACTAGAACGGATGGAGCTGTCATCTGCTTTATTGTGAGTATTTCTTAGCCAGTCAGGGGGATAAAGCAGAGGCTAAATTGTGCGCTATTTCCAGCCCAGGAAGTCTTCAGGCTTCAGTGCTGATGATAAATAAGATTTGGCCACGTGTGACCTTTTGCCGGAAATTGACGGTTACTCCTGCTTTTCTCGGCTTTGAAATGACGCCTCGATTCGTGTGACTTCATTTTCCCCATGCTCATGGTCCTGAGAGCGAGTCTGGGATTGGAGCACAGAGGACGGGAATAGAATATAGACAGTTTTTTTGGGGTGTGGTGGTGGGGAGTTTCTGGACCCTCTGTAATAAGGAAGTTGAGGGCAGCTGTCAGAACTGCTGTCTGATTGGTCACCTTTTAATGGCATCTTCCTGCCTCTCTAGGGCACATCATGCAAATTACTTAATTTATTACTGCCTGTGATTTTGAGGGACTTGCAAATCACCTCACAGGCAGAATCACTTAACCATTATTGCATCCAATTATACATGGAAAAAATGACTATTCTGTCACTCAGGAGCACATAATGTATTTTTTTTCCCTTTTTATATAGGCCTACAAGGCAAGGTCTTGCAAATGAAATCCCAAAGTATATAATCTGAACTGAACATCTGTGAAATTCACTTTATTCCATACATTTATCTCAGTTACTTGCCATAATTAGGCCAAAACTAAAAATATATGTGTTTTGCTTTTTTTTAATTTGGAAAAAAATTGCTGATCTCTGGACTTCTGAATGATTTATTTGGCTGGTGGTTTAATTGCAGGAGGGTCTGGAGCTTATCCCAGGCAGCACAGTATACGGCTGGGGGGCACCCAGGACGGGCAAGATGCCAGTCCAGCAGTAGCTGCAAGTATGAATAACAGCTTGGAAAAAAATGTATATCTAAACCAAACCATAAAAAAAAAAACGCTCCAGTCAATCGATTTCTGACACCGTGGCCATCAAAGTCTGGAAGACCATCAGGATTCAGAAAGACCACGGTCGCCTGTGTTAAGGATGAAAGGCTGGCAGTTCTGGTGCCCCAAGGTGGCCAGAAAAGGCTGAGTGATCCTTCGCTTCATGGGTGCTGCACTGATCAGAAAAAAGCAAATTACTGGGTGCATAAAGTTGCAGAACACTGAGGTATCCCAGCACCTCCTTCTGAACCACTGACTCCCAGCAGGAGCACATGTGGCTCCTCCATGATACAAACTGGAAATTCAGACCTTCGTATCTGCACGACGCCTCAGTAGATGTCACAATAATGCCTCTTCTTGTTGTCATGGATAAAGGACATTGATCAAAACTTATTTTGATTAATAAGATGGAATGTGTAGCTATGTTTACTTAGCTGCTGTCATCCATTAAAGCAGGTTCAGAATATCTCAGTGTTGCGTGAATGAAGGAACAGCGATTTTCAAGGCCGCATTAAATGATGCTTCTCGCATTGAAACACGATCGTCGTATTAATGACTGTATTTCACATTTTTTACCCTTGGATGCAATTATATGGGCATTGGCCAGGGACATGGAGGTCAGCTGGAGAATCCGCAGCACCTGTGTCATTTTAATAACACTTAAGAAGAGGGTCTGGTTCACAGTGGCTGGTTTCTACATAGAAATGTAAAGAGTGACAGTGGTCAGGG
>JAODJW010000135.1:12239483-12262614 GCA_026777045.1 Hyperopisus bebe | reverse complement strand
GGTTTCCCTGCTGAGACTGCTGCCCCCGCGACCCGACCTCGGATAAGCGGGAGAAGATGGATGGATGGATGGATGGACTTCCTGGAGTGATCTTAAGCGATATCACGACCCCCCCCTCCATATGAAAAATTAGCAGCATTTCAGGGTTTTATATTTCCACAAAAGCTTGTTTATAGAGAAACCTCTGGAGAGGATTGTTTTAATCTTTCACTACCACAGCGTTAATATCCATTGTGCTGAAGGGGTTCCCATATTAAAGGAACGGGGATGCTGCCCATCTATGTGCTGCTACAGCGGGAGGGGTCTGCCCCCCCCCCCCCCCAAGGAGCCACATGCCCAGGAACCGCAGTTAATATTTCATAACATTATAAGCCTCCTGAAGATGAACGACGCCAGAGGGAGAAGTAACAAGAAAACACAGTTTTTAATTTTTTTCCACAGCATTTTACACGATGCATTTCCCAGATAATACCAGGATCTTTAGTCAACCCAATGCCAAATGTACAGCGGTTTCTCCACGCAGTGCCAAAAAATTAAACTCTAATCAAACTAATAGATAAAGCCAGAAGAGGGTTAGCAAATAAGAGGGAAGTCAATGAGAAACGCCACTGTCACAGACCATTTCTGTCCCTGTTAGCTTTGGAACTGGCACTACAGGACACTACATGCCTGATTGGCCGGCTGTTACAGCACATTTCATGGGATTTCCTATATTTGTTTTCCTATAATGTGACGTGGTGAGTATGCCACGTTCCCTTTGAACTCGTAACTCGGAAATTCTGAGTTTCTAGTCAGAAATTTCAACTGGAAAGCCTCCTGAAGTCGGAATTCCGACTCGTGAACTCGGAGTAATCGACACAACCCTGAGCTCAGAATTCAAGATGGCTGTGCCCTTTATCAACAGAAGTTAAAGCTGTAGTTTTCTGTTTATTGACAGAAAGGTGTGGCTGTATTGATTTGTGTCTGGCCTAATGTGGGCGGTACCTCATAACTGCATGACCCTATATCTCACCAAAGATGTAACACTAGATGAGAATGAAGAATAGAGGCAAAGAAATTATTTTAATGAAGCGAA
This sequence comes from Hyperopisus bebe, assembly GCA_026777045.1. NCBI lineage: Eukaryota > Metazoa > Chordata > Actinopteri > Osteoglossiformes > Mormyridae > Hyperopisus > Hyperopisus bebe. The sequence continues at coordinate 12,261,539 of JAODJW010000135.1, read as the reverse complement.
ACATGCATTTCAGGTGGCCTGTGTTCATTGTGCACACTGAATCATCTAGTACTCAGGTGGCCTGTGTTCGTTGTGCACATTGAATCATCTAGTACTCAGGTGGCCTGTGTTCGTTGTGCACACTGAATCATTTAGTACTCAGGTGGCCTGTGTTCATTATGAACACTGGACCATCTAGTACTCAGGTGGCCTGTGTTCGTTGTGCACACTGGATCATCTAGTACTCAGAGAAAATGATAACTAAGCTAATTGCTAAGCTATCTGCTCCATAAGAAGATGCCGAAACATGTCAGCCACTTATTCTAAGCAGAAACCCATTTGCCAACAACCAAGTTTGCTGGCTCTGATCAAATCCTTGCTTTTTAAGCTGTGTTTGGAACGGAACACACAGAACACACCTAACCATTGAAGCTAGGCTGTGCTACATAATGGTATTGTTGTGCAGTGAGTTAAAAAAATAAAAGAGCTGTAATTACTGGTCAGATGACTAATATCACAGAATAGTGTTATTACCAATGCAAGTTTTCTGCATGAAGTCTATGATCAGAAAAACAGATTATTATAATGTTTCACTCATAGCAGTTATGTTACAAAATTGCGGTTATCCGACAAAAAATTGAAGTGTGGACCATGTAAATAATATTTTCAGCCTCACAGTTTGTGGAGGTCCAATTTATGCATAGCGAAGCGTCCATATAAAAATCCCCACATGTCCAGAAAATTGGTAAAAGGTGCACGACTGTTTCGATGGAAAGGTCAGACTGGTTTCTTGACGTTTTTACCTTCATTGAGGAAAACTGCACCCAGTGAGATGCAGCGCAGACAAGGTAGATAGATTTCCTGTTTGTGCCCGAATGTTCTTTAGAGACCGGATTAAAAGGCAGAGAAACATGTAGCACGTGATGATCAAAGATGATATAACATGATATAAATAGTGGAATGAGTTGGATAATAGTCAGATAATACTGAGGTAATAGTTAGATAAAAGTCGGATCACTATTATCCGACTATTATTCGACTATTAATTGACTATTATCCGACTCATCCCACTATTATCCGACTGTTATCCCACTATTATTCGACTATTACAGTAGTCGGATAACAGTGAGATAATAGTCAGATAATAGTGGGATAAGAGTCGGATAAGAGTCGGATAATAGTGGGATGAGAGTGGGATAAGAGTCGGATAATAGTGGGATAAGAGTCAGATAATAGTGGGATAAGAGTCGAATAAGAGTCGGATAAGAGTCAGATAAGAGTCGGATGATAGCATGAAAGTCGCAGGGCTGTTGTTTTTGGGATGATTAGCCCATTTGCTTCGGGTGTCTCGATTTGACACATATGAGAATATAAGAAATACTGCATATTGCAGGCTGCTACAAAGTCCCACGTTTGAATCTAATAACGTTTTGTGGGACACATCAACAATCTTTTTTCCTTAGCCAATTTCTGTCAGGCTCATATATGTATCATCTTACATCAGCTTGTCACAAATTGTTAGATATGGACAAAATGAATGAAAGCAGGGGATGTAGGAATGAAATATGAGTATAATGTCATAGGATAGGTTATGCGTTCATAATACCTATGGTGAAAATATAACGTTTGGAAATGCAGCGCGGAAAGAAGGAAGGATTTAAGAGTTAAAACCTGTTTTTGACCTTCCCAAGAAGAACCTCAATTTGATAAAAAATAAAAAAATAAACAAATAATAACTTTAAAAATGCCAAAAATCTTGTATTTTGTTTGCTATGTTAGTTACTTGGTTACCTCCTGGGTAGGAGTTAGGGTTGTTATGGAAAAGAATGGACCTCCCAAAAGGAGACACAGATACCAAATATCTCTCTCTCTCTCTCTCTCTCTCTCTCTCTCTCTCTCTCTGTGTGTGTGTGTGTGTGTGTGTAGTCCAGGTATATATTACACAGTGGAGACCAAATGTCCCCAAAATGTGTTAAAAACCTGTTATTTTTTTCAGATATTCAACTTTATGATAGGGGCAGTGTGTGGCTCAGTGGGCTAAGCCTATGTTCCTGTAATCTGAAGGTCACCGGTTCAAACCCAGCCTCACCATGTCTGTGGGTCCCTGAGCAAGGCCCTTAACCCCTGGGTGCTGCTATGGGTGGCTGCCCTTCACAGACAGCTTACTCTACAAAGGGCAAGTTGAGGGAGGTGTAAAGATGATTTTCCCATGGGGATCAATAAAGTAAGTGTTATTGCTATAAAAATCTGTAACTGCAATCAAAAAATTAAAAATGTCAAAAGACTTGTTTGGTTACTTATGGTTAAGCTTAGGGCTGGGTAGGGGTTAAGATTGTCATTGTTGAGATTAGGGATTTGCCCGTAGAAATGAATGGACAGTCCCCACAAAGTATGAGAACATGTGTGTGTTGTCCCTACAATGCGATAAAACCTGTTTCAGGCCCCCACAATATATAGCTCAGTGTTTTAGGATTGGGGTTATGCCCATAGGAATGAGTGGAGATTCCCCACAATGATAGAAATATATAGGAACATCCGTGCATGTGTATGAGCAGCAGTCCGCTTGCCCATTTGAGAGCCTGGGCACGTGACCTCAATCCTGCACATCTGTGACCCCCAACTCCTCATAAATAAATATACAATTAAATGCAATTCAGAACAATTTGCATTAGTTACCGCAGCGTGTTCACTTTTACAGAGAATTATACAGACACATAGCATACGCTCATTGCCCATGTAAAGAAATATAATCTACTAAATTATCCAAATTTATTAAAACATGAAGCTAATTAATATATCAGTAATACACAATAACTGTGAGCGTCCATAGTTGGCCGTGACGTACCCATGCACTTCTTCAACAGTGGTTCTGATCCGTGCTCGGTACAAAGTTCGGGCACAGCGATCGCCGCTCCTGCCGAGCGCAGCGTCTGCATGCGGGTCTGCGGCGACTCCTCTTTGGCTCCCCTAAACGCTGCACATCGCTCGCTACGTACCGGGCTTTGCACACGTCCCAGTAACAGCCAACATTTTGGGTGTCTTCAGCTCACATGGTCGCGTCTCGTCTTTTTTTTCCCTCCCTCTTGTCTACTTATCTACACATAGAAACCTCCTGCAGATACACCGTCATGGAGAAGAGCGGAGGACAGAGTGTCATTCACGATCCCTCCTCATCTGGATCTCCCTTTTGAGCGCCGCACTGACTGCTCTCCTAATGCAAAGAGCCCAGGGTGATGTTTCTGGACGCCGGGAGATGAATTGCCTTATAGCGGCAGAAAGCGGGCAGCTGCTACCCGAAGCTCTGAGCAGATCGTGAAGACCTTCTGATGCTGCGTTTGGAGAATTGAGATAGGAAACATATACGGGCTTTGAAGGAGCAGAGACTCAAGCATCCTTCAGGAGAGTGAATGTCTGTAGATGCCAGGCAAGAAAATATCTGACTCAACCCAACTGAAAGGTTCAACTTGCAGAAAAGAACGGGCACTGGGATGTCACAGATGATCCAATAGTCTGGGGACGTTCAAGAATATCAATATCTACGGGACGCAACACATCACACGTGCTTCTGCTATACCTAGAAGTGGAAGAGTCATTTTATGCACTTTCTGGTGTATTACTGACTTTCAGTGTTTGTGTTTAGCGTCGCTAAATCATAGCGGAGGACCTGAACGCAGGATCGAGAGGCAGTGGAGTTTCATTTTAATGCCCGGCGGGGGGGAAGAATTTGCATTGTAATAGACACGGAGAAACCCTCGCTATGGGACAGGCTGTTGTTTACACGGACTGTGCTGCGGAGCCGCTCTCATGAGCTGACGGCGCCCAGCAGCCTCCTCTGCTGTAGGTGCCTGTCGGTGACACCCCGATCCTCCGAGTGGGTAGCTCTGACCGCGGCTCCGCAACCGACAGCCGGCCGCCCGGTAACCCGCACCAGCGTCGACATCTCCGCCTATGGGACACTGTGGACCGTATGGCGTGCTATTACCTAGTGATCAGCTCCACGCATCTCAGCAATGGCCATTTGCGGAACATTAAGGGAGTTTTCAGGGGTCCGCTGTGTGAGAGCGCTGGAGGCGACTCGCCGGTAAGGTTCCTTTTAGTTTCCCTGCTGATTCTCCGAAAAGGGAGAGCAGATAATGTTTTCGGTGCTTCATAGTCACCCAGCCTAATGCTGCAGCTGCAGCGTTTGTTAATAAATGTCATGCTCGCTGTTATTAAATGTTACTCCTTTAGTTGCGTCTAGGTGCCTCCGGGCAGCCAGACGCCGAGAGCGATACCGGTCAGTCTAATATCACGGCTGCCTCCCTCGGTAGTGTGTTAAGTTGCCTCGCCTTTTATGCTCGACGCCACTCACAAATAACTGTTTTGCAACTAAATCTAAAGTTCAAGACCTGCTGTGATAAATAGCTGGGACTGTGTACAGAATTTGTGTTATTTCCACACAGCCCTTCAACGTTTAAAGAAGTAACGATGCTTTTAATCGATACTTTCCAAATGAGTCAATTTACAGTAGCTTTCAGTTAATAAAAGACAATGACTGGCAGGTCTACTCTAAAGAATGTACAGGGTTCTGTTTGTTGATGTTATACTTCAGTGAAAATGGCAGGCTTCTGGCTTAGATGATTCTGTGATCTTCTCACGCAGTGGACCGTGGTCCCAAAGACACAGGCCTTGTCTTTATGAAGCCCTCTGACATCTTTTGTATCAAAGTCTGACACGTTATTCGTTTCTCCCCATCCAGACAACATCACCCTTAAAAGGGTGCAGCTGACATTTTCACTCTCGCTGGAAAACAAAGTGTGACAGGTTGAAATTGCGATGACTTCGCTGAGTCTGTCCAGGTTAGGTTCCTGCCAGGGGTCAGGGGTCTTTGATATCCTGAAATCAAAGAAAGATGCAGTCAGTCCAGGATTCAAAGAGACGTTTTACACTGCGGAGATCCAGCGGGTGTTTTTGTCTAAAGCCCAGGAAAGACAGTGGCCCCAAAAATGAAGAGCCTTGCCAGTAGGGAAGCAGCATGACCTGGTCATACCTCTGAGGCACACAAAGGTGCAGCTTACGGCTCAGTTCACGCTCACGCCCGCCCAACAGCCCCCATCCCCCATGGAGAACACTCCCTCCCCTCCGCTGAGGGAACACTGCACCAGTCAGATTAATTTAACATCCACGGCTGTGTAGTTCAGTATCTGAAAAACTCAGTGTACAGAGAACATGAAACGCGAAATGAATCATTGTGTGATTTCACTGTCCGACATTTTAAATGCCTTGATCAAAGTTCTCGCTTGGGTGAGTTTGGCGGGAGATGCTTGGGGTCTTTGCTTCTGTTTATTTCCCTTCCTCACTTGAAATAGGATGTTTTGTTTGCTGTGTGCTGTGAATAAGCCTCCCAAGGTGTGTACTTGTGCCTGAGACATGAGGCTGGTATCAAGTCCCCTTTCAGTCTCCGTTAAAAAAAAAAAAAAAGCTAAACGGCAGCTAATTATTGAGAGCCTAGTTACACGTCCTATTCCGTAACTATTTCAGTTTTCGCAGCAATTTCTGTTGTTTGGTGCTTGAAACTGAGTGAACTTGAAGAATTCAGGAAAGACCTTGTCTGTAAATGTGGCACATTTGTGCTTGTTCTCTGGGTGCTGATTCATTTTAAAGTGGCATATGGAACCGATGATCAGTCGGGTAGAAAAAAGTCAGAGCAGATGTTGCAGAAATGTCAGTTTCTGCTGAAAATTGCATCATGTATACGCTGCCTGGATAGATGCTGCTGCTTCCATTGCTAGGGTAGGTGGTGATGCAATCATGCGATCATATATATGAGCGTGCAGGTTATCTTTAAATGGCCATCAGTATACTGCTGCTCAGACTGCCGGGCTCACATACAGGTAGTGCTCTGTGAAGTATCGATCCACCTCTGCTTTCACTGTCGACCACTAGGTGGTGGTTTGCACAACAAGCATTCAATCTTATGAAGGCAGCCTTGTGACCCTTAATAATGGAGCCTTGGTTAGTCTTTACCTAGAACTGCAGTTCACCTACAATTCACAGCCTACAAAATGTAATTCTACATCCATATACTGTGATTATGCTGGCTGAGATTTAGATTTCTATGAAACACCCATCTGCTCTGAAAGAGAACTTGCCTAATCTGTCCTGAAATGTTACTATACTTTAAATTAAGGGGTTTCAAAGTATCACAGAAATGTTTCTAGACATGTGTCATTTTTTTCTGTGGAGAAAAAGCGAAACGATTCCAGACTTTTGGCACAAATTCCTGTTTCTGTGCGTTTAAAAGAATTTCAGAATTTTAAATGTGTTTTTACCAAGACATGCAAACAGAAAATGAATACATTTAAAAAAATATTGTACTAAACTGTTATTGACAGAGTCAATAACAGGGAATCTGCATGAAGGATTTTGTGCACATCCATACCACAGTCCCATTTAGAAGTGAAAAGCTGACGTAGTGTGTGTAATATAAGCTCATTTTGGTAAATCTCTTTATGTTATCCACCTAATATAGGCTCAGGATTTTTTTCCCGGCCATTGTGCCAGAGCTTGTTTCCTGAGAGCAGAAAAGGTGGCCAGAGGAGAAGGTTCCGCACGGGAGCCACATTTTTCCCTGCATTCATTTCCATTCTTTCCTGATTTGCTGTACCCCACATTTAAACATACAGGCTGGATTGCTTTTGTTACAATTTGTTTTGTTTTAAAATGTATTAGTCACAAAATGAGACATTATAATTAGGTACTGAGAGCTGTGACTTTCTCGAAACAAGAGATGATGGGCAGGTGCAGAGGTGCATAGTTCAGTTACAGAAAGAAAAAATCCAGACCAGAAAGAAAAAATCCAGACCAAGATTTTGTTTCAGCCAACCAATTAACACATAAAGAGTTACAGTAGCAGAGCGCTCAACTGGTTGGTTGAAACAAAATCTTGGTCTGGATTTTTTTCTCTCTGGACCTGAAATATCCACTTTTGAGCGGGTGGGGTAGGGGGTGGGCGGGGCATGTGTGGAGCGCATCCCGATGGGGCATAAGCCTGGAAGGTGAGGCTGACAAATCCAATTTCTGAGACACATCCCTTTCCTCTTTGTGAAAGGCCTCGCACAACAAGCGGTAACGTACCCAGTCCCCAGGGAGGGAATCGCGTTAGTGTGTCTGCTGTCCGCCTGCGTACCTGCACTTTAAATTCACTGGGCATCAGGAAGAAAAATGTCTTCCTAAAGAGATACGGCTTGTCCAGCGTTAAGACAGCAAAGTATGTCGGTATGCTGACGATTCTCAGAGAATCAAGCAGAGATGCTCCATCTTCAAAGTCTGTCATTTTTGGCAGATTAAACAAACTTGTCCTCGAGCTGTTTAGAAACCCCGGCTGGTCAATAATTTTCCAGAGTTTCTCTGCGACGAAGCTTGATTCCCCTTCTGAACAGCCAGAAAAAACGGCTGCAAACTTCACCGTCTGAATTGGACAGCACTGATTCAGCAACAAGAACAACAACATTAATATGAATAAGAATAATAATAAACTGTTATGCTTTTCCAGCAGAAAGCTCACCTGAGATCATGCTTTCTTGGGATGATGACTATACATGTTTTGTCTTGTCTTGGCTCTAGGCCAACCCAGACCAGCTGTTCCGATAGATCAGGAGTGGACTGGAGTTGGGCAGCCCTGTGATAGATGTTACCCATAATTCCATAATATCCATGTTGCATTTTGTGGATGTAGACAGAAGTGACCCATGTCCATATTGTCAGTTATAGGTAAGGCGTTCTCCATACACACCTCAACATAAGCTTGTAAGTTGATTGCTCCTCTTTCCATTATAACTGAAGGAGCTCCATAGTTACTGTGTCCTAGGTGCCCAAACAAGTCTACTGCAGCTGTTGCTTCGTCTTCCTCAGTTCAGCGTTTCCGCTGGTACCAGGGGGCAGCTCATTCATTGCAGGATGCCAACTCAGTTAGCACAGGATGCTACTTTGCTAAGTGCTTGATACTCGCTGGATAAGCACACAATGCTAGCGCATTCAGTGCGCTGAGCTGTCTTGTTAAGTGAGTGCTGCTAGCTCATTTAGCATCAAGAACCATCAATGTTATAGCCTGAATAAAAAAAAGATTAATTTTAGAGAACTTAGAGCAGATTTACTTTGAGCCAGAATCCACAGTAGCTAAGCCCAGGGGTACTTTGAGCATAGATTTTAACAATCATTATTGACCTCTTTCCATTTTGCCTCTCGTATTAAAATGTTCCCTTAAGCACAACTTTGTTGCGAGAAGCTGATCTGAGATTAGTCTTTTACACCAGGGATGTGTAAAAAAGTGGCATGAAAGCATACGGTTTGCGACGCAGTAAAAATGCTGTTTTTTTAAATCTTCCTATCTGTTGGACTTGATGTTCCACAGTGTGACCATCGCCAGCATTAGCATGTTAGCATGATCTGCAGTCTTTACTGCAGCTCGGCTTCTCTGCTTCCAGTTGCTGTTTGGCGTGTCACCAATGTTTTCAGAGAGCTGAATGCATTACTGCTCCTCTCATATTTATTTTTGCCCTTTCACTTCTGCTGCTATCGAAACAACAGAATAATCATTTGAGAATCGCATTCAGGAAGAGCTTTAATGCTCACAGCTCCTCGAGCCGTTAATAATGATTAAAAATGACCCGATCGGTTTGCAGCTCCGGATCGATCGCGTGCAGTTGGTCGGGGAATCTCTGGACCGTGGTTTCCTGTGATTCACTTTGACCTCCAAACAAATACCTCATGACACACCAGTGATTGTTTTAAATCTGAAAAGCCGTCACCGTTCATGAGCAGAAACCTCTTAAAAGTACCATGACTCACTCCCTTTGTTTCACTCATCGCAAATGGATCCAGCTAAATATAACCGTCCATTTTCCGAGAGAGTTCATCCACTTAGGCCCGTGCAAGTCTGCAGCCGGCCTCAGAGCGCACAACTCGCACCCTGGACAGGGCTTCAGCACATTCACACGCAAAGGTCAGGGTAGGGCCATCAGGGCACTAGAATCACATTTCTTCAGGGCTTGCAAGCGTGGAGAACGTGGAGTGATGATGCCTTGCATGTCCTGGGATGAACTTCAAGTCCAACGTGCTTCATCTGGCAAAAGCTTCAAGGAAAATGGACCAATGAACAAAGTCATGGGCTGCAGAAAACGCACTGGGTCCATTGGGGACCGAGACATAATGGCTAAGACATCAGGTAAAGCTCAGTCACAATGCATGGAGATGAACATAACAGGATAACAGAGGTAAACAGAAGAAGGAGAAGTTTTCCATTAATTCCCACTGAAACGGCTTTAAAAACCTCAGATGAATTCCCAGAATAATGACCATGAATTGTTGACAGCTTACAGGTACTCTGCTCCCTAGGCCCCGCAGTGTACAGGTACTCTGCTCCCTAGGCCCCGCAGTGTACAGGTACTCTGCTCCCTAGACCCCGCAGTGTACAGGTACTCTGCTCCCTGTCATTTTACAGTAGTCTCAAATTGCATACCCAGAGAGAAAAACAATAAACACTGACTTCCCTTATTTTTCGGAAATCCCTGCAGCTGAGTGTCCACCGTCAGGTTCAGGTTACAGCTCTTCGGGGGACGTTATGTGGGTCTCGCTTTTGCACCAGACAAGCCTTTTTAAATATTAATCCTGATCTTCGGGCAGTGAATCAGTGAGTAGTGCTGGTGCCTCACAGCTCCAGGGTTTGAGGTTTGAGATCTGCATCTACTCTGTGTGCATGGACTTTCTCCAGATGCAGCCCTGTTTCTACCTCCAAAGTCACACTGACTAGTGTCTCTAAATAGCCCGGAGTGTGTGAGCATTCGACCGATAGACTGGCATCACATGCAGGTTGTACCTCAGCCTTGCATGAGATTTAAATTTACTCTTTATGTTGTGTGAGTTTCCTCAGTTCAGTTATATCTAATTCGTTGAACTGGTTTCCCTTAATTGACCACAGTGTCTGGTTATATGTATTTTCTAATAAACTGGCATCTCATCCTCCTCTGTACTGGATAATTGTTTGGAGGGTGGATGGATATTTGGAGATCTCCTGTTTGTGTAAATATGGCCAGGAGCTGTAGTGTTTTTAAGTTTCCTGCATTTAATCGGCCTCAAATTGGCTGTGTTCTCAGACTGGAAATGTGCTCTGATAGGGTGCAGCGGTCCTTAAGCGCAATGTTAAAAATACTAAGCTGGGTAAGTGGATAAAGGATCCAGCAGTGAAAGGCAGCGACGGTTAAAAATAAACAAGGCTGCCAGCGACACTCATGATGTAAGTCTTTCATAATGTTTTCTGTCACACTTTCTTTCTTTTAAACTATAATTGACTCCAGCTCTTTAATCTCAAATAAATTAGTCAGAGTTGATTAGAAGCAACACTTCATTCCTTGATAAATTTTTATTAAACACCACTGTGTGTGTTTTCTTTGCTCTAATGGATGTTCAGAATGTATATAAGAGCCTCCAAATGGTCCCACATATTAGACAGTTTGGGAGAGCAGCTTGTGACGTGGCTTTGGGTCACGGCGGGGAAGGCGGCGGCGGCGTAGCGTTCACTCGATGGGACATAAATCCTGCGCGGGTCACAGTCCGGTCCTGGGTCACCTTTCACATTACAGGACTGCCCCGCTGACATTTTCCCGCTACGCCTTCGTATCCCCATTCCTAATAAAACGCCTGACTAACCTTTTCATGCCAGAGAGGACTCTGGGTAGGACGGGGGTCTTCCCATTGTCAGTCATTCCATGTGAACACGCCCCCAACTTTGTGTACATCAAACAGGAACCTTCCGCTGACTTCCAGAGGAATGATCCACCCTCCTCGTGTCTTTTTCCACGGTCACCCTGTGTGGCCAACTTCAGCATAATGTCTAAATTACATTCTGGATGGCTGGGGGTGTGAGGTGCAGACATATCATTAGGTAAATGGCACCTGGACACTTGTGAAAAAAAAATTAATCAACCAGAAAATTCCCCAAAATTTTAATGCTAAAGCTAAGCTAAGCTAAGCTCTCTTATAGTTTTAAAGAGGAACTTCAAAGGAACCAATTTCACAACCAGACTGAGTTACAGAAGTGCGTTGCTATTAAGTTAGAATGACTAGTGTATAATTTTTGGCCTGGCTCGTTATGGGCGATCAGCACAACGGCCGAACGGTAAGACTCCTTCCTTCTTCATTAAAGCGATGTTGGCTTTTATTTGCAAGATGACATCCAGCCTTGTCCATCCCTTAGCTGCCGGCCTCCCTGTAAGCTTGGCTGTATCTGCAGGAAGACATTAGCCCACAGCGTGTGCAGCCGCTTCTTCTCCATGAGACAAGGCACCACCCTGCATTCCTGTCCGCTTTCAGTCCCAGCCAGTTTTCTCCTGAACATTGGCACCCCAGATCTTGTCAACACCTCCCAGATAACTGGCTTCCCCAGAAACCTGCCGCTGTGTGATTACTGGGCCCAGCCTGAGTCTGTGTGTTTCTCCGCAGCTTGGATGCTCTGTCGATAGTAAACACTCTGCTTCCATCATTTCTTTGAGCTTTTCCTAACTATCCTTTCAGCGCAGGGCTGAAGTTATTGTGTCAGACGCTTTGAAATAAGTCAGCTGTGTTCTCTCTATAATTTAGAATCACCAGTACAGGGTAATAGTTTATGGATTATTCTGATTTATTAACATCATAAAGAAACCTGAAGACAGGAGATTATTAGACCAGAAGTATGAATAATAAACAGGTGTAATTTAACGAGGGATATAAAATGTCTCCATTTATGGGTATTTTGTTAAGTAAATCACCTGGCATTTATGTCATTTAAATGTAAATTACACCAAACTATGATTTGATATCAGTCTCATATTATTTTTTAGAAGCAAGGCACTAATAAAATGAAAGAGACATGTATAAATGTGTGTAAATACATGTTCTGTATTTGATGAAGTAAACCAATGAGATCATTTTAAAACCGTTCAGCAGTGCAATACAACGACTGTAACAAGAACAAATTGGGACACCTTGCCTTAGTTGAATAACACATTAATTAATATTAAAGAAGAATGTAATGTGCTTGTTGTATTTCCTGGTGCCGCTAAAAGTTTATGTGGCAATTAACATATATGACGTTTTGAAAAAATCGCTCTGGGTCATTAATGTGAACACCTATAAAAAAAATCATTATCATGTTGGATTTCACATTTACAAATCCATTTCCATTTTACGGTTTATATTTCATAGCACTCTGCACTTTCTCAGAAGCCAACATCTTCTAGAGGGCGGGGGGCATCTGGGTGGGATGCCAGGTGATCGAGGGCATAATTGTGTGCTCAGAAACTGCGGGTTTACAGGCTGCGGGTAGCCTGACTGCATGACTTTGGGATGGAACAGGAGTAACTGCAGGAAACTGACATGCCCACAGAGCAGAGGCAGGATTCAAACCCGCAGCTATAGGGGTAACTACCCACTGAGCCTCTGTTCCACACAAAAACATGCACTAGTCTACCACCCAAAATAGCACAGCTATTTGTATGTCAGGCCTGCGTTGCTCCCACCCTTGTCTTGAACAGCGGTGGCATCTCAGCTGGTCCAGTTCTGCCCTGCCTGTCTCCACACCTACTGAACATCTCTCCACGGCGTGTTTAGTTTTAGAGAAATGTGCCGTGAAGGTATTTTCAATACAGACATTGGTTCAATGAATCTACAATGAAAATTGAACTTGAAACATCTTCGGAGCTATAAAAAAAAATCACATTTGTTAAGTGACTTGGCGGTCCTTGGTATGTCACTATAAATCGCATTGATTGCATTTCGTCTCTGAGCAGTATTTCCTGTCTCTCCTCGTGGGATTGTAGGAACTGTCTGATAAAATGGGAATGAGACAGTTTCCAACCATCACGTTGAGTTATTTCCAGCTCCCCATTTTGCCGTGAGATTGCTTATTGTCGAGGAAGATGAAGAGCGCCGAGGAAGAGCACAGCGTACAAATAACCCAGCAAACACACTCTGTAGCCTTTATTCACTTTTATTTCCTTGCATGATTCCCCAAAGACAACACTGCAGCTTTTATTTTATTTTCTTACTCTGCTCTTTGGCCACACTGTAGAATTGAAGATTTTAATTAGCTCTTTAATTAGCATTTTCCAACTATATACACCTCTTCTGCTCATTTGTGCAGTGATTAATCCCAAAGTTGACCTTTTGGGTCCTCACCCTTGGGTGGAACCCGTTTGCTTTCAGGAGAACCAATCATGGTGCGGAGCCGATGTGGGGGATTATGGGAAACATTATTACTCTTTGACATTTTTGCATGTAAAATATGGAGGGTTAAGAAAAAGGAAAATCATGGCTTAAGAAAGCTTTTAAACATGGCCAAAATGTGACCTTGCCATTAAGAAATGACTCAGCACTCGGGAAACTCATTTTGGCAATCTGTGCAATTAAAACAAATGTGTTATATATGGGAAATTAATAGCTGCTCACAAAACTTTCGGGTCAGAGGACATTTGACTGCCAGATGGCTTAACTCTGTAGACACATGGTCAGTACTGCGAAATGTGTGAGCTGGATTTTAGTGGAAGTTATAAATTGTGTCTGCACCAAAGTTCACTGGCCGTCACAATTTCAGAGCAGGAAGTCATAGGAACACTGGAGAAACCATTTATTCTGCGTGTGGTGTGGGGGGACCTATGGCAGGTAGTAAGAGACGCAAGGCTGGTGCCCACCCTGGATGGGATGCCAGTGCGTGGCAGGAACCTCACGTCTGTGCGTGTTTTTGGGCTGCGGAAGGAAGCACCCAGAGCGAAGTCTCTCGCCGTGGGGAAGCACATCCTTATGTCCCTCTATACTTATATATAATTAAATTGTTGGCTGTCACTTGCCTTAATTGAGGGTATATTTTGCTGGATTTTTTCAGTTCAAGGAACAAGATGTGAGTCGTTGCTGTCCCCTTTTGTCATGGGCCAGCATGACCCTCCTCCACTTTTCCTTGATAAGGATCGTTTCTTTATCTCAGGCCTGAAAAGCCTTTTGTAACCAGAAGTACCATGTTAGGACCATCACTGAACCTGCATGCTTCACCCCCCCCCGTCACTGGGACAGCGGCTCTACGTATTCCAGTGGCTCCCCATCGCCGCGGTCCCATCCTCGCTTCTCAGAGCGACGCATCGCTCATTATTTATCTCGCTGCTCTGATCACTGACCCACCGGTGAATGTGCTGCCAGTTTAATTCACGGTTGTAGTCAAAAGGGGGGTAACCTGCATTGCTGGCGACGGCCGCAGCTGACCTGCTAGAATCACTCCACCGTATGTCTTTCCGCTCGAGATTAACTCACTTCCATAAACTGCTCATCTGTTAAATGGAGTCTAAGTGTTTCTCCAGTAACCAATGAGCCGGTCTCAGCTGTTTACTTCCTGGCATGGCGCAAACCAAGATGAAGTACGATACAGATGTTCCTGGGTGTGATGTAATATATAAGAGCTGTCTGACACCGTTCCCATAATGCATTTGGTCCGTGACTGTCCTCTTCAGTGCTCCCTAATTACAAAATCTTGGGTAGTCCATCCATCCAGGTTGAATTAATTAAGGCTCTCCATTGGCCATCTGTTAGATAATTCCCATCATTTAACAGAGTGAGTCTTCCTAATTCTCGACGGGGAGATTAATTACCGGTGAGCTGTATTAATTACGCGCCAAATTTGCGCTCCGCGAAGCCGGCATGTTTGCTGTACGTGCATCTGCCTGGTGGGAATATCCTGAGGGATTATTTCCGCTGTACCTGGACCGAGGGACTGGGGGGCTCAGGGTCAGAGGACGCGGCGACAGCCGGCCTTTCCGAGCCTCTTTCACATGAGAAAGCGCATTTGACGAACTGAGCATTAGCCGCGGCTAGCACGGCGACGCTGGCGCGATCCGGCAGACGCCAGAGGCAGAATGACGCTCCTGTAAGCCCCTCCCCAAACAGCCTCTTCCAGTTTGCCTCCCAAAGCCTCGACAGCACGACCAGGCGCACGGCGGAGACGCCTGTGAGTGACTAAGTCACAGATCGTGGAACTTGGCTCTCTTGATCCTGAGCAGCTGTTGGAGAGAGCAGCACATGTAGCAGACAAACTACGGCGAGTGAGCAGATTAGCAGCCTCGGATCTGTTGACAAAGGCCTCTTAGCGTGTTTGTTGAGGGGCGGCGTTCGCGCCCGTGAGCCAGTGTGTGGAGGATCCCCAGACTTTTTCTTGCCCGTGGAGAGACTCAGAATGAACGTATTTCGGAGCCGGGGAACCCAGGTACTTGTTAAATTGAAAGCACGTTTAAATGGGGAATGAGAGTACGGTTTGTTATCATGGCACGTAGGACAGGTATTACAGATCATTCTGCTCTCTACAGAAAATAGAATATTCTTCATCCTGATGGCCTGTGTATGTTGGGCTCTAAGAGGAATTCTAAACCAGCATACCTGCGGCTTTCTGCTGAACTCGTTTGGGTAGGGGTGCCACTGAAGGCGCACTGATGTGCTTTCATTTAGGTTTGGATAGATCTGGGGGGCTGCAGATGTTGAAAAGGTGATGAAGATGTGTGTGGGGGGGTCTCTAGCCCCAACGGAGCTGGCTTACGTGTCTGAGATTTGGCCTTAAGCACGGTCATGGCCTCTTCTGAAGTACAGCTGCTTAGGGTGCTCTTCAGTGATACGTATAGTTCCATAATCTGTATAATCGGTGGCTGTGTAAACCACTTTAGATTAATTAATCCAGCTAGCTGTAACCCTGAGGGGGATAGGAATCATAGACATTACGGACTTTTAACCCAAAGGACCCTTAGTCATTAAGGACTTTTAACCCAATGGGCTGCTAGTTTCAGGCCTCAGCGTGGCCGGCTGTTATGCCCTTGATCAAGTAAATGGAAGCTAAATGAAAGCATGGAAAGTTCCAGAAAACAGACGGTATATGAGGGGGCGGCCCAGTGAGGCTGTAGCAGATGATGTCTCCTCCCGCAGGTCAACTGCTGTACCTGCTTTGATGTTTTATTTATCCGAGCAAAGGTTGGGAGAGGTCTTCTTTCCCGCAGTGAGCGTCTGGACAGGCTGATAAAAAATGCGCTTTAAAGCCACATCACAGACGTTCACCAGTTTGGTCTTAAGTGGGAAGGGGGAGGTCTTGAGGTCAGCTTGGGCTAGAAATGGTGATAAAATGTCTCTTCAAAGAAAATCGAATGTCCTGTGCATATACCTGAAAGCAGCTGTTTGGTTACCTAGTGGAACATTTTGGGTGTGTAAATAAATGATGTAAAGCAATCGATGATTTGAGGGCATGACCCTACGAGAGAGAGAGAGAGAGAGGGCGAGAGAGAGAGAAGCGGAGGATGCTGGTGTTTTTCTTATAGTTGCACATTATGTGGTTCGATAACTCAATCGTCCCAGTAGTTTGGGTCCCACAGGGAGCCCGTCTCCTGGGACACAGGTGTTTTAAAACCTAAATATGTATTTTTATTCTGATGAGCTGGTCCTGTGGGCTTGGCTGTGTTACCCTCATCATATATTAACCACCATTGTGCCTCATGCATTTCATTAAACAATGTTTAATAACAGTACGGAATGTATTTCATGTAAACGATCATTGCGGACTGACAGGCGTTTTGTCATAAACACAGTTCACAGAATGTGTTCCAATGAAGGGTACGGCTTCTTCCGCACTGAGCGTGCTCAGAAGGACCCGGGCCAGACCGAGGCACCCGTTTGGGCCGCTGGAAAGAAAGGGGCGTGGCTGAAGGAGCGTGTCAGAGTGGCTGATCTGTTCACGTGCTACGCCATTTACATTCCTTTTCTTTTCAATTCCATTTCAATTCCTTCGCATTTGACTGCGGGATCCCCTTTCGTATGGTAGAAGGTTAAATGTTCCATAGGGGAGGTCACTGTTATCTGATGAAATATGCATGAATCCAGACACCCGTGCAGGGGGGGTCATTTTCAGGGAGCGGAATAAATATTTATCAAAATAAGGGGAGGAAACTCCACGGAGCGAGTGAACTGGCCCAGTGCGAGTGAGTGAGTGAGTGAGTGAGGGAGGTAGCTGGCCCATACTGATTCCTAAAACCTGTCTTCAAAATTTTGCTTTTAATAAAAGTTTAAATGTACAATGACTGTTCCTATATAGTATGGGCTCAGTTATACACAATTTGCTTGATGGTTTTTATATTATCTTAAAGCCACATTTTTTAAGTGACACTAAGTGATATTACAGTTTGTCTGAAGGGATCCACCTTGGAATTAAAAGCTAAGAAGCTTCAGTGGAGCTGCTGCCCTTAGCTGCTCTTGTTCGATCTCGTGTAGCTCCTACAGTGAATGGACTGTCTTTTCTGATCTATGATGAACTTGTTCTTTCTGAGGAGGTCAGTATGATCTGGCCATTTAAGTTCGTGAATTTGTTTTACAAAAATTGCTGCGTGAATATATTTGCAAAGACCCAGTATAAATAGATTTAAATCATACTCACATACTTCTTTGTACTCTTCTGTACAATGCTGACCTCTCTGCTTGTCATCTCTTGGACTGGTTAAATGAACAGCTACATTTTGCCGTGTCCCTTTTTTTTAGGACAAAAGGAGTTTTTGGATTGTGGGTGGGGCCAGGCTTATATATCGGGGAAACACAGATTCCAAGAAAATATGCAAACTCACAGAAATGGGCCAGATTGAAACCCAGACAGCACTGACCAGTGAGCAAGTTGATGTAGTTAAAGTTCAGAGCTTCCAGCAGGAGAGTGTCAGGTGTCCCGTGAAACTGACCCAGTTCTGAAGGTGCAGTCAAGCTACAGGCAAGTGAATTAGGGGGCAGTAAATTCTGAAATTCTGACTCCGCGGTAACGCACGCCATGTCGGTGTTTCCTCTCTGCCCTGAAGCGGCACACCGAGGAGGAAGAGGAGCGTCTGTCCTCTGGCCGGGCCACTCTCCAGCCCATCACTCACCAACACACGCTGGCCATTTTGCATTCCCTTCATTTCTTCTGCGTTCCTCCTCCTGTTCTCCTCCAAACGTCTTGATGGTTTTTCGCAAGCTGCATCCCTAGGAAAATCCCGCATGAAAGAATGAACAGGGATCCTGTTGGCCGGGCCCAGATCGTCGGCTTGGGGACATCGGAGCTAATGGCTGATTTGTTTTCTTTCGGTTCTCTTCTCTTCTCCTTCCCTGAAGCATCTCGTTATTCTGGCCGCTGTCTGAGCTGAAGCCTTCATGTAAACACTGTCGCTCTCACCCTCTGGCCTCCGCTCTTCCTCTGATGTCACTTAAAAATGTTTTTTTAAATGTTTTTCACTACTTAGTATTCAGGCATCATGGGCACCTCGTCGTTGACCTTGACCCGGCCCTGCCTGGGGGTGTCCATAAATAGCCACATCGCCGTGTCACACACCTGACGTCAGTGCCGACGAGGCAGGGAGATGAACGGTGACGCGAACAGTCGCCCCCTGTAGGTCCAGTTCTCGCTGCTTCTGATATGTTCCGTGGGCTCCGTTTTCCTCAGCTGCAGATGGTTGCTGGCAGGTAGGACTGGAGTGTGAGGTAGGGCTTCGCGCCGGGTCTGTGTGTGTTTCACACCCACATGGTCTGAAGCTCACATTGAGCGTTGAGAAGCCGCTTCACCTCATTTACTGCCGGAGTGGCTCACAGCTTACGCAGAGCCCCATGTTTATTAAAAAACGATTTTTTTCTCACAGGTCGTTGGCTTTCTTCCCGCTGTGACGCAGCCTTGCCACGTAGTAACGCCCCCTTTTAACCATGCCGTATAAATCAAGCATTTCCATTGGTCCGTGAATAATCCACTTTGACAGAATGCTCTAACGGTCCCATAACCTTCACTAAAAGGGCCCTGTTAGCTGTGTTGAAATGCGTGTCACCTGCATCACGGTAGAGGAGCAGAACAGGTGCTGTGAAGGTTGACTGCAACCCCCCCCCCCGCCGCCGTCGCTCGTCGTGCTCGGACGCCCTGTCTGTACGGAAAGCAGGCAGCCAGAGGTCACATGTTTCATTTGCAGCCCAGGAAGCCTGCTGAGCCATACCCCCCTGAGCTGTAATATGTGAGAGCTGTAGGAGGGACCTCGTTAAAGCTGCAGAATAAGACTCTGAGTTCCTCTTCCTCGGGTCAGGAGCCCATCCAAGTCTGTCAGGGTGCCCAGGACCCAGCCATTTTTATAGTTAAATAGGTTAGCATGAGTTCGCTGCGAAGACTCTGGCCCCAATGTGCTTGGGTAGAGGTGTTTATCCAGAGAGAGCTTCTTGCCGTTCGTTATCTGCTAAAGCACATGGCACAATGTAGCCGTTCATTTAAGCATCTATAAACACACCGGCATGTGGTTATTGGCGGACGGCCATGACGCATGTCACACAGTGTTTGATGCCTGTAGAGAAGCAGCAGTGTTTGTTTAGGGAGGGAGGGAATCCAGGTCATGGGTCAGTCAGTCTGCATCCATCCTGCAGAAATGAGGCCATCACATCTGGCTCATCAGAATCACCGCGGTCACCAGCTTTTAGATAATGAAAAACAATTTGCTATTGCATCCTGTGGATATTAGACTCTGCCTGCACACTTGCCTGCATGTCTGAGGGCAGTTTTGATGAAGTCCTGTAGATTAAGTGCCTCACCCCAGGGTACAGCAGCGGGGGCCCGAAACCCAAGGGTACAGCAGCGGGGGCCCGCATCTCACCCCAGGGTACAGCAGCGGGGGCCCCTCACCCCAGGGTACAGCAGCGGGGGCCCCTCACTCCAGGGTACAGCAGCGGGGGCCCGCATCTCACCCAAGGGTACAGCAGCGGGGGCCCCTCACCCCAGGGTACAGCAGCGGGGGCCCCTCACCCCAGGGTACAGCAGTGGGGGGGGCTACATGCACTGTGCTCCATCAGTATGAACAGGCATGTGCAGCGATCTCACACCTTTCTTTCCTGGAGGCTGGAGACCTTGTGTCTGAGTGCAGAGGCATCGCTGGCTCCTTCCGTCCCCGTTTTCTGTCTGGGCTTCTCGCTCTGCGCTGACATGGAATGGCGGCTCCAGCTGTCTGGCTCCAGGCGGGTCGGAACCACTGACCCACTCATGGCAGGAAGGTTAGTCATTGCTTTAAAAGCAAGACACTGGAGTGTAGACCATCCAAATACAAAAACAGATTGGCCTGGTCCACTGGAGGCATGCAGAGAGACAGACAGACAGGCAGGCAGACAAACAGACGGGCAGAGAGACAGACAGACAGGCAGGCGGACAAACAGACAGACAGAGAGACAGGCAGACAGGCAGGCGGACAAACAGGCAGGCAGAGAGACAGGCAGACAGGCAGAATGGACAGTAGGGTGGGGTGAAAAAAAATCTAAATTTCCAACAGCAATTTCCAATAGTGCGGAAAAGTTGTCACTGGACCTCGTTATTAAACGTTGTGAAAGTTTAATATATATAAAGGATAGTGTATATTGCCCATTGATGTGACAGGTGAAAACTTCGATTGCATTGCAGACCCTGAAAATATTAATCTATTTAAAAGATATTTTGCACATTTAATAACGAGGTCCAGTGACAACGTTTCTGCACTTTTGGAAATTTTGATTTTTTCACCCCACCCTAATGGACAGAAGTGTGTCTGTTGTGCCCTGTGCCCTGTGGTGGACTGGCATGTTATGCAGGGCATCCCCAGCCTCAATTTCCTCACTTCCTAGAATTAGCTTAAGGCTCAATGCCACCCAGGGATGGGATCAGTGGATCTGGATCAATCGGGCTTCATGCACACTTCATATTTCATGACAGTTTCGCAGTCTATGAATAAATGATTTGGGCTCTTTGGTTCCTGATCTTTCGGATGGTAACCAGGCCAGAAAACTACAAACACGTCTGTAAATCCTCACAGCAACCCTGACCTTTTCTTAGTGTCCTGCACCAACATTACAGTTGTTTCAGAAGAAATTCCCAGCTTAATAGACAGGTTAGCGTTTAAATTTGAGCTAAAATTGCACTTTGAGAGTGACATTTTTTAATTTATTTAGTGTTTTTTAACCCAGGGTAACATTTTTTGACGCTGTTTCTTCCCCAAGCTACAAGGCAATAAAACTCGCATCGTCAGTGTCGACCGCAAAAAATACATTTGAGCTTGTGGTCGGACAGTTTGCTTTCGGAGAGACACGGTAGTAAATTGGTTTTCTGTCGTTACCACCTCCAGATGGCCCAGAGCTCATTTAAATGCAGGCCTGACTTGGAACTGGTAGCTGAGCCGTCATTCCCAGCAATGACGTCAATGCTCTAGTGAATGTAGATCATCGATTTGGTGGTGGCTTGCACCAGATGCTGGTTTAAGTGGAGGTATGATACCACAGTGGCCTGTCTGGAGATGCACCCCCTCATCAGAACATCTCCGTTTGAGGTTCAGAGGTGTCTGTCAGTTACTGCACTGCGCCTCAGTTCTGCCCAGCTTACAGAGTATCAGTGAGCTGGGAACTACTGGATTGTGGATGTCCAGGAAGTTGTGGAACTCCCTCCTGACACCCTCCCCCGCTGGCCTATGTGGCCCATCCCGCTCCTGTGGCGTGCCATTTATGTGTGATTATGCTGGGGTGGGACCAGGAGGACTGTGATGTTTTGCAAATCACAGTGGAATCATTAGTGCCAAGTGGCTTGCCTCGCACATTAACTGGTGTTAGCGCTGTGCAGAATTAGCATTCTGGCTAATTTCCGAGCACTTAGGATGCGATACTGTGACCGGGCAATGACCTGCCCCCTGCTCTGCCTGCTGCCCCTTCTGCCCATAAATTCACATGAGCTTCTCAACACTGATATGCCATTTGAAGGGAGGTTCTGTGAAAGACTTCGGATTATAAGCTTGAATCTCACAGGGAGAGGTATAGTTCTTTGTTGTTCTTTGGTTCTGTGAAAGACTCCTGGCTATTGACTGGGAGCTCACAAGGAGAATATGCAGTTTTGTGAAGAATTCCGGGGTATCAATTGGGAGCTCACATAAAGAGGGTGAGGCTCTGAGAAAGGCTGCGGGCTGTTAGCAGGGAGCGTACAGGGAGGGGGTAAAGCTCTGTGAAAGAGTGAATTATCTACTGGTAGCTCATAGGGAGAAGGGTGAGGCTCTGTGA
>JAODJW010000135.1:12207471-12217844 GCA_026777045.1 Hyperopisus bebe | reverse complement strand
TCAGATCGAGTTCTAGGTCAAACTGGTTTGTTCGACTTTCAAGAAATTCGAGTTCTAGTGAGTTCGAGAACCGAGGTGCAACTGTATACACACACACACACACACACACACACACACATGTAAGGAGGAAATACCAGTGTAAGTATCACTGGGGAGAAAATGAGGAAATAGTGTGAGTATGACTGGGGAGAGTGAGTAGGAAATATCAGTGTGAGTATGACTAGGGAGAAAAAGAGGAAATATCAGTGTGAGTATGACTAGGGAGAAAAGGAGGAAATAGTGTGAGTATGACTGGGGAGAGTGAGTAGGAAATAGTGTGAGTATGACTAGGGAGAAAAGGAGGAAATAGTGTGAGTAAGACTGGGGAGAGTGAGTAGGAAATAGTGTGAGTATGACTGGGGATCGAGAGTAAGTAGGAAATATCAGTGTGAGTATGACTAGGGAGAAAAGGTGGAAATATCAATGTGAGTATGACTGAGAAGTATGGAGAGAGTGAGAGAATTAGTTTCAGATATTTATGTAGAACTGCATTAGATTAAATAATGATAACAATTGAATAAGGTAAACAGCCAGTTTCAAAAGCATCTGAAGAATACAGCGACTTAGGTTGCAGGTCCTCAGGGGAGACAGAAATACCTCAGAAAATTAATTCTCACATCCTTTGTTCCCCACACAAACAAAAGAATACATTCTGGCAGAATAAATATTTTAAAATGATTTTTCAGGGCCAGCTAATTCAATACAGAACAAACGCAGGCCACGGGCAGTAAGGTGTATAGAGTAGCCACAAAGACATCCGGAAGATCAGCTAGTTAGGTCAGAGTAGCTAAGCTAGCTAGCTGCTTTCCGCGTTGACCTCTCTGCAAGTGGCCATGCAGTTATAGCGATGCAGGGGTGTTTCTCCGTACACCACCGTAACTGTATGGGTGAGGCCGGGCTATTAGAGTCATCACAAGTGATCTAAGGTCAAGATGATGGATGAGACACTCTGCAAACACTGCCATATGCCCCCCGCGACTGCTGACTGCAGCTTAACTGGACCGCAGTAGAAATGCGGGCCAGGAGGAATGTTTCTGGAGAGTGAACGTGTGACCTTGGCTCCATCACCTTGGCGCGATGTGGTCAGCAACTTAGCAGCTCCCGGTTAAATTGGGAGCTTAAAATAAATAACATCTTTTCTTAAAAGACAAATTTAAACGAGGGGTGGGATGGTCCAGCAGTCACGGTCAGTGTCTAGGGGTCATGGTGAAATTCTCACCCTGAACTTGACCTCAGTGCCGCCATGCTGAGTGAATTGGATTCCCGAGTACAGCTTGTATGGAGAATAACGCAGCGGTGCGTCACTCAGCAGGTTACAGAATCACTGTCCATGTTCTGAAGGTTGTGGTTTTGAATGCTGTAGCTGGTAGAATGTTCATCACTGCTGGGCCCATTAGGAAATTCCTTAACCCTAACTGCTTCAGGGGCACTGGGCTTGCTGACCCTATGCTCTGACCCCACAACATGCTGTATATACGTGTGTGTCTGTCATAAAGAGCAGGATGGGTTATGTGAAAGCTTACCAGCACCCCCACGGGGATGATTAAAAGTGCCGTTATTGGATTCTAACATGGAATAACACTTCACCTCTGCAAGCGGTACAGCGAAAATTAAAAATGATTCAGCTTGTTGGAGGTTGGTCTGGAGAATCAGCAGCTGCAGACATACTGGAGCAGGAGCTCATTAAAAAAAAACCACAGGTTCTATTTTAAAGTCCATTTCGCACTAAAAAGCATCCAGTAGCTGAAAGCCAACAACCATATAAACAAACAGCAACAGCCCTTTTCCAGTGAACTTCATATTCCATTATTGTTCTTATTTATTAGGCCTTTCTGTGGTGTGTTTTCTTTTCAAAGAGGCTTTAGAAAATGCATCTAAGATTGTTCCATAAAATATTCAGAATCCCCGTTGTATCTGTAGCCTGAAAATTCTGGGTTTTTATTTTGAGACAATCTGTCTTTCTTAATTCCGAGCCGTGCAAGGCCCCCTGCCAGCCAAAGCTCTCTATTTATGGTCTTGTCACAATCAAGTTTACTTGGCACATTCAATTAATTCCAGCGCGCACCGAATGATTCAACAGAGGCATGTGAGATGGCCCAAGGAGGAGCTGGGCTTCCAGGCGTGATGCAGCAGCACCTTCAGCTCCTGATTCATGTGCCCCTGATAACTAGCACCCTTCAGAAGATGGAGCCTTTATAGTTATTTAGACGGCAGCTTCTGAATGATGAATTCCGTCACTCTTCTCGCTCTCTTTTCAAGCTCACATGCTCTACATTAAGATCTGAAAAAAAAAAAAGAGGATTGTTTCTGAAACCTCGACTCCATGCTGGTGCTCATGCTACGGGCAACAGAATAATCATTCCACGGGGGAGAGACCTTGGTGCTCTCTGCGCTGTTATGCACGCGTTGACTTTTCGGGTTGGTAGGACCGTCATCGCCACACTACCCAAATGAGGCTCTCTCCAACATACCTATAGCCATGGAAAAAATTAAGAGACCACAGCACTATTTTTTGTTTCATTCATTTCTGAATATAAGGTTGTGCGTCTGTGAATAATGTATCTATTTTTTTTTTGCAAACTGCAGCCTGTTTTTTCCCTGTTTCTCATTAATGAAGAGCTTTTTCCTTGCTTTATGGGACAGAACACTGGGAATCCCTTTATGATAAAATGGACCTAAAACAAGATGCTGGTTGGACAGGACACCAGCCGTGGAATTCCAGCTCACCACGGCAACAAGAAATGGGCACACAGAACCACAAAACTGCTGACCAGTGCCAGCAGCCCGGACCAAACTCTGAAGATAAAACACAAACTCCAAACCAACCCGAGCTCCAAATCAACGCGCGGCCAGCGATGCCCAGTGATAAGTCTGGACAGGATTCCCAGCCAGTTACCTCTGGCAGTTTCACATGATCCTTCCTCAATTTCCTGATTGTAGCACAGTTCAGGTGTAACATAATTACTGCTCTGGAGGCTCCAAAGCTCATGAGAGCCTCGACCCTGAGCCTTTGCCCGTTTCCATGGCGTCAGGCCTGTTCTGAACGTTGTCATATTTAGGCTGTACGATGGCTCGCTCTCCTGACCAGGGTGCACCTGTCACAGCCAGCCCCATCATGGTGGGTGTGTGTGTACAGGCTACGCACTGACACCATGGGAACCGCACTCGTTTGAAGGTGTCCCTAAGGGGGTGTGTCATCAGCGTAACCAGATGGGGCGAACACTTTGGTCTGGAAACGTAAGAGACCCCCACAGGAGGCCCAGCCTTCCCAATTAAAGAGGCCATTTCCCCTCCACCACTCAGCCCAGATGCCCGTAAGCATCCAAGGAAAGAGATATCTGGGTCATCCAAGCAAAGGCCAGCCCGCCGAGGTCCTCAGGTCTCATGGAAGGGAATACCGCTGCATCCATATGCTGTCACCCACGTGGGGAGGACACGCTCATGGTCACGCAGCTCAGGAGAACCTTTCTGACATGTGGTATGATTGATGGAATGTTTTTCCTACTGGAATATTCATTGCAATGCTGATCCGGAAGTTCCTTCAGGTACCAGTTTCCCCATCGGAATATCCATCAGACTAATGACCCGGAAGCTCCTTCAGTTGCCTGCATTCCATGCAGTAGCCAAATCTCCAGTGTTTTGTGTCATGCTGCTTTTATTCTGCAGTCCAGGGCAGGTGTCCCGAGACAAGCATGTCTGTGAAGCCCTCGTGATGTGGAGATGGCATTTCCGGTGAACAGGCATGGGGCAAGGAAGAATATCCCTCTCTCTTTAACATGCCAAATCAATATTCCTGTTCCTCGTTTATGATACAGACTTACACATAAACAGCCTGCACACACAGCAGACCGCTAGATGTGTCTGGGCTTCTCTGCATCCCCCGCATCTGCCTTGTATGGCAGCTCCTAGAAGCCCATCTCTAATAGTTTCTGCCAGATTTAAAATCTTTGGTATTATTTACTTATTAACAAACTGGGTTATTTGGGAGAGGAAAAAGCAGTTTATCTGTAAGATAGCGTCTCCTGCCATATGTAACATCTGAGGACACGTGACTTAACATGAAAACCTTTCAAAGACCTTTCAGGGGCATGTTTTCTTGCAATTAGGACCCAAACAAGGATGAGGATTGAAAAAGCATCAAGCAGGACAAAGATGTTAAAGTTGTCTTACTAGGTTAGGAGGTACGACGGAGCTGTCGATCAGATATTGGCCTCCGGGGGCTAATTAGCAGCCAATCAGAGGTGGTGTTTGTGAAGGTCTTTCACTACAGATCGACCGTAGCACCTGGGAGGAGTAGCTTGGCATATCAAAGTACCATGCAGTCTAATCTATTTATAAATGCGGATGTCTTATTTGTGAGGCAGCATGTATTTACACATGGCATGGTGAGAGAGTGTGAGCTTGGGAAGGATCAGTCGTCACGTTACAGTGGGAGTCACACCGGGTCATGGGACAGCGAGCGCGAAGTCGGCATGAAACGGAAAATGGAGAAGCAGAAGTGGAATGAGGGAATGAGGGAATAGGAGGGAATGATAGAAAGAAAACTGTGGAAAAGAGAGAGAAAGAGAGAGAGGCGGAGAGGCACGGGAGTGTGGAGGACAGCAAACCGTCCCGAGGGAGCATCGGAGAGTCTGCAGCTTGCTGTACACCATCCTGAGTACGGCCCGTTAGAGGCATCCCTGTTGACTAATCAGGAGAGCAGGTTCTCTTCTACTAACGGGCTCCTCATTGGCTGGCTGCCAGGATCAGGACGCCTTTGATATGGCGGGGGAGCATGCAGTGTGTTATGTGTTACATACTGCAGTAATTTGGGTTAAGCGCCTCGCTAAGGGGCACCACAGTGGGGCCCCCCCAGGGAGTCGACCCACCAGCCGTTGGGTTATGAGCTCATGTCTTTAATCACCCTGCCACCTGCTGTCCTATATTGCAGACTAGCTGCAGTCTTCTGGTAAACTTTATCACCCAAATGATGTGGAGAGACCTGCAGCTCCAGAACTGGCTGAGAATTTAAGGGAGGGAGGCAGAGCAAAGACCTGCCCACGTGTGACAAGACCCCAGAGTTGATGTGAGCACGGAACATCCCGGAAGGTGGGGGATAGCTCATGGGCATCTTTGCTGAGCAAAGCCACGGATTAACGGGAGCCCTTTTGACTCTCCTGGTCCCAGACGGGGGCGTTCCTGCTTGCGGGGCCATGCTGCCGTTCCGCTCAATCTGCAGAGCCGCAACTCTAATGCTCGCCACAGCTTTCACGGGTCAACGAGCGAGCGGGGAAGCAGTGGAGCGCGGGCCGTGTACTAATTACCGCCGCTCCGTCAGGGGGAGGCCGGTGCTGATGTTTTAATTACCGGGGTTCACTTTCGCGGCTGTGATGATGGACGACCTTGCCCCCGCTGCCCCCCCCCCCCATTACTCTAATGATCACCGGAGCTGTGTATGAAACCAGGATCGCTTGTTGATTTATTGGCCTGGTTTTTGATGGTGCTTTTCCATGACCTGCCCCCTCCCTCCCGGTCCCAAATTACGGTGGGCTAGTAAAGCAGCACAGGCAGCCTTGCCCACTCCTCCCTGACCATGTCCAGAATAACGTTGTACTACACAGACTGGGTCTAATTCACTTTACCGTTACCGGCAAATGATTGGGTTTCCCCAAGAGGGTCTTGTCACTCTTGTGGTCTCCACTAGGCCCAGACCAGAATCACAACATCCCCGTTGTCAACAGTTTGCTCGTTATAGCTTCCCTGTTCGTAACGGAGTGTGTTATTTTCCTGCAGAATGCCATGTGGTCACAACAGCCACAGCAGGGACAATCAATGAAAATTAGAAGTTGTTTTTTGAGTTGCACCATCTTTGAATTTTGCAGAGCACAGCTTTCAAAGCAAGTGTTTGCTGAGGACGGGGGCGTGTGCTCTGTCCCGGCACGGCGGATCTGAGGTGCGGCCGCTCGCACAATCGGCTCTTTCTGCTTCGCCGTGAATCACACATGCTATTTCTAGACTTCTTGGCTTTTTTTTTCTTGCAAAGAAAGGAAATTATGGAGGAGAGCAAGGCTTCGAATGCGTGTCTCGTGTTCCGCAGAATCTGCATGGCACAAGAAAACTGCACGTGATGCGAGATGTGGGCGGGTCACAATGTCGATCGAACTGATGATCACATGACACCAACCAACCAGAGGGCTCTCGAAGAGGAGGCGTGGCCACGATTCATAATCAAAGGCAACTTTATTGTCTACTTGCACTGCAAAACAGGGTGCATAATTAGATTGGTCTGGGGTGGGGACTTAAAAACCCCTGGTCATGTGACAGGATTGGGAGGTGGGACAGATAAGGGGGGAGGGGCACCATAAACACCCGAAGTTTGATTCTCACAGTAATTCCCCCTGGCATCTTCCCACACTCTGCAGACGTTTATTCATGTATGTCTTATGAAGTCTGCTTACCTTCCCGGAATCATTAAAGCTGTTTTATGTGGGGTGTGGAAATGCAGCTTGCGCTTCCCTGAGGCACCAGACCGATACCCCCTCAGCTTAAGGCTTAAGGGTGAAGCTCTGTGCATCGCTGAAGTGATCCAGCGATGCTGACCATCCAGAATAAACTAGTAGGAGGTAGGTTGGTGCCAGAGTGGGGGGGGGGGCGTGAGAGGTGTGGCCCAGTGACTGGACACTGATTAGAATGATGCCACAGTGCTGACCTGGTATGGAATGTGGGGCTGGTCTTACCATGGCAACGGTCTCCTTGACGACTCAGTGTCCTGAATGATATAAATGAAGTGGGATTTTTTTATACCAAACTTCAGAGAATGCCCCCCCCCCCCCCCCCAAAGAAAATGCTGCAATACTTCCTTTTTTTGTCAGACTAGAGTGTGGAGCAGATGGTCTGCTGCTCTTTCAGGCCAAACATTAGGCTGCAGAGTTAATGAGAGGCCATTAACAACCCTAACAGAGCCCTGAAGATCATCCTTGAGGCATCCAGATGTTAATGGTAGGGTGGGATGGGCGGGGCCCCATCGCCGCAGGTTACCACGTCCAGATGTAAATGCTACGGAGTGGCATAAAACTGCCATTAGTTTCAAGAAACAAGAGGAACATGGGCCGGGTCCACTGTCTCCATGGTGGGCGGTTTGGCCCACGATCTGGTCAGCTGTCCAAGGCAGTCAGGCCCAGTTATACAGCTGCCAGTCATTTGTAATAAAGCGATGAGCCAGCAGCCTTGACACGCGTAGATTAAACTCCCCAAGAAGCTGGCAGCCAGGATTCTGAATCCCAGACCATCTTAATGAAAAATGCATGCTGGACACGTAGAAGCTAGTCCCACACCTGCCAGTTTAATAGCAGTCTTCATAAACTGTGATGGGATCCAGCACTTGTATTTAGCAAGTTGAATCTCCACTCTAGCCCTCATTTTTTGAATGAAGGTCAGAAATATGGAATTTTAAGAGCTATGTCACAGGATTGTGAAAAAACAGAAACCTCAGAACATTTTTTTTTCATAACTTATGTTTTAGGAAGGCTTCTGAAATCAATTTAGGCTTTTAGGAGGCGAGATCTTTGAGAAAACACTGTCTTCGTGGTTATAACTGTGCTACAGTCCTTTTATAATATCGTTTTATTAAAGCTCAAATGATAGCTGTTTAAACGTCATGATGCTTTGAACAGTAGCCCCCCCCCATTTTAATAAACATCATTAATTTTGCAGTTGTCCCATAATGTGTTCTACTTCTAATTTTTTAATGATATATTTGGGATTGCTCATGTAATTAATTTCACTCGTTACAGATTATATGATGCAATAAGTTAAACATGCGGTAATGAGGTTGGCTTATGGAGCACTCTGGCTCTGTGGTAAGGCATATCCTTGGTGGAGTTACCTGTCAGATCGCTGGTCATTCGCTTCCTTGTCTGTCTGCATTTTACCTGAACTGACAGCGCTCGTCTTATGTCATGGTGTCTCGTGGATGGATGAATTTCGACATTTGGTCTCAAGCTCTTCTTAATATTTCAAATCCAGTATATATATATATATATACACATATATATTTGTAAGACTGTGACTGACTGGCATCCCGTCCAGGCTGTCACCTGTCTTGTGCCCTGTGTCACCTGGGATAGGATTCAGGCAGGCCTTGACCCAGCATTGCATAGGTGGCTGTGGATGGATGGATGTACTTGGATGAAAGCATGCATACAGTGGGAATGTAGCATGACGTGAATACAGTGGGAATATAGTGTGATGTGAATACAGTGGGAATGTAGCGTGATGTGAATACAGTGGGAATGTAGCTAGCTCTGACTGGCGGGTCTGGGATCAGGTGACCGCTTTGGACTGCGGGATAGACATGCACAGTGGTGGTGTGCAGTTTTTCCTTCCTGCTTGCCACATGATGCCGCCCAACACCTCATTCATCCACAGCTGTTTTCCTGCTCTTGGGTGCTGAAGAACATGTTCCAGAAAGTCAAAAATGGGAAGGCCCTGGGTTATCTGACGTACTGGGGGTTCTTTCTAAATACGCCCTCCTGTTTAGTCAGCACTGTATTTAAAGATGAGGAGTGGGGGTGGTCTATACTGGGCAGTCATTGTGGCCACACCCTCTCATTTCCTTCCAGGACCTGATTTCCGCAATGATCATGTGGTCTTAAAGGGGTGGTCTGTACTGGGTAGTCATTGTGGCCACACCCTCTCATTTCCTTCCAGGACCTGAGTTCCACCATGATCATGTGGTCCTAATGAATGCGCCCCATTAAATGCCGACTGCTGCCTGAATGAAAACACAGACGGTAAGTTACTCTGCGTAACTTACCCAGTGCCACGAAAAAAAAAACCATCCTGGATTCTTCATTGATGATGAAAAAGTTAATATCCCCTCTATCCAGACTTCCCCATGTATGGGATTCTGATGGCTCCGGAGCCTTTTCCAGAGTAAATTGATGGCATCCTCTCCTGATAGGGTCCCCTCCATCTGTGCCGGTGGCTGCACGGTGATGACGCCCTCGGCACCCTGGCGTCAGCCATCACCCGCTTGCTCCAAATCGGCACACAGGCGTACAAAGACACAGACCTCCTGTAGGTTACCTAAATCACCATCCAGGCCCTCGCTCTCCAGAAATCCCACCTGGTGGCGTCCTTTCAGGGGGGTCTACTGCACCTGTAGGTACGGTGTTCATACAGCGCGTCATTCTGGTCGCCCCCAAACCCTTCAGTCATTCCCTTTAAGGTGTGTCTTTTCAGAATAGCCAAGGTCCTGATTGCCCATTCCTAGTATTGACATGAATCTCTGAGGTCCTGCTCTCTGGCTTTGGGTGGTTTATTATTGGGGTGAATTATATTTCCTACAAATGTAGGTGGTACGTCTGTCAGATGTTGGATTTCTGGCACTCTTAGGCCAAGGTGTGAGCCTTACTGCCCTCAGGACGTCTTGATTGGTCTCGGGGAGGCACAGGTGATAAGGACTGAGTCGCTACCGAGGGCAGCCTTACAAGTGGGGCCGTCTCTGCCCCCTGTGATATAGTTATACTTGGGAAACCCCCACCTTCCAGGTTTTAGCACCACCTGACCAGAGGACGGGACCAGTATAAATTAGAGGCTGACAGTTTTTTTGGGAGTCCCATGGGATTGGAGTCAGTTTCAGTATTAATAATGGAACAATTAATAATGGAGAAAATGTCACCAAGTGAGTGTAATAATATTAATAGGGCAGTTTTTAAATCTGATCTAGCTGATCTACTGTAAATTAACGCTGTTTTTGATTTATTTACAAATAAATCACAAAATCCCAGCTGTGTCGTGACTTTTTAAGTCTTCAAAACTCTCCTGTCTGCTAGTGGCTGGGTGCTGGTTGATTGGAGGTAGCCAGTACCGTCTGACCAGTACCGTCTGACCAGTACTGCATGACGCTGGCTTTGAGTTTGCGTGGCGAAGTCATAAAAATATTGGAGTCGGTGCCAGACAAGATAGTGCTGCAACAAAAAGTTAACAACAATGATCCTGATATCAATGATGTCACTTTCAGGTAAGTCAGATATAAGGAAGTTTCTCAGAACTGAGAGTACAGTAATAAAACAGCGCATGCTGCATGTAAGATGTAATTATAATGTGAATGATTATGATAGGCCTGCCGTGTGCAGTGTGCATACTGTGAAAAGTGGTACAGCAACAGAAAGAGTGTTTGTGTCGAGTGAGAGTGTGTGCATGGTGAGTGTGGAATGAGCTGCGGGGTTGTAGTTGGGTCTTATTATGATATTAGACTTGCTGCGAAGCCATAGCCTAATGAATTAGCTAGGTTTGCAATCTTAAAACCATCCCCCCCACCCCCCCCCCACCCCAGGATCAGGAGGGACCCG
>JAODJW010000135.1:12181495-12193655 GCA_026777045.1 Hyperopisus bebe | reverse complement strand
GGGGGGGGGGGGGGTTGACGACAGTGGGTTGATTTGGACGCACGACGAGGGCCAGTGATGCCTATGGCCAATGCGTCATCCTTTACCTCCGACTGCGTTACTCTGTGTTTTCACCCTGTGTGTCGAGACCTCACTCCGCCAAGCCAGCTCAGCGCGTTATGATCACCTTGGAGAATGGTGGGGGGAGCCCAGGAACGGGATTCCCCCCCAGGCCAAACCGCTGGTACATCCCTCCGAGATTCCCCATTAGCAGCAGTCAGCCATGAATATGGAGCAGCCGTGAAGATTCCAGATTATCTGCTGGCAATATCATAGAGGAAGCTGGCGAGGAGGCTTAGTAACGCTATCCCTCTGCCTCTCCATCCATATTCATGGCATTCTGGGTATTTTCCACTTAGGTTTTTTCAGCATTAAGTGGCAGACTTTGCGTTTGCTGCCGATTGACTTTACCGGCTTTACCAGAGATTCTTCAGACCCAAACCTGCCTTAGGTTTTGTTTTGTCGTGTTTTGCTTTATTTTTTATAAGTTAAACGATACTGACAGAGGATTCGAACAGTACGAACCTTCGGGGGGAAACTGACAGCCATCTTTGTTTAATTTTCACACAGCTTTGAAATGTAGCAGCGTGAGAGAGAGAAAGAAAGAGCGAGAGCGAGAGTGCAGCATTTCAAACAGAGCAGGAACGCATCTCTCCGTGGAAAATTACCCTGCGTGCAGCTTCATGGCGAGACATTTCATAACTGAGCAGATCTGCACTAATGGCTTCCACCTCTGTCCGCCTGCAGGACTATGCAGAGAAAGGAAAGGCCATCAGCAAGACCCTAGAGGACCTGAAGGCTCATTTCTACTGTGAATTATGTGACAAACAGTATCAGAAGCACCAGGAGTTTGACAACCACATAAATTCCTATGACCACGCGCACAAGCAGGTAAGTACATGTCCGTCCCCGGGATTCACAGGGACAGGGGGGTGGAGTCAGGCCAAGAGGGAGGCTACAACACGCTGGTGACCAGGACTGACCAGGCTGCTTTGCGTAATGGGCACAGGGCAACAGGGGCACTAACCCCAGCTGAAAGCTGATTGGCTCCCTTCCCTGTCACTCACCAATTCAAAACATATTATTAGCTAATGATAAGGTTGGCTCCTTTCTCTGAATTATGGCTCCTCTTACGTCCCCCACCTTTAAAAATCCTAGGATCACCCCTGACTGGAGATGAGGGTTCCTGTAATCAGGCATGCTCTGCAGTCGCCTAACACTAACTGCTCTCCCACCCCCCCGCTGCTGTAGTCAGCTACCTGCTGTAGATAAATGTGAGCTTAGTTTGAAGCTGGCAGGTTAAAGACAGAGAAGAGGTCTCCAGTTCCACTGGGCACCCTGGGGAACCCTTAAGTCCGTTTAGGATACCTGCATGGGTCTCTGCTCTTCCAGGAACACTGAAAGTTACTACAGATGCCCCCCGCTTACCTATGTCTGGGGGGGGGGGGGTTCACAGGTAAGGATATTTGCATAAAAATGTCCCCAAGGTTTTATAATAAAATCTCTTACAAAAACAATGTATGACTTATGATAGGCTGCCTTTAAATCTAGGGAATGTTCACAGGACTCATGGCCTTGTGTCATGGGCTGGACTGACTGGACTGGCTGGACTGGCTGGACTGGCTGGACTGGCCCACAGCTGACCCACTGAGAGGCCCAGCCAAACTGCTGTTATGACTGGAAATGCAACTGGGATGTAACTGTCCATTCATATTTGAGCTGGACTGGAAAGCGGACCTGAGTTTGTAAGCAGGACACATAGCTGGGCTTTGGTTTCCAAGTTAGACCCCGAATTATACATTAGTTGTACGCAGACTACATAATTGAACCATAGATTTTTTGCTTCTTCACAAAATACAACAAAACAAAACAAACGGCCAGTATAAACAATACTGTATGGCACACTAAAGATAATAGCAACAAAAACAGCAACAAAAATAACAATCAGAATAATAATGAGACCGGTAATAATAATGAGCGCGATCTTTGGTACATGCAGTTCATCAGGGAATAATGACCAGCGGTACTGGCCAGTGGCAGATCTGCCCTCTGTTCATTCTGGGGGAACGTGGAGGGAAGAAGGAGAGAAGATAAACACAAACATGAGAGAGGCGGGGAACGGAATACACAAGCAGAGCCGCTAATGTGTGTGAGTAAGAAGGCCCTTATGAAGGATGCGACTGCCTGCCTCACCTTCACTGTAGGCCCTAGTTAGTAAGCTGAACTCAGATATCAGAGCTTAATTTGTAGGCAGAACACATAATTGGACCTTATTTTGTAAGCTGAATCCAACATTGGACCTTGGTTTGTAAGCAGTCGACACAGATAGACCTTATTTGGTAAGACAGGTCCAACACTGGACCTTAGTTTGTAAGCAGGCTACATAATTGGACCTTAGTTTGTAAGCAGTCGACACAGCTAGACCTTATTTAGTAAGACAGGCCCAACACTGGACCTTAGTTTGTAAGCAGGCTACATAATTGGACCTTATTTTGTAAGCAGGCTACATAATTGGGCCTTAGTTTATAAACAGACTACATGATTGGACCTTAGTTTGTAAGTAGGTTACATAATTAGACCTTAGTTTGTAAGCAGGGTATATAACTTGACCTTACGTTGTAAGAAGGCTAATTAATTTGACCTTAGGTTATAAGCAGGCTACATAATTGGACCTTAGGTTGTAAGATGGACCAAACACCGCACCTCAGTTTGGAAGCGGACCACATCACTGCGCCTCAGATTATAAACTGGATTTCTGGCCTGGCTCTCAGAAAGCCATTTTTTAAGCTATTCCTCTTCCAGTTCGAGTTGCTCAACTTATGTACCTTTTCAGTATCTTAAGTAATTTAAAATCTATCAAACCACAGTGGATCCTGTCCGAAAAAAGTAACACGTGACAATATACACAGCATGGGCAATTAACTGCTCAGCACAAACCACTGAAGCGTGTGAAGATGGCAGGGGGGGGGGGGGGGGGGGGGGGCCGGAGAGAGTCACAGCAAACTGGAAGCTGGGTTGAGACACTTGATAATTCTTTAAGACTCAGGGGTAAATCGCTTTTGTGGCATTATGGGGAAACTGAACTGAACTAAGAACACAATTTAAGCGAACGAGGAAGAAACAAACAGAGGAAAAGCAGTCAGCTCACCATATGGGACTCAGGCGCTGTGGGGCAAACGCAGGTGATTTCTTTTTACACGCCGTTCCTGCTGTGAAAAGCTTCTGGAAGATGAGTCAAGCCGCTGGGAACGACACGTGTGACGGGTCCCCACCTTTCAAGCTTTAAAAAGAACAAAACGCACATCCTGCCTGGCAGCACCGCAGACACTGAGCCGAATGGCTGTTTACACGCCTATGCAAATGGGCCATCTGCTCGCTGCTCCACGCAGCCCTCTGAGTCCGTGGGGTGATGATCAGCGACTTCCTGCCCCTCTGACCCTCTGATCCCGACGTTCGTCAAACCCCAACTTCTATCACCACAACCATTTTACCATTCCAGATGGTAAAAAAAATGATAGTTACTCAGAGGCACAATCGCGGTTGGCAGACGCCTTAAAGTCCACGACATGGACCGAGTTCATCTCACAAAGGAAGCTGTAAACTACTGCTACATGC
This sequence comes from Hyperopisus bebe, assembly GCA_026777045.1. NCBI lineage: Eukaryota > Metazoa > Chordata > Actinopteri > Osteoglossiformes > Mormyridae > Hyperopisus > Hyperopisus bebe. The sequence goes on along the minus strand of JAODJW010000135.1, from coordinate 12,190,001 downwards.
AGAATATTACACCTGCCCGTATCCTTTTACAGGTTTGGGATTTTAATGCACTTTATAAACCTTTTCACTTAGATACTCACCTTGTTTCTTTCTCTGGTTAAAATCTACCCCCGATAATGATCTGTTGCAAATTAAAGAAATGTACACACCCAGGCATTGCTGAGGACAACATTTATGTGCTGAAAATTACTTATGCTAATACTGAAAATACTGAAATGCACACATTGCGTGGCTTTCATTGCTGATGCAAACTGCTTGGCTGACTGGTGCTAGAACTGCGAGGTGTAAAGACCGTGCAGGGCGAGACCCCAAAGCCCACCCCCATCTCAGCAAGCCGATGCTTCACTCCTGTGCTCTTCATATGCATGGTGACTCTGCCCTGTCACTGACTGAAATAATACAGAACGTAATGTTCGTCTATTGCTACACATCAGAAATAATTTTCCACAGATCACACTGTCTTTGAATTGCTTTCATCGCTGGGAAGTAGAGGCTCAGACTTTGAATGGTTCCTTTTAGCTGCCCAGTGCAATTTTGCTTCTCTGAGACATCACAGCGCAGCAGAATCAGCAGAGTTCTCCGTAAAAGCCCGATTTGCATTAACACTCATGTGCTGCGGACCTTGGCTTCCAGTTTACCTTTAGTTCAGCAAGTTGGAGTCAGGAAACAGAGCAGAACTAAACCAAATATTGTTTTATTTTACTTAGGCAGAAATGAGGTATGAGATAAGATAAGGTAATCCTGGTCTGGATGGTCCATGGAACTCCACTCCATATAGTTGAGGTACGTCCTGCACAGGATACCTGCCCATCGCAGGGCACAGACACAATCATACACTATGAAAAAGACTGCAGTAGGAAACTCAGAGCTGAGGTGGGGTTCAAACCCCCAAACCTGGACGTGTGAGCTCACTGCGGCACCCCGACTGTTTTCCATTTACAAAAACAATGATACGTAGCTAAGTGGCAGCAATCTCTACACTACACTAGAGTAACATTAGAGCTGCAGATTGCGATGGCATCGCTAATCTCCAGGACTGAGTTTGCCGGCAGACAGTAAACACAGGAGAGTACTTTCTGACAGAAGTGTTCAGTGAGTGAAGCGGGTAGCTTAATTAGTCTTTATGAGCCATTCACGGCAAGCATCTTCAGAGAAACACGCGCGTTCTGTGAATGTAACCGTTCCTGGGGGCTATCGCACAAGCATGTAAAAACACCCCAGACAATTAAGACGGAGTCTAGAACGAGATTCTCACTTATATATAAATAAAGGCCGCCAAAGAGTGGCATTAGAGCATTTAATTAACATCACTGCCGCTTTTAGAGCGGAAAAAAGAAATTAATAAAGCAAGAGCATGACTTCTTACGCTCTCCATTCATGTGCTAATTGGGGCCCACAAATGAAAGGAAAGGAAAGGGGGTAAAGGGGGGGGGGCAGGGAGGAAGTGAGGGTGGTGCCCTGGACGTGCCCCCGTGCAGCTCCCGCCCCTGACCCCAAACCCCAGCCGGCCAGGGGTCTCCACCACCACTGCCAGTGATGTGTCGACTCCAGATTCTGAATTTAAAATACTCACACTTTTTTTTTTTTTTTTATCTGTTTGTTCCCCAATATTAAGCTACAAAATGACCCCAAAACGTCAAATTTGACCCCCAAGGCTGCATATTCACTGCACCTTGATGATGGCTGAAGTAACGGCAAAACCTCCTCTACTGAAACTCAACACTGTGGCCCTTTGATTTACCTCATTAGTCGCTACACCCCCAGCTGGCCCTGTTTCCTGTCTGTAATAACATTTCTTACCAATTTTTAGCTAGAAGTAACCTTTTGTTGTTAACAAGTGACAGAAATTGCGAGGCAAGTCCATTAAAAAGGCAGTAATAATCAACAGCATCCTATATTTTAGCATTTGCCAAACTTAAACATTTGTTATGTATTCAAAATTTGAGAAATACAACCCAACGCCTATTCCGGCTGGGGGGGTGGTTTTGAAGCAGCACCGCTGCCGCTTACCCAAGGGGCTGGGGGGGTGGATCCTGTCTCCTTTCTGTAGAGTTTGCTGGCTGTGTGGATTTCAACCCACAATCCAAAGAGATTTAAGTGAACTGGTGTTTGTGGATTGCCCGCTGTGTGTGTGTGTGTGTGTGTGTGTGTGTGTGCGTGTGTGTGTGTGTGCGCGCGTGCTCAGGGGTGTCGGATATCCTGGCACTTTACAGGGGCCCCCGAATACATACATTTATATGGTAAAGCGGGCAGGGGACCCAAGGTGATATTTTGTCAGGGGGCCCAGAATTTCTAGGTAATGCCACTGTCTGTGCTGTGAGGGATGGATCCCCCCCCATATTCCCCCCCAGAGCCCTGTGTCAGAACAAGCGGCTGGAAGATGGATGAATGGATATAATTGTTCAGTTATATAAGCATGTAATTGAACATTTTATCTGTGTGTTTTCTATGAGAAGTTAAATTAGGGGCTGGGAATGTGAGTGCAGAAACAGAACTCAATCTCACACACACACACACTCACGCTCAGCGTGGGGGCGACGCCCCATGTGACACCCTCGCCCCCCCGCCCGCCCCCCCGAGGTGTCTCTGCTCGGGCCTGACAGCCGCCAGCAGAGTGACGGAGTGCCTTCCTCTCTTCCGCCCGAAAGCTCTTTCATCACTCATCCTCTCCACTCTCGCTCCAAATAAGTTGACAAATGCCACTGACTGACACAACCGGATGAAGTGAAAATCCCGAATTATTCATCACGCCACGGCTGCAGGTGATTAATGTCTGCTAAAAAGCCCGTCTTCGAGGGGATCGTGCTGCCAGCCACCTCCATCAGTGACCCGTACGCACGACCTGTTTGTCCGTCACGGACATCAATGAGAAAATCTCTGCAGTGAGCCTGGCCAGATGATCGGTCGGACGGCACAGCCCGTGTAGATGCGCAGCTCTTCAAACGGACCCTGACAGCAGACAGTTGGCCTTTTTATTTACAAAATAGATGAGAGATTAGTCTCGAGGCTGAGGTTTCCGTGCGGATGATCTATCGGCTACACAGCAGATTGGGAGAAAGGCAGCTTTGGGTCGTAATCCACCCAGTAGGACGCCAATCTAACCTCCTTACATACCTCCTAAGCTTCGATGGTGGCCAGAGAGCTGCGAGACTGAATCGCATAAAAGGATCGCCAGTTGTGCCTGTCAGAGTCGCTGCGGATAAAGCCATACACCAAATTCAGAGGGGGAACACAGCCTGCAACATAAACCCAAAAAAAACTAGCTCAACTTGTTTCTGCACGAGTTCGGCTTGCAGTACTGGGGAGAAATTGCTTCAGTAACAAGACGGGGACCAGCAGCTGTGGTTCTTTGCCTGTTCAAACTGCTGGACAGGCACCAGGAGCAGGTACTGAGTGACGGGTCACTCTTCCTTTGGGAAATGCCTTGATGATTCCTTAATAAAAACCCAAACAGATCTCATTTTACGGTAGGTTCAGAGAGATGCTTTTATGTGCTGAGAAAGCTGGTTAAACAGGAGGGAATTTGGGGCTCTGCTTTGAGTTTAGCCTACCTGTCTACACTGATGAGAATTCACTTTACATAACTGGAACAGAACCTCTGCGGAGATATTTACATAGCTATCAGCACCGTCGGGATGGGTAACACACTCTTTGATCTCCACGGTACTCTGAGAAAATAAGGCCGTGTGTTAATTCTTCCCTGCTCGTCATGTTGGGAGGGGCAGGGGAAACGTTTTTTGCCGGCTGCTGATGTCCCATCCAGGTTCGACAGCCGTGACAGAGCTAGGAGGTACGGTGCCAACCAGAAAAGATCTAGGAGGGGCCTGAATTCATTCTGATATAACTGGGAGTGTAACAATGAGTTCACAACAGGCAGAAAGCATCCGTAAGCCAGGCCAGGAACAGAGATAATGATCCCAGAAATCCCTGGATACAAGGCAGGGGATCACCCTGGACAGGAGGACACTGTGCATTTTTGAGCTAAAAAACAAGCAATGAAACTGAAAGCTGAAAGAAATAAAAATCCGTCCTGACCTATTGTAGCATTTTTGAGAGCACTGATGATGTTATTAATTAAAGCAACATCGTTAGCCTGTAATTGACCCGTTTGCACACACTGCGTCTACAGAGCTGCCGGAAGCACTGGGGGCGGCATGTGGGGAACATTCCGGAATCCCAGCGGGATGCAGAGATGAATATTAGCTGTGATTAAGTGGGAAATGAGAGGAAATGGAGAAAAGAAACAATCTTCATTAGGAGACTGGGACTGCATTTCTGTCCTGACCGTGTCCAGTGGGACCACAGAGCAAAAACAGGCAGAGCTGAGGTCACAAACATGTTCTGGCGTGGAGAGAAGTCGATGTCGCCCGCCCCCCAATCTTTGGAGTATAGCGCACCTTGGCTACACTGGCCCACTGCTCTGAGGACACAGAAGAGGCCCTGAGGAGTGAAGCTGAAATCAGCTCCAAATCTGGAGGCGAGACACTGATGTGGAATTTAAATAACTGACGGTGGATATAAAGCACAGCATCTATGCTCCAGTCCCGAGGACGTCCACACGAGGCCTGCGATGCTTCCCGCTGTCACCCTGGAAGTTTTTCTTAAACATTCATAAAACTCTGCAGTGATCAATAAGATTCCACTGAGAGTATTAAAGGCTGGATTACAGGAAATAAAAGAGCATAATAGAGGTGCAGAACTGAAGTGAAGCTTCTGTTTACCCAAGCTGATTGAGTTAGTGTGCAGTTTAATTGCCCGCAGTGGAGAAAATAGGAAATTCTGTAACTAATTGAGTTTGTTCATAAGTGACGATGCTAAAGCTCCTTTTATCCCCTTATAAAGACTCACTTTAAGTTACCATCCTACAAATGACTCGCTTTAAGTTACCATCCTACAAATGACTCCCTTTAAGTTACCATCATAGAAATGATTCACTTTAACTTACCATCCTACAAATGACTCCCTTTAAGTTACCATCATAGAAATGATTCACGTTAATTTACCATCTTACAAATTTAAGTTTAAGTTACCATCTTACAAATGACTCATTTAATCTATCATCTTACAAATGACTCGCTTTAAGTGACCATCTTACAAATGAGCTGACAGAATCGTTACATTTAGTCCGCTTAGGACGGCTCTTGGATGAAATACGGACGCGCGAGTTTGTGTTTCCTGTCGCGGCTGCCCTACCTGTGGATATACATGCAGGAAGCGGGCCAACAGAGACGTTTCACAGGATTACCGTCAGGCAGCCATGTCTGCTAAGTAATTCAGGGCAGCAAATCAGCTAATCTTAGCTGAAAGGCATGAGGTCACGGTTAGTTAGAGCTGTCAGGGCGCGTGTCATACCTGGGCCTCAGACCCCAGCCATCCCACCTCCTGTCGCTCGTCAGCAGGCGAGACTCGAGGGATTCTCAGCCATGCTTTGCAGGAATTTAAGTAATTGCGGCTAATTCCTTAGCATGACCAGGAGTAGGAGGTATGCGGGACTCATCACATTCAGCTGGACCGTGGCATCGGAGAAACATGGAGATAGATCCACTCCAGGAAACAGGAGGCAAGAAAAACATGGCTGCATGGTCATAGCAATGATATGCTTTGAGTTTGTGAGCGACAGGAAGGGGGCACTTTGGCGGCCAATTAGCCTGTGCCCCGTGGCCCCGCCCGCTGTAAACACCACTGCTGTGAATGAATTTTATTGGTTGAGCTTGAGGAAGCACACACATGGTGACTTCCAACCCATTTTCTGTAGTTTGCCGATGAACCATCTGTTCGTTTCTGAGTGTCGGAGCTCTTGTGGGCAGGGAGGTGGGCAACCCAAGCGATATACCCCGAGGGCCCAGGGCAGTGCCCTGACTTCCGATGCCCAGCCCACACCGGCTTTCTGTAGCCTCCAGCTTCCCGCCCCAGCTCAGATCCCCGCTTGCCTGATTGTTTCCCGAGCCACAAACCGACACGGCCGGCGCTTAACGCTTTTCCATTTGGTCTCACGCAATCTCCCACGCGGCGGGTGTTTTCCCATCAGCCATGCAGCCTGACCCGCCGGCCCTTGGCCGCTTGCATGTAGCCGGAGAGCAATGTCAGCACGCCCTTCCTCACAGGGACACAAAGCTCTCGGAGTTAATAGCTCTCCCTGCCTGAGCTTAGAGAGCTCGAGGCCAAGGACCCGGCCTCAGAGGGACGTGCCAGAAGCCTTGTGCTTTGTTTTATTCTCCGGTTTCTACACGTACGACTATAGCTGATGCTGAGGTTTTCTGGAGATGAAAGACACACAGACTGCGTTACGTTCGTAATGTCACAGTACTGCTATATTATACGTACAGGCCGAGCTCCTATCACTCGAGCTACTAACTAGGATTTCCCCTAGGGATAGCCTTGCAGAGGGCCCTGATGGTCCATTAAAGGGCTGATGAGAGGGCAGGCCTGCCTCTGTGCTTCTCTGGGTTTGAGGGCAGGCCTGCCTCTGTGCTTCTCTGGTTTGAGGGCAGGCCTGCCTCTGTGCCTCTCCAGGTTAGTCACATCGGAGTTTTATTTCACTTAACTAGTTACTTGGCTGTGTGTGAGGCAGCTGAGTGGTTATAGCTGAGTGCTTCTGCTGACCCAGTTCAGGCTGCAATTTGCCCCTGGCTACAGTAGAACAGGCTCCCCTGGGGTGTGAACCAGCGGCCTTTCAGATACACACTCTCCTCTGCTGCTGTTCCTACTGCCCCCCAGCCACCCCACCAAATAACAAAGTCAGATACGGACCAGAACCAGCAGGACTTGGATCCGTGAGGCCGATAGTCACTGTTCGAAAAGAACTGTTATTTTCCAAAAGTCACCAGAAGTGCTCATTAAGTAAATGTATGCCTGTGGGATGGGCAGACAGTGAGCCTTCAGTTCACATGGGCTTGACATTCGGTGCCTTAACCATTCAGACTGCTGCCCCCTGCTGGAGTGGAGGAATCAACTGAAGATGCATCTTTACAATTCACCTTTAAATCAGTACCACTGTGTGGTACAGCCTGGGTGTAGTATGGTATAAGCCCAGTAAGGCCTGGGTATAGCACCATTTACCATTTAGATTTATTTAAATCTACAAATTAGGATGAGAAAGCAGGATCAGCTAGTCCCTGGAGCAATTAGGGTTAAGAGCCTTGCCCAAATGTCGGCCACAGGATTTGAACCAGCGACCTACTCCGCAGAGCCGCACACCATAAGCACATCACTGATTCAGGCCCAGAAAATCTCAGCAGATATAAACAGTCAGCTGGCTCCTGTGCTGGTGGATCGTCAGGTGGCCTGGAAGCTTCTAAGAGAGCCTGAGAAGTCGCTTGGCCAGAGCAGCAAGGTAACAGCCAGCACTTTGGATAAGTGCCATGGGATCATTAATGAGAGTCATTAATGAGGCAGGACCTCAGTGCAGAGTCTCATCTGAAGGACAGTGCCTTCAGCAACATAGCATCTCCCTCACTATGCTAGGCCAGTACTGTTATACAAAGTCTGGGGGGGGGCACACTGCCCCTACTGGCCCACTGGGTACCACCACCAGCAACTGGGTTTTCCTAGGGGTCTCCCAGTGCTAACCAAGTCCAACATGACTGAAAGCTGATGCGACTCCCACCCCGCCTCCCTCCTCGCCGCTACGGCGTCATCGGTCTTCCCGTTTAAAAGGCAGAGTGCGTGACAGAGGGTTTGTGCCGATCGGCCGTCGGCTTTTCGGGGTAATGAAACTGCACCGGCTGCCCGTCATGCCTGCTCTCTTCTCTACAACAGCGTGTTTTTTTTTTAAATCCAGGACAAAAGCTCACACGCAGGAAGTACGTGATGAAAACAGAATGCAGAACACACTAGGCGTGACAGATTCTAGTCCCAAGAGAGCACTGCGTATTCATACTAACGTCATTTAAAAACAATCCCATTTTGGTAGAGATTTTATCACGGGGACAGACAGCATGATTATCATTAATCTTGTAATACGAATTGCTGGGTTTTATCATCCCAAAATGAGGCAAAACAATGCTAAGAGGGAAATGGTCGCACTTTACCGTCAGGCAGTAACACAGGACAGCCCCAGTGCCGTGTCATGTGCTGTTAAATGGGCCTGAAGGGGGAGCCTGGGGGCCAGACGGCCAGTGGATTATCACCCCTAATGTGAAAGCTGGGAAGGTGATGGCCTTCAGACTGCGTGGCAGTTTTGAATGCTGAAGGATGAGCCACGGTCCGTGGTCCCACACCCATGTGACAGGCCCTGTCTCCTCCGCAGAGGCTCAAGGAGCTGAAGCAGAGGGAGTTTGCTAGAAACGTGGCCTCCAAGTCCTGGAAGGACGAGCGGAAGCAGGAGAGGGCACTGAGACGGCTCCACCAGCTGGCTGAGCTGCGGCAACAGACTGATCGGTGAGCATGGGGGGGGGCATGCATGGGGCAACTACACCCAGCGGAGGGACAGGGTCCATGGGGGAGCATGCATGGGGCAACTACACCCAGCGGAGGGACAGGGTCCATGGGGGGGCATGGATGGGGC
>JAODJW010000135.1:12118535-12135796 GCA_026777045.1 Hyperopisus bebe | reverse complement strand
GCCCCCCACGCCCTTCACTACAAGAACCCGCCCCCCACGCCCTTCACTACCACAGCGTGACCGAGCTCCAGGCACGTCTACAGGGAGCCTGACAGCTTTCAGCGGCTGCTGCCTGTGATTTTCCCCCTTTATCAGCCCGTTTAGTTATAGCCCCTGGCAGGAGACGGAAAAGCAGATGTGAAAATGAAGCTCAGGGTCCCTACAGCTGGCTGACAGAGAGCATGGGCAGGAGGGTGGGGGCTCAGCCAGCAAACCCCGGCGAAACACGAGGACCAGGGTTTATTCCAGCCTGTAGATGGGGCTGCACCCCCCCCCCCCCAGACAGCGGGATTCCTTGACTGAGGCGATCAAGGTCGGGCTTCTGGCTGAGAGTCCTGCACACGGGCCCCCCCCCGGCACTGGCGCTCTCAGCAGTCTGCCTCCCCCAGGTATCTAAATGCTGCCATCTTCCACAGCCGCCCGCTACCTCATTACCAGCTGAAGAAAGAGGGACACGGAGCGGGAAATGAGGAGATCCGCAGGAGCTCCGTGCAGTAATGTCACATCAGATGGAAGATCATATTCATGAGATCAGAAGACAATTCAAAGGACGCCTGACATTAAGCTGCTTCCATAATCACTCCTGTTATTAATATTCGCCATCGATAGTCGCTGTTAGTCTCCCTCTCCAGGCTGTCAGCCGGGCGAAGGGGCTTCATCCTACTCCTCTATCCCCACCTCCCCACCCGCACAAAGCAGCTACAGATAACTGCCTAACACCATTTTAATATCACTGGACCCCGACCCATTCCGAAGCGAGTTCTGTCAGAAACTTAAAAACCAGGTCAGGAACAAGTTGATCTTAACCCCAAAGCAGCCGGGGGTGCCGGCATCTAGAACCCAGAGCAGCCGGGGGTGCCGGCATCTAGAACCCAGAGCAGCCGGGGGTGCCGGCATCTAGAACCCAGAGCAGCCGGGGGTGCCTGCATCTAGAACCCAGAGCAGCCGGGGGTGCCGACCTTTACCATAGTTTGACACTCTTACTGTTCTCTCCATTGCTTTGTGCCCATTAAGCATAAAAATATTAACAAAGATGTATTTTTTTTTTTTTTTTTTTACTTAACAAGGAAGCGTTATTAAAAATGAACAAAATTCTGCCTCTCGGTCCGCAGAAAACCCCTGTGACAGCCTCGTTCCCCAAACATAAGAGGGGAGTGCTCATTCTACAGCACTCCAGCACTGGGAGGGAAAACAGATCCATACATATGTAAGATAAATGGCCGGGACCCGACCAAACCAAAGAGAATTAGCAATTAGACGATCTTCATGGAAATACCACGTGGTAACTGTACTGGGCTTCATGGGCGATATTAATCGTGAAGCATCAGGTCTGAACGGATGGAGTCAGCCAGTCTTTCCAGTGAGGTGCACAGCCAGCCAGTCAGCCAGTCTTTCCAGTGAGGCGCACAGCCAGTCAGCCAGTCTTTCCAGTGAGGTGCACAGCCAGTCAGCCAGTCTTTCCAGTGAGGCACACAGCCAGCCAGTCTTTCCAGTGAGGCGCACAGCCAGCCAGCCAGTCTTTCCAGTGAGGCACACAGCATCACACAGTTATATTAAACAGAAATGGGGGAATTGTGTAAATAAACCTACACAGAAACACTGGGAGGCCTGTTTTATCACAAAAGCAGGCACACACGCACACATATGCACACACACACACGTACGTACAAGCGCACACACACAAGGAGACACACACGTACAAGCACACACACAGACTAGGTATCTATATCTTTGTGGGGACTCTTCATTCATCTCTCTGGGAAAAGCCCTAATCCCAACATGACGACCTTAACCCCTAACCAGCCCCAACCTTAACCAAACAAAATACAAGACTTCTGGCATTTTGATTGCATTCACAGACGTTTTTTTTAATTGAATTTACCCTTGTGGAGACAAAAAAAATGTCCTCACGGGTCAAAATAACAGGTTTTTATCACAATAGGGGGGAGGAGGTTTGGTCCCCACAATGTAATATAAGGAAGCAGGATTATATCATTTTAGCATCAGCAGCATCATGCACACATGTACGATAATCACATCATGTTTGCCGGAGCTGCTCTAGGTCTCTTGACAAAGTTTGCAGCTTCACCAATTTATTTGACACTCTGTAAGTTCTATTGAGCTATAGCATATATAGGTAATTTCATCTTTACTGTTTTATAGATATTGCAGCATTACTCATGGATATTTCACATACTGCGATGTGATATTGTGCAGCCCTAATATGCTGTACACATGACCCCCCCAGACACTGTGTAGTGGTTAGATACAAGTTTACAGTTACTTAGATTTGGTTAAATTCCAGGGTTTGGACACTTTAGTGGCTGTGATTACATGTCACAGTGTGCTTACCTTCCTGGACTCAGATACATATCAGGGTCAGCTTACCTTCCTGGCTTTGGTTAAATATGTTCTCGCCAAGTCTTTGAAGGTCTCTGTTTCCTCAGGCTTTTCGGACTGGAGATAGGAGGTCCACCCCAGCAGATACCAAACCTAAAGAATAAATAAACAAACAAACAGTATTAAATGTGTGCTGTCAAGAGAGGAAAATGTGACAATAGGATGTAATATGAGTTGCTAATTTCCATATCTGTATGAATAAAATTCAAACCACGGCCTTTAAAGTCCTTCAGTCTACTGAAAGGCTGTAAAAACCAATCAATCATTCAGAGAGAGATGTGGCGTGAAGCTCTGCAGGCTTTGCAGACGCACTTACAGTCGATGCTTCAGAGAAACGGGACGCAAACAAACATAACAAACGTGCTGCACTCCTACGTTTAAAGGCAACCATGAAAGAAGCCAGATGAAAAGGGGCTACGATCAGTAACGCGACCACGTGGGGCAGAGGAAGGGCGGTGGGCTCTCTTATATTGCTACTATCAAAAACAAATAAGGGCTGCCCTTCAATTTTAACCAAACCGTTTAAAGTGTCACCCAGTGGTTCACTGAGAAAAAAAACATATTACCTCTCTGGAGCTGGGGAGCCATAATTCAATCAGCTAATCACAGAAAGAAATGCTGGCTGTTTCACGCTGGTTAATTAAATTTCGCAAACAAGTCGTCACCGGTTATCTTCCTAGGGAAATCAGAAGAACACAATTTGTCTGACTATAAGGTTCCTGGTAACTTTATGTCCCGTAACCCCTTTGATAGTAGATTAGCATTCCTGATCATTGGCCGCAGTGCTGTCTGCTGTGCTAATGTTACACCTTTGATGTTGCTCAAGGCTAAACATGCGTCTGGCCGCTCGGTGCTGCCTCTATACAGCCCACTTTCAACACCAAATTAACGCCTGATAGGATGTTCCTGATCAAAGGCGAACAGGGCCTGACAACACAAAGAACAAGATCAATCCCAACCTTGAAGCTCCACTTTGAAAGGAACCTTGTATCCCCCCCCCCCCACAACTTACTGCAATCCAAACACAGTCACAGTTAAATGTGTCATTTTGCATTGGGGGGCAGGGACCCAGAGTATACGTTTCAGAGCAGCATGCAAACGTACCCACAATGCTTTGCGGTTTATTAACATCGTCCCTGATCCTAATTACTGGGCATTTACGCAGCCCTCCCTTCTTCGTCCACAATCTCCATTTCATGTTGTTCAGCTGAGTTTTACGTTCTGTTGTTCTGAACAGCTGATTGGCTCTGGTAATGAGGACTAAACTGTCTACCTGTCCACACAGAGATTACCACGTACCAACCATGTGGGCTACAGTCTGTGCTGTCACATCCAAGTGGGAAAATGACCTGTAGAGGGCGTGCCTGAGTGAAACAAGCTTCTATGAAACATATAACATTAAAATATATATAGTGTTTATCTGAAAACAGCAAACAAATGAGCAAAACATCACTTACAGAAACAAGTAATTATCTGTGGTACAGCCAAATATTAATGAAGCAATTTTAAAAAACATGTTTTTACTAGTAAGTATCAATCAATATTTTTCTAAACAATAGAACATATGGTCATTAATCCATAGCGCTGCCAGTAAAAGAACAGCATTTCTATAAACATGGCCTTTACAAAATACTCTGGGTGAAAACATTCCCCCCGTAGGCAGTGTGCTCAGAGGTGCTGGTGTGCCAGTGAAAAGGCAGCAGCCTGGCCGGTCCTCGAACTGCGCTCTCGAACAACGTCGGCCTCCGTTTATTTAGTCACGTTAATGGCTCATGTTTTGGGGCCAGCCGGTCGATTAGGAAATGCAGCGGCTAGAAGGACGGGTCAAAAGGAATAAAATCTTTTCAGAAAGGCCATTTCAACAAAAAAGCTCAATTATTACACATTATTACAGGACACATTTAGTGGAGCCAGGTACAAGTGTACTTCACAACCTGACCACTAGGGACCCAGGATTGAAAGACCCATAGCCAAAATTGAAATGTTGTTAAGCTCAACGATGCCACCAAACTCTCCTGCGAACCCTCCCCCCACCCCCGTGGGTCCTTGTGTAGCCTCCCCCTGTGTGCACACACAGTAGTCACTAAGGTGGTCTCCTAAGAATCAGCTGGTGACATTTAACTTAAAAGTTTTTTTCAATACAATATGAAATTGAGACCTCCTTGACTTATTTGCAGAGCAGTAAAGCACGTTTGCAGGCCCTTTCCAGTGGGCTGCAGCGTGTAAATCAGCAGCAGCCTTTCAGCCAGGTTTGGGGAGTTCATTGCATGCATTTAGAGACACTCTTCAGACTTCCAAGTGGAAAGGTCTGCATTCTGGAACATGACTCTCCAAAATATGACTTTTTCTCCTCAGAACACTGCATTTCGCAATTCTGCCACAAATGTAATTGTTAAATTAAAAATAAATTACAACTTTGTGGCCAATTAAACTGCAAAGAGCTCATTCCGCCAGAACAGAGAGCACAAGCATTCTTTACTGGAAAGGTTTAACAAGATGATTTAATCATTAATAACTCCACTTCACAGCCAATAAACACTCACTTCTCCAGAGCAGCTCCCACGAAGAGAAAGTGAGGCACATAAATGAAGTTTTAATGATTCTTAACATCTAGTTAGCCACAAAAATGTCACGGACACTAAGCTTGTCTTGCAGAAAAGACCCGGAACATACATTACAAAAAGTTGAAAATCTAACTTGCACAGTTGTACAGAATGAATGCAACTGAATGCAGAAACTAACAAAAGAAATGCAGGTGCTCCTGTCAGAACAGTGCAGAGTGAAACTCAGCAGGTGGGTTAAGAGCATCGAAACTCAAACTGGGAAACAGCCATTAGCTGAGTTAATGTGGTTGAGATCAACATTATCATACATCACAAGGTCAAGGTGGTCAGTGAAAGCAGAGAGCAGGCTGACACCACGACAGCCCAATGAGGCTCAGTCAGTCACGCTCGCCTTGGCACAGGGACAGAACAGCAGAAAACAGCCTCCAGAAGCACTGACAGCCCAGCCTCCAGTCAGCAATTACCCATCAATTAACTGTCAATCGGACACAAAAGGTCCCCAGTCCTCTCCACGCCATATTCCCTTTAGTACTCGGGACTTTTAAGGGTTTTTAATGTCAGCAGGAGTGATATTTTAAACTGTGTCAGACCAAAACATTTGTGACTGCAGACACCGTCACTGGAAAAAGCGCACAGTTACACCTACAGTACAGGCTAAAAGTTTGGACACACCTTCTCATTCAATTGAATGAGAAGGTGTGTCCAAACTTTTGGTGTAACTGTGCGCTTTTTCAATTGAATTCAATTGAATGAGAAGGTGTGTCCAAACTTTTGGCCTGTACTGTACATTCTCCATAATTACGGAGTTGGAGTCACTCAGGGAAACTGAGGAGAAGCTCCGATGGATGTGCAAGCCGACGTCACCTGGGATGGGGATCTCTCCGCATCTCAGTTTGTATGCTTTCATCAAACGTTTACACCTACCCAAACTGATCAGTCACACACTCACAGAAAAGCTCCCTCTGCACAGCATCATACAGCCTCACAGACTGGGCCACCAGGTCTGCCAGCTATTCATCAGCAAACACAGTACCTCCTGTTTTAATGGTAAAATGACAAAATAAACGAACAGCCAAGAATTCACATTAACCAGCCTCGCCATGGAAGAGAGACAAATGCCAGCTGACTGACGACTGGCATGCAGGCATGACCCAGCTTCACAGCGGAAGGTAACCGACGGCTTCCTGTATAGGCACGGAGGAACCAAGGCCGTAGACAGGGAAGCCTGACTAGGACTCGCTTTGGGTGAAGATCAGAAGGAGCCGTCAGACACAACAGCCCAGGTGAGGATTCAGCCCCTGGCTGATAGAGGGTGTGGGGAGAAGAGAGGCAGAGGCAGAAGTAGAGGGTGCGGGGAGAAGAGAGGCAGAAATAAAGGGTGTGGGGAGAAGAGAGGCAGAGGCAGAAATAGAGGGTGTGGGAAGAAGAGAGGCCGAGGCAGAAATAGAGGGTGTGGGGAGAAGAGAGACCGAGGCAGAAATAGAGGGTGTGGGAAGAAGAGAGGCCGAGGCAGAAATAGAGGGTGTGGGAAGAAGAGAGGCCGAGGCAGAAAGAGGGTGCGGGGAGAAGAGAGGCAGTTGAAAGATTTATCGGAGTGGACGCACACGCACACACACACCAGCGGCGGGGCTGTCCAAATGTAACAGCTTGCGTGCCAGAGGCTGATATTTCAGCGCTCTCTGACCATGGGCAGCCCGCTCACCTGGACCACCTCGTCGTCCTCCTCCAGGAGCCCCTCCAGCACCTCTATGGCCGTCTGTGGGACAGAGAGAGAGAGAGAGAGAGAGAGCAGCAGCCACAGTTAATGGTGTCCCAGGAGGACTGAGGCTGTCACGGTATGTACAGAACTCAGGAGGTACCCGGCAGGACCTGAGGAGTATGTACCCGAGACGTGGGGTGATGGATTTAAAACCAGATCCGCTGTTAATAACCAAGCTATTTGTGAAGATGGCGGAGAACGGAAGAGTTTTTTTTTTGCATGTCATCATCACTTGGTAGTGATGTAGGGTGGCACATTATAGAGGCCCTTCTGATTGCTCACAGAGCAAACAAATGCCACTGCATCTTCACAGGCCTGATGGGGTATCTGCACAGCTGTACTGCTAATCTGCTTAAATAGCACAGAACTGCCGGATGCTCCTCATCTGCACAGCGCGCCGGAGCTGAGGTGAAGCGCTGAGCAGTGAGTGAGCAGGAGCCAAAGCAACACCAGCACTTACTAGTGTTCTCTAAAATAACATATTAATACAACATGAAATACATTTTTTGAATGAACAGTTTGGGGAAAGCAGTCTCTTAAGCTATTTGATGAGTGCAAGGTTTCTGGTCGGTGAGATTTCCCCTTTGACCGATCGGGGTGTGTGTGTGTGTTTGTGTGTGTGTAGTCATTCATACACAACATTGTAGGGACCAAATAAGAACAAATCTTATAAGGACATTCTTTCGGTCCCCACAAACTCGGATTTATAAAAAATCTGTGAATGCATGTGTGGCACTTGACTGTGCCAAAGGGAAAGACTGACATGCTCAATTAATGAAAGACTGACTTCATCTAATATCTGACAGAGTCTCTGCTTATTGGCAAGGTGATCGTCTAAGAACCTCAACACCATCGACAGAACAACACAGGAGATATCCGCTCTGATCTCAGAGAAAGAAAACCAGACCAGTTCTGTGGCGACGTGTCTGCGAAGGCATCAGCTGGTTTTCTATCCTGAGGTTTGATCGATGGGATAGATTGGTGTCTTACTGGCGAGTCGAGTGTTCTACCAGCGAGAACGTCAATATGCTTCGCTGCACCACTCATCATCTCACGGAAGTTTCCAAAGTTTAAACCGCTCCCCTATTTCCATGCCGGCTTTTACAATGTGAAAAAAAGCCCACAGGATTCCCATAATCAGACGTCTGTTTTCACTCAGAAAAATACAAGTTTCCCCCTGTGTGGTGGAGACGCCATTAAAGCTTCTAAAGCAATAACTTCCAAACCTCTCCCCCGGAGCCCAGCTGCCCTTTAAATCCCAGATTTCCCTGTTTTGTGTGGCTTTGTTATCTGGAATCATAACCAGATGTCCATACGCATTATCCTCCACTACATACAAGCCGCCAGCCGCTATGGTAGCACAGGTCACAGCCATGAACCTTTTCACACACTCGTGATTATAAAAATCCGACATCATCACCACTCACACGACCTGCTTCATTATCCATATCGAGCAGCTTTGTCCTGTTCCCACCCTGCTGCAGGGGTCACCAGTCCAGTCTAAACAGGGTCACCCGCCACCCGTCACTGAAGACCTCTGGTGACTCTCGGGTCGCCAAGGTAACCAGCTTCATCATCCCATGTGGCATCTGTAAACCCTTCGCTGGGTCTGACTGCCGCTCTAAGCTGTACGAAGTGTCCTACACGGTGGCTAACGAGGTCTCACCGCTGAAACTGGGAGGGTGCCACTGGGGGGGTGCCACTGGGGCAGTGCCACTGGAGGGGCGCCACTGGGGCAGTGCCACTGGAGGGGCGCCACTGGGGCAGTGCCACTGGAGGGGTTCCACTGGGGCAGTGCCACTGGAGGGGTTCCACTGGGGCAGTGCCACTGGAGGGGTTCCACTGGGGCGGTGCCACTGGGGCAGTGCCACTGGAGGGGTGCCACTGGGGCAGTGCCACTGGAGGGGTGCTACGTGGGCAGGCAGCGTCCTCCTAAGTTGGCCATCAATAACGGGCCACCCTGTCTTTCTCTGGGCCCAAACCATTACAAATTGTTCCAGGGTCTAAGGAGGCGATGGGGGGATGGGGGGGACGGGCAGACATGGCGTCACTCAGTAATTTAAGGGCCTGACCGGCTGATTTATGAGTACGCACAGCCATTAAACTCAGACCAGACTCAATAACGGAACATTTAATGCGGCTCTCTTGACAACTCCAATCTACAGTTACCGCGGTGGCCCTGTACTCCCGGGGGGGGGGGGGGGGCACTCCCGGGGGGGCACATGACAGCTTTCATTTTACAGTGCTGCCATTTATCAGACTTAACATGCCGCTTATCTGAGCTTAAAGCTCCACTTAAATTTACCATTTTGTAATCCAACAGAACGCAGATAATTAAAGACTAATACTCTCAATCACCTTCTTTAAAGCTGATCTGCCCGCCGCCCTACCCCGTCACCCCCCACCCTGCCCCCCCTGGCATTTTTTTCTTTTACTCATGTAGGGAGCCCATTTCTCAAGACTCCACATGACACGAAAGACGCTGACGGGTCAGGGTTCTGGTGGGCTTTCACAAGCCGGGCTGCACCAGGCCTGTGGTCTGGCTGAGCACCTCCACAGAATACATCATCCCAAACCAGACCATCCCAATTTATTCAAATGGGATGAGAACCGGGAAGAACAAGATCCTAGGCGACCCAGCTCAGGGGCAGAGTCAGGAGAGAACTCAGGAATCATTTTCCCAGACTTCCCAGGCCACAAGGACGGTTATTACACTCCTTCCCAGAGCAGAGCCCGAGATCGGCGTCCGCCATTCTAATCAGAGTTTCTGCTGCGTCCATTCGACGGCCCAGATCATCTCTCTGCAGGACCACCCCTGACTATCAGAGCAGAAGAAAATGACAAACAGCCAGGTTCAAATAAGAAAAATGTTTCTATCGGTACAAATAAAGCAACCTGAATCTGAAAAAGGGGCAGAAAGAGAGAGAGCGAGAGAGCGTGCATTATTTCCATAAAGGCTCTTGCGTGTCACCTCCATAAGCGATGCCCCACAATCGAGAATCTCCTTTTTCTTTCCCCCCCACACACACATCTGACCAGTGAACTCCTTAACACAGCTTTCTGAGAGCAAAGCATTTTGGGAAATTTCATTTGCACAAAGTGAAAATCCATCCAAAGGACAGAATGCATAACAAACGGCACATTTACAGCTCAAGTGGCTGACGGCAAGTAAGCACTCTTCTTCCTCTAAATAAAAAATAAAATAAAATGGCAATGAAAATCCCTTCCCTGACTTACTACCAGAATCATCTCTGGCACTGTGGAGTGTGAAGCTTTCTTTAAGTAATATGGCCTATTTATCAGCTGCCTCGCGCCGCCATTGCACAAAATTGTTTTCCATCTTTAAAGCAATCTTCACATGAATACGGCAGGTCCCCGCCTGTCGCCATGATATATTGATTTTTTTTTCCCCTACGCCCCGGCTTTCATTCCGTAAGACACATGATGAAGGTTAGGCTGCTCCGTGTTAAATCGCATCGGCCTGAAACGGAAAGCCACCAGCCTTGTTTAGCTGCAGATTCCTTATCGGGGGTCTCGAAACGCCTCTAGTGGTCTGGGGGTTTGGAAGATATGTGAGGTCTGTTGAGGAGGTAAAGGGTCATGGAGAGTTAGAGCGGTCACTAGTACAGGTAAGGTGCTTGGAGACCAGCGAACTCGTCACTTGGCAGATGTACACATAAAGGGAAATTAGTGACATGGTCACCAGAAAAGCAAGTTTGGCCAAAATGGATCCAACGTAACCAAAAAACCCGGCTTCTGGTTCCAGATCTACAGATTGGTGTGGACTGACCCACACTTACCGCTCAGCTCTCGGTTTAGATGTTGTCCTGGAAACCAGCAAGACATACCAATCACCAGTCGCATTTTCCCGAGATGAAAGCTTCCTACATCATCTGGAGGTGGGGGGCGGGCTGAATCCCTCCAGGATGCAAATTCTGCTGAAGCTCACCACCTCTCCTTGACATTTACCTCCAAATATCTTCGGGAGCGGCTCTAACAGGTGCCCGCGGCGTCCTCACGTGACAGGACATCAGCAGAGGGGTCATGAGGAAGCCTGACGGCAGGAAATGTGCTTCCTTTATCTAAGCACAGCCCCAGTCACATTAACGTTGATTCCAGATGCTACACATATGGCCACATCTGAGGGATTCTCCTATGGATACCCAGATAACCTTCAAAAACCTATTTGTTTCATTTCTTTCACATGAGTAGGTAATTGGTCTCGCTGAGCCGAAATTGCAATTTTTTCCCCCTCCCCCTACTGGTTCACATATTACTCAATTAATCATGGAGATCGGGGCAAGATTGTAGGCTACCAGGCTCCAGAAGACATTTTATAAACGCCGCAGGTATCTCGTTAGGAAATTTAACAAGGAGGGTGACTATAACTTCTCTGTGACCTCCACAGACTACCTTTCCACCAAGAAGTTCAGTGGACTGGGGGGAGGGGGGGGGCATTAAAGTTGACTTTGCCAAGGTACAGATGGAAAACTTATCTTGAATCGCTACTGAGCAGCACCAGGGATCCGTCTGGCCATCCAGGCTTATTATTCACGGGGCTAACAAGGATTGTGTCCTTTAACTTGGGTGGGAAAACCATCATCCTCTCATATTACACACGGTTACAGGCAGCCCAATGGGAACCAGTTTTATTTGGCAAGTGCAAAATTCCTGCCCAAACACTGCCGCCGTGCCGCCCAGAAGGAGGCCGCCAGACCCTAGCGCCCAACACCGGGCCACACAGCCGCTGTTAGGACAGGAAATGACCAGAGGTGACACTTAAGGGGCGTCTCAGGCAAAAGGGTGGAATGTGAAGGAAAAACCGGCAGCCATGTGTAACGAAGACACAGTTTGAGTTCCATCCATCTGACGTCCATCAGTTCGGAGAAGAACCTGGATACAGCATCCATAATGCGAATGACCCAACGCCACCACCCCCAGAGATGCCATCACCGAGGTCTTTCCCTAGTGTAGCTCAGTCAGAGGAGGTTACCCTCACAACATCTAAGTATTCCCAGCACAAGCACATCCAGCGATGCTCTAAATAAGCACCCTCTCAGGCATTGTCGCGAGGTCACTCCTCAGCCGGACACTTAGCAGTAACGAGGCAGCCGTTTTACGATTCCTCCGGCTACTTACAGTAATCTAAAGTCATTTACTGATTGGCCATTAATCTTCCTCCTACACTCTCACTGTGACCCTGGGTCCATAGCATCACAATAAACTCCCGGATTTAAACGCTTCTTGCCTCTTTCCAATAAAGGCGAATAGATTGAGGGCTCCTTCTCTCGGTGAGCGGGGGAATGCCTCTCCTGGACAGGACCAGACGCCAGTGCTCAGGCCACAGGAGAGTGAGGAAGGCTGCAAGGTTTAGCCCCAAAATCCATCCTCAGGAAAAAAAAAAAAAAAAAGCAGATGGAAGCGGCAGTTCTGGGTGCCACAGAGGTGCAGTGACCTGGTTAGACCGATAAATCTTTCAAGGCTTTTAATTAAAACTTCGCAATCCCAGGTCATGTTTGGGGAAGCCAGCATGTTAGGAGGTGAATTCCAGAAGGCTGGTTTAACAACTTCGGCGACTGAGGAATCCTGGGAATCTGCCACCGGCTCAGGCGACCCGTACAACAGAAAGACCCAGGGGGCAGAGGTTCCACCAGCAAACGAGGAGAAAACGCGGCAGGGCTGACAGAGTAGGAGGAAACGGCCTTGACGCATTGGCTAATATCATGCAAAAGAGAGGGATTTTAACGAAGAAAGGTCAGCCTCCACCACTGTCACGTCAGCCCCTCCGTCAGAATTTTCTTTCACCACGAAAGAATGACATTTAAGTGGAATTTGAAACTGAACAATTAGCGTAGAAGAGACACTTCGACTAAATTCAGCATGACCACCACAACTTTCCTATGTATCTTACCACAAGACAATTTTTGTCACTCAAAAATATTTGCAGGGAAGTGCAATTTAATTAATTTCATTTGGTCAAACCCTGCTGTTTACTACACACTAATGTATTAGTGTCAGGAAAAAGGATCTGTACAGTTCAGTCACCATGACAACCATATAATTTATTCTAGAACTTCCTGTTCAGAAATGCCACGAAACAATTGTCTTTGAGAGTTTCTGTAAAAGTTACATATGAATAAGTTAATTGTTTGGCATAACCCCTGATTTGAATATGTTTGTACAGGGTGCTGCTGGGGTCTGCCACCCTCCTGTTTCTGATGTGTGATCTTCTGTAACCCCGTGTCGAGAGTCGACCTGCAGAACCTCTCATTTTTACAAACACAATGCCGTTGCACAGCTGAATGAATGATTTTTTTTTTTTTTTTTAAGCGTCTGAAACTTTGCAAAAAGGTTGCAATTTCACTGGCAAGCACATTGTTTACTGTAGCAAGATACGGGGGCAGACAGGGGCTGGAGCACCAGGGCTCCGACACCGAATGTGGAAAGTCAACGTGCTCGCAGAGAAACGTCTCCTATTGTGGGTTTCAAGGGCCCTTTGGACACATTTCAGAGAAA
Source organism: Hyperopisus bebe (assembly GCA_026777045.1). Classification (NCBI taxonomy): domain Eukaryota; kingdom Metazoa; phylum Chordata; class Actinopteri; order Osteoglossiformes; family Mormyridae; genus Hyperopisus; species Hyperopisus bebe. The sequence continues at coordinate 12,122,518 of JAODJW010000135.1, read as the reverse complement.
TTATGGGGACTTTTTAGAAGGAAAGCTTAAAGCTCAACACAAACAAATGGATGTCTGCGTTTAACGCCGCACCTGGGTTTATGATTCGGACTGTTTTAATTAGCCTGAGCCCAGTAGCAGTAGCCAGTGACTAGGCCAAGCTCAGTATATTTTGTGGGGTGGGGTGGGGGGGGGCTCCAGAACTGGTGAATTTGTCTTAAAAGGCCCGACTGGTGACTAAGTGGTGTGCGATTTCCCACCGGCAGGCCTAATGGGCAGTGCAGGCCGCGGTGGGTCACTGGCTTAAAAGGCGCCCTCTGTCCTTCAGGCCGCGCGTAAGTGCACATTGTTCCTTAACACACTGACGGCGTGTAATTTCAGCCCCGGCAGGCACTCAGCCCCAACGCTCATCCACAGGATCAGCGTCTCCGCCGATTATCCAGCTGCCGCTTACAGCAGAGCGCCGCTTTGACATCGCCAAATGCAGGCCGGCTTCTTAAAGAGACAGTCACGGCCTGCTGGCTGCCCCCCCCCATACAGTATCTGCTCAGGAGGAGCCCTCTGTCGAAACGCCTTACATCTGTGCTGTATATCTATAATGTACGTATTATTTTATTTTTATAATAGAATTGGAGGCAAAGCATGAAAGCATGCACATGTACAATGACAATTAAGAAATTCAAATTCAGTTTTAATCGCAGCCCTTCGTCAACTTAATGAGCGCCTTCCCTGATTAAAAGCCCCGGAATACTGACATACACCTTCAGAACGACAGCAAAACTCCATGCAAAGTCACCTGTGGATCATGTATAACAATCACAGGTGCTTAGCTTCTACTCTCCTAATTAACTCCAAGTCTGATACATTCTGGATTCAACATTATTAATAATTAGAAAGCTATTTTTTATTTCCAGTTCAAAGTAAGGGTGAGGCTGTTTAATCGCTGTCATTCTGCATGACTCGCAATCTTATCTTCAAACACCACCCCGGGATCTGACAGACTAATCGGTTTAAATATTGATTTTGATAGTTTCAGGCCTAATTAAAAGCAGAGACTGGCAGGAAATGCTGGGCTCTGGCAGGAAGCCCTCGACGTGTTCCTGGCCATTGGCTCCCTGCCAATTCAGTTCCCGCCTCCCGCTTCAGGACGTCCGAAATGCACATTATATTAACTATGTTATATGATATTGGCAAACACTGACACTGTGCTCTAATTTCATGCCTGTACTGTCACCACGGGTGGAAAAGCGCGAGTCCATGCATTTCCCGGCGTGGAAAGTTGCGGAGCTCAGAAACCTGCATGCCGTGACCTTCACAGGCATTTATCCAGCGATGAAAGGGCCTTTTCTAGCATTATTGTGAGGCCTATTTTCAACAGTGAATTACCGCTCTGTGAGACGGCGCGGCTTTAAAGAGCGCGGCGACGTCATGGCAACGGAGCATCGCTCATGCCTCGCTTTGTGAGCGCTAACAATTACACATCTTCCTTTAGCTCGTAATATGCCCTCAACTAAGGTTTGTACCTGAGCAATCGATTTTTCTTTTTTTAAAACTTTAAATTGGACTTTTACTGCGTTTACTGATTAAGTTTGAAGCAGCCACATAGAGTTAATGTTCATTTGTCTGAAAGCTAGCAGTCTCTTACCAATTTCATCACCAATTTACCCCATAAGTGACCTTATCAATCCATCCAAAAATACTACCGGCCATTGCCAGAGACAGCCATTAACAGCGGGCGGGGGGCCACGGTGACGAGATGGGGAACGTGACCGATTCGGAGGCAGGTGACAGGCTGAAACGTGTGCTGAGTAACAGGATCAAGGCAGGGGCCCCATGAAGCCACGCAGAATGTGTCCCCCCAGGGCCCCAAACATGGCAGTGACAGACACATCCTGATGGCTTATGGGGGGTGGGGGCGTGGGACGACGACGTCTAACGGCTGAAGGAGGCAGGTAATCCCTGGGGGAGGCTGGCCAGAGGAAGAAGGTGCATGGGGGTGGACCCCCCCATACCTGAATTACTGAGGGGGGGGGGAGCTGGGGCGCGCACACACACACACACACACACACACCCCGCATCAGGAGAAGCTGGCACACCATCTTTCAACCTGGGGCACATTTTAAAATCCCAGGAACGGTGCTCGGAACAGAGTGGGATCTCACAGACTCGCATTGCAGCAAATCCGATTATCGCGTAAACTCTCAGAGCCGCCTCGCACCCTGGGGGAGCTGTTCCCGGCAAAGACGGCTGCTCACCTTTCGTGGGCGGCAGTGGAACCGCCAGCAGGGGCAGTAAACGCCAATCGGCAGGCTGACGAAAGAGCCTGTGTTAATTAGAATTCGGTAATGAGCACGGCGGCCAATCGCGCGGCCTCAGCTTTGAGTGAGCATCCATCCGTGAACGCCTCAATCCGCCTGAGCCCATCTAACGCTATTATGGAGTCAGCAGGCAGCTGGATCCAGCCTCCCTACTGCAGCGACTCACGAAGGAGAAAGTTCCGAGCTGATCTCCCACTCTTTTCTTAGGAGGCGCCATGAATTTGGGACAAACTCCCTCCTGACACCTCGGATCACACGGAGCGGGTTGATATGGTGCCGACAGCAAACGGTGTCACCTGACAGAACTGGCATCTCTCGCTCTCCCACCCCCAGCCAGAAACCCGGCTTACCTTCCCATGGCGGATTAACCACCTCCTTCACCGTCTCAGAGCTCCCCCCCCAGGCCCCAAGGAGACGGCAGGGGATGATGTGACCATTACCCCGTCTTTTAGCCCACTGGACACAGAGGCATGCCCTCCCAAGCAGAGGTGCCACTATAGATTTCAGGCCTTAAGAAAGCGTATCGTACTAGGTCTCCAACCCAGACCGATCCAATTATGTTCCACGTTTTTAGGGCCCTTGTCACTCAGGGGCCTTTGAATCATCTGACCTTTCAGCCCATTAAGGCACCGCTGCTCTCAAGCTGCGTCCCAAGTGTCTTACCTGAAGCTGCCGACTAACTGGATTTAAATAATATTCTGTTCGGGTCGAGGTACAGAACCAAGGCCATTCTGAGACCCCTGGGATGCCCTTCTGTCTCATTAAAGCCCAAACTCACACCTGAGCCCAAAGTTAGATTTCAAATATGGGATTAACACCAAAAACCAAGACATGCTCTGGGCTGGAGGAGCGAGTAGGAATTTTCCTGCTGAAGGACGACCAGGATGCTCCCGGAGACTCCGTACGGCATGAAGGAAGCTGGGGAATGGGGATAATAACGGCCGAACCCGAGACAGAATGCTTAGGTTGAGGAATTTCCAACCACGGCCACACACGTCTTACCTGGCGCCGTAAATCTGCGCAGAGCAGTTAGGCTTGCCCTTCAGAAGCCTTTACGGCTGCCGCTCCAAAACGGCCGCAGAACTATCGACGTGAAAACCTCATACAACCATCAAAACGTTACACTGCCCAATTGGGAAGCCGTTAAAAGCAAGGCACATCTAAAAGGGAATGAGACCTCAACTCGCCTCTCATCAAATATTAAGAAAATGAGGGCTTTTTCCTCCCCGCCCGAAGAGGGCGGCCATCGCTCTCTTCACACACAGATGCGATAATCCGCGCATTAACCCCTGACGAGTCACACGCCGAATGGGGACCTGTCGCTCGCATCAGAACATGCGTTCACCGCAGGCAAAGCCGCATTTGCAGTGTAGTGACAGCCTCGCGTATAATTTAAGCACTGCAGAGAGGCCCGGACCGAGCTGGAGATTACTAAATGGGCTAGGACCGGAACTGGGCCCACCGGCTGACCCAGGGTGCGAGTCTGTCAGGAGGTCAGAGCCCACAGCGCATATCTAGGGAATGAGAAAGAGTGTCATCTTAGACAGACAGCAGGCCCTGTACGCGCCTTTGTTTTTGTGGGGATTTATGTAAGCCCCCCGCACACACACACACACACACACACACACACACACACACACACACACACTCTGCATGACATCATTATCTACATTAATTATTATTATG
>JAODJW010000135.1:12090788-12103475 GCA_026777045.1 Hyperopisus bebe | reverse complement strand
GGATATCTTTCTGAGCCAATCAGATTGTAGATGAACTGGGTCCAAGAAAAGAAAGGAGGCAGGACCAAGACATCTGATTGGTTGGTCCCTTCCTTCTGTAATTGCTTGGACCCACACCCTCTACAATCTGATAATTTTTCCTTCTGTCTTCAGAACAAGCGCGCGCGCGCATGCACACAAACACACACACACACACACACACACACACACCCACACACCTCAGAGTGGAATCCAGGTTCCATTTCACATGCAAGTCTTTTGCCATGGCTGAATGGACAAAGGGGGGTGCGGATGCTGCGCTGGCGGAGGGGGCAGTGTCTCGCAGCAGCTTTACCCACAGACCCATGCAGCTGCAGTGCTGAGCTTCTTAATGACACAAAGGAGAGCGGGGGCTTCAGGGGGAGGCAGCCCCACCGCTCTGCTGCTTAGCACGCGCTTTTAAACAAAGCCACTCGCCTGCCACTGCTGCCTCGCCACTGAAAATAAACCAGGTCAGTCGACGATTAGTCTGGGGTCTTTCAGCTGCAAGTGCAGGTCTTCGCCAAACCCGGTCTCCTTTACCTTTGACAACAGCGGCGTCATTCCAGACACCAGAGAAGGTCTCAGGGAGGAGACCTCAGCCCTGAGGCTGAGGCACACAGGGAAGGCGAAGGCAGAGGTTACGTCTCCTGACCCGTGGGCTGTAGGTCAGCGCCTCTGCCAGGCCCCTGAAGATGGACCTCAGAAGGCAGAGGATCTGCTTGGCGTCACGCTTCAACAGTCCACGATGAGGATCGGGTGACATCATGCACGGCTTCAGTGATGACCGCCACGAAAGCCTGAGAAGCCGGTGGCTTCTGATGAGGGAGCTTTCATTAGAGAGGGAGCCGTATTCCTGCATAATTCACAGGTGCGGCTGATGCAAGCAGCTCAGCCCATCCTGCTGATGATTAATGCAACACTATTCTCTTTGATTCAGGCCCAATCGAACCTTTCATGAGGACGCCTCGCGCTTGGTGTGGGAAAGCACTGGGAATATTCCACACATCCCGCGTGTCCGGAGAACTCAAAAACCCTTCAGCCGCGTTGTAATGCCCGGTGGTTCAGACGTTCGATCACCACTAAAAGCCTGAACTGGGCCAGTGGGATCCCATCTTCACTGCTGCTCGGTAAGCAGCGAGTCCCTCTGCGAGTCCTGCAGGCACGGTGAGGACACTCATGAAGGCGGGTTACTGTGGGCTACAGCCAAGAAAAGGCTAACAGGCATCTATCTGCCAATGCAGAGCCCATTACAAGCTTCCCCGACACAAAGAGACAGTCACACAGAGACAGGAGGGAGGCCCTGCGGGCTGAGAGGGACACGGCCCCACACCAGGGATGGAGGTGGAACCGTCAGCCGCCGCGTGTTAAAGACGACCCACTCATCAAAAAGATGTTTGAAATCTGAGACCGGCACTTTTTGGCTTTGATTCCGTTTCTATCTTTACAGATGAGAGTATCATGCATTTTATATAAGGGGCCGCGGACGACTTTCAACTCCAGTTGGGCCCAAAAGCACATGGCGGACCACAAGGAACACAACCCGAGCGGCGGCCAGCAGGAAGCTCACAGGAGCGCCACTCCGATCTGCGGCATGCCTGCGAGGGGGCAAAGGTCAGGCAGAGCCCCACTGTGGGCAAAGGGCTGCCCCTCCACACGGCGCCACCTGCATACCAAATGGCAGGCGACAGCTTAGCCAGTCAGAACCTCTCCCTGCAAAGGCCGGCATCCAGGTCAGAGCGCAGGCTGGGGGGGCGGTCCCCAGGTCGGGGCCACACGCCGCCCTCAGGCACGCTCCGGGTGGGTAACCTGCCCACGCCAAGGGCTCCAGGGCGATGCCAAGTCGCCCCGATAACGGGCCACGCCCGGTAAATCAGTGCCAACGGCCGGATTTACAGAGTGATCCTTTCACCTTCGACGCGTCGTTAAACAATTTGGAAAAGCAGAATAGTCAGTGACACTGTAAACCTGAAACAATAATCCGCCTTAATTAGCAAAACAAGGCCACGCTGGAAAGTCATTATCTCTTAGCAGCATATTAATCCTGCTCATGCTCGTCATCCCGGCAGATTAATTACCGCGCTATCAAGAGCGAATGAATAAAACTATTACGCTAAAAGCAGCCATGGCAGCTACATGCTAGCGGCTTTAGCGGGCTAACTCTTACAGCCGCGGTTGTTAAGGTAATTAAATCAGACCCCCACATTGCTAAAAAGTAACTGCATTTGGGGTGCCAGCTGGTGCCAGTAGTTCCCTGTGGAGGGCTTCGTTTGCCAGCCCCAAGGGGGGAGGTGGGGGGGGGCACCTCTCCAAAAAATAACCCAGAGCAAAGATGCATGGATACAGAGGTGCTCACCGCCTACCCACAGGCTTGAGGTTCGACCGCCAGCCGGGGAAATGAAGCTTTAATTGCCACAAGCACATGCACACTGGAATGGAGACGCTTTCATCTCCCTCTCCTTCTTAAGACACACAGATGTAGAGGTAACAATGAAGCACAGGGTCAGGCCATTCATCCCGCATTTGGGGGGGTTTAAGGACCTTGCTGAAGGACCTATGCAGATGTGGATATTCGGCCGAGCCCGATTCGAGCCGGCAACCTTCTGACAAAAGGCACAGAGGCCTAAACCGCGACCATAAGCCACTTACTGACGCCAATGAGCGCAACAGTCTCTAGGGTCTGTGCGATGGCAAACTATTAAAACAAAGTGCGATTAATCATGTCGGATGATTTATAAATCACTGCTCTGCAAAAACCACCTGCAAGGCCATTAAAACAGAGCGTTCACGAGTGTCACATATGAAGGCTGGTGCGTGTGATCATGAGGAAGCTTCAGGGTTAATGAGGAGAAGTATATTTGTGGGACAGGGTGCCAGACGGAAGGTTCTACAGAAAAGCCATGTATCTAGAGAAAGACTTAATTATGATTACTAAAAAATATGAGATTATGTGGATGTGTTGTAGTTTAAACGACAGTTTAAATGGAACACGGGCCCTCATTTCCAGAAGCTTCTGCAGGTGTCGTTTGTTGGCTGGAATCGGCTTAGGACCGGTGAAAGGCACATGGAGAAAATAAAAACACTAAACAGGGCTGCATCTTACCTCGTACTCCATGGCCTCGACAAGCAGCTTGGCCGTGGTGATCCTCGACTCGTAAGGAGGCATGGCGTTCTGCAGGAAAAAGGAAGGAAGAAACGTCCATCACACAACTGGAGACACTGGCCAGTAGACAGAGCTACCAAACCCCACCACAGTGACACCAACCCACCCCCCCCGGGCTACCTCCTGACTCCACCTCACGGACAGCACCTTGAAAACACAATTCTTATGCACAGTATTAATAAGGAGCAGCTTAATGCATCACTTAAAAAAATACCAACACACTCTACGTATGGGAAGGAAAACAGTCCTTCTCACTGCCAAATGTGCATATGGGAATCCGTATGCGTGAAGCATGGAGACTGTGGTTTGGCTGCCCGTTCCGTGTTCTAATCAAGACAATAGGTGTAAAATAATAACAACAGCAAATCCAACAGCAGACCAGTAAATACAGCGAGGTAACTGCTTCCCAGTGAGAGATCTTAGCATCCTTCAACAATAAACCAACAGGAATTAGTTTTCCTGAGAGCAGCGTTACAGCCTGTGACGACAAACGTGCGCTTGTCACAGAACGGGTCACTCGGAATGACCCCAAACCGGATTCTTCCATTTCCTTCCAATTAGCCACCGGCAGGTCGGCCCGCGCCCTCTCTGATGGCTCACTTAGGACGACACTGACTTCTGGGCGCTTAAGATTTTGCTGCACAGAAAGGAATTTTCACTTTTGAAAGGTCAAGCTACAGGATACACAAAGACAACAGAAAAGACTAAAGCTGTTTATCTCTACTGTTATTTTTCTTTTTTTTTTTTTGCTGCAGCAGACAAAGTATTATTTCAGCTCACAGGAATATGTTTTCAGCATCAGTTTTTGTATACATGACATCATTTTTGTTAATGAGAATAAGCTTAGAACAAAAAATGCCATGCAGGAGGGAGGGGGAGAGAGAGAGAGAGAGAAAGAGAGAGAACGACTTGACTTTGGTGGCTTATGAAGCAGACAAACTTTCAGAGTGGCCCCCTGTCATGTGACATCCTGAGGTCTCTGGTGACATAAAAACCTAGAATCTACTGCACTTACCGAAGAGGGATTTACATAGAGTCACCTCAAGAATTATTGGCAGTTTTTATGAAAATGAGCAATAATGACTGTTAAATAAATGATACACATGCATGATTCAAATGTTCTCAAGCATTTGGGGAGGCCATATTCTTTTAACACAAAACATTTTATTGAGCAGTACGAATTCTACAGCAAGACCAAGGATCTGGAATAATTGCCCCCCATAAAGAATATCTAACATTCAATGGAAAAGTGACCTCTCATAATATTCTAATCTTTTGAGCTGGTATCAGCCTTCAGAAATTGTACTGCTGCTTTCCACCAGTTGCCGTGACCCTGGGGTATAAATTTAAGGAGAACTGCATGCAAAACCCTTTGTCAACCATCTCCATTAAGACGACAAGGAGCTCGCAACTCAGGAGAGGCAGACGGCACTAAACAGACCAGGTAAGGGAGATAAGCATACAGACAGCCCCCCCCCCCGCACAGGGAGGAAGATGGTGATGGGGACGAGGAAGAGTTCAACTATCAGTACGTCAGAGTCTCACTGTATAGGGGAATCTGGGGTTATCAAGATTCAAAATCAACTGTTAGATGCCCCCTTTGGCAGGAAGCTCTCTGCAGGGTTCCATAAAAGTCCTTACTGAGTGGGTCACCGATACCAGACGCCCACAGCGATGTGCAGCGTGGGTCACTGATTCTGGGAGGCTATTTTGGTTACTCACTCGGAGGGTCAAGCTGTCTTAAGGGGGCATAAGGTCTCCGGTCCGAAGAGCTTCAAGGCTATGAGGCTATGCTCCTCACAGTAAATACAATGGCGTTACCGCGGCCTCTACAGAGACCCAGATAAGTGATAAGGCGGCGGGGCTGTCGCTCAGTGACATTCATCATCCCGGGCGCCTCTGCGCCCCAGAACAGGTGTGTCTGACCCAGGCATCTCATTCCCAACACCGCCTGGCCTTTTGGGGCATTAAGGTTCTGAACTGACGGCTCTTATGCACCTCTGATCATTCAGTTAGTTACTTCTGACACATCGTTACTGCTACACGCACACCCGCGCACACGCACCCCCCATCATCATCATCATCATCATCGGCAATCCTTTTTCGAGAACATCGTCAGACTCCCTCCCACTCTCCACTGATGCTCAGTGCATTTAAACCCGTCCTGCTATCAAACATTGCCCTCTCTACTCACTTAAAATAGCTGTCAGTGTTAGCTAAATGAGACTCCAGTCTGCAAAGTTTGCTAGCATCTTAACATTCGTGTAGCAGTTTTGGCTTTGTATTCACCTAGCAATGCTGATTTAAGTGTACTGCTTGGCTTTGTGTTTAGTATTACCTGCTGGCTTTCTGCACGTTTTACATTTTCTATGGCTCCATGTTCACATCATGTGTCGAGATGTGGTCTGATTGGTTTCACCTCACCTGCTGGTGCTCCTCCCCCTCCTGCTGGTGCTCCTCCCCCTCGGCAGACTCTGCCTCCTGCTGGTGCCGAGGAAGCCACACTCCTACGCTCCTCATCAGGAACTCCTTCCCCTCCTGGAGCAGAATGAGAGCGCCCACCTCAGTTCCCCTAATAAGTATCAGTGATCATGTTGGGAAAGGATCTATATCGGTCTATTCAAACAAACAGAACCAAGCACTCCTGCAAATTCAACCAAAAGGACAGTCTGAATGGAAACCGAACCGATGTCTTTTTCCGGCAACAGTGAGAAGGTATACAGCGAAAAGTGGGCAGGTGTTTAAATTAATCTGAGGGGCACAACTATCTGGGCTACAGCACCCCCACCAAAGTGATGGATTGCACAAACCAAGGAAGGAGTGGGCAGAGGGGGACAGCGTGCCTAAACAGTCAGACACAACACCTTGAACCACTTCGCCATCTAGTGGCAAGAGAAGTCACTACAGCAAAGTGCGTCGCTGATCACCCTGTGGACTTAATGTCACACAGCCACAGAATGTCTCCCAGGAGGCATTGATTTTCCCCGCCGTAAATGCAGAGCCCGGCACAGCAGACGGCCTGCTATTGAGACGGCTGATTTGTGGCTTCAGAAGCACATTTCCCCACATTCATACATCATGGCTACTCGAGTGGCTGGGGAAGCCGCATGAACATGCAGCAGGCCCACGGAGACCTTTTATTCTGCGCCTATCAAGAACTACACTGTCCCCACACGTGACAGAGGACATAAAGAAGGGCAGCTGGGTGACTCAGCCGGGGGGGGTGAATGTCTAGGCTCTACATGTTCTCTGTGTCGTGTGGGATTCCAAAACATACAGCCAGGCTTACGGCATCTACAAATGAGATTATGAGCATGCATGTGAGAATTACACCCGACCCGGAAGCCCATAGTGATTATTCAAGCGCCATTCCTGGGACGGCAGAATTACGCAAAACCGCTTTGGTATAAAAATCCAAGAATGAAATATCCCAAGCTTAGGTAGGTCCCTCTGGCAGAAAACACCGGAGTAACTGACGTCCCAGTCGGATGGGCGGGGTCAGTCCCGTCCGGCGACGGCTCCCACAGGCACCTGGGGCTTCTCCACGCTGAACAGGTAGCTGGCCATCAGCTGCAGGGCCTCAGGGTCCTCAGGGTGATACTGCAGAGCCTTGTCGATGGCGTCTCTGCACCGGTCAGCCGCCCCCTCCTCCATGCTGGTGAGGGGGATGGGAAGGAGAGGACAGGCGTGCGTCACACACTGGGCCCATGCGGGAATCTGGGTTTGCGCCCCGAATGCCTCTCCTGCAGCCCAGAGTAGGACCCGAAAGTGGGCAGGAAGCAGCACGGTGCTCGGTCCTTGAGGGCGGCCTTCCGGAACGCCTGCGAGTCCCCACCCTGCCCCACTCTCAAAACACGCCCCCCGTGCTGATCCTGGGAGCACCGCTTCCCAAACCACCTTCCCGACACGTGGACAACACCCCCACACGTGGCCTCCTTCCGTTTGCAGTTCCCGTCGCGGCCGGATTGCCGGTTAGCCAGCTACATGCCGAATGCCCCAGAGACCCTGGGAGGGGGCGCCAGCCCCAGAGAAAACAGCAGCCCTATCTTTAAATTTTATCCGATGCCTCACTGACATTAATTAAATCTCCCGTTAATTAAATCTCCCGTTATAAACTTCCAAAATACCAGTTAATTTAAACCCCGATTAATAAAACCTTACAGAGGACACGCATCTCCAATAAAGGCCCTTTATTGGCCATTTTTAAGAAAATGCTAAACATCCTCCCTTCAGGGGTTCATAAAGCAAAGTAAATAAAGCAGAGGACGGAGCATAAATATTAGATGAAGCAAAAATGAACGGCCCCGAAACAAACACACGAGGTAGCAGAGGCAGGAGGACGAGTAGCGCTGGCAGCATCCTGCCCCCCCAAAGGTGCCCCACGCCCGCTCGGCTGTGAGGGCGGTGCCAGCTGACAAGCCAGACCTACAGCGCAGGTTCAGGGATTGGCGCGGGACGGCGAGCCCAGCGGAACCCGGTCATATAACCCAGGGAAATCATTGGATCCACCTGGTGGGAAGTTGTTATCAATTTAGAGTGATGACATTAAGTTTTTCCATGAACTGAAATAAGACGCGATGATTAAACAGACGAAGATGAACATTACGAAACAGAACTAAGGAATGCCTCGCTCTTCATTCCAGTTAACCGCAGTTGGTCACGGTCATCTGGCAACCCTGCTGCCCCGATCCTCACCGCTCATCCCTGTTAGCGAATCGTGTGTTCGGCTGCCAGATCACAGCGACGGGGAGGACTTACCACAGGTCAGTGAAATAGATCTCGGCTACAGAACAGAAGGCCACTGACATGTCCTTTGCGGTCACTTCGGGGTCGCGGTTTACAGGAACAGCGGTCGCTGCTACCGGGGGTGCCTGGAGGGGGGAGGGGGTACAGGTACCAGGCATATTGGCATCAGAGCGGAGACCATCCACTGAAAAAGCCAAAATCAGCCCACAGAGTAGCTGTTATCTAGGTTACAGTGCCCCCTGGTGCCTGGCTAAGAAATTAAGTTTGAGGAAGATAAAATTTCCTAGAGGTTTTTCATTAATTCGGCAAGTGGGGTTCATCAACGCTGTAATTACAATGCATTCCCACTTTTCATTGGGGCTAAGAGTAAGGGAGCGGATAGAATACGGATAAAGGGCAGCATGTAGCTCAAAAGAATGTGTCCGCCTGTGTCGGTAAGGTTGTGGGTTGAAATCCCACAGCTGCCGGGGTAATCATACCACACATGGGCCCGGGCTGACCCCACTCTCTGCTGATCGGCAGACCTACCCCTATGGGGAGAGGGCGGACTTACCTCCGGCGCCTGCTTCTCCAGCCTCTTCAGCATGATCTCGATGCCTTTGCTGAAATGTTGGACGGCCTCCTTGCCAGTGTGCATCTGACCCAGGTACATGTACTTGCTGTGGCCCTCATCTGGGCTGAGCTCTGCGGCCCTCAGGAACACGCACGGCGCCGTCAAGGAAAGGCCCTCACAGCGCGACATGACACCCAGGCCGAGGAGGCGAGACGCAAACCCACTTCATACACAAGCATCACAGGTGACTGCATTCAGCCACTCAGCATGGGTGATTATACAACACCCACTGCCTAATAGCTAGATAATCACTAACACTAACTCAAAAGCTTTCAGTTACCCCTATCCTATTAGGATCAGATGGTCGTAACTCAGTTCTGCTCACACTCTGCTTCCTAAGCCATACACAGGCACCAGTGCAGCACAGAGACGGCAGACTAACACAAACACACTAACTCATCTACACCATATGAAACTACCTTGAACCCACAGCACTGAGTGTGAGAGGCATCACTACCCAGTTATTACAGATTATTATATATATATCCGTTTTGCTCAGGGCGTTCGAGTATCAGTCACCCTACACACCTACCCCCAGCCACATTCCTCAGAGCACCCTAGTATCAGTCACTCTACACACTTACTGAAGCTGCTTTCCTCATGGTTTCTGAGCGTCAGTCACTCTACACCTACCAGCGCCCATTTCACTCTGAGTGTCCATCCATCCAAACACACCGTCAGCTACTTCCCCAACCCAACCGCGTAAATGGATATTTGCTTAGCTTTCTCCACGTCGCCCAGCTCAGCACAGATGTTCCCAAGCATGTCCAGTGTGTTCAGGTTGGTAGGCTCTATATCCAGCGCGCGCTGACAGAAAAGCCGGGCCATTTCGAAGTCGAAGTTGTCCATGCACTCCTGGGTCTAAAACAAGCAAAAGGTGTCTATGTGCAAACAGCGAGCATGGCGGTGTCCCCAGACAGTGCCGCCCCCTGCTCTACCTTCTCCAGTAGCTGCTCTGCCGTGTACCTCTCCGCCGTTTTTTTCTTTGCTTTGTCGTGCATCTTCAGTTTTACACGCTCTTGGACTGTTAGTCTGGAGTCTAAGCGAACAATAGTTTCAGTAATATACATGTCAGGAAGGTTCAATCCAAGTCTCACAAAGACCTCTGAGATCTACCGTTTGTACTTGTAACAAGCATCATTTCTCATTAAACAACCATTATTTCCCGATTCCATTCCTAATACTAATTTTGTATGTGCATTTGAACAGTTTCTGTCTAATGTTTTTGTCGGGTCCTCTACGTTTCATTTTCTTTTACATTCTGAACAAAAGTTTCACTTTATTATATAGACGACAATAAAGCTTAACATTTATAGCAAATTATAGTAAAATACGTTGAGATTCCTGTTGAACACCAATAAATTCCGGCACGACGATGAAGCATGTTAACAACATTGGCAACGTGGTACAGTATGCAGTTTAAAGAGCCCGTACACGTGAGAACCACACATGCCACATCTGTACAGTTACACTTCTGTAACTGAAAGAGATATATCACCGGGTGGGGGCCTTTCTCTTCGGCTACTCCTGTTTTTCTTTTTCTTCTTCGCTTGACCTCCCATTGTATTGCTGTAAAAACTCAGTACTCCCCACTTCGGTTCGGCTAAACGTGTCAAGAAACAGATCCGCTAAACGAAGCGATCTGCGTCTGCTTCCGCTGAGCTACGGAAGAGGAGAAGGACAAACAGTGCTGGATTTACTCATTTATAGCTTTCTCTCAGGCCCCATTACTGTGCGGAGAGATGCAGTGCGGGTGTGGAGATAAACGACGATCGAAAATGAACTAAGTGTGCTTTTATATTGGTGTAATTGCTACATCGTATTATTTTCAATTTTAGGTTTATTGCTTGAAAACAAATGAAATGTAAATAGCACAATAAACATTTTTATTTTAAAAAATCACGAAAAATAAAAATAAACAAAAAGAACTTATCTTAAAATGTTGGCAAATACTACTATTCTAAAAAAAAAAAACTACTATTCTGTCATTGGTGTCCAGTACCTTACTGGAGCCTGTTTCATAAAGCTGGGTTTCTTGCTTAGCCGGGTAATGTGTCGGGTTTAATTTACCCCCGTTTAAATTAATTTTATTTTCGATCACTTACATTTAGCCTAGACTACCTTCAAATCCTACAAGTGATCTGGCTAAACGAGAAATCCTGATTCGTGAAACGGGCTCCTTGAAAAGGTTCATTAAAATTCGAACAATTAAAACTGACATGATAATAATAATAGCGTGCATTCACGCATAGTTACGTTGAAAAGAATCAAAACTGTGAGACAAATTAAGGTTAGAATTACATTGCGAGATATTGTATTGGTTGTTAGGTATGACGATTCTGCTTACAATGTAAAATTTGGGACAGTACTGTAAAAGTTAATGTGTACAGCAGCTTCTAGTACAGAGCAGACGAAGGCGGGAAGAATGGAAACGAAGAGGATGCGCTTGTGATTGATGTCCTATTTAGCCAATAGATAAGCTGTACGAGCAGGTGACGTACGGCAAACAGTCCGGATATGGACCAATCCATTGCCGCCGTGGTGTGTGGGAGGGGCGCTCTAAATCTGGACCAATCGCCGGGCGCTGCTGGCGTCTTACTCACGTTCATAGTAGTTGTAGTAAATACTGAGGTCCGCGAGAGCAGTGCTGCCGTATTGGAATAAAATACCGATAAAAAAATCCTCCCGCGCCGCTTAGTTCGCCCTATCGCTCGGAGCCTTTGGCCGGCGCAGAGTCCGACTCCCGCGGTCATCGCGTTTAGCGGGTTTTATGCGGTAATTGCAGCTGGGCCTGGTGGCTCTGCGGCCGGGTTGCGTGAGGCGGGCCCGCTTCTGCTCGCCGGTCCGGATGCGCTTTTAAAGCGCCTTGTCGACCCTCGCCGGAGTCCCGTTCCTCTGCACCGAGTCGGAGTGCCGCCCGGAGCCGCTTTGGACGGAGCGGCTGCCCTGGTCGCCCCCCGGCGCTAGCTGTCCGGCCGCTGCGGCGTCGCCGCCTGTACATATGTGGACACTTCTCCGTGACGGGGAGGCCTCTTATTGCCGCGCGGGGGACACCGGTGTGGCCGATGTCGCTCGGCCTGTGGCCGCTAGAGGGGAGCTGAGGAACCGTGCCCTCCGTATCTGGCCGCGCCCAACGAGGCTGGGCTGCCTTACCTTGTGTGTGTCTGAGTTTTAATGGTGTTTGTATAACTGCCGTGAAAGCCGATCCTAAACCGGTACGAAAATGACCGACATGAACAAAGACCTAGTGGAGCTAGTGTGGGGAAGGCCGAGCTGCAGCGCTGTGACGGAGACTCCCTTCAGGAGATGGACGCAAGGTACGGATCTGCCGTGCCCGGCGCACCTGTCGTGTCTGTCCTGCGTGTGTGTCACCTGCCTGTCATGTTTGTCATAGCAATCATACGTGTGTCACCTACTCGCCCTGTGCCCTTAAGATCGAGGTGTCTCAGTGACAGCTGTTTGTGAGTGTGCCCTGCGGGTGTTTACTACCAGTCCGATTGCTGCCCACAAACACGTGAGTGATGCGGAATGATTCAGTCTCTTAATGTTTTTAAAGGGTTTGTCTTCAGCCAGACGGAGCCCAGCGCGCTGGAGCAGCTGGAGGGCGGACCGTGTGCAGTGATCGCCCCAGTGCAGGTCTGCATCACCGACGCAAGTCCTGCGAAGCATTTAACTCTCGATCAAAAATATATCCGAGAACATCAGTTTCACTGGAGTGAAAGAAAGCACGTATTTGACTGGAGTACAGTTGAGTCAGTCATTTTGTGGTCTTATGTTAATATGTATGTAAAGCGATCTGTGGGGTGGTACCACAGCCTGATGACAGTACTGATGTGGAGATGAGCTGCTTGCAGGTCGGTTGATCCCCTTCTCCAGGTGCTTGTGTTTGATGACGGGCTGCTTGTGGTGGTGACTGTGACCATTAGCTGTATGAAGTAGAGAGGTTAGGTGCTCAGCCCTGTATGTTTCAGTCCTCTAAAGGGGTGCTGCTGCAGACAGGTATCTTGTGAAATGTAATTTTTGGCTCCAGTTAATTGATGATCACTCCTTTACCCCCTCGCAGGCCTTCCTACTGAAGAACGTCTTGTTTAATTGCGAAGGCTCCAACTGGCCAGAGATTTCAGGTTGTTGTTATGATACATTCATC
>JAODJW010000135.1:11990173-12008842 GCA_026777045.1 Hyperopisus bebe | reverse complement strand
GCTCGCAGGCAGAGAAACACTCGCTGCTGTTCTAATTCTCAGTGCCCAAAATATTATCATGAGACTTTGAAGATTAGCTGGGTACCTGGTTAATTCAATTCGGTTCATCCATCTTCTAACTATTTATCCAGGTCGGGGTCAGAGGGTAATTCAGGTCAACTCAAAGGGGTTTATTTGACCACTAGAGGTAATTAAGAATTCTGTCACTCGTCATTTTGACAGGCTTTTTGTGTAGCCAAGGTTCAGGCCTCAGTTAATCGCATTGGTTTTTTGGTTGGGGGGGGGAGTATTCTCATTTCTTTACATTTGAATACAAATGGTGAGGTTGCTGTGAGCAGCGTTGTTTGAGCATACAGCTGTGATCGGTCTTGGGAGAATCCATCTTGGTGCCAGACCCGGGGGGGTCCGCATGCGGTACATCTGCGCAGACCCTGCAGGTGTAAGCAGGAGGCCGGGGCCGCGTGCCGCTCTGCGATTCGGAGGACTGTGGATCAGCAGATCTGCAAACCCGAGTCAGCAGCTGAGTCCGAAACTCCTGAAACCCAACTGCGCCGGGCTGAGCGAGGGCAGGCTGGGATCACAGCAATCACACACATCCCTAGAGGGCGCTGCTGTTGTACCCTTGATACCAGCTCTCAAACTGAATTGCATCATTAAAATATCCACCCAGTAAGCGGTTGGATAGGTCTGTTTAGATAAGCTAAATAGATGTAAATATACCAGTGAAGTTAACTATTACATATGATACTCTTAAGAGTGAAGGCAGGTGGGCAGCGGCCATTCCCAGCGTAAAGGGGTCAGCCGGACTCCCAGCCCCAGGTTAGGCCCAGCCCCCTTCCACGCTCGGCGAGGCAGACTTCAGCAGAAAACTCGCGATCAGTGCAGGAACACGTCCCTCAGCGTCTGCAGTAGAAAATCACAGGGCGGTATCAGATTACGGAACAGCTCTGTGTTTATTCACCGAGTCAATAAGACGACGTGTGCCCTGCTGCCCCCTTGTGCCGGCAAATGGAATTACAGCACTCTTTTAAAACAACACAGATGGTTACCCAGAATCCCACTCTCTCCCCCCCCACCTAAACACTAGGAGCTAGTTTTGGGGGAGGGGTCACAGCAGGTAACGGGCGGGCTGCAAATGACTGCAAGTGCACTCCATAAACCAAAGTAATGTTATATTCTTTTAAGAAATGTCACCTCACCTTGGGACTGCTGTATGACAATTAGCCTTTAGCGGTGTTATGTAAACTGATTTCCTTTGTTTTATTCCTGATCCATACATACAGACGGCTCTCTTACTTGAGGCTTCAGGTAACGTGCCGCTTGCCACTAAGCAGTGGCTACATCTTGATTCCCTTACGGATTATTCTGCAGCACATGCTGCTAGCGGCTAATTAAATTAGCATTTCGCTGTCAGTTCGCAGAGCCCCCGTCGCTTGCTTCTGCGCACGTGTTCATCCGGCAGGCCGCCGAGGGCACAGGCCATGACCTCTGACCTCTCGTGTCACCACAGGAGCGTGGCTGAAGAGCAGCCTGGGCTATGTGCAGAGGGAGGGGGGGCAGCTCGTGCTGACCTACATCGCCCCCCAGTTTGGCTACTGGGCAGCCGCCATGTCACCTCTCAACACAGGTTGGTTTCTAACAAATTAAACAGTTTTGTCACTCTTAATTAATAAAAATGCATCTCCTTCTTGCTGCTTTTCCCCATACATGCTGCTCTCCAGGCTTTTCCTTTTCAGTGTGTTGCTGAATAGCGCCCCCTGCTGGCCAAACATGTGAACACCCATAACAATTAGAACTCTGGGCTTGTTCTCTGTTCCCAGGCCTGTGCTGCAGCCATCAGGCGTCAGACAGCAGAATCTTATTTATTTATTTACGGTAATGTTTCTATTGATGCACAGGGGGGGGTGTCTGCTGCAGAAATCAGCCGTGATTTATTTATTTATTTTGCTATTTTAATCTGACTGTGGGTAATGCGCTGCTGCAGAGGGTCAGCCCTCAGTAACACCCTCCCATAGAGGCGCTATAATGGAACCAACGCTCAGACACACGCAGCCGTGTGAACACCAACAGCCATCCCCCAATCCCTCATGCCGCTGCAGGTGCTGTGGTTGCGAAGGACATCAGCTCCTACCACACCGCCTTTCTGCTGGCCATCCTGGGTGGAATGGGGGTCATCATCCTATTCCTCGCCGCCCTGCTTCTCTACTACTGCAGGTACATGCGTGTGACTGCGTGTCAGTGCGTGTGACTGCGTGTCAGTGCGTGTCAGTGTGTGGCTGAATTTTTTGTGTCACTCATGCATCACTATGAGTTTCACAAACATCTCAGCAGAGCAGAGAGGAGGCACCCAGCTGTAGATGTGGGCCTCACCTTCCCTTCTTCTCTGCCTGACCCAGGAGGAAATGTCTGAGGCCACGGCAACGCCACCACAAGCTGCAGCTGTCCACGGTGCTCAGCGGCTCCAAGAGAGACCAGGCCACTTCCATGTCACACCTCAACCTCATCAGCGAGGTGCACTTGGACCTGGTGTCGTCCACAGCCGAGCCCAACCTGCATACTCCCGTGCTACAGCCCACCTGTGCTCCCACCTCCCACCAGGAGAGGGCGCCCTCCAGCCAGAGCTCACCTGCCCACCAGCCCCACTCCTCCCGCACTTCTCTGGTTAAGGAGTGCCACCGATTGGTGGAGATCCCCCCAGTGAGGGCAGCCCGGTCCCAAGAACTTGGGGACGGTTATGAGTCGCCCCGGCACGGAGACGGCCGGCAGAGCCGCTGCTCTGAGTCATCCCCGCGGCCGCCAGATGCGAGGGAGGGGTCAGCACAGGCTGCGAGGAGCCAACTGTCAGTGGGCAGCGAGGCCAGCATCCACGACGCCTCCCTGTCAAGGCCACGCACCCCGGGCCACACGGAGCAGCCCCCCGACCGCCGGCCCGTGGACCACCTGCTGTCACGGTCCGTGGACCACCTAGAGAGGCCAGCCTCCCTGCCACGGCCGGGCCAGCTGCTGTGCTGCAGCTCTGTGGACCAGGTGAGCGAAGGCGGGTACCGGCGGGCACGGCCGACCCTGGTCATTCCGGCGCACTACGTGCGGCTGCCCGGGGAACACCCATTTGCTGGGCAGCCTCTGCTCCTGCAGGCTGACCAACAGAGCGACCTGGAGACCATCCAGGCGGAGCTGTCTGCCTCGCAGCCTCCTCCAGGCCCTCCGGGCTCCGGGACGCCGCAGCTGTCCTCCTCCACCGAGGACCCACGGGACGGCACGTGGACCCTGCAGACGGCCTCGGCGCCCGAGTCGCTGTCCATCCCGGCATCGCTCAGTGAGGTGGGGCTGGTGCAGATGAACGGCGAGGACCAGCTGCTGGCGGAGAAGTCGCTGCTGGAGCTGCGTGGCGGTAAGCCGCTGCCCCACCCCCGCGCCTGGTTCGTCTCCCTGGATGGCCGCTCCAACGCCCACATTCGCCACTCCTACATCGACCTGCAGCGTGCCGGCTGCAACGGCAGCAATGACGCCAGCCTGGACTCGGGCGTGGACATGAGCGAGCTAGCCCGGCGCATCCGCAGGGGCCTACGGGAGAGGGAGGCCGAGAGGGAGGCCGAGGTGGAGGCCCGGCGAGACAGGAGCACACCGCCCACGGTAGCCTACACCCAGCTGGTGTACGTGGACGACATGGAGGCTGATGGCAGTGAGACGGGTACACCCAATGGCAGTCCCGACGATGGTGCCCTTGGACCGCTGCTCCAGGACACCCGAGGAGCCGGGGAGGAGGAGGAGGGAGAGGAGGAGGACGGCGGGGGCGGGGGAGGGCGAGGAGAGGGTGAATTCAGGACTGAGCATACCAGGCCCGAGCTTCAGCTGCCTGACAGCCCCCCTGACATCATCGCCGGGCAGGACGACAGCGGCGAGGACGAGAACAAGAAGAGCCCCTGGCAGAAGCGAGAGGAGAGGCCCCTATTGGCCTTCAACCTGAAGTGAGCGAGCGGTCCAAGGGACGGGGCCAGGTCCGCTGCCGGGCAGTAAACACGCAAAAAATATTAAGGTGTGCACCCGAGCCGCTCCTTTTCGAACCGTTGGACACAAAGCTTTACGCTGGCGTGAATCCTCAAGCTGGATGGACAATGAGGCACCGCTCCTCTTCACCTTCTGTCCCTCTGGTGGCAGCTTTGTGCATTAAACACGTTCAGCTGGTCAGCTCAGATAAGCTCTTTCCACCAGAGGGCGCCTATGCACCGTTTTTTACTGCGGTACCGCGTTGCTTTTAATGCCTTTTTAACGTGTAACCACTATGTCATGATTTTTTCCCCTCTTATTTTCCGAGTATTTTATCCAGATATTTTTGTTACTGTTTAGTTTCAGCCTTGCCTTACAGTAAGAGTAAAAAGTGACTCTGAATGCCTTCTTCCGTCGACGCCAAACCGAATCCTGCGTTTGCTGGTTTTATTCTCTACTTCCATGTGTTTTTCCAAGTGCCTTGTTAAACTTACCTGGTTAGCTTCTTTTACTCGTTAGCATTTTTGACCCCCGTGCGCGCGCGCACCCACCCTTTGGCAGCCCCCCGATCAGGTTCCCCCCCGTGTCCCGTACACGCAGACCAGGCAGCGCACTACAGCAGCTGGTGACTCGAATGGCGCCTCGTTCTGTCTCCTTGCCATGGTAATCTCTGCTTAGGGCAAGCATATTTTACTCTGAATGTTAATACTGGTTGCTTGTATAATACTTGATGCTCATTACTCTGAATAAATTGAAGTAAAAAATAAATAAATAAACACGCTCTAAGTGAATTCTTCACAATTTCAGGGAAGAATAAATCAAATATAAATGAATTTTGTTTCTATGTCACAATGACCTTGTAATGGATTATTAGTGTGGATGGCTGGATGAATGGATGAACTGACATTTGTGTTTGTGAAATTGTGTCGTACAGTACAGTCGGTGTCCTCGCGCTAGGTGCAGATAACCTTATTCATGATACTATTCTGTGGTAATTATCACATTTTATTTAAAGTTGAATTAAAGAAATTTTCATAGTTTACGTGTAGCGTTTTTGAATGTTTTTAAATTTTGAAGTCTTTAAACTTTTCGTATGTGTAAGAAACGTCACTGCTGCCGCGTGATCGTGACAGCTAGGAAATCCCAGTGACGATCCCAGTGATGCCCAGGATCCGCGTGCTCCCGGGTGATGGGTACTTCCTACTTCTGGGCTCCTTTCCCGTGTTCTGGGAATGGGAGCAGGCCTACCGCCTGCAATGGGTAAGGCGGAGGAATAGAAGGCTGGAAGAGAAATATATCACTATCTCTCCGGTTCGGACTCTACAGGTGAGTCTCTGCTGACTCCTGTCTGCTGGATAAACGGAGCGCTACTAAGCCCCTCCTTGGGCCATTTACTGTACCATCTTCTCTGATGGTTCCAGTCTGACCTCTAATACACAGTACAATCCTCAAATAGCAGCCCCAAGGTAGCGTGACATTTTTTAAAAGGATATAGCAGCGCTTTGGGTTATGGAGTAAAAGTCCCCCCGCTGGTGCAGGTAGAGCGTCCGCTATGTCTTCATCGTTTAAAAATCCGTTCGTCACTGAATACAAATTTTCTTTGAAAATGAATCTTTAAAAATGGTGTTAATGTACTTTGGTAGGAGTCCAGAGACCTTCGATCCAGTTCGGGGGGATCAACACCCCCCACCCCCCGAACTGCACAGCCCCTCATTGCATCGTTTAATAAACACAGACAGAAAACACAAACAGAAAAATTACAAGGTCTCAAGTAGAATTGGGTGTTTTGCGGCCGGTTTTTCAATGACAGTAATTATGGAATAATTACAGAATAATGGTTGTCGTGATTAGAACCCCCGGTACCCTGCGCGTTATCCTGCCCCCCCACCGCGCATCTGCGTCGAGGAGGACGGCCGCTAGGCGGCGCGGTTACGCGCCTTGTTCTCTTTGTGTTTTTAATTCCCCCACCGTCCTCCAGTATTACTAATTTTTTTTCAGCATATCTGTCCATGATGGCGGAGGACAGCGAGTCTGCGGCGAGCCAGCAGAGTCTGGAGCTGGATGACCAGGACACCTGCGGAATAGACGGAGACAACGAAGAGGAGAATGAGCACTTGCAGGGGTAAGCCGGGGAGGACGCCGGAGCCGGGCGCGGAGCCCGGGGGACGCAGCCGAGCAGCGCTGTCTACAGCCCTCCAGCGGGAGGCCCGGCACCGTTACCGTTATTAATGTCGGTACGCCGCCTCCGTGCTTTCACCTCGCCGGGGGAGGGACCGGAGACGCGGCCGGTGCGCTGCCCGATCGCGGTCCGCCCGCAGACCCGGGACGTGCGCTCGGCGAGCCGGTTTAAATGAATGAAAGCGGCGCAGCGCTGCGGCTCTCCGGGTCTTGGAGCTTAACCCCCAGGCGACGGCCGCTGCCCTTTTCGTCTTTGGGGGAAGCCGATCGGGGTGACGGGGTTTCAGCTCACCTGAGACCGTCCCGTCCTCATTCGGGCCGACTCCAGGGCTGCGGCAGGCGACCAGTCCGATGTGCCTTCCCGGCTGCTGCCGAGCAGAGCCCCGGTCCTACGCCATCCACGTGTCTCTGACCCCGATCTTCGCCCTTACTGCTTCCTGATCGCCGATCATTAGCCCTTATTAAGCTATCTATTGAACCTGTTCCCAGAGATGGGGCTGCTTAGAGCGACGGCGCTCCTGTTCTTTCAGGCTCAACAGTGTCATACATTGTGTCTAAAATTAAGGAAATTTACCTAAACGCGATGTTCAAGGTAGCATGACGTTACTGTGCGCCTCACTGATCGATCGCTTTAAGATGTAAACATTGAGACCGGCTACAATGTAACGCCGCGTTGGGGGAGGGGGGTTTCCCGTGTGCGTGTCCGGGATGTAAACACACGCAGTCCGTGGCTCCCGCTGATGCCCCCTGATTTTAACGGCCTGCTTCCAGGAGCCCGGGCGGAGACCTCGGGGCCAAAAAGAAGAAGAAGAAGCAGAAACGCAAGAAGGAGAAGCCGTGCTCCGGCGGGGCCAAGTCCGACTCGGCCTCCGACTCGCAGGAGATCAAGGTGCCCGGTTCCGTTGCGGGGGCGCTGATTCCGTGTCTCCCCCAACCCCCAAGCTCTAAAGTTAAACTTAGTAAACATGTCAGTTTTAGCTCACACACTTTGTAGGGTCCTTACCGGGGAAGGGGGTGATCTTAGGCTGCAATCAAGACAGTCACATGATAGGGAGAGACTCTAGTAAACAGGACAACAGCAGAAATGCGTGTTAGCAACAATTAAAAAGATTAGCACTGGAACAGCGAGCAGACGAGGAAGGGGCAGGACTGGCCGAAGCCCCCACTAATCACTTTGTGACGTTTCCATCCTGGAACTGTAGAAGTGTTTTTGAAACTTTAATGTAGTTTTAAAGGTTACAGACTCAGTAACTGAAAATGGCGCAGAGTGTACAAAGTTCTCATTCTAAATGAGTAACGGAAGGAAATTATTTTACATGCGGGTGACATTTTGTATTTTTGCAGTGGGGAAAATATTTAAAATTTTATTAAATAAGTTTGTATTCATTGAGTTTATAGACACTGTGTGTGTGTGTGTGTGTGTGTTGGTTGGGGGTGGGTGGGGGTCTTTAGGACTCCTGAAGTAGGTTGTTTTTTCCTCTAAGGGGATTCCCACTGGTCCATTTATTCTGTTGCATACATGGATGTTATGCAACCGGTAATTTAACTCAGGGGTACAGCCTATGCCTCTCGCAGTCCTACTAGTCTGCCTGACAGCTCACTTCATTCCTTGTTGTCCTCACCCCTGGACCAGAACCCGGCCATCCCTATGCAGAAGCTTCAGGACATCCAGAGGGCCATGGAGCTGCTGTCGACTTGTCAGGGTCCGGCCAAGAGCATCGACGAGGCCACCAAGCACAAGTACCAGTTCTGGGACACCCAGCCGGTCCCCAAGCTCAGTAGGTGACCCCCCCCCCCCGTCGGCATTTACCTCGGGGGGAGGAGCCTCACGCCGCATTTAGAGCAGGATCCGGGTGCGAATGCGAGGACAGCTGGATCCTCGGCATTATGGGTCAGCAGTGTCTCCGCCCTGCAGGCTTCATGAGGGATGCCGTCACTTACGTCCATCCCCCCCCCCCCCCCAGCCGCTTAGGCCACGCCCCCTGCTAAGGTCACACATTCACATCGCAGTTCTTTGACATATTTGCATTTATTATTGCACTATAAATCAAAAAAGTTTAAATATATCTGAGGTGATACGTTCTGTTTGGCTGTAGTTTATCTGCCAATAGTGTGTCAAATAAGTTGGTGGTTTTGCTGAGAGTCGTGTTAACAGACACACATCAGTGCCGACAAACATGAGATAATCACCGGGCTTTAGATGACGGGAGCAAAAATTTGTCTGGATGCCGGATTTCCGTACTATACAGTTGTTTGTTTACACCCACAATTCGATAAGCAGATCACTAATACACCTAAAATATTAATCGGATGCAGATTGTGACACCAAAAAGTCATTAGTCTGTAGAAATCTGGTGCATCTTTAGTTTAATAACTGTGTCAGATTTTAAACTGCAGAAAGTACCGCCAATGCCTTTCTACCTTGTTTATCCACAATATCTCCTCTTATAAAAGATGTTCTGGTTGTTGATCTGTCCCTTTCTTCACCTTCACTTCAGTGCTTATGGCTTCCATGATTTACCAAAACAGTGGCATTTAATTAAGAATTTAATTAACATAAGGAAACTTTTTGGTGTCACAATACACCTATAATTAATATTTTAGGTTTACTACTAATCTGCTTACCGGATTGTGGCCATACGTAAACGTCCGTATAGTACCGACAAGCTGCTGTCCGGACGACTTTTTACGCCCAGTATCTAAAGCCCTGGTGATTATCGCGCACATATCACGATTATTTTGTATGACATATCGGGCAGCCCCCGCCTCAGCCAGGAAGCTTGGGGAGGGTGGGTGGTAAAAGTTGTTACCTGTGGGCGGTGTGGCAGCAGTGGATCTGGCAGGAGGGGGGGCACGGCTGTAATAAAAGTAACTACATTTTACTTGGTCAGTAAGTCATGACCCAAATTTAAAAAAAAAAATCACCAAATGTTTTTTACAAAAAAATAGGGCAGTAATGGTAAATAGAACATGGTGGAATGAGAGAAGCACAGGGCCTTAATGACTGTTAGAAAAGTGTTCAGAAGATGGAGGATGTTAAAAAAAAAAAAAAATCTTGAACAACACCACTCCTGTGACCCTCCTTTTGGGTCGCGACCCAACAACTGAGATGCGCTATTTCACGGTCCCAAGCCACCAACCCACCAACCCAAATAGTGTTTCAGTTAATATCCCTTTATTTCCATTTGTGTCTCAGTGACACAGACACTGTGAAGAGGCAGGGACTTTCCGGCTGATGCCATTGGTCAGAGTGATGGCGGTCTCCTCCCTAGGTGCCTTGGCCGAGGTTTATGATTGGCCGTTATTCTCTGCATTCCAGACGAGGTCATCACTACCCACGGGCCCATCGAGCCGGACAAGGAGAACATACGGCAGGAACCGTACTCGCTGCCCCAGGGCTTCATGTGGGACACGCTGGACCTCAGCAATGCTGAAGTGGTGAGTGTGTGTGGGGCGGGGTGGGGAGGGGGGGGCTGGGTCACATGGGTTCACGTGGGGTCTGAGAGTCTGTTTACCAGCTGTGCCCCCTCTCCCCCCCCCACAGCTAAAAGAGCTATACACTCTGCTGAATGAGAACTACGTGGAGGATGATGACAATATGTTCCGCTTTGACTACTCGCCCAACTTCCTGAAGTGGTGAGCTGCAGGGGGGCCTCCGTCCACAGGGGGGCGCTGCGGATCTAGGCCTTTTTGAGCCACTATGCTTCTAGGTTTATCTGGAGTTGAGAGCCGGGAGTTGAGTAAGAGGGCTTGATCCCTGTGATTGCAGCCTTCACATTCTCCCTCTGGAGACACCCCCCCCCCCCCACCGCACTTGAAGTCCATTCTGCTTTAAGACTTGACCTGTTGACCTGCCCGTGTTTCAGTTGGGACATGTCATCACCTGACAGGATCGTAAATTTAATACTGTTACTCTATTCTTATCCTCGCAGTATGATGCTAGCGCTGGTCGCTAATGTGCTGCAGTTTCTATTCTCTCTAATTTTTGTGCAGATAAGCTGTTTGATATTATTAGTATTATTCTGTAGTAATGGGCAATGTGAAGCTTTGCAGGTATGTTTACTCCCCACAGGGACCGCTATTGTGAGTTTTGCCTCCTCTTGTGGCCTGAAGCTAATTAGACTTCTAACCCCCATTTCCCAGGGCACTGCGCCCCCCCGGCTGGCTGCCCCACTGGCACTGTGGTGTGAGGGTCACCTCCAACAGGAAGCTGGTGTGTTTTATCAGTGCTATCCCAGCCAAAATCCACATCTATGACACGTGAGTGGGGCGTGTCGGGGGGGATCTGTGTGTGGTTAGAGCTCCGTCCCTCGCCCTAACCCGCCCCTCGCCCGCCACCCATCGCCCTAACCTGCCCCTCACCCGCCACCCATCGCCCTAACCCGCCCCTCGCCCTAACCCGCCCCTCGCCCGCCACCCCTTGCTCACTGCCCCTCGCTCTTCCTGCCTGTAAGAGACTCGCCTTTCGGCCATACAGGGTGAAGAAGATGGTGGAGATCAATTTCCTCTGCGTGCACAAGAAGCTTCGGTCGAAGCGTGTGGCACCGGTGCTGATCCGTGAGATCACCCGGCGGGTCAACCTGGAGGGCATCTTTCAGGCCGTGTACACGGCCGGCGTGGTGCTGCCCAAGCCCGTGTCCACGTGCAGGTAGAGTCTCCCTCCATCCTCTCTGTCTATTCTCTCTTCCCTCTTTCCCTCTCATCAGTTCTTTTGTACAGTCTCTTGTCGTTCTTGTGGTATAACACTTATTTGCTTGGCCAAAGCATGAGGAAAATAGGCTCTTCATTTGGTAATGACGATGATGACGACGACGAAGATGATAATGATGACGATGATGATGATGATGATGGGTCCTGATGTGTGCAGTAACCTCCCAACAGTGAAGCATGCGGGTGATCCTCCGCTTGTGCAGGCTGTGTCTGCATCGTCACATCATCTGTTTTCATCTCTCTCTCAGACACTACAATACGCGTCTTGGTACAGACGCCATAATATAGTGCAGAAAAGATACAAATAAACACGTAACGATTAGATAAGCTTTGATTCAATATGATTTGATTCAGCTTCGACTGGATATAATTTAGATCATGTACTGAAATGTCCTACTTTTAGTAGAAACATTCAGTGTGTGTTTTTTTTCTAAATGTCTAATGTATTTCAAACTGCAAAACCCACCTGAAACACACTAACTGAACTCACCTATCATACGATCTTAGCATTATAACATCACTGTAATCTGTAGCTGTAGTGACTGGATGGATTTATCAGGTCTGTCTGTTTTTGGCTCATTTCCTTCTGAATTTGACCCAGACTGGGGGGGTTTGTTTCCAAGCAGCCGTATCACAGACACTTTGACCAGCTTTCTGATTCGAATTGGTATTTCGTTGCATCTCTATGCATTTAAAATGCACCAAGATGCCATAGACCAGTTTTACATGCACACTGCCTTACATTCCTGGCTGTCTCCGTCTCCCATTAGGTACTGGCATCGATCCCTGAACCCCAGGAAACTGGTGGAGGTGAAGTTTTCCCACTTGAGTAGAAACATGACCTTGCAGAGGACGATGAAGCTGTACAGACTCCCGGATGTAAGTGGGCCGCACATCCCGTAAGCAGGACCTCCACACTCAACCTCCCAGGCTTCTCCAGCGGTAGGATCGTGCCTCCAGACTTTGGTGGAGGAACCCCATGATCCTTCACACTCGCAAAGCCACGTATTCGCTCACAGGGCCTGGGGTTGGAGGCTGCAGTGGGCTGGTTTTGATTGGTCCCCGTGGGACCCGCTCCGGCAGGGGATTCAAACAACGTAGAAAATGAGATTGAAATGAGCAGATTTGCCAGGTCGCTGCTCCCGGCTCGTCTTGCTTTTCAAAGACACAGCAAACTCACATTTGTGTGTAGAGCAGCCCTTCCCCGGATCTCACCCCTCCCCCAAAACATCCACACCCTCCCCGTGTTTCACAGCCCGTTCTGCTTGTTGGCTGATTCGTGCTGAATGATAATGAGCGGTTCAGAAACCCCACGTAACACTGCAGCCTGCAGGAATGAGTGTCTCGCTGTCTGGGCCTACAGATGCAGAAATGCTAAAAAATGAGGTCCTATGTCCACCACTAGAGGGCTCCACATTGTTAGACATTGGTAAAAGGGTGGGATATTTTATTGGTATTTTATATGTAACTACAGTTGTTTTACTGTTACGGCTGCTAGAGAAAGAACAGCTGCACATTAATGTTAGATGACTTTTATAGGCATTTGTAGAATCTTTGTTTTTCTGGTCAGCACTGTCACTTCCCCCCCTCCAGGGCTGGAGGTTTGAATCCTACCCTCCCTGCATGTCTGCATGCAAAATGTGCATGTTCTCCTCAATTTGACGTGGGTTACCTCCCATAGACCAAAGACACGGCTGTGTGTCTGTGTGCTTGCATCTGTGTGCGTGTGTGTTTGTGTCTGCTGGGAGCTGGCATTCTGTCCAAGATGTCCCTGCTTGTTGCCCAGTCCTTCCCGCGAGGCTCCAGGCGCCGCCATCACAGAATAAGCAGCTGAACGATGGCTGGATGGATTTACTGATTTATGGCAGGAATGTTGTAACAATTTTCATTCAGCTAGAGCTGTCGGGAATCGAAAGGCAGCCGTCACCACGGACGTTTGACTGTACTGTCGGGTTTGTTCCCCCAAGGCCACCAAAACAGCAGGCTTGCGGCCCATGGAGAAGAAGGACGTGAAGCAGGTGACGGCACTTCTCCACCGGTACCTAAAGCAGTTTCACCTGGGCCCTGTCATGGGGGAAGAGGAGGTGTCTCACTGGTTCCTGCCTCAGGAAAACATCATAGACACCTACGTGGTGGAGGTAAGATCCCCAACATCTGCTGGCCATGGGCACCTGCTGTGTGCCGCCCTTTGCTTGGTGTCACACGTGGGGCTTTTACCAGGAGGTACCAGAGACACTTGGCCTCTTGTCAACATCCAGGGTGTGTGAGAGCACACAACCTGCATACTGGGGACCAGGGGGGTAGTGTCACCTGGGGGGGTGTGTTTGATCAGTACCGTTCTCCTGCAGGGCCCGGATGGAGTCCTGACCGACTTCACCAGCTTCTACACGCTGCCATCCACTGTGATGCACCATGCAGTTCACAAAAGTCTGAAGGCTGCCTACTCCTTCTACAGCGTCCACACAGACACGCCTCTCATGGACTTGATGAACGACGCTCTCATCCTGGCCAGACTGGTAGGGTGTCCTCCCCTAGATACAGACGCCACAAACTAGCCGCCCTTGTGGCCGGGCCTGAGTCTGAGGGTGCTTTTCCACTGCTGCAAGTACCGTATTTTTTGGTACTTTGTTTTTTCCATTGACTTCTGGTCGAGTTCCAGTACCAAAAGTTCCAGTACCAAAAGTTCCAGTACCTAAAGTCCCAAACCAGCTGGGGTACAGATTTCTTTAGGGTGGGACTCCAAGTGCTTTCTTTGTCGATTGCTTATGTAAGTAGCCTGCCTCTGAAACACAGTACAAACACTGCCTTGAAAATGGTTACGAACTCAGAAAACAACGATAAACAAAGTAAACAAAAATAACTGTGAACAAAAAGATCAGAATTGCATGACAAGAGATTGAAGTATTTTGTTTAATATACTAGGACAGCATGCATATAGGATTGTGATTTTTGTTGGATATTGGGGTATTTATTAAGCAAAAGGGAGTTGCTCACGAACCCGTCTAGGAGTGGATTAAACAGCAAGGATGAAAATGATTATGATTGTCTTGGAGAACGCATGCAGCGCTCATGCAAGAGCCACCGAGGTAAACTTTAAACTGATTTTTAAACATATATTAGATAAGCCATAAAAGGAACAATATTTAAAATACCAAAGCTAGCTAAGGTTTTTTTCTTTTTTCCTATGACAAAGTAAAAATATTTTAGTGAAACTTTAATCCCCGCGCTGTAATGTCCATAAAGAATTTAAGGTAGGACTAAGTCTATTTTCTAGCTGACTAGCAAAGTAAGAATTGCATGTGCATAACATGTGATGTTGGTCTTAATATCGCACATTGTCCAGCCCAGCCCATTGTCAACCATTTTTCAAATTCAGTACAAAATACCCCCCCCCCCCCCTCGCGTTGTGATGTCATTCGGAGCTGGTATCTGGTTTTATGCCGGTGGGGGGCCAGCACCTTGAGGTACCGTACTCGCCGTAGGAAGTTACCTGGTGGGGTGGAAAAGCGCCCAGACTGGAAGGGTGGATGCAGATGCCGCGAACACCGCCGCCCTTGTGGCCGAGACTGTGTCTGACTGGTTAAGTTGATTGATTCTTAGCTGTTTTACATGCTGTCTGCTTTGTGTTTCACTAACAGAAGGGCTTCGATGTCTTCAACGCGCTGGACCTAATGGAAAATAAGACTTTTCTCGAAAAGCTCAAATTCGGGATCGGAGATGGTAATTTGCAGTATTACTTGTACAACTGGAAATGCCCGCCAATGGAACCGGAAAAGGTAAGACGGGGTCAGCCCAATGCTGACAGGAGGGGCGCCCTCGGGGGGGGGGGGGTGTCACAGCTGAAACCCTGCAGATACTGTGCATTTGCTGAGGATCCACGGAATATTACTGCAATTCAACCCCAGACTTCCACATGTGCTTAAACAAAGCAAAGAGGTTCAAACTCTGTCAACCCCTGACCTCCCTCTGTTTCCGTTTCAGGTCGGACTTGTACTGCAGTGATCTGTCCGTTTACATTCAGAACGCAAATCGAGACCGATGGTTTCACCTTTCCACTCTCGAACTTGGACTTTCTTAAAGAAGCTGTCCAAAAAAAACAACAAAAGAAAACAAAGTGAATGGAAACATCACTTCCAAGTGTTTCTCTTAGCTCTCGTTTGTTTAATATGAGAACATTAATTCTGGTCACCCAAAAGTGACGTCTTTTAACCATCTACATACTGAATGTGAATCTTACTCTGCTTGTTGCTGACTTTCATAAAACTGTTCTGTCCATCCCGTGAAGAAAATTGGAAGCTTAATTCCTTTTGAAGTCGCTCGCAGACGTTGAAGAACAAGAACATCCCCATGTGTTGCGATGAGTTTTTTTTTTCAGGGGGTGGTTTAAAAACTGTAACCTTCCCTACTGCGAAGGTGTGTTTGTATTCCAGCTGAAGGGGATTACAGCCCTGGATATTTATTAAATGGCAGAGATGTGTTGATGTTTGGGACATTTATGTCGAAGGATATTGTCCTACGGAAAAATGGATGTCTGTTAACCGTTAATGTCATTTGCATTAGCTGGTGGACTGGATGTGTACATTAGGAAGAACTTTTTTTGTTCTTTTTCAGTGTTCTTAAGCTAGCAATTATTTACATGTAGTGTATTTTTTGGGGGGGGGGGGTTGTTCAGGAAGGGGGTTACCGGTAGCTTCCTGTGTTCGTGGTGGCTTCATCGTATGACTGCTTGGCCATTCGAATACATCGCTGAACCGCAGCCCAGCTACATTCTGATAAGTATACCTTATTTAATTAGCCCGTACAGTTCGTCATCACCACACGGCGCAGCGAGGGAAAGTCGGCGCGTGGATGACAGACCACGCTGAAACACATCTCGACTGCTCCGCACGTGGTGGTCGTCTCACCGGACCTTCTGCAAAGTCCTTCACGCAGGGCAGCCGTCGCCTGAGTCCTCTCACATCTAGATGTCCTACAAAGATTGCCATTTAAAGATGGGACCAGGCGCTGACTTGTGGTGAAGATGGACATGGGAGACAGCTGAGCGTGCGCGACATGTTGGTCTCGCTGGTGTGCTTCTCCAAGCAACAAGTATGTGAACAAGCTGAATTAAGTTCCACAATGAGACTGTGACACAGTGATGTCAGAAGTGACCCTGGCATAGGTTAGGGAATGCAGACATTGTTGGAGTCAGCGAGACGTGTGTGACTCTCGTACCTAGAATCATGTTTTATTTATTTTGGATGGGGGTGTGATTGGAAAAAAATCTTTTTTTTTTTTTTTTAAACATAAAGGGATGTCCAAAGTAGCGCCTGATGTGTGATAACACCCAAAGTACTTGCCTTATTTGAACAGAAGTTTTTTTTAAGATATCAAACGTGCAATTTTGAGAAGATGCACAAATTTCTCGAACACAGTATATTTTTTATTGAATTCGGGGCAGGTTGTCAAAAAAAAAAGTGGTGCGGAGGGAGACTCGTCAAACAGCATCATCCAGACTTCATTTTAGTACATGTACATGTTACCAGCATGAATGTCTGACAGAATAAACTCTGTCTGTAACAGACCTGTTCTGACTTCCTGTCTGTTTGTTCCTAACAGTCTTATAAAGACTAACCATCTCCAGCCATGAAGAACATCACTCCTGTGACTGAACATTAACGGGTAGCATGAAATTAAAAATTGAGTATTTCGAAGTTAATCACTTGGAAAGGGCTCGTCGCTTCACCTTCTTCTGCTTGCGGGCCTTCGTGGGATTCGGAACGACCCTCTTCACTCTGAGGTGCTCCAAAGCACACTTTGGGACCTGCTGATTCTGCTCCGTCTCCAAGGATGCTGCTTCTAGTTTCCTCTTCCGGCCTCTTGCCTGATCGCCATCGTCCGTCGCTTCCCGCTCAGCGGACTGTGCCGCGGTTTGTGGCGGAAGCCAGGCCACCGGCAGGGGGGGCACTCTGGGCACGATGGCGGTGACGACCTGGGAAAAGGCCTCAGCGTTCCTCCTGACACCCAGAGCCAGAACGTGCTTCAGGCCAAGGTGGGTGGCCAGGCTCTCACTAAGCCGTGGCACCTGGCAGGCCGGCACCGCCCGGGTCCTACTCAGCGGGATCAGGTGGGCGCTCATGTGAGCGGGCCGCACCGACTTACACACCAGCACCAGACATAGGTCATTCTTCTCCAGGCCTCGCGTGACCTCATTGATCCCGATGGCCAGCTGCTTCCTGAACCCTACGTTGGTCCATCCCTGCTCCACCTTGTCCTCAGGCAGAGCTTTGGAAGTAGCCTCCACCTTGTCAGCTGACTCTTCTTCTGAACCCTTGGTGGACGCTTCCTTTTTCTTGCTGAACCACCGCCGACTCCCCTTAACCTCCCTCTTGTGGAGACCGAGCTCTGACAGCTTCTCCTTCATAACGCTGAGGATGAAATGCATATCCGCCTGGTCCAGACTATTCCACTGAAGACAATAGGGCGTGTTCAGAGATGTCTTCACAGAGACTGGTTTCTTCTTTTCTTTCTTGGTCATTTCAAAGAGTTGCCGTTTCTCTCTCCCGTGGATTGGTTGTATCTACCGAAACAAGAGAACAGCATGAACAGGAAGCCGCCGGGTTACCGAGATTAAAGCGCCACAAACACCGGGTTTCGGGCAGCAGTCCAAACTCAAAACTGCAAAAGCATTTAGTCACAGCGATATAACCACGATGCAAATGGCACTTCTGCCAAAATGAAACTGCTAGCGTTCTGAGTTCTGGCTTAAATTATGCTAACCAAATACTGAAACGACATAACAAATGAGAATGACCATCTTTTGCATGCGTGCTACAAACCAGCAAATCCTTACACGTACTGCTATAAATTTCAAATCGACGCCATAAACCGAAGCGTGGCATCATTAATATTATTACTAAGATACAGCGAAATATTTCCGTTTACAGTCGACCGGACAAGCCCGTCACAATAAGCTGTATTCAGAATCAAATAGACATTAACCAGAAAACGCCTGTTTTGCAGGAGACCGCGTTTGTCTATCCCTCACCGAGAAGCCAGCGGCGGAGCCACACCGCATGCGCGAGCCGAACACCCCCGTGTTCGTGCTGTTTTGAACGCAGAAACTTTATTGTTCACGAACACACTGCGCCCCCTGGTGGATCGGCGTGGCTGCTGCAAGCCGCTTCTTCTGATATGGTAGTATTTAAGGCCTGGTTATGAAAATAAAATAGAATTCAGATGATATTCTGAATATACCATAATAGCGAGGTGGGAGAGTGTGTCAGGTTGGCTTGTGATAGTAATATTTTTATTATACTGTGGTACTATAATTTGGCTAAATTTACTGTTGGCACCCCCTTCCCCCCCAACAGCTCAGCTAAATTGGGAATGAGGGAATTTAATCGTGTCACTTATCCCAAGTCAGTGATGGTGTATGAAAAACAGGTGTGGATCTGGTGAACTTACTAACGTTACAAGCCCCTCAGGTGGAGGTTCTCCATGGTGCCAGATAAACAACTTCACACTGTCACACTGTACTGGCACCCCCAGCTTCACTCTCAACAACTGCGTGTGTGTGTGTGTGTATGTGTGTATGTGTGTGTATACGTGTGTGTATGTGTGTGTATACGTGTGTGTATGCTTGTGTGTGTATGTGTGTGTATACGTGTGTGTATGCTTGTGTGTGTGTATACGTGTGTGTATGTGTGTGTATACGTGTGTGTATGTGTGTGTATACGTGTGTGTATACGTGTGTGTATGTGTGTGTATACGTGTGTGTATGCTTGTGTGTGTATGTGTGTGTATACGTGTGTG
>JAODJW010000135.1:11955312-11967028 GCA_026777045.1 Hyperopisus bebe | reverse complement strand
GGGGGGGGGGGGTGGAGCAAACCACAAGCGGGTGGGTGAGAACCACAAAGGCTGACCAGAACCGCTGCCGGCTCCTCCGGCTTCCGAAATCACGCCCATCTTCTCCCTGATGTTTCTTCGCAGACTGCAGCTGCCACGAATGAAAGGTCCGGAGGCTGTATCCATGTGTAGCCATGTCACATGGGCGAAAACTAGCATGAAGCGGAAGAAACGCCAGATATATACAGAACAGAGGTCAAGCGCCACAGTAATACATCACCGTTTCAGAGGCAGATGATCGACCTGGCCAATCAGCGCCGCAGCAGAGAAAGGTGGCAGCGAGGGAAACAGTGGGCGATAGATTTTACACAGACCCTTATCAGTGTCATAAAAGAGAAACACAGCCCTGTCAACTCAAACGGCGGGGGCCTTTCTCAAGGAGCCTGACCTTGGGTCGGTCATGCTCACTACACTATCCTGCACTCCACTAACCATTTTCGTACTGTGTCACATTCATCCCTGTATCCGATATTACTTATTCTAACAGGAATTTTTACTATCCCTGTGAATGCCCTACAGGACTGTCAAAACCTTTGAATTTTAACACAATGGTAAGAGGAAGACAGACTTGTATCCTAACAATCATACCTGTGCCCTAACAGACAATCGTACCTGTGTCCTAACAGACAACTGTACCTGTGCCCTAACAGACAATCGTACCTGTGTCTTAACAGACAATCGTACCTGTGCCATAACAGACAATCGTACCTGTGTCCTGAGAGATAATCGTACCTGTGTCCTAACAGACAATCGTACCTGTGCCCTATCGGACAGTCGTACCTGTGTCCTGAGAGATAATCGTACCTGTGTCCTAACAGACAATCGTACCTGTGCCCTATCGGACAGTCCTACCTGTCTCAGCATCGCCTTGAAGGCCCTGTACCTCAGCCTCATGGTGAGGATCTCACCAGCTTTTCCAAAACTGAAGCCCTGGAGAGAAACATGGATTAAATACAAGCAAAAGAAGCCAAATTACTTACATATTTATTCCTAGACACTTTACACCCATTTTTATTCCAGCTATACGCACTTTGAATGTAACAGATTTTCAGATTTTTCAGGTATATCACACTTTTCACTTATTCCCAAATCAGTGTTGTCGTTTTTTAGTCCTGTCTTTGTCTCAAGACCACCTTTTCACTAACTCTATCTTCCTTATTAATTTACACTTCCAAGTAAAACTACAGACTATTTTTTGTTACAGCTTTCAATGATTTAATAAATAATGAAAAAAAGTCAATAATTCTACTGAACAGTAGAACTGTATAGAGGCTTTATGCTAAATAATTTTGCATAACACACACGACATTTGAAAATGCTGACAGCAGTAGACCAGAAATGAAAGGTTATGAGACCTTTGCAGCTAAAACAAGAACCAGATTCAGCTTCACGGTTAAAGCCTCCAGACGGTCCAGCACAACTTTATGCTGATGAAGATGAGGGATCTGCTGAAGGGCTTCACTGCATTTTCAGGTCTGATCTATGCCAATGACTGGGGAAGCAGCCTTGGCAGTGAGTCAGACTCAGTCTCAGAGATACATCCTCAAGCCTGGTTTATCTCCATAGTGACAGAGGAAGGATTTGCTGGGCTTCACAGAGAACATGGTGGAGGCAGGCAGGCAATCCAGCATCAGAGGTACGAATGCCCTGGGGAGACAGACTAATGGAGAAAGTCCATTTGGATTTTCCCACATTCTTCTTACCTGGAGGAACATTGTGATGAAGGAGACACCTCCAATTACGGCAAACATAATGGAGAAGAAAGAGGTCTTCAACCTGACCTGTTCCAGGTTGGGATCGGCAAACACCTACAGGGGAACAGAGGAAACCATGCTGGCGCTTTTGTGGGGAGAGGAACATCAATTCACTGGATGCCTATCCTGTACAGAAGCACTCCATGACCACTGGATGAAGTTCAGTAAATCCATTAAAAACTGAACTGTTCCTCTCTGCAGTTGTGTTCACTTGGACTTTCCCCACTAAAGCTAGACTGGGAAACCGCAGAAAGGGTTGGTTTATGGCTATGACAGGGTACAATGGCACGGGGGTGCAGCAATCCCCAAGTAAACTTACCGCTATGATTTTGGAGAAGATGACAGCAAAGGCGGGCTGCATGCCCCCATTGATGATGGCACAGAAGATACCGACCACCATGTAAGGCCACTCAGTGAGGTTCAGATGCAACACCTTCAGGAATGACACCTCTGGCACCTTCTCCTCCTCGCCCTCCTCTTTCGCTATGACCGTGTCGCCCTCTGCGGGTGTCTTTTCGAGGGGGACTATTTCTGACCTTGTGGACGGGCTTTTCTCATCCAGATTGGCCTCTATCACGTCCTCCAGCGTGTCCTCCACACTCCTGAATGTCTGAAAAGAGCAGTGCTGGTTACTCACATCACAAATACAGACCTGCAGGAGAACTTCTCATCGGTACCCATGGTCCTAAATATGGGGGGGGGGGGGTTCCAGCTACAAAGAGAAAAATCTAGAGGTGATACTAACTGATCAAAACGCATCAGGTCCAGGGGAAGTTGAGTTGTAAAGAGGGGGTCATTCCTACCCCAAATGACCCAAGTAAAAAACTATTATGATTATGCTAATGTTAAATTATAAATTAATGTTATAATAATCCCACTCAAGATGACATGGGACATGGGATCCACACGTGCCTGCATGTTGACCAGTGAGCAGTACACCCCTTTGCGTTCCATCAGCTCGCTGTGGGTCCCCAGCTCCACGATCTCTCCATCTTGGAAGCCGGCGATGATGTCCGCGTTGCGGATGGTCGACAGGCGGTGGGCGACCACAATGGTGGTGCGACCTTGCCTCACCTGCCGTGATGCCATGAACACTCAATTAAAGGCATCTTTAGAAATCAGGATTATGAACATGTCCTCTTGGAAACAAAGAGAATAACCTTGTCCAAAGCAGCCTGGACGATGGTCTCACTCTCAGCATCCAGGGCGGACGTGGCCTCGTCCAGCAGGAGGATCTTGGGATTGCGGACAAGGGCTCGAGCGATGGCTATCCTCTGCTTCTGCCCTCCACTCAGCTGGGTTCCTCTGTCACCAACCAGGGTCTCAAACTTCTACAGCAGCGACAAAGGCATTTTGAACTTTGAATTTTGAATGCTAGTAAGGGTCAACAATAAAACCATTGAAATATTTTCAACGTAACAACACAGTACGGAGAAACAGCTTCTTAACCCTTAAGGTGCGGCCTAGTTGCCAACTAATTTTAATCCAGGTCCCACTGGATCTGAGCCCATGGTAACTTCAGTAGGATGGAAGCCTTGTTCTTCACATGTATGTTATGGATCTTTTCTTTTATGGGGCCCTGGATTTGGTGGTAGGGGGACACAAAGAGCAGTCCATGGGCCGCAGTGCCTGCCAGGGCCTTCTGACAGGCCACATCCAGAGGGCCCCCACCAAAGAGGCCCCCACCAAAGAGGCCCCCACCTGGGGAAGCTGCATGATGAAGTCATAGGCGTTGGCCTCGCGTGTGGCCATCTCGATCTCAGCCTGCGTCACGTCCTCTCGGCCATAGCGGATGTTCTCGGCGATGGTGGTGGCAAATAGCACCGGCTCCTGGCTCACGACCCCTATCATCTGCCGCAGGAAGCGGACGTTGAGGGAGCGGATGTCGTGCCCGTCGATGCTGACCTGCGTGCCAGAGCAAGTTGATGGAATACGTAAGGGCCGTGAGCTCTACGCCACGCAGACGCACGCAGATGCTGCCGGCACCGTACCATGCCCTCCTGTGGGTCATAGAATCGCTGCAGCAGCTGCACGGTGGTGCTCTTTCCGCAGCCGCTGCTGCCCACCAGCGCCAACGTCTGCCCGCTGTTCACCCGCAAATTCATACCCCTCAGTACCTGTGGGCAGAGAAATCCAACCAGCGTTAGGCTGTATGGCCTGATAACAGAAGCAGAGTGACAGGAAAGGAGTATATGTGTGTGTGTGTGTGTGTGTGTGTGTATATATATATGCCACAAATTTATAGGATATAGAATTTGCATCTTTGTAGGACTTCTTGAAAACTGTACATCCCATACTGTTCTGATACTTGAACCCCATTAGAACAATTGGACATTGGCTAAAGACAGAACACCGCAGAAAACCATCCGGACAGCATGGGAAACCATCCGGACAGCATGGCCAAAAAGCTGGCAGATTCACTCACTTGGACATCTGGCCGCGAGGGGTACCGGAAATGGATATTCTGGAAGTCGATATTCCCTTTAATTAGGTCGGGTTTGTAGCCCTTGTCAGAGTAGCTGTTGATATGAGGCTTCTGAAATTAGAGAGAAATGACTGGAAAATCACAAATACCCCAAAAGAGCCTCCAGACAGTATTTATTTTGTTCTGGTTGTTGTTACAGCTCAGACGCTATCTGTGTACACTCTGCTGAAGCTCTGCATGCCTTCACTGTTACCACAGCAGCAGAGAATCAGACACCTTCAGGATTCAAATATGCGTCTTTCAACACCATTATGTTGTATGACATACATTGTATGGTCAAGGTTTGTCCAGTGCATTGAAGGGACTGGCCCATGATCCTGAGGGACAGTTTCTTCAAAACAACCGGTTCCTCCTTTCAAACAATTGAAGGAAAACCCTACATAAAATGGCTTATTTATAATTTATTTTGATTTCTTTTGTGAGGGCTTAGTTTGCGTTTCTCAGTTGCTTGGGGGGTACGTGTGTGTATCCTTCGTTTGTTTATTCAGTCCCGATCTAATTAAAGATTACTTGTGTGAGGTCTGTCCAGAGCAACACACCCTTCCAGAATATGAAAGTGGCTCCTCAAAAGACCTCAGAGACCAGTTATGGGTCATGCAGTCCTAAAACCAGGGTGGAAACCACCTCACTTCGGACACCTACTGCTAAAGGCAACAGTGACCAAAGAAACTTGGTACTAAAGCAACAGGCCACCAACTCCAAGGCTCTCAGACACCTGCAGAGACGCTTAGTATCTTCAAGAATTTTCAGCCCCACTTGAAATAATGCCTGGATCAACTACTGCAGAAAAATCTAGCTTTTCTGTAGATACTGTAAACTACTTGTTTAACTTTAGTTGTGGACTACAAGTAGTTAGCAGATTATATTGTTAATCCTGTTATAAGTAAAATAAACTTGGAAGAAAAGCTGTATTGATATCAAGCCAAAAAGAGGTTAAATGAACAATACAGCCAGTACCCCCCCCCCCCCCCCCCCAGCAATCCCACATCAAACATTCCAGTGGGTGGGGATGCGTGGCTGAGACCGAGGGCCGACTCACAGTGTCGATTATGGCAAACACCTTGTGCGCTGCCCCCCTCGCGCTGGCGAATGCTTGGATGTTCGGGGACGTCTGGCCGACGGCAAAGGCACCGATGATGACCGCGAAGAACACCTGGCCAAAGGAAGATCTCACCATCAGGAACACAAACACACCGAGTTCTCCCACAGTGCCTCGGCGGGCTAAGTCTCGGTGTCCGTGATTGGAAGGTCCACAGTCACATGGCTCTGGGCCCTTGAGCGAGGCCCCTAACCCCCGGCTGGAGGGGTGCTGCCCGATGGTTAACCATAAGCTGTATCCTCTGAGTAATGAAGAGCAAGACGGGGTTGATGAATTTCTATGCACCGGTACTCATTTTGCAATGTCCAGTAAAGGATTCTTATTATTACTGTTCTATCACTGCTTATTACTGTGTATCACTACTAATACAGCTTCACAATACAATATCTTTTTGTTGGAGTTAGCTCAGCATACAGTGGTTACAGAGATGGTTACTGAAGTCTTGAGATGGTTACTGAATTAAGCAAAAGTCCCAGGATGTTCTGTGAGCTCTGCATATCTGTATTGGCCCATCCAAAGGAATAATATACGCATGTAATCTATATTGCAGGCCGTTTTAATGATTTAAATTTACCTTCATACTGTCAACAACGAATGTCGACTTTAGTTGTGCCACAGGTGAAATGTAATAGATACTTGAAATGATTGGTGTACCTTCAGATTTAGGAGTCCTTACCATAGTAAAAGGCTGGATTATGTTTATCATTTTGAGATGTTTAGGAATAAAAGACAGGCAGTTCTGAGACGGAGCCGAGCAGACAGATCGGCTGATTTGAACGAGGAGGAATCCCTGCTCACCGTTAACAGGTTGCCGATGGTGTACTCCGTAGCCAGGATGAGGGTGCTGCCGTACCAGAAGGCCAAGGCGTATGACATGTAGATGATGAGGAAAGTGAAGCCCATCGCAATGTTTGCTGTGATGGCCTTCTTCACGCCAACGTTTTTGGCGTCCTGAAGATTTTTTTCATACCTTTGTAGGAGATAAAAGATAAATTCCGAATTACACCTTCAGCATCAAAAGAATAATTACAACTTCTATTTGCAAAATTACTCTGTATATTTCTCTTGAAATCAGAATTTCTGTCATTTTTGATATTCATAATATCAGGAAAAACAAGTTCAGGTGAAAAGCTCTGTCTGATTGGGCCTAGCTTCCTATCACCTCCGTAACTCCTTCTTCTGGCCACCAAAGACAACCACTGTCCTAATTGCAGACAGAACTTCTTCAGCCACAGCTCCCGCCTTGGCGTAGGCCGTCTGCTCCTTGGATGTGAACGAAGTCATGACCTGTGCCCAGGAAGAGACAGTCGGTGTAAGTCAGGACTCCCTCCTGCTCAATTGCTGCCATCGACTGGACGAGTTCCACCGACTCGCCTTGGAGAACATCGCTGCACAGATGCCCAGGAGAGGGCTGATGGCAAGAATGACCAGG
Organism: Hyperopisus bebe; assembly: GCA_026777045.1. Taxonomy (NCBI): domain Eukaryota; kingdom Metazoa; phylum Chordata; class Actinopteri; order Osteoglossiformes; family Mormyridae; genus Hyperopisus; species Hyperopisus bebe. The sequence goes on along the minus strand of JAODJW010000135.1, from coordinate 11,960,219 downwards.
GTGAGCTTCCAGCCAGTGAAGAAGCCCACGATAAAGCCAGCGATGAAAGTGCTCGCGGACTGAATCAGCATCCCCAGCTTGTCCCCAATGCCTTCGTTAATCTTGTATATATCGCTAAAAAAGATAGAAATCAGCTAAATAGACACGTATCTTTTAAACAAACCATGAAAGAAATAAGATGTGCTTAACGTTTCTAGACCAGGCTGAGACTAAACCCAAGAATGACGTCCTAAAAATCCAGGTGGAAATGTGAACCTACTCGGCCAATCGCGTGTTCAGCTCTCCCGTCTCGTTAACATCAAACCAGCCAATCTCCTGCTGCATGATGGCGTGGAAGAACTTCTTCCTCAGGCGTTTTATCTGCCGTCCGGCTGAGAGGGTCCACAGCGCCACCTGCAGGTAGGCCGCCACCAGAACAGCCGCTCCCATGATCGAGTAGTAGATGGCATGTCTGGGATGGATGGAGACGTCACAGATGCTGTCATCACCGCCATCGAGCAACATTTCCGTTGTGATGGACCGCGCCCCATGCTGCTATGTGACAGGGATCTCGAAAGCAGTTTGAGACTGAAAACCTTACAGAGGAGCAAGAAATTGCAGGACACAAGCGAGGACTATGAGAGAGTGTGACACAGCAAGACTAGAGGACGAAAATGGACAGTACCTGGTCATTTGTTCTCCCAAAGTCTCGTTCATCGTTTTGTCTGAAGTAGAGAAACAGTCGATTAGACTTTTAATACAAAAATGGAGAAGTATCACAACTGTTCATACACTCGGTATACTGTGATCAAGCTGCCATTTTATATCGTGGCGTTTTCCATTGCACATATCCATCCATCCATCCATTTTCTGTAACTGCTTATCTTATTCAGGAATGCGGGGGGGTCTGGAGCCTACAGGTGCAAGGCAGGGAATGAGTATGGGGTGCCAAACCTTTGCAGGGCACACTCACACGCCACACACTCACTCACACGCCACACACTCACTCACACGCCACACACTCACTCACATGCCACACACTCACTCACACGCCACACACTCACACGCCACTCACTCACACGCCACACACTCACTCACACGCCACACACTCACTCACACGCCACACACTCACACACCATTCACCAGAAACTCGAACCCAGGTCCCAGATGTATGTGCCAGCCACTGCACCACCACAACACTCCCCCCCCACTGTGCTTATTTATCACTTAATTGCTTACTCATTCTTATACTGGCCTGTTTTATCTTGCACTGTCTTGTCCTGTACCGCACTGCTCTTTGTCCTGTACCGCACTGCTCTTTGTCCTGTACTGCACTGTCTTGTCCTGTACTGCTCTTTGTCCTGTACCGCACTGCTCTTTGTCCTGTACTGCACTGTCTTGTCCTGTACTGCACTGCTCTTTGTCCTGCATTGCACTCCCCCATTCACACAAACACCCCACTCACTCAGCTGGCTGGCCATTGCATCGCTGGCGAACGAGTCTGTCATGTCCCCGAAGACCACCACCATCGCGGGAAGCACTGCACCGTTACCCATGGCCATAAGGGTCCCCAAGATCAAGAGGAACTTGTCCCAGCCGTCTGCAAAACGAAACTGGGAGAAGGGGGAGGACAGTGAGCCAGCAGGGCTGTGAACTGGGCCAGACAGGTGCTGCTTTGGGGCGCAGGGGCAAAGTGGTGCAGATTTGCAGAACACTCGTTCCCTCAGATTTTATCTTCTTCTTTGTTTCTGAGCTTACACTGTTAGCCCAAAGCCTGGATGTATTTATCAGCCCATGCATACCGACCTAGGATCTCATGCCACTTGTGTAGGGTTGTAGAGTGAAGGGTTAAGGTCAAAGGCTACGGAGTAAGGGACCAGTCAGCCCTGCCGCGGAGACACAGCCACCCCGACATTGCCATCACATTTTCGGCCGCTACCTATTTCTGCTTTAACAGGTCACTCACCAATGCACCCTGGATAAGCCTGTTTGCCAATAAACATAAATTCATGTTCACGTGTACACTTACGCACAGGCGCTATATTTGTACAACAGTACTTTTAACTACTTATTACTCTGCGCCACTTTAAGCTGAAATAGTTCTTCGGTGCGTAACTGCCGTATAGATCAGTTTCTCGTACTACACATAGCTGAATTTATCGAAGGCAGGGGCGTCGCTATGGATGCATTAAAAATGTTCTTTAGCCCGCCCCTCCCCCAAATAATCGTACACTAAATTGTTTAAATAGTCCGTTCTCATTCATTTTTATTAGAATCAGACGCCCAAGTAAAGGCTTAGGATGCCTTTTTAATATATAAATCTTTACTGTCGCCCTAGGTTAGGGTTTTTCGGAGCTGCCCATAACGGACACATTAACCATTTATTACGTACCATGGCGAACGGGCTGACCATTTCCATTTTGGGCTCCTTCTCTTTCCCATCTTTATCTTTCTTCTTACTGTATAATAGAGGATTTGTAATATAACCGTCAGACCAAGGATCATATTTTCATCGATCCATGCAAATTATAAGCAAATTTGCTTTTTCCAGATGCAGTATTGCGTTTGGATAACAGGTAAATGTCACCCATTTTCATAGTTTAAAAGTTACCTGTAAAAATGAGTAAATAACAAAAGTGAGTTGTCCTCTAACAGAGGCCGTAATGTCATGCCCTGATCCGACGTCTTTTCGTAATTCTACCGTTAAAATAGACATTATAGTAACTGTGTAACTTGCGTTGAAAACTTTCTGTAAAAAAGTCGGTTTACCTCACGTCCCCATTTTGGTCCAGCTGCGCTTTGTCTAAAGCCATGTCTGCGTTCTTATCGTCTCCTTCCAATGTGTTCTGTTAAAAATAATCAGCGATTCTATGTCACTTTACACATTAACACAGCGAATTTTCGGTAAAAATCTGTAATGATTTATTTGTATTTGTGTAAAACATTAATTTATTTGTTATATATATATATATATATATACACAGCAAAAAGCTGCGAAAAATTCAGCTTAATCCTGGTAACTCACGGACACGGTTGGCGCTCCCGGCGTGGCGCGGCGCACTGCAGCCGCCGGCGAATCCCGCAGCTCCAAGGTCTCCCGGCTTTGTGTCTAACTTGAATATATGGTTTTATATATATATACTTTTACGACACGGCTGTCCGCGATAAGCGCAGTTACACATAAGCTGTACTGCGCGCTGAATGAGCACCTAAAATGGTCATATCCATGTGCGCGTTAATTTGGTGACTGTGTTGAGATGAGGGGGTTTGTCACTTTGGTGGGTGAAATCAGAGAGCAGCACCCCCGTGCCGGACCTCTCTCAGTCCCGTTTGTAAATACTGTAGTGATTGTACACGTTATATTTTTCTTTTGCTATAGATTGAATTATTTGCACCCCTAAAATGTTTAAGGTACTCAGTCTTCACCGGGTTTCCCCCTTATGCCGGGTACAAAGGGCACAGAGTCGGGCGGATTTATGGGCTTAAGATACTTGTCTCTACCGATACATAGTGGAAGTGGCTTGCGGGTTCGCGGCTGATTTGGTCCCCGCCAGTGGTAAAGCCAAACATCCGCCTTTGGGGCAGGGGAACACCCCGGAATGAAGGACACTAGATCTCCCACTGTCACGTAGGTCTAACTTGTAGCATATTAGAGACAGAAGGTCATTGTTAATACATTTCGCAAAAATAAATGCATATGAAAACTTTAGTGACACTTTATGTATAGGCCAGACCTGTATACAGTAATGGCTAAAATTGTGTAAACACCTAGCATTTTTGAAAAATTACTACCCGAATATTGGCGGTAATGTTTACAAACAATCAAAGAATATTTATAAATATAATACAATGACCAATTAAATAAATAACTGGAAACTGGAGTAACTGGAATAAAATTCTGCAGTGTCTAAAAATTGATAGTGTTTCCGCAGCCTTGGCCACTGGTGTAATGGTGCCTGACGACACCGTGAGTTTCTAACAGCCAGACGGAGGTGAGGTGAGGTGAGCGTCCGCACACGGACAGCCTTCCGCCGCAGTGATGTTCACCGCATTGCATCCCTTGTTGCGTAAGAGCGTCATAAAATGTACGACTGTGCGTGACAAAGGTGACGTTTATCATCTACCATGTTAGCTTTTATTAGCCTCTCTGAATAGTCAGCCTACGTTAAATAAATCCACGTACAATGTAATTAAATGCTCTGAACTCTTCTCGTACTTTCAAATGTACGGATACTTTTTGTCTTACATTATTACTTATCCAATGTCCTCCAAGTGAGACGTACACCATGGATTATTTATTATTTACTGTGGCACGTTCCACTATCTTACTAATTTCACGGTCAATATTACACTTCAAAAGTCTGAGCAACAAGGTTTCCGAAGTAGTGTATGCTGCGTATCGGGATGATGTCATTGTATCATTAGCCCGGGAACATGCTCTCTGCAATAAAGACAGACCTGGATACACATCAGTGGGCCGGGCCAGTTACACTTTAAACGAGATGTTAGATCTGTTAGAATAGATTGTGCTCCCGGGTTCAGTTTTTCAGCCAAACGTGTCTTATAATTGGAAGAGAAGGAGAGATGTTTGTATTCGCGTTATTATTTTCATCTGGCTCTTCTCGAAAAATGACCATGTTTGGTTTCTGTGCCCTGATTAAGCTCCCAATAAAACAACAACCTGGACCGTGGTCCCAGTATATAACCACATGTCTGCAGGTTGGAGAGTGGAGGCTCTGGTTATCTGAGAGACACTGTGGGATTCAATAGATGTAAAAGGGGAATATAGCTTGCATGGCAAATTGAGGGAATGAGAGAACTGACTGTGGCGCCGGCAGGGCAAGGTGATCGAATCGGGACAGATAGAGGGAGCAGACAGAGAACGTAAACGGCCCTTATTTATCCTTAGCCGAAGGACAAGGCCAGAG
>JAODJW010000135.1:11931163-11943711 GCA_026777045.1 Hyperopisus bebe | reverse complement strand
TCTCGGCCGGCTCGGGGAGCGGCGGGTAGGGTGGGCGCTGCTGTGTTAAGGCGTCTCGGCCGGCTCGGGGAGCGGCGGGTAGGGTGGGCGCTGCTGTGTTAAGGCGTCTCGGCCGGCTCGGGGAGCGGCGTGTAGGGTGGGGACAAGCTGGCCCAGAATGCTGCGCTCTGCTAATGGCATGGTCTCTGGTCTGTCAGACAGAGCACCTAGCGGGCTAGTGAGACAAAAAAGGAGCCCCCCCCCACCCCAAAAAGGGCCTTCCAGCTGGAAATGCGGCTTTGTTCTGGACAGGACGCCTATGTTTCTTTAAGCATGTACACTCCAAGGTGGTTACATGTCATAGCCTAGCCCCCCTTAAACATGCACAGGCGCTTACATTAGCTTAAGGTTGGGCAAAATCATTAACACGCTATTTTATAATAAAGTGTTGAATGTCTCATGTAATTTATTGAATATTGCACTGACAGAGAAAAACAGAACGGAATTGGAATACCCACCGTAATGTCGAAACATCGTGACACAGACCACTGCAACATGGGGAGTGTCTGTATTTATGAAAGTAATCTCATGGACTTTGACACATTCAGATTTGATGGGGAGAAAATCTACTTTAAAATCTACACCATAATGCATTAATTCAGCCCACCTGCAAAACACTGATTATTCCGTCAGTTCAATTCTTCACGCTCGTCGGCCGGGTGACATGTTTACCTAACCAGGCAAGACGTGTCGCATGTTCGCACGCATGCAGTGCACGCCATCATTCCTGAGTCCCAGTCTGCCCCATACAGGTTCTCTGTGAAGACCCTGATCGACCGCTCTTGTTTCGAGACCATCGACGACACCTCGCCAGAATTCGTCAACTTCGTCTGCATCCTGGAGCAGATCCTGAGCCATCGTCTGAAAGGTAGGTGCTGCATGAAGGTGTCTGCTGTCCGTGCGTCTACTGAATGTCAGCTGGACCTTCCTGTTGATGCCGCTGCTGTCTCTGAAGATGTGCGTGGAGAGTGGCCCTACACTCCGAGGACCTTCCTCACGCTGGCATTTACGTGGCATGTTTACCATTCTCTGCACGTCCCGTGTGCCAAGCCTAAATGCGTGTCAGTACTTTTTCCTCAGCCTAGTGCAGACTTTACATTCCCGGCAGAGAGTGTGACTGACAGGACTGGGAAACGGCGACAGGACAGCCATAGCTGCCGCTCTGGCCATGTGATGCGGAGACAGGGGCTGTAGTATTCGGGGCAAACCGACACTCACGCAAAGATGCGATTACCTAAACCACCGGCCTCCACTTTAAATGAAAGACATCAGACCTATTGTGCCCTGAGTGAACAGCTGGGATATTTTAACTATAAAAATTAGCATGATTAACAGACGTTTCAGAAGATAGTATTGAAATAGACTGAATTAAAAAGCTGGTGGCAACAGGAGGTAACATTTACTTAGGGAGCAGAAGCTGGATAAATGAGAGAGGACGTGACTGAAGAAACGGGAAACCCATAAGTGCATGTTCCTGTGAAATTTACCATAGCATTGCCGATTCTGTTCCGACGAGGTGCGTTTGCGAAATGACAGCCGTCGGATCTGACTGTCGGTGTAGCAGCAGCGCGGAAATGTCACAGTCCCCAAAGGACTCGGAGGAATGGAAATATGCACAGTCCTTATTCAGAGTTTCAGTAGGTATCCGGCTAAGCTGTGGTTCAGGGAAATAGAGTCTCTGATGGTAGCTGGAGGGAGGGATTTTGTGGCTGGACGGTGGGGGTGCCTGGGGGGTTTCCTGGTGCTGGCTACACTGCAGAGAGGTAAAGCCCGCTAAGCCACATGAGTTCTGTGGAGAAACATGACATTGCAGCATCGTTAGAGTCTGACAACATCTCCACTGCAGCGTGGACAAAGGTCACTGGTATCGTAGGCAGGGCGGGACCTGGGGGCACAGAAGCCCTTATGCTGCAGTCCATTTACCTCGGAGGGGGAAGTCGGAGCGGGGAATGACGTCACTCCTGAACTAATCCTGTTACAGTACGACAAGTCGGAAAGCCACTTAGCAATACCATTTCCAGCCAGGATCATTGTTAGTCATTGTTGGCAGTACCAATTTTGCGCATGCAAACATCGTAGCGACAGCTCCACAGATGACAGTTGGACAAAACTGCGTCTACAGCCGATTTAATAAACCACAAATAAGATACACTGTTTATTAGTTATTATATGACCACAGGTTTCACTTCTGGTGAGGAAAGGTGGAGCCGTGTTAAGGTGGATCCGTGTTAAGGTGGAACCGTGTTAAATGCTGAGACCTCCAGGGGACGTTCAGGCTGAACGTTCCAACTAGGAATTCGTAAAATCCAACTTCCCAGTTCAAATGGAATGCACCCTTAATCACCTGGGCTCTTGATGGAGGCAGACTGGGAACGAGTCTCAGCTGCCCCAGTGCCAAAGTCCTAGATGCATGAGACAGAGGTTTATCAGTCCATGCACTGCACCCTACACTACCTGTCTCTAGGCTCATGGGAATTTTACTTACACAAAAATGTTCTGTGGGCAGAACAAATAATTACTTCAGAGAGAGAACCAATCAGATTATAGAGCAGGTGGGTCCAAGCAACTTGAGTAGGCGGGACCCATCCCCTCTTTAATCTGATTGGTTCAGAGATATGACCAATCATTTTTCGTTCTGCCCTGAGAGCACCGTTGTGTACGTAAATCTCCCACGAACAGTCATGTCTCTCACAGCCAGCAGGACCCCCCCCACACCTTTGGTCTGATAGCTGGATCAGTCACACCCACTGCATTCTCACTTTACTGGCCTTTATTTGAACTTATTAGGGACAAGTCATACTTCAGTTTTACGGTACACTTTCCACACTCAGGGTGAGTGACGTGCATTTTGTCATCAGCGGTTTGCAGCAGATGGTGTAAGCCCAGATTTTAATGTCCAGCCAAAGTCATGATGGCGGAGCCCATCTGCAAGGACATTGACTAGGTGTTTCCAGTAGGTGGCAGCACTTTATTTCAGAGAGCAGTGGTCAAACAAGAAAGAGTACACTCAGTGTGTCTGCTGTCACGTCCGATGATGTCAGGTGATGCTATCATTATTTCCCCCCCGTGGATCCATTTGGGTCTTTGCATAGTTACCCCTCTTGCTCTTTTACATTCTCAGAAATGTTTGTATGTGTTATATTCATCCTGAATGTTTGGTTATTTAATGTTTTTCTTCAGCAGAAACAGTCGCAGGAGAAGATGCAGTCCCACGCTGCTGATTGGTGGATGACTAAACCTCATGGTCTCCATCAGACACTAAGCATATCCTTGTTCAGTCTATGGCTATACCTGGTCGGCTTCGCCCTTTGCGTCTCTTAGCCTCAGATACTGTGGCACTTGAATCTGTGGAGATCTTTCCCATCTTCTCCCAATTGTGACAGGCTGATCAAATAGAGGGCCCCCTGGTGGCCGCTGGGCGCTATGCAGCTTAGTTCGCTTATGCCTTGGGTCAGCCCAGGCTTCCAAAGCCTTACTTTGGAGAAATAGAGACATGCAGAGACTCCTGCTTTGTTCCACAGACCACCCCCAAAGTGCTAACACATCCTCCTTTCACAGCTAGAGGATAAGGGTTACCGTCTGCCTTTTGACTGTGGTTGGTGACGCACTTCATTCAGGCCGTTCTGTGGACATCAAAGCCAAGTGAAGAAGAATAGGGGAGTTTGCCGTCCCTGGAAACGCCCCGTCTCTTCAGCAGTCCGTACGCGCGCCAACTGGCACACTGAAAAATGTCATGCTAAGAAGATCTTTCTTCTGACGCCGTCAGTCTTCGAACCGTGCGGTGGGAGAAGGCGGCTTGGCATCCCAGCCTCATGTCAGCCTTTGTTCAGATTATGGATTAATCTTTCCAGACGACACCTTCTCTGCGTGGCTTTGCATTTGGTGTAGCCACAGTCACATTGATACATCCCCATTCTCGATTTTCACAACTGCCCGAAATGGGCGACCGTAGACTGTGCTCTTTGCATGTGAAGACACTGGGTGATCATTCGTCATCATTTAAACTGATGTGTGATGTAATTTTAACCTGGAAATAAAATATGGGGCATTTTTCGTTTGGCTGAGACGCCTCTGACTCAGTCCCGTTCCCATCACTTATTGAAAGCATAGCGAGGCCCTGTTCCCTCACATTCCACCCTGAGGCTTTCTAAGATTCATTTGAGTCTTTGTTGGGCTCGGATTCCTCTAAAACGCCGTCCCGGTCTGCTTGGCGATGAGCAAAGGCGGGAGTCGTCCCTCGAAAGGACGTTAATCTTAATCAGATTTTCTCATAATCGGCTAATGTATCCTAACTTTAATTTAACGTAAGGAGAGGAAAAATGGCCTCAGTGGGAGGACTTGTTATTCTTGTCCTCCTTAAAAAAAGACTTGGCCTGAGAATGTCTTCGGCGTGATGGTGCATGTATTGGTTTTGCAGCAGATGCTGTTTATACTGGTTACTGGGTGCTGATTAATTACTTGCTTCTTTTGCGGCCCTCTTCTGATGACAGTGTCATGTGGCTGATGACAGTGTCATGTGGCTGATGACAGTGTCATGTGGCTGTAGTGGAAGAAGGACTGTGGGCTGAAAACCTGGAAGGGATGGTGGTATGGTGCCCTCGAGCGCCACAGGGTGCTGGATCTCCAGATGGGCTGCAGAGGACGGACCTGCTGCTGTTCTCTGGAGGAAGCCGCGTGAGTGAGGGGTGGTGAGCGACCGAGCTGATGGACCCCTCTCCCCTGCTTCCAGGGCAGGTTAACTGGTTTGGCTATGAGAGCCCTAGAAGCTTCTGGGACTACATCCGCGTGGCCTGCAGCAAGGTGCCTCATAGCTGCATCAGCAGCATCGAGAACATGGAGAACGTCCGCACGTCCCGGGCCAAGGTGAGACCAGGGCCTTCAGGCCAAGGCGAGGAGGGTGGGGGTCTGCATTGATCATCTTTGATGCACAAGGCGAAGAGGGTGGTGCTTGTGTTCATCATCTTTCATCTGCCAATCACGGATGAGGTCTGATTAGATTGGTTCCTTGAGGGTAGGTGGGTGGTGCGGATGGTTTAGGGCCGTGAGGGGTGGACACACCTGAAGAATTACACACCGTCTATGAAAATTGTGTGTAAAATTCATTCAAAGTGATATTTGGAGGAGTAGGTAGTGTAGGGGTTGAGAACCTGAACCTGAACATTGTTGGCTTGAGTCGGAGGAGGAACCCGCTGAGGGACCTTTGAGCATTTACGATGCTTTAGGTAAATCCCTGAGGTAAAAGTGCAGTTAAATGATGGATGTACAGAGACGCAGGTATCCATGGAGAGGGCAGGAGGAGCTGATTCCTGGTTTCCGTTTTGTTCCTCAGGGCCGAGCTTGGATCAGAGTGGCCCTCATGGAGAAGCGTCTGTCTGAGTACATATCCACAGCGCTGAAGGACTACAGAACCACCAGGTGATGCAGATGTCTGCATTGCATAGACGCTGACGCCGCGGCCCCCAGGACCATCTGCCTGGTTCAGTGGCCCCGGGGCCCCTTACAGTCACGCTGGTGTCTGGCCGCTTCCCACACGAACGTCTCATTGCGTTCAGCTTTTCCCATCGAATGCAGTACTCTGCCGCGCATCAGCGCGTAACTGATGTTTAAACATCATTTTGGCTTTTGCAGTTTGCTCAGACAAAACCCTGCTCATCTGGGCGGCCACTTACGTCAGTAACTCTCCGCTTATCTATTTCCGCTAGATACTTCAAACTCGGTCACTCGACTTAGCAATTTAGCGCATGATGAGGTGTAGTGGTTTCTATGGCAACGCATTCGGCATTGCGTAGGGGAGTCGTCGTCACGGGGATGCGTTATCTCAAAGTGGCTTAGCGCTTAGCCTAGCATAGAGGGTGTGACTTTGGTTGCCATAGAGTACTGACATGTTAGAGTAGCCTAACAGTTACTGCAGTACCATGACTTCAAATTGTTTGTCATTGTGGTTGCCATAGAGGTTGATTAATTATCTCTGAGACGTAAGTGTTTGTGTGTGCTGGAGGAGTCTTTGCTCTTGTTTTTAAAGGACACTGAAATACATTCAAAGTCTCCCTTGTAATGCAAAATAGGAGCTTTCTGGCGACTCAGATGTGCAAACAAGCCTGCTTTCGATTGATACAGGCGCTTCTATGGGGAGGGCTCCGTCGTCCTGGGGGAGGAGGCGGGGCTGCTGGCGGACATGCTGATTGGACTGAATGCCATCGACTTCAGGTGGGAACGGGCGCCGGGGAGCTGCCCCCCCCCCCACGCTACACTCCAGTCAGTATAATGCGATGGCCTCCCGTCAGGCCTGCAACTGCGGCCACACACGTGCACTGGGGGGGTGGGCGTGGGGAAGGCATCACACAATGCACTGGGGCACTGCTAGACTACGGTCTGGCCGTCTGCTGGTTATAGGGCTACAATTAACGATGATGATGACAATAATAATAATAATGAAAATATTAATGATAATAAAAATCTGAAGGAATATGCATATCTACCACAGCTCTCCTGTGTGTTACGCGGCATTGATGAGTGAAAAGAGACAAAGCAGAGCATTTCGGTGTCGTTTCTCCTCCTCGTTCCAGCTTCTGCCTGAAGGGGGAGACACTGGACGGCGGCTGCCCGGCTGTTATCGACTACACCCCCTACCTGAAGTTCACCCAGAGGTATGAGAGGTGGGCCAAGAGAGGAGGCGCCTCGGGGGGGGCAGTTCACGCACGTCGCCGCTGCTTCCGGCACCATCACCCCTGAAACCGGATCACCGTCATGCCCCCCCCCCATTGTCATTGGCTCGACATTGATCAACACTGAGTGAAAGTTGGTCATAGATCACAGAACTCATGAACAAGACATTATAATTATTGTGTAATTTAATAAAATATGCAGATTTTTATTTTATTTGCTTTTGTGCCCTATGACAGCCATCATCTTTCAATCCTCCCCCATTTCACCATTGCTCCTACCATGCTTCCTACCCCTAATACTACCCCTAATAGGGGCAGCGTGTGCCTGTAATCACAAGGTCGCCGGTTCAAACCCAGCCTTAGCATGTCTGTGGGTCCTTGAGCAAGGCCCTTATCCCCAGCTCTCTGGGTGCCCCAACAGGTATTATTATTATTATTATTATTATTATTATTTATTACAATGCTCCCCTTTTCTCTGTCATTCCCCCCCAGTGTTGACAGCATCAGCAGTGACGAGGAGGAGATGAGGACCTTGGGCAGCAGCGGCAGTGAGGCCAGCACCCCAGAAACGGGAGGGTCCACCCTCCTCCTGGACCAGAGCAGCTGGTTTAACAAATGCCGGAAGGTGGAGCAGAAGTACAGGGTGGCACTGGAGCAGAAGGTATGGAGGCGGCGAGTGTCCGGGGGTGCCCTTCCGGTGTTGTCCTCCAGGGGGCATGCTCGCTGCAGGCGTGCTGATTGGAGCAGGACCGGCTGCATTCAGCAGAGGTTTCTTTAATAATTATAATAATGATGATGATGTTTAATTTATATAGCACCGTTCCGAGCTGAAGGTCACTTTACAAAATTAGTAGCATCTTGGAGTCATAAGACTAGGGCGGGGTGGGCCGGGAGAGATGGGAGGCGTCATTGTCCAGGGCACGCTCCCTCCGACTCCCAGGTCACTGCTAGAGGAGAATCTAGGGAAGCTGATGGAGTCTGTTAATCGCCGCTCGCTCTCCGCGCCACCGTAATTGGATTTGTGGCCGTTAATAACGAGCTAATGGAGACGCCGGCAGCTAATTCGCCAGGAATCCGCCGTATCCGGCTGCCTCACGCGCCATATGGAGTTTCTGTGGGCTTCACCCCCGTCCAGGCTGCCACAGACTCCGATGTCACGTGGGATTTACGGGAAGATTCTACCTGCACACAGTGTAGCTGAAGTGAGGCTTAAAATGGAGAAAACTAAACATCCACAAAAGGTGTTGCCTGACAGCTTTGTTTCTGTGCAGCCTTTCTTCCTGACTTATCGAAACATTACTGTAATGTTTTATTTTAAGCATCGGATGTTTCACTGGGACCAAACCCCTCTTACTGGGGATTGTTCCTGCTTATGAAACGACTGCGTCTCTCTGACTCTGCAGTACTGTGAGAGGCTGGTCAGCTCACAGAAGTCCTGAGTCTCTCATTTCCTCTAAAGGTTTATGGCTTTTTAATTTCCATTACTCTGTTTTGTATTTCTGCATCTGTCCGCATCCCGCTGGTTGTGATTAGACCTACTGTGCATTCATTGTTCTTCTGTGGTCATCTGAGGTGAAGCTTTAAGTGTTTAAATGAAAGGTCCCCCCCTCACTCGTATCACTGAGTGTCTGCATCTTCAACACTTCTGACCTTCTGAGTCACCACAGGGAGCATTTACAGATGACATAGCCGCAGGTTCAACAGAGTGGTCTCTGCCGGCTGATTAACCTTGGCTTGCTTTTAACCGAGTGGACCATCTCCGTTTGGGTGGGGCGTTGGTGCGAAGGCGACGGTGTCATCCTACGTAATTCACTTTTAAAGTTACAATACCGTCGCCAGTATCCAGTGCTTGTGCTTCCTTGTACTGTAGCGATTCAGAGCTGGTCATGAACCCACAACCTCCTGTTGTGGGTTCTCCTTTCTACATGGCCTGCTGCCCTATTTACATGCTGTTTCCCTTCTTCCGGCCCTGTTGCCTTTAGACACATCCTGGTTCTATAATTCATCTGGATATCCGCTGCATCTGTTTGATTTGTACTCACATATGACTATATACAGGTAAAGTGTGGTATTCCGTGGTGCATCGCTCCCCCCCCCAGGGCTACCTGGAGGAGCTGGTGAGGCTGAGGGAGACCCAGCTGTCGGAGTCGGTCTCCCAGAACAAAGCGCTCCTGCAGAGGCTGGCCGAGGCCGACCTCAGTCACAAGCTGGAGAAGGAGCAGCTGGAGTACATCGTGCTGGAGCTGCAGGACCAGCTGTGAGTGCTGCGCATGTGAGCCCGGCTCTCTCAAAGGCGCCAGGACCCTGCAGTTAGAGACCCAAGCAGGCATGCGCGTCGGGTTTGTGTCTGCGCTTCCATCAAACCCCCGGCACTGCGTGAGCCGAGCTGCATCGGCTGCCATGCGTCTGCATCGGCTGCCATGCGTCTGCATCGGCTGCCATGCGTCTGCTTTGGGCGGGGCCTTTATGCAGGGCCTTCATGTAAATGAGATCACCTGCCCTTCGTAGGGTTAGAGCTGAGAGGCATCACATCCACACTGTAGGCCTGCCCCATAGCCCGCCAGCTGGCGTGAGATAGATGACGGCTTACGGGGAGGGTAACGATGATCGTAATGACACTGGCGCCCTGAGCACCCATCACAGAGCCTCCCTGTGTACCGCCCCAGGACTGTGCTGAAGAACCACGACCGGCAGTCCAGGCAAGAACTCACGGCTCACCTCACCAACCAGTGGCCGTCGCCGGGATCGCTCGACGCCAACGCCGTCGCCCTGGATACGCTGCTGTACAGGAAGGGCACCAGCCAATGGGAAGAGTGGGTGTCTCAGGCTTCTGGGTGGGGACCATGTTACCCTCAGAGATGCTGAAACGCTCCTCAGATTGTATCACCACACATATTCACCTAAACACACCTCGGGCCACTTGGGGAGGCGCCACCTGAAATCAGGGGTGTAATGCATCCTCCAAAAGCTTGGTGGCACTGTTACTTACTGTGCCTGCATTTATATTGTATTCCCATTAAAAATACTGCTTTACAAGGAAGGGGCTGAGACTCTGGGTGTTCCTCAATGCCAAAATCACAATGATCGAACTTGCGATCTTGGCAAGAGAGGTCTTGCTAACATGCCTCCCAAGAACAAACCTGGAGCGCAATGAATCATGGGATTGGTCTCGTTTGGTGAGCATACAACTGATGTATTTGGGGCGGGACGGGAATGACACGCGGGGGATTTTTACCATCCTCTGTACATGTGTTCTTAATACTGAAACTGGTCTTCAGTAATGGAAGATGACGTAAAACGAGTAGACGTATGTTCAAGTAGGCATATTGAGAAACACCCTGCGAGAGGGAGAACTTTGTTATTCATTATGGAATCCTGAAAAATATATATAGCCCTAGCATCTAGCTTGATTATCATTTTGTTATTGCCCATGGGAAAAGCTTATCACCCAGAGAGCAGATGCCAGGCCCAAACTGGGGGGGTAACCCACTGGAGCTGGAAGGTAGATGCCAAGGCAGATAACGGGGGGTGGGGGACCCTGTCTACAGTGATTCCAGCTAGTGAGAGATCACTTCCGGTCAAGATGGATGGACTCCAAGGCCTCTCGGCCTCAGTGAGGAGAACCAATAGGAAAATGACGAGTGCAGATTGATGTGCTTCACAGAATCCGAGCTGCAGACAGACACACCGGCAGCACAGCAGCAGGAATTTTAAAGAAAAAAAATAAGCAAACTGGAAGGGGGGGTGGCATAGCTGTCTTTATTCACTGGGGGGCGGCGTAGCTGTCTTTATTCACTGCCCAGACAGTGAGTTGCTGGCTCTGAGCCTGAAGTGTCTGACTTTAACAGTTAAGATCGGGTGTTAGCAGAGGTGCCATTAGGCCCCTTGATTACAGGAGACTGTTGTTCTCTGAGGTGGTTCCTGAGGTAATTAACACAAATTAAAGGCAGTGACTGGTGAATAAATGCTGGTCCTTCACATCCATGTCTGCCCCCATCATCCCAGATGGCACGGCACCGGCAAAGCCCTGAATGACAGCACCGTTTTCTGAGAGGAATCCGGTCAGGCTCTTTCATGCTGGTCCACGCGTCGTAGCCAGATGGACTTGGTGAAGGGTGCTTTATGCAAATCGCACAGGTGTCTCCAAGTCTGAGAAACAGCCTGGAAACAAGTGATAAGGGCCCCTCCTCAATTTTGACTTTTTTTTTTTTTTGTCACATAGGTACTGATTTTTACTGTCATGGTGTCCAGGCTGTACTTCTCTAGGGTGACATTTTTCGTTGTGCCTTTATGATATGTGGCCCTACTGATGCCTTGTGGGATGGAGGTAATTAGCCTGATAATGAGCTTCCCCCACAGTTAGACATTTTGGTGTGTTTCAGCCTCTGTTTGTGTCCTCACATTGGGCCGTGACGGGCAGCATGGTGTCCCACCACCTCGAGTGACACAGCGTGAAGTAAGAGAAGTGACATTTTCCACGTCGGCTCAACAGATGGTGCCCCCACCCACAAAAACAGTGTTGAAGTGGCTCATTGGCTGAAACCAGTGCAAGACAATACTATGCTGGTTTAGAGACCCTCAGGGGTGAAAGGTCATCGAATCAGGAAGAGCATCACTGTCCTGTTGGGGATTTCAGCAGAGCGAACCCACAGTGCTGTTGGATGATTTGTTGGATTACGATGTGGGTTTGGAGTTCAGCCCGGTTCAGGTCCTCGAATTTTTCTTCTTGTTCTGGTCACAGGAAGAGTTTCCAGAGTTTGGACCAGCTGTCAGCTGACATGACCCTGTCCCAGACGTCACTGGACCCAGCACACACGCAGGACCTGGAGCTCAAGCCGGGCCGGTCCCGCTGGTTTAATGAAGGTACCATCAGTGTTCCAGTCCAGTGCTCCAGTCCAGTGCTCCCAGTCAGCCTGTTCCCAGGCCCCTAGCCCCTCCCCCACCTGCTACCTGCACCTTTAATGAATAGCTGACTTTAGCTACAGCCTTTTGCTAATTAAATTTTCCTTAATTTGCTGATGATGTATCTGAGGCATTTAACAGTTACTGTGTTAGTTCTGCTGTTAAGGGGACCCCAGATCCTCACAGTGTTCCATTACACCCTCAAATTAACCTCCAATGCTGTATACCCCACCCATGGGTTCAAATGCCTGCCCATGATTACTATAGTGTCTGTTCATCCGATCAAACCCCCCCCCCTTCTTCTCCCAAGGCAAGGAAGACACCCCCTCGCTACGTGGCCTGTGTGGATCTCTGACGTCTGTGGCCAGCTACAAATCCCTGGCCAGCCTGAAGTCCAGTGAGTGCCTTGTGTCCCCCAGCACGGAGATGACCAGTCCAGGGTTGACACCCTCCTGAACACTGTCTGGCCATAGCCCCCCCCCCCCGTCTACAGTCCATCATCCTTCATCGTCTCTGTGAGACCCGCTGGGAAGGCTGCACCCACCACTTGGTTACTCTTTGTCTGTCTGTTTCCTGGTTTAATAGAGCATAATTTAGGTCCATCTGTCCCAGTGAGATTTCTGTGCGTGTGTTTTTTTTTTATTATTTTAATGCATTACCAGGTCAGATTGCCCATTACTGTCATTCGTTATCATCATGTTTTTTTTTTTGTACTGCTGGCTATTAACAGACACACTGGACTAAATGCCAGCATCTTATCCGAACTTGGCGGTCAAAGCAAATCTGTCCTGTCACGCAAACGACAAGAGCAGCCAAAGCACTCATGATGGTGGCTGATTACTGAGATCTGCGGCGACCCAGCCCAAAATGCTTTACTGCCAATAATTTCCACCAGATGAACAGATAGATGCTAAGCAGAGAGGCCCTTGACATTTAACTCCA
>JAODJW010000135.1:11877864-11897830 GCA_026777045.1 Hyperopisus bebe | reverse complement strand
TCCCCCCCACCCCACCCTGTGAACCAGGGACCCCTTTCTATACGGGGGTCTCAGAGCGCCCCCTACCCCTCCACCCATGCTGAGCAAGGTCACGCCAGCCTACTTGTTTATGTCAGTCTCGTTTTCACGGCCCACGCTGACAGTGCTGGTCGTCCCCTTGCTAATTTCCTCGACCTGGGCCAGTTAAACAAATTTTTTTCAAACATCAAATATTGAAAGAACCTTTCGTTGGATTCCAAGCATTCGTTTGAACGGAAAGGAATGAGGCACTTTTTTGTGAGTGAAACGATTGTTTTGTGCTGGTCTCCTGGCCAGCATCGTCTCTGGGACGGTCGGCTCGGGCCCTCGTAAGTTGTTTTATGGAAATGCCTTCAACCGGAACAGACTGCACAGGGGGAAGAGGTGTAACCGCGGGGATCCCTCTCGCGGTACTAGGATTAGAGCGGTAGTTTCAGGAACAGCACTCGATTGTGGAGCAGGGCACCGTTTATAAATAGTCCTCTTGCTACCCCCCCCCCCCCCCAGCTCACTATCTGTCCTTCCCAGCATGCCTGCCGCTGTCAGGGAGCGCACGTGGTGCCCCTCCCCCGATGGGGCCCGAGGCTGCAGGATCTACATCTCGGTCGGGCAGGAGGCTGTGCGTTTGCCCGGGCTGCTGGTCAGATAGTAGTGAGACTCGGGGGGAGGCACAAATGAGGGTAAACGGCTCAGATGTGGGCACAGGTCCCGGCTCAGGTCCCCAAATGCCATCCAGCAGGCTTGGGAAACAGGCAGCGAGGGCCTCGTTGATGACCTCTGTGGTACGCGGGAGCCCGTCTCACAGGCAGGAAGATACAGCCTCGCGCTGTCCTGTGGTGCTGATGGGATACACTGCAGGGAAGCGCTGCGTAGGCCGGCCTGCTTACCTGGCCGAGGCAGACGGGCCGCTGGCTGAGGGTAATATGTCCGGCGCGGGGGCTGAAATCGATCTGCGCTAAAAGCAGCCGCGCGGGTCCATCGGAAGGCGCCCTCCCCTCAGCCTTAAAAGCTGCCAGACCCCAAGGAGGCTGTAATGGTGGAGTCTGCAGGGAGGGGCCACACTAATGGTGTAGGCCTCACAAGCCGTGGTGTGGGGCAGCCAGCAGGACCACCGGACGCTGGGCCCTTCCTGGTCGGAGTTTATGGGGATGGGCTCCGCCGGGACGGCTGTCGCAATAGGAAAAAAAGCAAACTTAGCTGTGGGTGTCTGGGAGAGAGAGGGACGTAGCAGGATTTGAGACTGTCATCTGGAGTCGGGTGGGGTTTGGCTATGACCCATGACCGAGGAACATCCAGCAGGTTCCTGCTTTTGTATCTTTGAATAATCTGATCTGTCACAATAAATACAGAACTTTAAAAGGCTTGACTTTGGCCTTGGTTGATGTGGGGATGTAATGCTGATTTTCCTGATCATGCAAAGAAGCTAATACCAATTTCACCACGTATCACTTTCTCTGGCTTGTTCCACTGTTGTGAGATTGAAAATGCACTAAAAATACAGTGTCGAGGTATGAAATAACACCATCACAAGTGAAATAACTGGAGAATGTGTATGTGTGTGCATGAGTGTGCGTGAAAGAGACAGATCATCCTCATTGCACTTTTTTTATTGGCTGTTTCCGGGAAGCAGCTCTCTGTGCTAATATGTAATACCTGTTTGTTCCTGTAGGGCGGCGAGCACTGCTATTACCAGGGCAAAGTTCGAGGGATCCCGGCATCCTATGTGGCGCTCTCCACCTGCCATGGACTGCAGTAAGCATCGCTGTTCCCCCCCAGGGACCCGTAAACACAGAGGAGTGGAGTTGCGGCAACAAATGGCTAATTATCTTAACAGAAACGCTCAGGAATGCGCTGGAGTCCGGTGCCGCTTCATGTCGTTTTCCGCAAGCATTTCTGCTATGCAGTAGTAATGGACTTAAGTGGCAATTATCCTGTTTAGCAATTACTGCAATGTAATTACTGTATGCTGTTCTCAATGTAATTACTGTACGCTGTTTTCTCTGTTGATATTCGGCATTGTTTTTCCATGCTCTGCTCTTCCGTCTCCTCTTGACTCTCTGGTGAATAACGCACAGTTCAGCCTTCACCTGCTGTCTGAGTATAGTCAGAATTCCAGAATATTCTGTGCCAGGCCCCCTCCTTCCTCGTTCATTTAGCCTTCTCCATCAGACTTCCATGTGCTGGTCCACAGACAATGGTCTGAAATACACCATGTCGTGGTTGGAGAGGGTCTGTAAGTGTATTAAGGGTTCGTTATTTAATGCTTGGTTCCTCCATTCCCCCCCCTCCATTGGGAACAATGCCCGGTGCTCAGAAATGATTCCTTTGTCTGCTGCTCCAGCGTGTGGCATGTCCCAAGCTCTGATAGGTGCCAGGAATCGAATTAGTCTCACTGGAGGGTCCCTTTTTTTCGTGTCCAATGAGTTTTAGCACTAACACTGCCCCCTCCCCCCCCCAGCTCGCGCGCACGCGCACGCACACACAGCCCCTGCCTGCTTCCCTCCACACCTTATCCTGCCACACAGAAATCTGGGAGATTTCAGGTCTTCAGTATTTTTAGTTCTTCAAAATGCACAAAGCGAATGAGCCAGTTAGCTGAGGAATTGTTCCTAACAGAGAGCATGATTGTCAGCTTCCCTCATATCACCCTCGTTTTGATTGTTTTCTAGGTATCGCTGCTGTCTGATGGAATAATCTTGGATTGGGCTGTATCGTTGATGTTTTTTTGGCAACGCGATTAGGACACATAAAAATTAGAACAGTCTTGTTTTACGTTACCCGCAGAGCACATTAACGGAAGTATCTCTGGGCTCTGGGTGGTGATCATACAGAAACGGGCATGTGGTCGACCTTCTGTCAGGAAGAGAAGCAGGTCGGCGGCTGTCGTGCCTCTCCGGGGTGCTTTTGGGGTGCAGGAGAGGCCTCCGTCACGCAGGCGGCCGCTGAGGACCCAAGCCGTGCTTCAAACCGACAGCACATCACAGCTGACCTGTAGCAAAGACTCCCTCCAGATGATGAAGGGAACTGAAGGGATTCTGTTTCATCTATCTGTCTGACTCGTACATTTGAAATATTTTCACTGGTAAAATAAAAAATGAGCTGCTTTTCAATGTACAGCATGTACCAGTGACGGGAATGTATACAGATTGCAACGTACCTATTTACCAAACACTGTGAAATAATCCATGGATTGAAATGATCCCAGACTGAACTATTTTTCTTTGTAATCGGACACACTGTGTCTCCTTTTGAGGCAGCAGAGGGTGTGTGAGCTCATGGCTCTCTGAGGCCTGCGTACCCGCTCTTCACCTTGGCTGCCTGTAAGGGGCGCCATTTCAACACTCTGTTAAGCTAGCTGCAGTTAAAGAGAGGGCAGGGTGTCTTAAGCACTTAGAAGACACACCCAGCTCTGCAGGTCCAGGACCTGATCTGTGCCCTCCCCTTATCTTCTGCTGAATATATTTTTTCCTATTTGTTGGCTATTGGAAGAGCGTGAAATGCTTCATAATCATGTGATTGTGTAATTACTACTTTAACACTTCCCCTTTTAATCGCCTGTTGTGTTAATCAACCCTAAATATGATGGTAATTTCAATTCAGGATGGTTTTCCATTTATATTACTGAGCTCTGTTATTTAAAGCCGTCACACTCTGCTGTGCCTGTGAATCCAGCCTCTGAATATCTCCCAGTATCGGGCTTCTCATTGGCTGGCACGGAGCTGTGGGCGGGCAAGGCCATGCATAATTCCCAGGCCTGAGACAAAATTACTTCAGCTGGGCTCCCATGAAGTGTAATCCCTCCCTCTTGGGCTCTCTGCAACACCCAATACACTCACCGCGGGCCCAGCACAACTTCCCCAGTGGTTCCTCTGAGGCAACAGGCCTGGATGGGGCTCAGCATTAGCTAT
This sequence comes from Hyperopisus bebe, assembly GCA_026777045.1. NCBI lineage: Eukaryota > Metazoa > Chordata > Actinopteri > Osteoglossiformes > Mormyridae > Hyperopisus > Hyperopisus bebe. The sequence continues at coordinate 11,893,904 of JAODJW010000135.1, read as the reverse complement.
TACCCGTCTTGCACCATTTTAGCAGATTCTTTAGATCACGTCGTGCCCCAAAACAATGCTCCAGAGATCCACAGATTACTGGGTAATCCATTTAGGGATGGCCGGTGATTCCACTTACATAGGTTGTGGTACCTGAGATGCCCATCACAAAGTCATCTGGGCTTCCTCGCTCAGACTACGTCCATAGCTAATAGGATCTTCTGATATGGAAAAACTTCACCAGATCCCCCAAGTATGCTTCCCACAAACAGTTTGAGAGATGCAACAGTCCATTGTATCAGTTTGGTTTCTTTTATACTCCTAAGATGTGATGGGAGAATCACAGCCCACGGAATCTGAACCTTTGTCACAGAACAAGAAAATCTGTGTGTCCCGGACATCTTGACTCTGGATTGATTATTCCTTACAGTCTGTTTTTTCTCTTCTTATCGACAGTGGGCTGTTTTTTGATGGAAACCACACCTACATGATCGAGCCGGGAGGAGCGGATGACATAGCTGTAAGTCCAGCTCTTTCCTGATCCCGATCTCTCCTGGAAATCTGGGATTTCTGTGCTGCTTCCAGCTGTGAGTGGAAGAGTGAATGAGGTCAGGGAAGTCTGCTCTGTGGGGGGTGGGGGTGGGGGTCTCAGATTTCTGTTGGAGGGTCCTGCTAATGACCCCAGAAATCGCACAGTGCTATTTTTAAGGCGATCGACCATACGCTGGGGGTGTCGATCGATGGCCACTTCCGACAGCGTCGAGTTACATCCCATGATAGCACGAGAGGCAGGAACACTGTCAGCGATCAGAGGGACAGGGTGGCCCCACTGCCTCCCGTCACTTACGTAACGCCAGTTTGACGGGAATAATGTCATATTTTCTGCAAAACTTCAGCTTATGTTCCTGTGACGGTTTGGTCTTGAAGCACTTAGAGTGACTCATATTATGGACCGAGTCAGTTAGATAAGCACAGCTAAATAGTCTGTATGCATCCTGTCGTCATTCAGATTAACAGCTGTGATCCAAACCTGTGTGGGGGGGGGGGCATCCCCTGGCCACAAACACAGCATGAGGGAGTCATAACGTGCGGTGTGACTTGTACCCAGACGATGGCTGCCGCACCCCATTCAGAGACTGAAGAATATATATGTAAATATATGAGTGTTTTAGGCACACAGGGTGCTAAGCAGAATGTCAGGAGATGCAGACCATGGTGATTTGTGACGACACCGTCACACGTGTTCTTACATGGAAACCGAGCGCGGGAACCACACAAACGGTGCTTTTCCACTGACATACCGGAACCGAGGAGCCCCCCAAGCTGTACCGTGCTGTAGTTACGGCACAGTTCCAGCTCTCTTCGGTTTTCCACTGCAGAAGGGTCGGCTCGGTAAAGGCGTTGTCAGGTTTGGAGAGTGACAGTAACGTAAAACCGAAGAGACGCTTTTTACGGTTCACACTATGTTTACTATGTGCATTTTTTACTGTGTGCTAATTTCCATGAGCACATCTGTGAGAATCGCCGTCTTATGTTAGAATCATATGCTAGCATTACAAAACAGTTCAGTTCAGGTGTTCCGTATCACATTTTAACTAGGTGGATGGAAATTTTCAAGTTCTGAGTTATCGGAAATGCATCAGTGTGCTGTACGGCTTTTTGTGATAAAATGAATGACAATGAAAGATGTTGGAATAAGAGCATGAACATAAGACACCCCGCCACTGACAGTACAATACTACTGATAATGATTTATATAGAAATGCCATTTCTCCACCAGGTAATCTATGCATATCAACACAGATCGCTGGTATTTCCCAGCATTTCAACCAATCAAATGGTGGTGACACAACTAGCTTGGTTTGCTCACACTTGCAGGCCTGCTAGTGAGCAGGACCGTGTTGCTGTGGGTACTCCTTGGGTACAGCTCGGTTCCCAGTGCGTAGAACATAGGCAGGAATCGAACCCAGAACCCTCAAGGTGAGATGTGTAACCCTGAGTTGCTGAGGACACATTTAATGTATAATGTAATGCTTCCTTTAACTAATGGTATGCAGACAGTCGGGCCAGTGAAGCCTCATAATATAATTATCTTGAAGTAAATAGAGTGATAACCAATGTATTTAAGCAGGAGCCTTCAGTCTGTCCTGTGACTGGGGATAACCAGGGGACAGGGCAGCAGGTGACAGGGACTGCGCCAGCGTGTCAGTCTGCGTTCAGCCATCTGTCAGCATGACAGTGCTGTGGCATGTATGGGCCGCGCGGGTCACATGACTTCTGGCTGAACCAAGACCCTCTCAGATTAGCTGCGAGCAAATCGCCCCTGTTTCAGTCTGACATCCAGAGAGTAAAGCACGTGCCCACAGACACAGAGGAACAGAAACACACAGACACAGACACAGAGAAACAGAAACGCACAGACAGAGGAGAAACACAGAGACAGATAAGCGGAAGCACACAGAGACAGAGGAAGAAAAAAACAGACAGATGAGCAGCAACACGCCAACACAGATACAGACACAGAGAAACAGCAGCATACAAACACAGAGGGACGGAGGGACAGAAACGCACAGACACCGAGGAACTGAAACACACAGACACAGAGGAACTGAAACACACAGATACATAGGAACAAAAACGCAGAGAAACAGACACAGAGGAACTGAAAAACAGACACAGAGGAACAAAAACACAGGGGAACGGAAAGACAGACACAGAAGAACTGAAAAACACAGACACACACTGGTTCAGAGACTAAGACAAAGACAGACAGACAAACACTCTCTCTCCCGCTCACACACACTCCTGGGGAAGAAGCAGCAGCTCATTTTGAGCCACAGAGTTTCCATTGCAGAGAGCGCCATATGTCTGGTCACATGACCTGATTTGCAAGCCACCCCCACCTGTCCCCGTCACGCCTCTTGGACCGGGTCACCGGGCTTTGGACTTCGCCCCGGCAATGCAGCACAGTGAAGGCGCCATCACCCGTTTCCATTGCGGATGGCCACAGGGGGGCAGGGCCTGGGGCTGGGGGACCAGGGCCGGAGGCGGCCATGACGGCATCTTCCCGGGGTGGCCTCTCTGCTCAGCACCTCTCCACCAGGGCCATCTGAGCAGCCATCTGCGTGGCCAGCTAATCCTCCGTGGATGTGGGCACACGCACACACGCACACACGTCCTGTGGCACAGTGAAGGTGGAGACCTCCAGGCAAAGAACTCAGGTTCAGCTTGGTCCTCGCATGTTAGCCGGCTGCGATCACTACATTTCTGTCCAGTCACCAGCTACAGTATCAATGAAGGTGTTTTTCTACTGTGGATCTTAAAGATTGTGCATAAAAGGGTCAGAGAGTGATGACACCCTGACGGTCATGGAGTGATATGGCACCCTGACTGTCATGGAGTGATACGGCACCCTGACAGTCATGGAGTGATACGGCACCCTGACTTCATTGTTTACTTCGTTTCCTCCCAGCACTTGTTTCTGTTCTACTTTTAAAGTGACTCGTTCAAACTGCAAACTGCTTGCAAAATTTCCAGGTTAAACATTTGGCAGAACAGAGGCAGTAAATTAGAGACAATATTAGGTTTAGCATTGTTATTGCTCTTGTGACCAGGGCCCTGTACTATGAAGTGTGGTTACTGGCTTATCAGGGTAACTTGTGGTAGTCTGGGCAAAATGTAAGCGAATGAATATGAAGTCCATTTAAACTGTGGTACCTTAAATCCGACAAGTTACCCCGATAAGCCAGTAACCCCGCTTCGTAGTACAGGCCACAGGACCATTTGGTCTGAAGATATTATTTACAACGACAACCAGGGATTCAGTTGCTTCACCATGAGTGTTTATTTGAATAAACACTGTTATCAGTGTTCAATAAATAAAGCAGTTTATTAACAATCTAAGCTTATTTCAGAAGGATATTAATGGCAGTTAATGGCAGTAATTCTGTGATCCTGTGTGATGCTGGTGCACCAGCTTCTGTCCGGACTCCATTCCCACAAGGAAGCTGGCATAAGGAGACTCATTAGGAAGGTGGCTTCTGGGCAAAGATGCAAGCAGATGTGAAAGTCGCGTTCGCACACGCCAGAGATGTCCGCGGTTCAGGGGTCGCCGACACCATCAGATGGTGCGGTGGCTGGGCTGCGGGGCGGAATCCAGCGAGAGCCCCGGGTCGAGAGCCCCGGGTCGCCTCAGCAGATCGGCTGCAGGTGATCCTGCTGAGATCCGGGCATCGGCAGGCTCCTCCAGGGGTAAAGCAGCAGAGATGTTCTCTTGCCATCTGCCAGACTTGTGCCTTGCAGTCTGTGGCCCGACCCTCAGGGCAGCACAAGGATGCTGCTCTTTATACGATCTACATGCCCGCCCGTGTGCGGCAGAGGGCAGGCCGTCTTGTACATGCTGTTTCTCCAGGAGCGCATTTAGCTTTTAATTAGCTAATGCTAATCGAGATGGATGCCGCTTCCCCTGAGCTTCTCTGACAAACACCGGGGGGGCTTCTGATCCGGCACACCTGGCGAGGGCGTGCCGTTAGACACCTCTCAGGGGCGTGCCGCGTTCGGCGTCCAGCGAGGGCAGGATTCTGAAAAGAGGCTTCTAGCACTCGCCTGCTGTGGGGACGCCAATGGTCCTGCTAAGACATGGTGGTCTGGCAGCCCGCCCTTCTAGGTCACTTGCACTGTGGCAACGCTGCTCTTAGCACAGCTGCTGAATAATAAACGCAGCTGGAAATGGCGGGATTGGCGGTCAGACGCAGCTGGGGCTGCGCCGTCGACTGCTCCCACGCTCACCTGCAGTTAGTGCACGGCTGGGGACTCAGACTGGCCGTCAGCAAGCCACGGAAGGCTGTACTTTATACTTAATTATTCTAAGTGTAAGTAAATAGTGCCATTATGCACGTAAATCAGATACACTCGCAATGAAATACGTTTACTGAAAGCACTCCTCATAAAGGTGTGTTCCCCTGCTGAAAGACTGCATAGCTGAAGGCTGCTTTAAAGAAAACAGGAAATGACATCACAACAACCCGATTACTCACACCAAGGCAAACGAAAATAACAGCAGAAAGAAGTGCGTCAAACACGCCGGAGAGCAGATGCACCTTAGAAGGGCCGTATCTGCGGGGTCTACAGAGGTGTTTGTGATATGGAATCAGGGAGAAGCTAAAGTTAGTGCAAGTTTATTGGAACCTGGCACGCATTTCACTGAACATTAATGATTCATGTAAAACAAGCTGCCAGTTTTTAAGGCGAAACCGAAAAACCTGAATTTAGCTGGTGACCGTGCATCGCACTTACAGGACTGTTCACTGTGTCATATTCAGCAGTAATAGACTCTTATGCACAAAGAAAGTTGCTTCGCAGAGCAGCTCTTATCACAGACAACAGACTATGGCACGTTCAGGCGTGAGCACATTACCTCACTTCACAGTGTTCAGTACAGCTGCAGCGGTTCATGGCCCTGCTGTACGTTTTAAAAATACCGTAAATCTACAGAAGCAAACAGTATATTACAGAATATTCTAAGTTTGTAACAAAGTAGTGGTATATAACATACAAATGTGTATTAGAGTAGTCAGTAAAAAATAAGTAGTCTTAGTGTTCAGAGCTTAGGAAAGTGCAGTAGTTCACTAGCTAGTGTCAAATATGTTCCATTTTAAAGATGGTGTCCTTAATGAGATTTTTATAACATCGTAACACATACTGTCATTAAGAGAAGGAAAACTGGCCCATTTAGAGTGATTATATCAGTGTGTCATCACTGGAATGCACACTGGACATCTTAACGAGGGATTCCAGAGAGCCCACGGACCTTCATCACACCGCTATAGGCAGAGTCCAAGCCAAGTTCGCTTTGAGACAGGGGGAATCAAAGGACGGCCAGACTGTCCCACATACTCAGCTGGGTGCATCCAGCAGGATACTTACAGACATGGACTTAGACAGCAAGATCGAGTCCCAGGATGGGTGGATGGAATCGGTTCCCACCCCAAAGGCATTTAACCCCAATAAATGACCACTGAAAATATTTATAGAAGAAGATCTGCTAAGCACCTAAATTATCTAAGATAGCAAATGCTGCCAATTTTCGTGGCTCAGACTGTTCAGCCCCGCTGGTACAGCACAGGGATCTGCTGGATTGGTAGCACCAATGACCAGGGCGCCAAGTTTCTTCTCACGCTACTGCAGGGCTAACAGAGCAGCATCCTGTAAACGCCCAGTGTTCCTCCACTGCGCGTCCGGCACCCCGCCCCACTTCAGTTGGCCTGCGTCAGCACTGGAATGTCGATCTCGATGGTGGAGAGGCGCGAGCGTCTGGAGTACCGCTGGCTGCCGTAGCCATAGGCCTGCGAGGGGGCGTAGCTGTGCGTGGTGTAAGCCTGAGAGTAGCCCGCCTCGGAGCCGCAGTGACCAGGCCTGTATGTGCTCGGGCCAGGGACCACGCTCTGGGCATAGCCCAAGGGTGGCGCGTAGGACTGAGGCGGGACAAAGACCTGGGGCTCGGTGACCGGCACCGTAGCTAAGACCTGGGGCTCGGTGACCGGCACCGGGGCATAGCCCTGGGGAAGGAAGGGCTGTGGGGCATACACGGGAGACGGGTATCCATTAGAGACGAGAGGCTGGGTGGAGAGGCTGGCGGACACGGCAGGCAGAGGAGGCCAGAAGGGGGATGGAAGGGTCTTGCACATGCAGTACCACATCATGAAGAGCAGGGAAGCCAGGAGAAGCCCCCCCGAGCAGCCAATGGCCACGTAGGCCGCAAAGTCGTTGGCGAACAGCCGGTCGTAGCGTTTGTTCAGCACCTCGGTGTAGAAGAGGAACCACACCGAGGGTGCCATGGCGATGGCGCCGGCCACGAAGAGCAGCATTCCGGCCACCAGGTGGCATCCTGCGCTGTTCACCAGGCAGTTCCCTCCATTGGAGGGCGCCGGATCCGGCTTGGCGGAGCAGCAGGCGGTCTTACACATGCCGCACATGCAGAGCAGCAGCGAGAGGCTGGAGAAGAGGAGGCTGAAGGGGAGGGCAAACTGCAGCACACGCAAGTCCAGCTGGTCCACGCGGCTGTACCACTCGGTGTCATAGAGATAGCAGCCTGTGCTTCCCTGCTGCTTCACGCACTTAGTCCACAGCCCGTCGTAGACGGTCACGTTCCTGGCGTTGCGGTTGAACGTGACCAGATGGGTGATCCGCCACTGTGGGACCAGCGTCGCCACCACCAGGCCGCTCACTGACACCAGGGCGATGAGAAAGGCAAACAAGTTTGTGGCGTGGATGTCGCGGCAGGACATTTTCCTAGCTGCTGCTATGTGTAATTAAGGGGTCCTGGGAAGAGTAGAGGAAAACTCCTGGTGAGACAAGAACAGGCAGAAACCTGACATAAAGACATACTTTAGGGGTGCGTGGTCCCCCCGGGGAAGGCTCTATTATTATTATTAATAATAATAATAATAATAATAATAATAATAACAACAACAGTACATCTGGACATTCTGGATTAATACTGTAATCCACTCTTTAACACACTGAAACCACCATATTTAGCTTATATAAGACGAACGTCTGTAGTTAAGCAATCCATCCGCCCACACTACTGCCATGTCAGAAAAACCCTCATTTAAAGAAAGAGAGAAAACGGGAGGGAAGCATTAAACAGCAAGTCCGCGTCGCGCGCATCCGGGCCGCTAGCCAGCTAGCCGCGCGGCTAAAGCGAAACGGCACTAAGCACGACCTGTCGCGCTCAGTCTTTCGGCCAATTCCCGCATTAGCTACTAACAACTACATACAGCCGCGTACCTGGCTTTCCGTGGGGTTGTTTAAAGACGAGCAACGGACATTATAAGAGTGTCCAAGTTGTTTTTTGTCCCTTTTTCAATTCTTATTGCAGATACCTTCCGATCTGGCCTAAGGCCATAAGCAGATGACGTCGAGCGATAGACAAAGGGCAGGATTTAGCGTTATCTGACCAATCATAGCCCGAGCTTATCACAGCGGGGGGAATCTTACAAAATACCCAATGGTAAGCGCAGTAAGGCTGTGATTGACAGAATACGCGTAAGCCTCTCCCTCGGCGCCGGTGTTTGGTCGAGTTGAGCTACTTTGTCGAGTTAGGCTACCGTAATGCTAATCGATAGCCCGAAACCTAACCCCCCCCCCAAAACCCCTAAAAGCTTTACCTTAACCCTAACCCGTAAAACCTAATCCTAGAACTGTGGAACTGCACATGCGCAGAAAGGCTCGATAGCACGTCTCGATAGGTAACTCAACTCGTCAGAGCACCCGGTTTCCCGAAGCCTTGCTCCTCGGTTAAGTTATCGCTTTGCGTCCTTTCCCCCCTTTTGCTAGTTAGTAGATTTAAATGACTAATTAATCCCCTGTGTAGATGCATGTGTTCGTCCCTGAAACGAAACATACTTGACTTGGTAAAAAAAAATCACAGTCGCTTATAGTCAATGGTTGGTTCAAGCCCCCTAAACCAGACAAATAAATTAACAGCCATACAAATCAATAAATTAATATTGAATACCAATTTTTCTGGACTTATACGCTGTTATTTTCCCTGATTTCAATTTCTGTATTTTAACTCTCTCTAAATGAATAGAATAATATCCTGCATTTTGTACGGTGCAGACCTTCACCTTAGTACGTCACCGTTGTTCCGTCTTATAATTTAGCCTAAAACTAAGCTGCATGCATGGTAAGGAATTACACTTTGCGAAAAGAAAGGCGAGGATCGTACACAACACAGGTATAAGGTACAGGCTAAGGGCTCCGGCGACAATCGGGTACACAGCATAATGACAGCAGACAGGGCGGAGCATGCCGGGAAATGTTAAAGCTCTCCGACCCTACGATAAAACTACTGTTGTTGTTTTTTTTTAACAGGGTGACATGCATGTTCATATGATTTACAAGTCGATGGGTTCGGAGCCGCCGGCGGACGAACTTCCCGGTGAGTTACAACGCAGGGACCCGGGGAGAGCTGCTCCCCATCACCAGTATAAAGTGCGTGTATTAAAATGCCTCAGGATGCTTGTTCAGATTCGCGGGGCTCTACTGAAAGGCCTTCTGTAAAATTGGTACAGACAGGCAAAACTGCATTCATGTGACACAATTCCAGCACGTACCGTTATAATTAAACAGCCATCCGTGTTCTACCTTCTAAATATTTATGTGGAGGAGAGAAATGTCCCTCCTTAATCCATAGCAGTGGTCCCACACAAGCCTGGTGTTTTTCATAACGTAGTTGGTTGATGACGCATCTGACACCGTTATTTTCAGTCGCTGTCCCGGAGATGCCAGCGTCCACCGCTCCCAGAACGGTGCTCAGGAGAAGGAAGAGACAGGTAAGCGCCCCTACCATCAGGGTCTACGCAGGTCCCCTGCTGAACCCTCTCGTATACAAGGTGATAAAAACACACTAAGACACTAGGTGGATGTACATATTGAGGACTTAGCAAAGTCGGACCTTGCTGGCATCAGGCCGCTCATGAAGGATTCATCGCTCAGTTGGTTCAATGACAATATAATATAATCAATCCGTCTAATCACTTATCCTGATCAGAACCCTTAAATATAAAATTATGCATAAGACATATATATCTCAGTTGACTTGACCACTTATGAATGTAAAAATAGTTTATTCGAGGTGGATCCCAGTTTGTCGCAAACAATCAATGGACGATTCGGCCTCTTAATAAAATTAATGTACTCAAAAGAACCGATTCACTGTAAAGGTTCTTGGTTTCCACCCAGGTCACCCACACAAGCTGTCGCTGAGATCTTTCACGTTGGCCCACCGAGGACTTGCTGTAAAGTGTTTTTTTCCTCCTAGGTCTCGAGGCTTTCGCGCCGGGTTGAAGATGAAACAAAGTATATAGAGCTTATGGTTATCAACGATCACCTGATGGTAAAATTACATTTCCGTAAAACACATATAATTCCCTTTCTTCTTAACGTTTATAGTGGGATTAGACAATGGCTTTTATATCATTTTAAACTATTCCAAAATGATTTATTTATTTGTATGTTTGTTATTCCTTACAGTATAAGAAGCATCGGCTTTCTGTTGGACAGACAAATAACTATGCCAAGTCCGTCGTGAACATGGCTGATATAGTAAGCTGCGTTTTAATCATTTCATATATTTTAATGTATCTTTTCTTGTATCTGTGACACAAAAAGGCACTTGACATTTCATTTCCTTCAGGGATGTGGGATGTCATTTATTAAATTACCTCTGGGTTCAGATAAGCTCAGGTTTAAAACTCACGGCTGCGCTTCACCGGGGGGCCGCAATGTCACTGGTATCTTATCTGCATAGTAAGGAAACAACAGCAGACCCCCGGCGCCGCTCCTTCTTTTGCTCAGTTTCCGTGTGACACGCTTTCACTTGGGGAATCCTATTAAATACCCGCTTCTCAAGTAGCTAGTAGGAGGTGAGGCTACTTGCTGACACTCTCTGGTTTGGCTGCAGATATTCAAAGAGCAGCTGAAAACGCGGATCGTCCTAGTGGCGATGGAGACCTGGGCCGCCGAAAACCGCTTCAACATCAATGACGACCCGCTGGTCACCTTGCGCGAATTCATGAAGTACCGGCGCGACTTTATCAAGGAGAAGTGCGACTCCGTGCACCTGTTCTCGTGAGTGGGGGAGACCAGCCGCTTCGGGGAGTCCTGTTACTTGAGAAAGACACCATTTAGGATTTGAAATTCGCGATAAAATGTAATAATCTTTCTCGATTTGGTTTGTGCTGGTATTTCTCCGCACCTTCTCTTATGTCCACCAGGGGGAGCCGCTTCCACAGCAGCCGGGGAGGAGCCTCTTACCTGGGAGGCGTGTGTTCGCTGACGAAAGGGGGAGGAGTCAACGAGGTATCGCGCCTCCTTGTTATATATCCTTTCATTTGTTAAGGTTACTAATCAGGGTGGTATCTGACCAATGGTAAATTCCCCAAAACTTTCCATGTACAAAATAACTTTGCAGTTCATTTAGATGTGTCTGCTGAAAATAACTATGTTTGGTTTATGAATTTTAATGCTGTACGTTTCCCTTTAGTATGGGAAAGCAGATGAAATGGCAATCACGCTGGCACAGTCTCTGGGACAAAACATTGGCATCTTTTCAGACAAGAAAAGAATAATGAGCGGTATGTCAGTCATGGCTGTCATTTGTACTGTGTGTGGTGATTGGGGTTACAGCTTGTGGGGGGAGTGTCTCTAACGCCACAGACCCAGGTCATGTGACCAGTCAGACCATGTAACCAGTGATGTCTGACCTCTTTCCAGGGGAGTGCAAGTGTGATAACAAGTGGTCTGGATGCATAATGGACGATGTTGGGTAAGTTGCCCCTAAAGAAACTCTCCGGCTCAGCCAGCTGCCTCACTGGCTCCTCTCATGTTTTGCCTGCACTTTCTGGCAGTTTCTGTGCATCTGCCAGAAATTAGCTTTTGTTCAGAAATATAAGTTCAAGTTGCTACTGCAACTTACACGTACACCTTTGTAATAGTTTCTTTTCAACCTAACATTTGTGACATCTTGCAGTGAGGACATTTAAATATTTAATGTATTCATTTTGTAGAGAACTGTGACATAAATGCGTGATGTAATTAAGACTATGACCACTAGATGGCACCGTATTCTTTATTAGATTATCCATGTAGCGGTGTTTGTAAATTTTTTGGTTTGGAAGGCCTGACCAGAGCCGTTTCTTGCTACATGCGTGTATGCGGACTGTGCAGATGCATAGGGCCCCCGCAGCCACTAGGGGGCCCCAAACTGCAACTTCAATCTCAGTATACAGTACAGGCCAAAAGTTTGGTCCAAACTTTTGGCCTGTACTGTATTTGGGGAGAATTAAAATGACCTGGCTTCATTTGTAGCCAGCTAAGCCCCCTCATAAAAATTAAATGTAGGATGTAAATAAAGCTTAGCTGTGGCGACAGAGAAGCTGTGGCTTGTGTTTGTGGGGAGATCAAAGTCACCATCTGGCTGTGGTGAGATGAGTGACGTCTGCCGACAGCTATGATGGGATGGCTGACAGCCGCAAGTAACGTTGAGAGGAGACTCCGCCCACAACCACACCTAGATGGCATCTAGAGGGCCTATCCCTTCTATTTGTTATAGTTTTAGGTGGGAGGGGAGAGAATTTTTATGTTGTTATCTTTCATGTTGAAGAACTTTATTTCCTAAATTTAAAAAAGCACTATGAAGGAAAATGGTGCATTTGGTGCATTTATGGACATAGAGAAGCCTCCCTGTTTACATTTAATTATCATTCTCTGTAGGTTTAAATTGCTTGGATCAGCTTGAGATCTTTCAATTTTAGATTCACAAATCTAGCCTATTTTCTTCTTAAAGTGTAAGAGATTGATGCATCGCCATGGATCATGTTTAAGGGGTCGAACTCCCCCCCCCCCCCATTGCAGTTTAACAAAATAGGGGCCCCCAAACAGAGTCTTGTATAGGGCCCCCAAAAAGCTAGAAACGGCCTGGCCATGAGAGGCCTTTTGTCATGTGACCTAAACATGACATCTAATTGGATAGTTTTGGTTATAATGGCTTAAAAAATCAAATATGTTGAGCCTAATGTAAAATAAAGTTAATAACCGTGTTTTTGAAGGTCTTGTTACCTCGGTGTTTGTCTCCCATTCAGGGACTGCTGTAGACTTTTTGGGCAAACACGATTTAAATGACCGAATCTCATTTTGAACGCAGCTTCAACTTTGGTCCTCTTGTCACCCTGCAAAGGCAGATGTCTGGCTTTCAGAATAAGCAATGCGGTAAAGGAGGATTCATTTCAAAGAGCGGCCGCTGGAAAGCTGCCGACTCCAGAAGGTGCTAAAATAATGCTGCAGGTGTCTGTTTACACTGTAACCTGAAGGGGTGACGCTGAATAGACTCACCTTCACTAAGTTCAGGCTCTCCTGGGACTCCCTGCATGCATAACAATTTGCTTATTAGGATCCTTGCCGATTAATGAATTTTTGATAAGTTGAGATGTAATGAGCCCCTGGGGAAATTTAGCAGACTTGTGGAATTAAGCTGCAGATTATTACCAGTGTTTCTCCATACTGGGCCCCGTGCCCCACCTTGCACACTACTGTGTGGTCCAGCTGAGTATGGAGAAACACTGGGTTATGCACAGGTGCATTTGTCAAAGGACACTATCATGAAGAACATGGGTGGATTGCACTCAGGAATCAGAAGGAATCCCCGTTTGGTATGACATTAGCCCAAAAAGACCACAGAAGCCTTATTACTGTCACCCTGTTGACACGACCCTTGACCTCGTGTTCATCCATGGCTGGGACAGTTCTGGTGGGGGGGCGGTCCCGGTCTGTGCTGAGGGCATGCATCACCAGGGTCTTGTGAACATGGCAGGAGTATATGTTTCTGACGTGTGTATTTGTGTGTGTGTGTGTGTGTTTGTGTGTGTCTGTGTGCGCGTGAGCACGCACGTGTCTTTATCGTCCCTTTTTGAAATACCTTTTGCGTTTTCCCTCGATCCCAAATGGGACAGCAGGTGAGCAGAAGCTTGGCTGTGATGCCGCTCATGTGATTTGACCAATCGGTTGCTTGGAAGGGTTGTCAGTCACCCCCAGCGCTCCATCCCATTCGTCAGCATCGAGGCCCGCGGCCTGATGCTCCGCCTAGCTTCTCCTTTTTCTGGTGGAAAAGAAAAAAATACAGGCTGGTGAAGCACCTGCCCGTATTTTTCCTTTTTAATCATCTTTATTTTGGCTGATGTCACTCGCAGGAATGATGGAAGCTAAGTGCTAGTAGCTCTGAAACCCAGTAGGTCCAGTCACTCCAGTCCAGCTCATCCCGTTCCATCTCTAACCGATTGAAACAGTCTGCAATGTCACCCCTATCTGGAGAGCCCCCCCCGCCCCCCCGTATCCTAACTTGCTCATCTCCCCAGCAGGACCAGCTCCGGCGCGAGCTGTCCTGTCTTGTTTCCCGCCTCTTTTCCATTGTCGCCCCTGTCCTTTGGCTGTGGCTGCTCTCCAGTGGCTCTGCGGGGCCGGCAGGACGGCTGCGAGCCCCCAGGAAACTCGGGCCGCTGTCCTGCTGTGACGTGGAGGGGGCCGCGACGACCCCCCCCACACACACAACAACTCACATCCTGCTGTGAATCAGAGCCCCTCCAAAGTGCCAATGGTGTTTCAGACGTCTGTGTTCAATGGGGAATCCTGAAATAACCACCCCCTCGCCACTCCATCGACCCCCCACCTTGTTCTTCTGTACCTGCATGCCTGATCTGGTGTACTAATCCCTGGCACACTCCTCACTCACTCTCTCAGTGCTGAACACCGTCCAGGTGAAATGAACTCTCTTGTGTTTTGGTGACTAGTTCCCGAACGTCTCACCCCCCCCTGTGGAATTCAGCTCTTACTGTCACCGTGTCTGTGCTGCACGGGCCGGGAGCCCCAGACGTAATGGAGCGTTAGGCCTGTGCTTTGGAGGATTCACACCCTCAGCCTTAGCGCCATGGGATTTTACTCTGGATCCCATCTTTCCCTTAGGGGCAGGGAAACTGGTGAGACTGGAAAAGTCAGGCACACATACAGAGATTGGGACTCTGCCACACCAGAGCGTCACGCGCAGAAAGGCCGGAAGAGACGTAGCATTAATGCGGGGATGGTGGGTGGCTGTATACTGGTGCGTAACTCTGAGGAAGCACTACAGTTCCCAGAAGCCCTGAGGTTGGTCGGCGGGCATGAGGTTTGGTCCAACCACCTGGTTCTTCAGGGTGGCCTTTCCATCCCGTTTATGGGGGTGAAGCTAAAATAAAGGAGCAGTTGGATTTTGGCCAGAAATCATTTGGCTGACCGTTCCCCCTACACTTTTAGGATGTGGACTTGTCCAGAATAAGATGACGTAATATAGATCATAGCGTGTTGCTGTTGCCACGGCGATAATCGTCACCCTGTTGGCCTAATTGCCCCAGAGTTGCCCTTGGCTGCTGGTTAGTACTTGCTCCCCCTGGGTGTGACATAATACAGAAATGAAGGTGAGTGAGTGGATTAGATCCTGGGTAGGTGTCCCGAGTGGGGGGGGGTTATGCAGGGATCTCTCTTGTGTTGCTTTATTTGACATAAATATGTCTAGTTGTATTTCCGTTACTGTCTGCAGTCCATCTCTGTTTATGTCCTTCTTTTGATACACTTGTGTATGACAGCAGAGGATAAACCCACTGTTCGGCCACAAAACCAGTTAGTTCCGGATCGTTGGTCCCGAATGAGTGGACGTGGACCTAGCTCTTGTGCAGGCTGCAGTTTAGAATGTTCTGGAAGTAGTTCCCAGCATTCTCAGTGTTGTAGCCGGTCCTGTGTGATGAGGACGGTGGGTTTCCTTTCTTTCGGCTTGCAGAGGGAGCTGAAGCTGGTTAAAAACATTGTTAATGTGGGTTTTGCATGAATTTTTAATGCTCGGTCAGCAGTGGGCTTGTGTGCTTTCGTGTTTATCACTCTGAAGAGTGGCGTTTGAAGGTTAGGGGTGTAAAGGCAGACAGTCATGTGACCTGTCATGTGACCTGTCATGTGACGTCCATGCGACAGCGAGGAGCGTCCTGGCCTCAGTCCAGCTAAGGAGAAAGGCCGGCAGTCTGACGGGACACTGAGCACGGCCCCTTTAAGGGCGTGTCAGGGCCGAGACACGGGCCGGCACCCCCGCCCGCCGTTCACTGCGCCCTGTCTCTGTCCTCCAACGCAGCTTCTACTTGCCCAAGCGCTTCTCGGACTGTAACATCGAGGAGTACCACAACTTCCTGAACAGCGGCGGCGGTGCCTGCCTGTTCAACAAGCCGTCCAAGGTAACGGCCACGCCGCAACCGGGCGTCCTGCCCACGGGGGGATTTAACCAGACTGAGAGGTAAAAGGGGGCACACGGGGTGGCTGGGACCAGCGGCGGATGTGTACAGAAATCCTGCGAAACTGAAGTATGATCTGAAACGTATAATGAATTTAAGGTTAGCATGTCACTCCAGACTTAAGCCGCGCGTGTGAGCGCCCTTTGAGAAAGAGGGGTAACGACCCCGCCCCTCCCCTCCCCTCCCCTCCCC
>JAODJW010000135.1:11843799-11854880 GCA_026777045.1 Hyperopisus bebe | reverse complement strand
TTTTGGTTTTTGTGTTTTCCATTTTGTTTAATAAACCCCGTTTTTGTTCCCGGCAAGTGGGTCGTCCACCCTTTTGTCCCCGGCTATGCCGCGTTCCCGCTCCCGAGCTGCCCGGCTCCTTGACAAGAACCTCTTTACAAAGTACCATGTAGTGGATAAATTACCACTTAAAAGTCCTGAGTTTTTATTTTGCTTAGATTGCTATAGAGGCTGTAGAAATCCCCTCTCCTATTACAGTCTCAGAATACACAGGCCACAGGGTAGTGAGAAAGTAGCTGGGGAGATCAGTCAAAACAAGCAAATAATGAAATGTGTTTTGGAGCCATTGTGAAAATTACAATTCTTTTGTGTTTTAACTAGCGGTGTTTTTTCCTCACAGCTGTCAAGTTTTAAAAATCAATCATTTCTTCTTTTGTTGTTGCACATATACCTACTGAATTAAGCATTTTAATGTGACGCTTTCGGTTGACACTTACCATGTCTTATTTACTGTCTATAGGCAAAAGCAGGCGTACAAGAGAATATAAATTATCACAGACAGAAAAACAGTCAGAGTCAACTCTAAATAATAATTTAAAGTCATTGGACATGACTGTCATGGACAGCACAGTAATTAAATTAAAGCCTAAATATAGTAACCTGAAACAGTAAACAAACATATGGGCCAGTGTCATCTAAGATTTTAACCATAACGCCACGTTTACTGCTTATGAGTCACAGCACTTTTTAAATATATGTAGAAAACTGTTTTTTATATATGTATTTTTAGGTAAGGTAACAGAGATAAGAAATTTTGCTGTACTGCTAGCGCGTGGGAGTTACTATAGTAACCATAATACATCGGGTACGGAACAATAAAAGGGACAATTTTAGTGAAGGCAAAAATGAATGAAAATGAAACGCATGGGGGAATAATGAAATATACAGGGGTCAGGGGTATGCACGTGTCTTATGATTTTATCACTTTTATTAGAGACCGTTTTAGAATGCCCTTTGCGCTAATAAAGTAATGTTAATTAGCCAATAATTCCCTAATAAAGTGACGTTAAATTACATAACTTGGCTTAAACTATATCTACCGCAATTATGTTTAACAAGATACATTTGTTAACTCGCAATGCAAATTTTACTATACTTACTATAGCAGGAAATACTATCACAGTAAATGATTGTCACACATTTTTACAAAATCGTTTTTTTATTGTGAAGCCTGTAGCCGTTATCTGTTTATTTTATTGATTAAATGTTCCCCCTTTAAAAGAATCCTCGCAGAACGTCTAACGTGCAGCGTCTCAGCAGAGATCAGAAGGTCTGCCGGATCTGCGCTCCTGCTGCACTTCGGCGGAGAATCACGGACTGATTTGATGCTCTGTATTACATCCTGGTTATTTTCAGTTCAGAACGGCGCCACATTTTTGGGACAGAGCTTTTATTCAGAATGTATTTTATATGTACCGTAGTAGCTTTGTATTCGGGGCGCCAATGACAGGTTTTGTCACTCGATAGTGTCCACTTTACCCCGCAGTAGTGGCATCCGTGGAGAAGGGGGGATCATGTAATCTCATGACTTCTGATAGATCCTCCCACTAATGACCAGCGCTATTTATGCTGCTTAGAATTAGCAGGCATCGGACTACCGGAGCAGGAAGGATTGCGCTTGGGAAATACAACTGTGCTGAGGTAAGTGGATATGAAAAATGATTTCATGTATCGTCTGGTATTGGAAGAATGACCGTGAACGTGACCTAAATTTGATAAGAGCTGGTGCCATAGCCTAGATTTCCGATTTCCTCATGCATTTTGTGTGCACTTCCACGGCCATGGAAACAGAGAGCGGCTGGGGCTGCACTTGCCATTTTAAGAGTTGCGAATTAATAAAGGCTCCGCTATTGCCTTCCTTTACGTAATCTTCGGTAGCTATGAGCGCGCGACACTCACACTCAGCTAAGGGTTCACCAGGGAGATCAGGGGGAACACGGCTCCCTGCGAAAGCGTGCGCAGCTGCAAGTCACGATCTCACAGAAATCAGTATTAATGTCGAAATTGCTGCCCCATCAGTGTTATCGGAGTAGAAGATTAAACGTGAATAAGTATATATCATAGTACACTACATTTCACTTTCAATAACACTGTTACTTGAGTTTTTTTTTTTGAGAACGGCAATCTGTAACTTGTAACTGTAAATGGTTATTGGTACTAGTGAGTAAAAGTTTATTACTTCTGTATTTCTTGTCAAAAAGAAGTAGAAATCAATTTGCACGGTGTCCTACATTTTACATTTTTTTAAAAAGCTAACACTTAGCTTAGCTTCAGATACTTAAAAAGTAAGCAGTCTTAGTGATATTTTACGCGTGTTTTTATACAGATTTTGTTCATCTTTACATTGTCTGATTTACTGTTGTAAAACAGAATTCCGTAGAAATTTTACACACATAATAGTTGGATGGATTCGTTATAATGAAGTGAAGAACCCAGAGACCCCGACGGCCTGAGCTGTCTGTCCACCACGCTTGATTTGTTTTGCTTTGGGTCAGCATTCCTGTCTCCGCGGTGCGGGCAGCCTCCAGCCTCACAGACCATCGCCAGCATCCCCTTTATCAACACATACCACTGCCATTCAGCGAAAATAACTCCAGCTGACAGTTGCTTATCGTTCGGCTTCCAAAGGCCGTCAATATGCCTTGTTTTAACCCTGTTGTGATCTACAGACCTCATCGGTTAGTTTGCGCATTTTAGAAACTTTACATAAACTTAAACATAGTCCTGACTACAGTGACACATGGTGTGATTCTGTGGATCATATTTTACGTTTGGAAAACTTTTAAATGATTTAATGGAAAACGTCCCCGTGACCAGGAATAGTATAAGTGGTTACGGAAGATGGATGGATGGATGGATGGATGGAAAACGTAATGCAGGGGTGGAGTATCACAAAATGAAATGTCTAAAGAGGGTTGTGAATTTTAGCATGACACTGTAGCAGGTATGTAGAGAGTAAGGCTGTGGGCGATGCTGGTGGGGACCGGTCCTGTGACAATGACGCTGTTCGCATTTATACAAGAGCAGCAGCAGGCAAACAAAAGGCAAAAGAACAGCAGTGCTTCACGAGTGACCCCAGTGGATGTGGCTAAGAGAGGGTTAAATTGTGAAGGGATGTGAAAATACCAGCTTCGGGCCCAAATCCAGAGGCCGCCGAAGTCTGTGCCACGATCCAGAGAATTTAATAATCCACAGAATGAAAACCCTTTAAAGGAAAAGTGTAAATAAGGGTCTAAATATACACAACAACAACAACGATAAAATAAGTGTGGCTGGTACATGTCACAGCACACAAAGCAGACATACAACGGATAATGTGGGATCAAAGGGATTTGTGTCTCTCAGTGCACAATGGCACACCAGTGTCCCACGTCTGAGCCTTTGATAATTCGCTTTTGTTGCAGTGCGATGACTGTGCACTAATGAACTTTAACGTGGGAAGATAAATTGGACACAGTGTGAATCGGCGTTAATACGGAGATCTTGCAGTCATGAACTGCTTTAATTCTGTCCCCAGGGAAGCCAGCAGTCTGTGAAGGCAAGAGAATTCACTGTTACTGTGGTGTGTTTTCAGAATATTAATAAATTGTGGAAAATTCCGTAATCTCTGTGTATTTTACTTGTCTGTTAGGCTAATGACTGATTATCTGAGGAAAAATGCAAGCGGTGTTGGTTTTTCTTTAACATCCAGGTGCACTAGTACTCATATATGTCAAAGACATAGACAAGTGAAGTATCTCACTGTGGTACTTAACTTCCTTCCAGCCCTAGTCTAGGTAGCAGAATCATTTGTTGAGGATGATGCATGATTTTAGGCTAAAGGTACACTATATGACCAGAAGTATGTGGACGGCAACTTGTCTGACATTGCATTCTGAAGCCAAGGGTATTAATATGAAGTTGCTGTGCTCTGTGCTGCTCTGATAGCTTCTGTTCTCCTGGGAAGCCTTTCCATTAGATGCTGGAACATTGCTGGTGGGATTTGCTGCCATTCAGCCTGGGTATTGATGTTGGGTTATTAGGTCCGTTCCTGCGAGTTTGCATGGCTGACCACCTCCCAGCCAAACTTGCTCTCAGATGTTTCCACTTCACAGTGACTTGCGGTTGACCAGGGCACCTCCAGCAGGGCAAACCGACTTGTTGGAAAGATGGTATCTCTCTATGGTGCCAAGTTGAAAGTCCCTAACTTCTTTGGAGTGATTACACATTCTGACGGCACTGTTGCAGGAGATTGCATGCCTGCGTACTAATTATATATCTCTGTCAGCATTGGGTGTGGCCTAATTAGCCAAATTCCTCTAATTAATAGGGGTGTCCATATACATTTTACCGTAAAGTGTACCTTACAATGATGTACTAATGGGACAGGGTGGCCAACTTTGATCAGCTAGCTGGCATGAGATTTTCAATTCAAGACAAGCCTGCACACACTGTTACATGTATGTTACAGTTTCATTACCTTGTAAATGGTCTGTAGGGTTTGCAACAGCCTGAACGCTTTTGATGTAGATAAATTTCAGTTTATAATGGAATGATACAGATTTGCCATAAGATTTCTTGCTTGTGAGAGTCAGAACGCCAGATGCATGAGAGTTGGCAACCCTAATGGATAAAACTGAAGTCTGCACATTACTCTGACCCATAGGTGGTAAATGCGATACTTGATGGCTGTCATCTCCATTGCATGCAGTGACAGAGCAGACCCTTGGTGGCCAGTGCCAACTCTGGCTGCCGCGATGCCCTTCCTGGAGGAAAACTCTCTGTTTGGGGAGCAGCCCGTTCCTCTGCCAGTGGTCATCATCGGTGAGACCCTCATCAAATGAACTGAACACATTCATTAATACAAATCACAGCAGGGGAGTTAAGGTGATGGGCCTGGAAGATGTAATTTCTAGTAAGGCTGGTGGAAACTATTTCAGATAAAAAAGCAGTAGGTTAAATCTATAACGCAGGATCCGGGTCAACCTCTGACCATGAATAGGATAAGGGATTAGAAGATGGATGGATGGATGGATGGATGGATGGATGGATGGATGGATGGATGGATGGACTGATCTCTGGATAAGCAGTTAGAAGATGGATGGATGGATCAATGAAATGAAATAATGAATTACTGAATTAGTTATTAGCTAACTTAACAATCAAAAGAATAATTACTGTCTTTTCCTTGGGACAAAAGCTTGTCCAGTAGATTCCTCCTTTTATCCTACATCATTTTTCTATAATTGACATAAAACCCTGTATTTAAAAAAAAATCACTGCATGCACAGAATTTTGTGTGTCTGCTGTGTGTTAGATTTACCTGCATTAATCTCACTTTTGAAATGTAAAATAAGAGCGTACTCTGTTCCTGTATTCCCAGGGAATGGGCCATCTGGAATATGCTTATCCTATTTACTCAGCGGCCATACACCTTACCTGGACCCTGGAGCAGTTCATCCAAATCCAGTCCTCTTCAGAAAACTGCAGGAATCAGAGTACCTTGCCGTCATTGAGCAGGTCATGAATCACTGACGTCAGTAATCAGCCACTCAGTTAGTTGTTCAACAGTTAGTTCTACTCAGATTTACCAGCTTTCCTAACAATAATCATGTTCACTATATGACCAGAAGTATGTGGACACCAACTTGTCTGACATTGCATTCTGAAGCCAAGGGTATTAATATGAAGTTGCTGTGCTCTGTGACACTCTGATAGCTTCTGTTCTCCTGGGAAGCCTTTCCATTAGATGCTGGAACATTGCTGGTGGGATTTGCTGCCATTCAGCCTGGGTATTGATGTTGGGTTATTAGGTCCGTTCCTGCGAGTTTGCATGGCTGACCACCTCCCAGCTGAACTTGCTCTCAGAGGTTTCCATTTCACAGTCACTTGCGGTTGACCAGGGCACCTCCAACAGGGCAGAAATTTGGCAAACGGGCTTGTTGGAAAAGCAGCATCAGATTATGGTGCCAAGCTGAAAGTTACCCATTATTCTGCCAGTGTTTGTCACTGAAGATTGCATAATTGTGTACTTGTGTGCTCTATTGTGTACTGTTGTACTATTTTCCTCTATGGGTGTGGCTTAATTGGTCAAATTCATCTAATTAATAGGGGTGTCCACATTCTTTTAGCTATATTGTCTACCTCACAAGATCTTGCTGTCAACCACTTGACTAGTTATTCATATCTGCTGAAAAGAACCATTTTACTTAGTAGCTCTTCTTTCAGACCCATTTTTGAAGCTGCGTCATGGATAGCACTGATTGGCCATCTTCTCCTTAGGACTTAGCACTGATTGGCCATCTTCTCCTTAGGACTTAGCACTGATTGGCCATCTTCTCCTCAGGACTTAGAGTACCTGAGCGAAGGCCTGGAAGGTCGCTCCACCAACCCTGTGGCTGTCTTGTTCGACACACTGCTGCACCCCAATGCAGACGCGGGCTACGATTTACCCTCCGTACTCCAGTGGAGGTTGGAGACCCAGCACCACGTTCCCCACTTGGTTCTGGGTCGAGCTGTGCCTGGGGGTGCCTGGAATGTGAGTTTCTCCTCATGGACCACAGGATACTCTTGCAGACAGAAGCCAGTTGTTCTGGAAATATGTTTTCTTCTACTGCTCAGACCTTCCCCTGATACTCCCAATTACTCCACATTTGTTCAGTTCCACCACCAGCACATATGATTCAGCGAACATCTTAGTATCTTCAAGGTCTTCCTCTGGGCTTGTGGTGGAGACAAAGCGCATATATGGAATAGGGTTGGCATGGGACGTTGTGGTCTATGTCACTTTCATTTATTATATAAATATAACTGATTAAAAATTCTCATTTTAAATACGTATATTTTTTTCTACTTGAATATTATGCTGAAACAAATAGTGCCACATAAAGGTGCTTTCCCACTGCAGGAACCTTTATCAGGCAGCAGGAACTTCTGTCGCATTCCCATGGCAGGAACTCAGCCCATTACAAACGTAGTTCCTTGGAGGTAGTTCCTGAACCTTTCTTTAGTTCCTACTTCAGAGTGGATACTTTTTGCTTGAGCCAGAACTACTGGGTGTGGCTTATAGAGAGAAACTTTGCTGATTGGTTAACCACAAGCACCGGCACTAGCTTGGAAGTTATGCAGAAGTTCAGGGAAAAGAGACAGAAGTAGTCAAGCAAAAAATTAGCAGATGGAATTATTTTTGTATCTCAATTACATTAAAAGCATTAATAAATAACTTTTTCGCTTGCATCTTCTTTCTGCATCGAAAGATTTGGTCGATAACTGGCAACTTCTGTCCATAAATCATGGTGCCAGTGGTGAAACTTACCCGTGTTTATTGGTGGAATGACATTACATCGTTTTTTATTCTATGCAGTATGAAACATCAGTCTGGTGGCCAGATTTAATAATGAATTATAAACTTGTTGTGGGCAGTATATATAAAATTTGTCCCATATTTTTATACCACGCAATCTATTCCTCCCAATAAATAAAACAATTCGCTCAACCTCCATTGCTTTGACATGCTGGTGTAGTTTCGTTCGAAATTACATGTGAAGTTAAGCCTGTTTTAGTCTCCCTTCTTAGTTAGAATGGCTCTTGCTGTGTGGTGGGAAAGTGACACACAAAAGTGACCAGGAACTACATAAGTTCCCAATCGAGACGGCCCAGTAACTCAGAACCAGGAACTGGGTTCCAGAAGTTCGGTGGGAAAGCACCTTAATGCTCTCGACCTGCTTTTAGGCAATGGAGGGATCCATGTTGACAATCAGCCTGGGAATTTGGATGGAGCTCCCTGGGGTAAACTATAGAGATGTATCCACAGGGAAGCGAAGGTAACTGGCATCTCAGCCGTCTGTCTCACTCCAGAGGCTCGTAGTAACCATGTATGTTTCTGCAAGATTGTTATATGGACACGTCCTGTGCCTCTTCCAGGGGAAAGGCAAACGACAGAGCCACGCCAGAAGAGATTTCCTCCTACTACAGAAACTATGTGAAGCTCATGGGTCTCCAGAAGAATTTCGTGGACAATGTATATGTGACCTCTGTACAGAAGCTTCACAGGGAGCACGAGGGGGACGCAGTTGATGGAGAAATTGAGCTACGAGTGAAAGGGGGCGCCCCCAGTGTGCCAGCCAAGCCTCTCTGGGAAATCAGGGGGTACCAGAGTGTTCAGGGGGAGACCCATATGCCATTTAGCCTCTTTGCAGAAAATGTGGTTCTGGCCACCGGTGCCTCTGACTCTCCAGCTAGACTGGGAGTGGAAGGAGAGAACTTGCCGTTTGTCTTCCACAGCATGCGTGCCCTGGGGGTAGCCATCAGAGAGCGTAGCCTGGACCGGGAGTCGGACCCAGTGCTGCTCGTGGGCGCAGGGTTGAGCGCGGCCGATGCCGCGCTGTTCGCCCACAGCAGCGGGGTCACGGTGCTGCACGCCTTCAGGAAGCGCGTGGACGACCCGGGGATGATCTTCAAGCAGCTGCCCAAGACGACGTACCCTGAATATCACAAGGTCTACCACATGATGTGCTTTCAGACCCACACTGCCACTGCCTCCGGCCTGTTCCCAGACTACACCAGTTTCCCTGAGCACTGTGTCGTCTCCTTTCAGCCTGATGTAAAATGTGTGCTGAGGAATGGCAACAATTTGAAGACCTTTAAGATCTCCATGGCCTTGGTGCTCATCGGCACCAATCCCAACCTCTTTTTCCTCAAAGAACAAGGCCAGTATCTCGGCCTCGATCCCCACAAGCCTATTTCCTGCAAGCAGAACCCCATTGACATCCACCCCTACACATATGAGTGCATGAAAGAGGCTGGCCTTTTTGCCATGGGTCCTCTGGTTGGTGACAATTTTGTACGCTTCCTGAAGGGCGGCGCTCTTGGCATTGCCAGCTGCCTGAGGAGACAAAAGAAGAAGGGGAAGCTGATCGCTGATAGTGGAGGTGGGGGGATAGCTTAAATATGGGGGTGGGCAGGGAATGCGAGAATGGGACAAGAGCCTGTGCCATACTTATTGTTTGTATGCTGTGCAGCCTTCAATTTTTTTAAGTGTGCAACATGCTTAAAACTTGAAAGTGTACAAGTGACTGTAGACTAGAGATGCAGAAGGCAAATCCTCAGTGATCAATCTACTGTACTGTGAATGATTAGGATACAAGGCTGGGTCTGAGGATTCAGAGAATTTGATTTTATTCATCCTGATGTCTCAGACGTGTCTCTGTCGACCACCAAGATAAATCTTTGTTTAGGGACCAGGCAGCTGAATTAAGTTACGTGTTTTTTGTCTCACTGGATTAATTTAAATGACTCAAAAGATTCAGCATTGCCCAGTTTTACCAAACGACCCAAAGTTTTGTTGACGTTTTGAAATGGGCCGACACCAGGTCTCATTGAGGTCTCCTATGCAAATCTGTATTTTAAAAAAGGATGAATGTTAAATGTAAGTTAATGATTGGGAAAGCACACCAGAATATCCCTTTGTAATGATTTAGCGTTAGAAGCTCTCATTCGCATTTCTCTACTGTGCCAAAAACCTGAACGGAGGCTAAACAGGAAGGGAGTTCATTTATTTAAAAAAAAAAAAACTTGATTATTAATACAAGCAGATTCTGCTCCCAGTGAGCAAGGACACCTCTTTGGTCCTTGGCCAGTGCCTGCCTGGAATGCACCGACTTCAAGCAACAAATGCCAACGTTAGTGTAGAAAAACAGAGTGCTGTGTCATCCGTCTACAGCTAGGAATGTTTGCTCCTGATTTAGGAAAGCGTTTATCTCATTTTAAAAAATTTTTTTTTTTTAGTGTACAATATCCCAATTTCCAGCCCAGTTATCACAGCTAACCAGTTCAGTAGGGCAAGAGATTTAATTAGCTCCATTAGGGAAATTATTTGTCTAACAAACTATTTCCATGGTCATCTACTGCCAAAACCTGTCGATTCCAGCCCCCTTCTGGCTCTTGTTTTCACCCGTGACAAACCTGATATAGATGAGAAGATGAAGCACTGTGCTTGGGGCCACGTTGGCCCCAACATCGGGGGGGGGGGGGGCAGACCCTTCAGGACGGGACTGAACCATGTCTCAACCTAAGCTGTGCAAGTTGATAGCAGCATGTTTGTTTAAATCCCAGCAAGTCGAATATGATGTAATGTTAAACACAAATGAGGTATTAATGTTTTGTACACAGTACTTTTTTATTATGAACAAATAAAATGTTTTAAAAATTATTCTTAACACAAACATTGTTACATTACTTGCTGTCAGTAGCTCAGCGTGTGGACAAGCAGTGAAAATCAAAAGTGGGACATTCACTCGTATCAAGGACAGGGCCTGAAAAATCACACAGGCCGCCGTTTCTCTGGAACTTCTCCCAGGGTAAACACCACAAACGAATGATCTATAGAAATGCTGATTCATTCCTGGCCCATGGTACGGGCCTCATCTTCTTTTGGATAGTCTTGGGTTATATCTGGAAAAAGAAGAAGAGAAACAACATGAACTTTAGGTGTTTGGTTCAGAAAATCAAAATATTTGAGAAAGAACGGCAGATCTATGCCAGCGATGCGCAATAAAATCTGCGCAGTGTCTTTTGGTGCCGTTGACACAGGAGTGTGTCCTTTGCAGCGTCCGTGTTCCTTTCCCATGCATGACTGACCAACATTCATGATTCAGTGATCAGACATTTTCGCTTCACTAAACCACCCGCCCCCCCCGCTGTGCTGTCCCTGCCCGGCCTGGAAACTATCGCAGCTTCAGAACAAGTACGACATCGTGACCTAACGTGGTCTCTAAGCGACCTTCGCTGTCCCCATGCAACAGGAAGCCGCTCCGCGTTCGGCCCTGATGAGCTTCCCGATTCTCAAGCATGCTGGGCTTTTGGAAACAAGGGCAGGTGACCGTAGCAGAAGCCCTTACACGTCGGTTGTCTTGATAACACTTCTGTGTGACACTAAGTGATCTTTTTACCATTTCCTCCACCGGAAAGCTGGGCTCGCTGTAGAAAGCAGCCCTCGGGTCACAGGCAAGTCAGTTACCTCCGGCTGTAATGCACACGCTAATCCCAGAGTTTTGGTTCGCACA
>JAODJW010000135.1:11827514-11843159 GCA_026777045.1 Hyperopisus bebe | reverse complement strand
TGCGTGAGCATGTGGCTCTTTCATTAACTCCTTAATGAAACCATCAAAAATTCTGCTCTTTATAATGGGAGGCCTGTTCAGGGTCACAGTGCAGGCAGGGAGTGTGGCGTCTGCTTCATCGGGGCTCGCTGGAAGGTCACCGCTTTGGCTAATTATCACCTCTAACGAATTCCAGCAACGACCCCAGGAAATCGTACATCACAGACATCTGCAGTGCTTCGTTTTGAACCTTAATTGTACTTTAAGTATGTGGGGCTGCCACAAAGTACCAGGGCACGCAATCACGCCAGCTGCTGGACATTTTAGGTACTGCATGTTTAGAGCACCTTCTCCACTGGATCAGTCAAGCAAATATTCAGTTGAACAAGAACTTCTTTAAGCCAAAACACCACCATCATTCCTCAAAAAAAAAAAGAAGGACCAATGCTGCATATTGTAAACTGGAGAGGGTAGTTTAACTGGTGTAACACCTGCATACAGATGTTTCCATATATACTGCTGTCCAAGATGGACATACCTGACTGAAAAGCCTCTCTGTTTTACATTTGAGGGATAGCATGAAATGCTCAATAAGCAGAACAGTGGTATTTAAGGTTTTTATAACTGCAAGCGGTTCACTTTTAAAATCTGTACCTGCATTTTGAGAAAAGTCTGTAGGCAGCAGAATAAGTCACTTTTAATCCAAGGCCGCACCACCAACGGCTGGGAACGCAGACATACCTGAACAGGTCGTCTCCCAACGCCTCCTCTCTCTCGTTCCGACTTTCCTCCTGTAAAGCAGAGGATTCACACCTTAAAAATGCCAGTTTCCCTTTTTTCGTGTGACATTCCCACACCATTCGAACATGCCGTCGCCTTCTCCGCACCTCTGCCGCCGCTCTCAGCCACTCCTCCAGTTCGGAGTTCTTCGCCCGGTTGTGGGCCACCAGGTCAGAGCCCCCGATGATTCTGGGCAGCCCAGAGGACCCTGGCACAGCAACCTGGGAAACGAGCGATCGATCAGGCACTTTCACAGGCAGCACAGTCAGACTCAGCATTCTTACATCAAAAACAAAATCTGATTTGCGTAATACACCACACAAATATGCTTCCTGTGAATTTAGTTTTAAATTATTAAATTTTTAAATCACAATATTCCTTAACGTTAACTGTAGCGGCTGAACTGAACTGTGGGGGCAGGGTCACATGGAACGTTCAGTCTGCCCCCCCCCCCACTACACCCCACTGTTCCTGCACATGAACTCGTTGGCAGCACTTTAGCACAGGAAGTTCCAAAGGCGTGTCTGCTGGACAGA
Source organism: Hyperopisus bebe (assembly GCA_026777045.1). NCBI lineage: Eukaryota > Metazoa > Chordata > Actinopteri > Osteoglossiformes > Mormyridae > Hyperopisus > Hyperopisus bebe. The sequence goes on along the minus strand of JAODJW010000135.1, from coordinate 11,841,864 downwards.
CCTTCCTGAACTTCTTGAAGTTCTTCCCCCCCATCTGCTGACGCTCCGTCCGCGGTCTGGGCGGCTTGTCCACCAGCAGGGACTTGAACTCGATCACCAGTAGATTTCTGGGGAGATCCTCTCCATTATCGGCCTTAACGCCGGCCGTCACCTCCTGAAGTGAAGCGCGGCATGAGCCGATAAACCCAGAGATAACAGCGGCGCCGGGGAGACATGAACGAGGGAGTCTCGGGTCTCACCGCAAGTTCCGGCTTGACTGGGGCGGCTCTGGGCTGAGCCTCGGCTTCCGGCGTCGTGGGGACTCTTACGCTGTCCACTCTGGCCTTAGAGCAGGAGAAGTCAGGCTGAGTCTCATTACACTGTGTCTCAGAAGCGTAAATGAGGCCCACTGAGCGAAGTACACAAAGGGACTTATTCTGTTGTATTTTCTCAACTGACACACACACACACACACACACACACACACACACACACACAGGAATGCAGCAACAGTCCATTCAATGCTGTCAAGGGAACACAGCACAAAAACTAAGAACAGGAAAAGTTCATGAGGACAGACACCAGTTTATTTCTAATATTAATATCAAATGAATTATTTAGAAAGCAAGTAGCATGTAAATTAACACAGAGGGAACCATTTTGCACCCTGGGATTCGCACCAGTAACCTGCCTCTGACCAGTCCGGGTTCCTGAGCACAAGGCTACTGGCTCCCCATAAGAGGCATACTGAACTCCCACCTCACCTCCACAAAGGACTCCTCCTCCTCTTTGATGCCACGCACAGGGTCCAGACGGGCCCTCTTGCTGGGGGCATCCTGCTGGTCGTCTTCGTCCATCGGTGTCGACATGATTGATTCCAGCTCCTCTAGGTCCACCTCTGAGCTACAGCCCTCCGTCAGGTCGGTCACAGGTATCTCCTTCCGCTTGCCCACTGCTGGCTTGTGGCTGGAGGGCCCAGGCAAATGGTCCAGGTACGCGTCTGACTCCTGACCCAGTTTGCCCCCCTCTCCATTGGATGCAGGTGTGCAGACAGAGGGCTCGGGTGCTGATGGTGTTAGAGGCTGCCTGGCACTCCTCTCCACCTCCATCACCTCCTCCTGTCCCTCCTGCTCTTGCCTGGACTGCTTAGCTTCAGACTGGTGAGGAGAATCTCCCTCCTCCCGAATTCTAACATGGGGCACAGAGAGGCCAAGCCAGCATGAGCCACACGAACGTCACTAATCCACTTTGAACGTGACATCGGTTACACTCAGTAGGGAGCAGATCTGAATAGATCAAGGAGACCCAAATGAGTCCAGGGTCATCATGGTACTTACCTCTTCTTGCTGAGAGGTTTGAAGTAGTCGGTAAGAGAATAGGCCTGCTTCTGCGGGGATTTCTGCTGGTTCCCGGAGGGGGGGTGCTTTAGCATCAGACGGCTGTCGTCAGTGGTTCTGAGGACAGGCCTCTCGTTCCTACTTTTGGCCCCTGTGGCATGTGATGACATCGGCACCTCTGTTCCTATACACGCCTTGGCTGTGTTGCTCACCACGGGGCCTCTGTCTGATGACCAGGTCTGCCGTCGATCCTTCTCTGGAGTTTCACGCACTGCACTGGGTCCGCTGGTGTCCATCCTGCAGGGAGGGAGGCCAGACAGTGGAGGACCTTGGTGACACCGGTCCAGGCTTAGGGGGCTCCTCCATAGGGCTCCACGCACCCACAGTGCAATCGGCAGCGTACCTGCTGAAGCCCTGTGTCGTCTCAGTGTCAGGGGCGTACGCAGTGATGTTCTGAGAAGCTGCCGGAAGCACAGTTTCATCCACGGCGGCGCTCTGAGTCAGCGACCCACCTGGGATAGCGGGTTTCACTTCAGCAGTTTCTGTGCGACGGGACCAATGCAGCGAAAGACATGAGTCACCACAGAACACAGGCTGCTTCCTGTTTCAGCATCACCTGATCTGAACTGCAAAACTGCCTTAGGGCTCCCCCTGTGGCTGACTTTGGTATTACAAGTCTTAGGAAAACAAACCAGTCCCTTACTGAAGGTGACAGCATTAGGGTGACCAGATAATCCATGTCAGGGGGGACACTTTGAGCTACTTCAAGTTTTACAAACTACTTTATAACTGAAAGGCTCCTGTGTTTGGCTAAATTAGTTCAGTTCGTGTGCTTTGACTGGCTTGTTTCCTTGATTGAAAGACTCATCCAGCTGTTTCACATCAACATTAGTGACACGTGCATGATTATATGAGACTGACCAATCAGCACACAGCAAGAACTCAGCGCTTAAGTGAAATCCGGGTCCTTTTAACTAAAATGGTAGCTCACTAATGCTGTCCTCGCTGACACAGATTATCAGGTCACCCCAGCCTTTATTACCCAAAGTGGGTGGGATTTCCATGAGCTGTCAATCACTGCCTGCTTCAAAGTCACCACTAAGAACTGGGTCTGAAATGTCAGCGACTAGCGGCAAACAGAAATCCTGCCCATGCCGGCTTATCAAAACCTTGTTCTCAAACTGACGTAGGAAACATGCAACAAGTGCGACTGTAAATTTACTGCCCCTGAAATATCTGCGGCAGCCACACACCCACCAGGTATCAGGGGGGCCAACGGATTGCAGTACAGTTTGGTGGAGCCGTAGATGGCGGCCAGTCCGATCTCGGACTCGGCGATCAGCCGAAGGCCCTTCCTGAAGGACAGCGGTGGTCAAAATCATCTCTTTGACATGTCTGCACACGGCTAACTGTCGCACCAAAATGAATCTCTAATACATGTTTACACCAGTATGCTGAACATATTTATATTCCTGTAAAAATACTTATCGCTGTCTGATGAAAATCATCTATTTAACTAGTATTTCTGTTTGTATTAGTTAACATTTATATTCATGACAGTCGTCACACACACACACACACACACAGCTCGGGTAACCTTAAGTCTGAGGTACGGCTCAGATACAGATCAGTTTTCGCTGGCAGCGGAAAAGTGCTGTCAGTAATTGAACTGATTTAGCCTGAAGCAGATCACAGCATATGGCCACTGAGCAAGAACACTTTAAGAGAACATTCACTGCGTACCATCGCAAAGTGACGATGTGTGTAAGCAAGAGAATCATCAGAGAAGCGACCGGAGCCCTCAGCGGCCTGCGTACCTCTGCAGGATGCGAGTCACCGAGTCGCTCCACTGCGTCACGGCCTCTGCCTGCGGGACCTGGGAGCTGCCTGTCCACACGTCGACCACGCAGCTCTGCGCAGACTCCAGCAGGCCGACGGGCAGAGCGCCATCCTCCAGCAGCTGGGCCCGCCCCCCTCCAAACCCCACCACCGAGCCGAGGCGCTTCAGCTGGGGGAGAAGCATACGCCACCATGTGGTCAGGGCAGGATGTGAGGGAAGAAGCCCTACCAAAGGGGGGTCCTACACCACACTTATAAACAAGTAATCTGTCATTATTAATACTTACAAAAAGAGGGTTAGGGTAACATCAAAAACATTTTAAAAATGGAAAACCCAGCCCAAAAGTTTACTTTTAATCTACACAACCAGTGTGGTGATGGCAGAGTCAGATTCTAGGCCGTACTTTAACTTTAAATGTGCTAGTTATCTGTTTCATCCCATGAAACACAACAGTATTTAATCTCCCTTGTGGAAAGAATGTCTCAAATTTTCTCTCTTGTTATAATTGCTAGAGTAGGTGACTTTGATGAAACAAAGCTTGCTAACAAAAGGTACTCAAATGGTTGACTGTTAGTGTAAGTCAAACATCTAGCTAGTAAAATAAAGGTACAATCTGAAGGAAGGAGAATGCAACTATGCAAAGTGCCAGACCACAAGTTACATCGTGAGAAGGAAAAAATAAATTATGCTGTTAGACACACGATGAAGAAGCCAAGAAACTCCGCCAAGAAATATCAATAAGCAGAACGTGCACTGATTCTTACTTGTTTGGCATTAAGGAAAATAAACGTTTTTCCTTTAAAGAGGCATTTACGCTCTGCCAATGAATGAAGGTCCACATTCTTCTTTTCCAAGGTCGGCTCGTCTATCTGAGGAAGGAAACTGCGGCCACAAAAAGGCAAGAAAGTTACACACTCCGCCTTTCAGAAACAGGAGGGACAATGCTGCCAGCAGCTAAAGCAGAGAGCCGCCTCACCTTTCTGCTTTGGGCAGAGCATGCGTCTGCTGTGCCGCCTTGCAGAGTTCGGAGAAGAAGTCTGGCTTCACTATTGGCCGACAGCACAGCAGGGCGCAGATTGTCTGTGAAGCACGAACAGAGATGGTCAGCGAACGTTAAGGCAACTTGATGGTGGCAAGTGGACATGTGACAATAAGGCAGCGGGTTAAAGTCCCAAAAAGAACAAGAGATTGTACTAGCTGAGTATGATCGAGAGATCCGTCACTTTCGGCACGCTAAGTGTGTCTGAGTGATGTCCCCTGGGGCCGGACTGTGACAGCCAAGGTCAAGCCCAAAGGGGCCCGCGACACAGGCCCACACAAGTGCACTTTACTGGACAAAACAACACAGTGCAGTTGACAGTAGTAACCGCACTGGTTTACATGTGGGTAAATGGCATTACTGCAGATACCGCCTTCGGCATATACCTTAACGGTGACTTTGACGGTCGGCATGACCAGGTGACTGCAGTCCTGGCTCCAGCTGCTGACCAGACGGCCGCCAAGCTGCTGGACGTCTGTCGCCAGGGAGGCTTTTCCCACATTGTCCACGCATGAGGAACAGACCACCAAGGCTTCGAAGACCACTCTGCATGTGCACAACCCCTCACGTTACCTCATTATAAAAGTTAGGGGGTCTTCCTGGGTGCCTGTGTTTGTCTGGGTTTCACCCAGGTACTCCAGTTTCCTCCCACGAGAAACATGCAGTCAGGCTACCTGGTGTCTCTAGATTGCCCAGAGTTTGTGACTGTGTCTGCATCTCTTACGCTGCTGAGGAAAGGCCCCAGACTCACAGTCACCCTGCACAGGATACGCATTTTCGGAAGATGGAAGGATAAAAAAGAGGAATTGGGCTGAAGCATTTCTGCTGATGTGATGGAGGGGATGGGATTGAGGCCATCAGTGGTCTCCTACCCACCCAGACGTGAGACCTGCAGCCCGCCCATGCGCGTGGCATTCAGAGGAGGAGATAGGAATCCCACCACAGCGCTGTACACACCTGAACTTACTCTCAAAGACCCCAAACGTCAGCTGGTCGCCATTCTGCAGGACCCTGGCATTGTTTTGGGCCAGCCGATCACCATTCACGAATGTACCATATTTGGAGGTGTCGGTCACTGTCAACGTCGTGGACACACTCTGCTGGCAACAACAAAAAAACTGTTAAAAATAAAGACCTCTTCTAGTTATCCTTCCATGACAGGCTTTAGCTAATATTTAACCAGCACAGAAGACAAGTTTATAACTGTACTGACGGGACGGGCGCTCGCGGACAGGCTGACGGCGAGGCGCGCATGCGCGCGGCTGATGGACTGGTCGTTCTGCAGCAGCACCGCGCAGCTCTTCCGGCCCACCGTGTACTCTCCGCCGGCCACCAGGCAGTGCAGCTCCCCTGCAGGTCGGCGACAGCAACCGGCCGCACACTTATACGGCGCAATACAGCAGATAGACACTATGGCTGCCAGCGGTAGTCAGCTGGCTGGCGTGAGACTTTCAGTTCGAGACAAGTCTGCTCACACGAGTGTCACGCCAGATGCGTGAGCGCTGAGACACCAGGTTCTATGCTGAGCTGCAAACGTGCGTTGATACAATTATTATTCATCGATTGCCCAGTTTTTCCTTAACAATGGTTGCACAGAAGGATTTTTAAAAAGAACTGTCAATTTATGGAGATACACTTCAGATTGTTTACAACTAGAGATAAGCCACGTACGCAGAGTATGACGCCAAAGTGGGTTAAGATTCCCGCTAAGCAGTGATTATTCCCACTATTTTACGTTTCCTTTACTTGCTACTGAACACAGATAATATTGACTGCGAAAAAGGTACACGACAGCAACGCATCAACAGGGAAAGGACGAGCAAAGCTGCGCACTCTTTTTCCCTACATGGGACATAAACTTACCTCCATCTCCAAGTGGTTTCAGTTTCCACATTACGCTTAGTAAAATCTAATATTGCTAACATTGGTTGCTGGGTAATCAGTCTGCTTTGTCAGCTTTGCGGATATGCATGGATATCCTTCATTAAAGATGCTCCCACTTCATAACCCTTGGCGATGCATTCCCAATTTCCCACTGTACATCCAGGCGCGTCTCCGCCGACGTTTCCCGCGAAACAGTCGCAAATATCCGACACTTCCGGTTTCCCATGACCCCCGTCGCGCTTGCCGTAAATCAGCGCTGCAAAAATACTCGCGGCCATTGCCATTAAATGTTATTTCCCGTGAGTGACGGAATGCTACATATTATGTCCCCTTATGGCACCCATTCTCCCAAATTTAATTTCTATTTTGGCCTTAAATGAACCTTGGCGGTGTAACTGAGACCTGCAAGTCGTGTATGGCGTAATTAGGAGCAGTTCACGTTCAGTTTGACAGTCGACCGGCTGGAACGTCGAATGGTGTTTGGAACGTCTGTTTATTTCAAATATTTTGCGGAACCTACTGTTTAAGTCGTTTGTTTTAATAAAACACCACGGGAGCTGAACCAACGCCCTTGTGATTGCAATATGTCGTTTCATTTTAACCTCAGCAGTTGTTTTTAGCAATACGGAGTAAAAATTAATACATCCTTGGGTAGGACTGGGCTAGTTCAGTAAAGAGCATGACACGCATTTTTTTACTGGCCAGTGGACTAGTATTCAGTCTTTGCACTCGCCCTTCGTTTGAACTGCCTGCCTCAGGCTAGGAAAACCTTCATTTTCCAGTCCCCAACACATGCATGTATTATGTTTCTTAATGATTCATAACAAAATCTTCCCAAAAACACAATGAGTTGAATTCTGATAGTTCCTAAAATTAGTTGTTCCCATACGTACGTCTGGGAGAATGGAATTCCGCGGTCAGAGCGAATAAAATGGGGGGTGATTTAGGAGGGGCAGGTGCATTTTGTGCTTTTGAACCAGATCTCGCCTTCCCTGACTGCGCTCGTGCAGATGACAGATCAACATTCGCGATGCTGTCAGGGAAAAGTGGGCGGTGCTTAGCATTGTGATGTGATTAACAGGACGGTCAGCCAATGAGGAGAGACCCCGCTTTACACACACGTCCTCTCCAAAGGCAGTAGGGGAAAGTTCATGTATTATTAAAATGGCGTGGACGCTGGTGCAGGGGGCGAGAAAACTTAAATTGGCATTTCCATTAACGTCTGCTGTCTCTAGAAGGGTGAGATGAATTAACTTTTCAAAATTCAGGGTGCCAAAATGTGCTGCATTGAAACTCTGCTTGAATGAAAATTTCAAAAACTTGAAAACTAGTTAGCAGTCACATTGTTGTCGTGTTACTAGGACTTGTTATATTTTTGTGTTTGCTCACCAAAATTGGTGGCTCTCATCTGCCATTGTGCATTAAGAACAGCATGACTATACTTGAAGTTTTGCCGGTCGGTCATTTTTTTAGATGCAGAGCATATACCGTGATATATTTATTGCACGCTATTTTGGAATATTGCAGTGCAGAACTAAAAAATAGTCTTGCAGGTAAATCAATAATGGTAGTACTAATGATGATGATGACGATGGCTAATGGAATGGAGCACACCCGCCAGCACGGTGGATTTACCCGGGCCTCCTTAACGCAGCTGCTGCACGATGGGAGCGGAGCTTTGCGTCAGGTCAGCGCCCCGCAGGCTGCCTTCTTCCCCCCGAACGAAGGGGTGATGCTGCGGCCAGACGCCTTCCGAAATAAAGTCGCCTTCATCACGGGAGGCGGCACAGGACTTGGCAAGGGGATGGCCGGAACGCTGTCGGCTCTCGGCGCCGAATGTGTCATCGCCAGCAGGTTCCGCCTGTACCCGTTTTTAGACGCTAATAGCGGTACTTCATCCTAACTGGTGCTCTTTAATACCAGCTATCTGTATCCCTTTTCCAGCCTTCCTTTACCTGAGAGCCAGGTGTGAAGCCTCTGACCAATCAGAATCTGTAATTATTACACTAACTACCTGGGAGAACTGAAAAAAAGGCCTGGATTTAGAATCGAGGTCCAGATTTGAAGAACCCTGCTCTATATTATCATATTATGCTCCCACTTGTGCCAGCGACATTTAAACTCTTCAAATCTGTTGCCGTAGTGGCAAGGAAAGTTCTGAATAGTTAAGTCTCTTTTGGTGAATGTTAATTACTAGACATTCACCCTGTATGTGCTGAGTAACTGCATACCTCCTTTGAAGGTATTTCACATGATGCTCTATTATCTATCTTTGTACTAGTAATTGTAACTGTTTCTTGTGTTTGTTATTAGAAAACTGGATGTTTTAAAGCAAACTGCAGAGGAAATAACAAAACAGACAGGAAATAAGGTACCAGTTCTGACAATTCACTTGCTGTTTTTGGTCGCACCATTCCTTTGTATATTATTTGCAATATTTCAGAATGCCAAATCATCCATCTTTCATAGCTGTTATCGGGTATAAAGTCAGTGATGAACCAGCCCTCATTTTTGACATTGATGTCACATGATAACAGGCAGCTGTTTGATTTGAAATGAAATTGAGAGAGTTCTGTGAGGTTGACAGAGAGTTCTGTGATGTTCTGTGTCGGCAGGTTCACACCGTCCAGTGTGACGTGAGGGATCCGGCGTCGGTGGAGGCTGCCGTCACAGAGCTGGTCGGCGTTGCAGGTTTGCCGGATGTACGTGGGGGTGAAATATTATCACAGACTCTTGATTTTCTGTTTTCTGTCAAGTCTTAATTCTGTTAGTTGTAGAGTTATCTAAAGTAGTCCTCTGTACTCTGTTCATCCTCCTGTTTATCTCGTCGTCCCCCCCCCAAAAAAAAGGTTGTGATAAACAACGCTGCCGGAAACTTCATCTCCCCCTCAGAGAATCTCTCCCCCAACGCCTGGAGAACAATAACGGACATTGTCCTGAACGGCACTGCATACGTGACACTGGAGGTCGGAAAGCGGCTGATCAAGGCAGAGAGAGGTAAAGGATGAATGGGAGATGTTCCTGTCACCGTCTAGTAAACAAATGGCAGCTTGATGCGTTTTCCTGTGTCCGTGGGATCAGTTTGAGGAATGTGCCAAGGAACCTAAGACATGCATTTGATTTACCACTAGGGTGAGTAAAGAGCTTGTTTTTGCCAGCATTTTGCAAGCCAAACATGTATGTCATATATATATATATATATATTATATATATATATATTATATATATATATAAAATCAACATAATGTATAATATATATTAACATGCACACATACATAAACATACATGTATACAATATACACACACATTTATATACAGATGCTTCTCCACTTATGATGGGGTTTTCTGATGAACCCATTGTAAGTTGAAAATATTGTAAGCCAAATATAAGTAAGCCTACAATACATCGTCAAACAGCGTATCAGTGTTTATCGCTGCTGTGACTGGAAGCGGCTGCGTAGATGCTGCCCTCGAGTGACATCAGTAGATGGTATCGTGCGGCACATTGCTAGCCAAGGAACAGATGTAAATTCAAAGTCTGGTCTGATGACTCTTTAGTGTGCATCGCTGTCGTACCATCGGAAAGTCGCACCATGGTAAAGCAAAGAGCATCTGTGCTTATATGTATGTAAAACTGTAGCCAGGGGGCAGTAAAGAGCTGTGTCTGCGATGGCTGCATTATAATGATGTCACGGATTGGGGGTCAATGCAGCCAACTGATGCCACGCTGAAAGCAAGAAAGGTGGCGTGTCCAAGCCATGTTGATTTTGGCCTCACTCTCCCGCCCTTGTCAGGCTGCCCTGCCTGTGAGAGAATCCAAATGTAAGTGGATTGTGGGGCTGGGTCCGATCACGCCCCCCCCCGGTCACCCAGACGCTCGACACTGCTACTTTGGCTGCCGCTGTATTGCATTATCACTTACCTGACTGTCTCACGGCACGTCTTGGGAGGGCGACGTGTCCACAGGGGGGTACCGAATCTTTCTGCGTGTCCCCGCTGCGTCATCTTGCATGAATGCCAGCCAGCAGGGGGCGCAGCGACTGGAGGCTTCTTTGCCATCTGTGTGCTCTGTGCCGGTCTGTGTTTTCGTCTCTGTTCGGAACTTGGAAAGCTCTACGAATGCTGCCGGTGCCCGTAATGTACAGTTATATTCGCCAATCAGCTTCCTTTTCATTTACTTTTGTTTTGGCTTCTCCGCAAAATGCAGAAACTTTCAGCGATAATTGGAATTAGCGATTTGTCTGGTCTGAGCATTAATGGCGTCCGTTAACCCTTTAAGCCGCTCCTGACCACACGCCTCCCTCCTGCTGCCTGCTGACCCGATCTTGTGTTCGCAGGCGCCGCCTTCTTGGCCATCACCACAATTTACGCTGAGAGTGGCTCCGGCTTCGTGGTGCCCAGCGCTGCTGCCAAGTCCGGGGTGGAGGCCCTGTGCACGTAAGGCTCCGCACTCCTGCATTTATGCAGCCTGATGCTCACCCACGCGGCTCGGGATTATACACCTGGCTTAAAGTTAGGATCGGGGGCATCTTGCAGATTTTCAGCCGTTCCACACAACCTGTCACTAATGCACACTTTGGCTCGTCTTTGGATCGCTGGCCAGTCTCTGCCAGGTTCTGCTCGACCGTACACATGCATAAGCTGATTGAGCTGGGTATGTGTGCTGTGGGTTATCCAACAGCTTATCAGCATCTGGGCCTTTGGTGTGTCTTCTTGAAGATGGGCAGGACTGCCCTCGAGGGCATGATTGAATTAGTTACTAAACTGATGATGGAAAAAAAAAGTTAATTTTTAATCTTGCTGAAATTTTCCGAGATCTTTTGAGTTAAACGTTAATCAGTTTTTTATGAATTCACCTTGGTGCTGGTGTACGATGGGAACAAAACTTTGAGCTCATCAGTAAAGTGGGTGGCACAAATTCGCATCTACAGTCCACCATATGTTACATCAAATTCCAGCAAATGGCTTTTCTGGGTGTGCAGCTGCCCTTGAGTTGGAGGTTGAAGATCAGGTCATGTTTTCTCTCCTGGCTTGGGGTCGCTTCCTAATGGCCCCCTTATCCCTCCCATATCCAGGGCCATTGTCCCGTAATGACGTTGCTCTACAGATCATCATTCGCCTGAGAAGAGAGAGTAAATTCGTGGCCCCTTATGACGCTGTGGAAATTGATTGAGATGGTCACACAGTAAAGGTTCCTCATTTTTCCCCCATCTACGTCTGCCGGTTTGATGATGAGCCACTGACTACTGAGGTGCAGTAATTGAGCGATTTCCCAAATCATAAATGGTTTTATTCCCTTTATTTAAGAATTACTGCCCCGTTAAGGGCTTCAGTGGATTTGTGGAGGGAGGTATTTTCAGCTCAGTGCCTCTAGCTTGCCCCTGCCTCACTGTGCAGGAAAGAATGATGAATGTGCATTAAATGGGCCGACTGCTGTTTCTGCGGGACCTTTCAAGACGTCGGTGCCGTTTCACAGCAAATCGACGGCGCTTTGTTCACTCGTGCCCCGTCGCTCTGACTCCATCCGGTTTTTGTGCCCCCGCAGGTCTCTCGCAGCAGAGTGGGGGAGGTACGGCATGCGGTTCAATGTGATTCAGCCCGGGCCCATAAAGACCAAGGTCGGTTCTGCAGTTTTATTTGCGGTTATTGTCCATAGGAGAAATGAATGTGAATATGTTAGCTGTTATGTCTCTGGGAGACGTTGACTGAAGTGATGGTTTTATCGATCGGTTGTCGATGCAGGGAGCCTTCAGCCGACTGGATCCAATGGGCGTGTTTGAGAAGTCCATGATAGACCGGATCCCAGTGGGCAGACTGGGGACCCCTGGGGAGATTGGCAACCTGGCAGCGTACCTGTGTAGCGACTATGCCAACTGGGTGACTGGAGCGGTACGTGCCCCCCTCCCTCGCCGCGGGCCCGAGCCTGCACTGTCGGTAACCTTGGCTACTGCAGTGTGCCCCGGCTGGCTATCTCAGAGGGCCTCTTAAATTTCAGCTGCTGCGGAAAGGTCACGTGGAGTCGTGAAGCTGACGATTCAACACGCGCATGTGGTTTATAAAAGACAGCGTGTGAAATATGCCATAAATGCTGGTGTCTGATTTCGCCACCTTGGTGGTGGTTTATTACTCAGAATTGTGCCCTTTGTTACAGTAATTTCTACTGAATATTTGTTTCCATGTCCAGATCATTCGAATGGATGGTGGAGAGTTTGTGTCAATGGCTGGCGAGTTCAATGACCTAAAAAAGGTTAGCTTGCTACATTTTTTTTTTTTTTTTTTTTTTTTTAATCTTGATTTTTCTGGCACCCTCCCAACACGTCCACATGAAGACACTGAAGTCGCCTTCAGCTCACGTATGAAAGATTTCTCTCCTTCATAGGTCACCAAGGAACAGTGGGCTATGATGGAAGCCATGATCAGGAAGAACAAGGGGTCTTAATGACTTGTGAGGTTACCCCAGATACCCCAGACAGAAGCCTTACAAGACCTGTGAGAGTAGGACCACCAGTCTGCTTATTGGAACCCAAGCAGTAATGTTCAGTGTGTTTCCTGGCTCACATTTCAGTCCAGCTGTTAACTTCCTCAGTTCAGATACTCTCTTGATTAAATTCTCCCCATGAACAACTTCTGTTTGGAAAATCCATGCCTAAAGTCTGAAAACAATGATACCCTCTGATTCTAGCTCACGTGCTTTTTAAAAAAAATGCATGTATGATACACATGAATGTATTTGTCCCTTTGTGAGAGAGTGAAATGTACTCAAAGCTAATGGATTGTACACTTTATCGTTCCGGAGGCTCGTTGCTTGAGAGCACTGACTGATGAAATGCTAATTAGTGCTGCTTTGTTTCAAGGTTGAAAACAAATTCCATAAGATAGATTGAAAGATGGTGTTTGCGTCGGATGCCTTTTAATGTTTCTCTCTGCAGCCTGTAATTAATTAGTACGACTCCCCAGTTAGCAGCGTTTAACGGTTCAATCAGGTCAAATTTATTAGAAGGTAACTTGCAGTAAAAATCAGTACAGCCTGAAATCCAGGACTGGAATCCTTGACTGTACCACCGCAGCCTGCATTTGCAGCACTTCCCCTGTGAAAGCCCAGGTGTAGACGCCCAGGTGTAGACGCCCAGGTGTAGACTGTCCTAAACACTCAGATCCCCCATGAAGAGGTCAGGCAGCCTCGGCTTGATGCACTGGGTGCTTTGAACAGCAGGTGATGATGTTTCTTGGTCACTGTCTATGTCTTTGGAAGTGACCTCAGAATGCAACACGCACAACCTGAGAAGTTAAAGACCCAACAAAGCTGAACATTTGTGTGTGTGGTGTTGGGTCGTCATCTTCATATAGACCACCATTTGAAATGAAACACGACTTTTAGAGATGTTAGGACTACATCAGCCTGAAGTGTGGTCTGCATTTCTATCACCGCTCCTCTTCAAACGGGGCACATTTAGTGTGACTACACCAGTCCTATACAGGTTTCGCCCATTATTATTATTGATCTGCTGTCATGGTTACGGCACATGGCATTGCATGTGAACCCGCAATTCACATTAAAGTTCCACAAGTATGAAGTGTGATTGTATACCAAGCTTTTTACTGAGTTACTAATGCTGATGCTGGATGCGTGCGTGATGTTGCATTCTGGGTGTTACGCTTTTAGACTGTACAATACGGCCTTGGACTTTGAGATTCCATGACGGAATGCTGCCTTCAGCTTGAGGTGTCAAGGTTTAAATGTTATCAAGGACTGTCTGGGCTGGGACGCCAGAATACTGTCCCAGGTTCATTCGTACCCTGCATTCCTGTCGCCCTCAATAACAACACAAAATTGCCAATGAGGTCCATTTATTTGTGATTTTATGATAAATGAAAACTCGAATTTCCTTTCCGTTAAAATTTCACATTTTGCCAGTACATTTCTTGGAAGCCACATGATGGCAATGATAACACACACAGGCTTCCCTTGAAGCGTGTTTTACCAGACTTCTGAGGTTAATATGGCTGTATTTCTGTACATAGGAGGAGGAATGGCTACTTCATATTTGACTGTTGGTAGGTACATTTCAACCCACAACCAGGATGATTGTTAGAAAGTAGTTGAATTTTAAATCATGTTTTACTTCCATCTATTATCCATACCGCTGTATCCATTTGGGTCACAGGGAAGCTGGAGCCAATCCCAGCATCTTCAGGGGAGAGGTGGGGTACACCCTGGACTGGTCGCCAGTCCACCACAGGGCCAACACAGACAAACATACTCGCATTCAT
>JAODJW010000135.1:11800985-11814406 GCA_026777045.1 Hyperopisus bebe | reverse complement strand
AGCCCTTCCTGCAGTCTGTGTGGATCCCAGTGCAGTAACAGGGTAGCCCTTCCTGCAGTCTATGTGGATCCCAATGCCCCAGTGCAGTGACAGGGTAGCCCTTCCTGCAGTCTGTGTGGATCCCAGTGCAGTAACAGGGTAGCCCTTCCTGCAGTCTGTGTGGATCCCAATGCCCCAGTGCAGTGACAGGGTAGCCCTTCCTGTCGGACTGACTGTCGGAGGTCATAAAAGATCCCTGGGCATCTTTCGAAAGAGTAGGAGTCGAACCCCGATGTCCGGGCTAAAATCACCCACTGTGGCCCTACCGAATTTGGCCTCCTAATCATCCCCTATATGTACCCGGTCTCTCCTGCCCCTTCACCACCTTAGCTACAGTGTGGTGAGCGTACTGGTGCAGAATGGCTGCCGTCGCATCAGCCAGGTGGGGGCTACACAGCGGTGGCGGGTGAAGTGGACCCCTGTTGGTTCTGGAAATCGCTTTGGGTGTCTTGAAAAAGTGCTATATAAATGCAACTTTCATTCAGGGTGAACAGCACCGATGTCTCTAAAATCATATCCTCTCCCCTTTCACACATGATGATTTAGCTCAGATGCTTAACACCAGAGCATTAGGCAGAGGCATTAAGCGACGTGCTTGTGAGCCTTGTGCACTGTCACAGGGGTCACTGGCAGCAAGTCGGGACAGGTGATCAAGCAGATCAGACACTTGCCGACTCAAATTACCCCGACCTTGCAGCTTCTGCATTGATCTGAATAAATTTCAAAACCAAAAAAAAACCTAATGGAGAACAGGAAGGTTTCCAAAAGATGGACGTTTGATTTTCCATGGCTCTCTTTTCTGAAGATGAAGGTCTGCATTGCAAAACACTTTTATCTTTTGCATGCATCAACCCTGCAGAAGAACAGACATCTTCAGACTTGAAAAGAAAGTTCTGCAGATAGTGACATTTATTTGGCTGTAGCATGTACTATTTTTGAAGGCCCACTTACATGCAAGGTATTGGGGTAGAGATGAACACCTCAATGGCAGATTGACAGCAGAGGGTCCCTGCCAAAGGCACACTGGTAACGGCAATGCACACCATCCCCCAGGACACAGATGGGCACCAGGTGCAGGTATCATTACAGGTTGAAGAACAGAAGAACACATGTTGGCTGGGTGCATCACTTCCAAAAGGGAAAATCTGAAGGCTTAGATACAATAATATTGTCCATATTGAAATTCTTGACCTAGATGGTCCATTCACACCTTCTCCCTTATCTAGATGCAAATTGTGCCTCGGCAGCCAAATGTGGAGACTCTCCAAGTGATTTAGAAATTCCGTCTTAAAAGAGATTTTCTGTGACAGTGTTTCCATCACAAGCGTGGCCTGTCTCCCGGCGGCTGCCCTTGGCCAGCGACAGCCTGTCTCCCGGCAGCTGCGCTGCTCTCTTGATGCATTTCAGCCCCAAATTTGAGGAACTTCCTCTGTCTCTTTGCATCTCCATTAATCTGCGGCCTCAGTGGCGCTTTCTTGCGGTGAAAAATCGCATCGTCGCTGCTGAACAGGGCTTGCAGAGACTCATTAGGGAAGAAAAATCAGATCTTCCTTCGGCTAAGATGCTGAGGCTAAAACTAGATGCAGCTGAAGGACAGATGGCTGAATGTGTGCTTACACCTCTAATGAAAGACCCCTGGACCAGACTAAAATATGAAATGATTATTGTGCCATCGTGTATCATGCAGCCCCAGTGTACCTCTTTAGATACCCAACATACTAAGCAATACAGTCCCAAATCTGTAAGAAGCTGTACTTTGTAAATATGAAAGATTTCTAATTTTCATCTTATGGTTAAATCATAACTGCTATCTTATGGTTAAATCATAACTGTTATCTTATGGTTAAATCATAACTGCTATCTTATGGTTAAATCATAACTGCTATCTTATGGTTAAATCATAACTGTTATCTTATGGTTAAATCATAACTGTTATCTTATGGTTAAATCATAACTGTTATCTTATGGTTAAATCATAACTGTTTTTTATTGCATCAAAACCAAGACAACTTTGGGTTGAGCATTGGTGGTGGTTGGGGGGGGGGGGATTGAGATCTCCACCCATTTACGGGAGTTCCAGGGTGTTGTATCCCCCACCCCAATAATTTATGCCCATGATCGAAACTAATCTCCGGAAACCACAATGTCACTGAGTGCCGGAGTTCATCCACACTGATGATTAGCAGCCAACCTAAAGCAGTGTGGACGCCTAACAGTGACCGAAGACTGTCGCCAGGGAGCAGACTGCAAACCACACAAGCCTACAGTGACCATTTAGTTCGCTTTCAGTCGACAGCTATACTAAATACCAGTTAATCGTCTTTATGAGTTCATTCAGACGTGCCCGTGAACCTGTGAACAGCGCCTTCGCAATGCAAGCCACTTTTCAAAAGGCTAAAGTGACGACAAGTCCGCCTCATTTAAGACGAGATCTATGTTCCTGCAGGAATCAACAGCTGAGCACACGACAAAAGCACATCAAAAATCATGAAGCAAACGGTACCAAACAAGCGAAACTGAATTACGCTTCACTGGTAATACTTAGTGGTAGTACTCACTGGTAATACTCACTGGTAATTAGTATTCTTTACGTTTCAACGTGTTTTTAAAATAATGGGCCAGTTTCCTGCGACACGCTGGTTTGTTATTAATGTGACCTTCAAGAGCACACATGTGGATGCGACAAGAGATATCTTCGTGCAAAATTAGAAAATGAAACAAAACACCAGGTTCATGATTAATTGATTATTGTTCATACATTAATACAAGCGATGCTTTAAAAATGATAAAAGTACCGTAATTGCATTAAATATATATTTTGACAAGTATACTTACGTGAAGTATAATTACATGAAAAGCAACGCAAAGCACAACTTCTAAATCTATGAATACACATGCGCCCATATTCACGTATTGATATATTTCACGAAAACATAAACGATGCATTCCTACAGCATTTAAACTGTAATGTGCGTTTTGTTAAATAGTAGCTCTGATATGTGTGTTCAACACTATGCAGCAGACCCCGAAACGCCGTCCTTTTTGCTCAGATTTCAGCCACTTTGTGTTTACCGCGACCACACCGTCACCCAGACCGTCTTTATTGCAATTTCCTTATGGCATATCCATGTAAACGGGCACAAATTAAATCTGTGCAATTCAGATTTGTCACTGTCGAGGGAAGCAGGTCCAGGCGGATTTTAAAAAGCAAAACACGAAATCCTGGCTTCAGCATATTTTGGCAATCCATTATTTTCGACGCAAAGTCTGAATACATGACAATAATTACTAGGATCAATACACCGAAATCAGAGGGACGGTGCAGGTACCTACCAGTCCCGCCTGTTTCCGAGCCTGCTGAAGTTCTTTTATGAAGTTCTGCAGTTCTTTTCCTTCGATATATCCATTACCTGCAAGAATTCATATAAGATCTAAAATCAAAGCACAAACTAAAGTCAAGTTAACATCACGTAACATTTACAGACAACATCTGTCTTACGAGGGTGGGTCGTCTGCAAGAATCTATTTATAGCGTGATATATTCAGGGTGGAAGAAATTAATTCTTTATTAATCATGTAATCAATCTTGAATAACCAGACTTGGATTTCTTGCATTATTTCATAATTTTTCTTTCATTTTTCTAATATATATATATAAATCATTGTATTTTTATTGCACCTGTGTCCGCCACATTGCTGTCACAAATGAATTGATTTATGAATTTATAAACGAATAAGACAAAACCGATATCTTAAACACCACAGCCCCAGAACATACAACTTTTTCTCTTCCAACAAAAAACAAATCAATGAATTATTTAACTTTTGTAATGCCACACAAGAAACAGTAATATGAAGAAAATATATTCCAATGTAACTGAATAATTAGCCCATTATTTTTATGACCTTATAAGTCAATATTTGTTTTCCGCAGTTCAACAAAATGTTGAGTGTAGTTACCGTCATTGTCGTAATGGTGAAAGATATCCAGAAACTGAGAGGCTGAGATTTCGACTCCCTGCAGGTAAGCTTTTGCCATCTTGCCGGCTTGCGGAGCACGTCACCCTATGCCGCACTGCCCAGTACTGCGCTCCGATCGGCGACTCCCGGTATTTAAGGGTCGCCCTTCATGGAGTCCCGCCTCTTGTGCCCGAGCCAAAAGCGCAGCTCACCTCGGTAGGCGAACCGCTGCAGGTAGCGCACCCGCGTAAAAGCGCGTCGGAGCTCGGAGGGGGTACGTGGAAGCGCATGCAAATGAACATCGCGGCTCCTCGGGTAGGTTTGACTGCAGGGGAACCAAACATCAAAATGCAGTATTTACAGGGACACTGGGAATATTATACAGGTCATATTTAAACTCTCATCCCGATTAAGCCAATATTTCCTAGTTAATCTCTAATTACTTTCTTTCGCTTCCATATAATGGTGAAAGTGTCTAAACTGAATCTGATGGAGCTCCAATTTTTGTTCCACGTCTCCAAAGGTGAGGTACGATGCTTATGTCTGGATATAGGCCTGACACCATCTATAATATTAATAATTACTGTAATACAATTATACAGGTATCCTGGTTTACATTCTACAATTCTTTCACTCAGCGTAGTACAAATGGATTGCAGAACACTTATAAAGTTTTCTCTTTCTGTAGTTAAGGTAATTGCTTCTCCAGTCAGTCATATTCAAAATCATATTCTGATCTACAACCCGCAAGCATAGAGACAAGAAAAGCAGTCTTCTGAAGCACCTTGAAAAGAATGATAAGCTTTCACTTATGAAAGATAATATTTGTAATTATGGAACCGTACAGTGTCCAGCAAACTGCATTAAGGCTGTGGGGGACATGCTGGGATCTGCACCACCTAGACTGCAGGCACGGCACTACAGTCTACGTCATTTAATGCTTAGGTGAGTACTCTACAGTCTACGTCATTTAATGCTTAGGTGTGTACTCTACAGTCTACGTCATTTAATGCTTAGGTGAGTACTAGTTTATCATCAGACGTCTTTCTAAGACCCTGTGGCCCGCTGGGTGTGCGCTCAACGGTAATAATTAGAATAAAAAACTGTCTGAAGATTATGTAAAAGCAAAGTCGGCAAAACAGAGGGAAAGAGGAGGTGAAACTTTAATTGCTGGGGTCCCCTCTGGCTGGTTTGATGACCTTGAGATGTGGTTTGGGTACTTTGGGTTCCCATTCCTAACAGACTCAAAATGTTCACACTCATTTCGATTGAAAACAATGCCTTCTTCACCTATCCTTTTATACGGCAAAGCACGTGAGGCGGATTAGGGCACTGAGGCAAAGCATGTTTACTAGTCACCACTGCAAAGACACAAATGCAATGCCCAGCAACAAATAAGAAAGGTGTAGTGGCTTTGGGAAACGCTGTGCTCAAGGGGAACCCAGCACAGACAAGCTATTAAATTATGGTGATGTTTATGACAACTCTTAGCATTACACTGCAGCATTTTACCTTGTTGTTATTGCTAATCCCCTAGCATCTGAAAACATTTATTTACCCACCATTACTTCTGGCAAAACAGTGTCACATTATGTATGCTGGTGAGACAGAGAGAAAACAAAGATAATAAATTATGGACAATCAATATAGTAATAATTAGTAATAATTGGTGTTGCTTCACAGCACCCCACAATGCATTACTCGGTCTTCCCTTCAGCATTTTTGTGTTGGTTCTTTGTTGCAGGTTCATCATGAGCTGTGGAAGCTTCACTGTTTCCCATAGAAGCTCAGTGGACCAGGGTCTGCATCTCAAGTAACTGACAAGGTTGGAAAATTGCATCCTTCTCATTTTTAATTCTCCCTTTTAACTCACGGGTCATTATGTGCACTAAAATTATGAATTATGTGCACTAAAATAACCACAGAATATTTTTACAGCCCTCAGTGTTCTCAGCGCTGGTGCTGTGCCAATGCTTATTTTCAATTCTTGTCACTCTTAAAAAATTATACATATTGTGAAGGAAATGGCACAGCATAGACTTGGAGAGCTTAGGTTAAACATGTTTATTGCCTTTCACAACCGGAGTCGGAAATAGAGAGCTATGCACTCAGCTGCTCACTCACAATGCCAGGTCTAAGAGCTTTGGGTAGTACTCCACAGGAAACAGGTAAACAATGAGATCTGGGGCTGCTGATTGGATGAGCGGCTCCAGGACTATGTGCACAAACGGCAGACTGAAGTGCAGAAGAAAACCAGGAATAGGAACCAGGAACAGGAACCAGGAACAGGAGCTTGGAAGCGCAGCTGACAAAATAACCACAACAAAGCTAACAGCAAAATACCAGCTGCCAGCACTAGTGTCTGTGGAACTCTGGGAAATCAAGACCAAGAACGCGAAACAAGACGGCGGTTCAAAAGGACTATGATACTCGAGACAAGACATCAGCCGACCCGAAGCCAGAGAGACTTCCGGCAGCCCTGCCTGCAATCCTAAAATAAAACACAAACAGAACAAGCCCAGCCCCACAAATCCAGAAACCGGACTCCAAACCAAACCGAGCTCTGAGCCGTACGCTTGCAGAACATCGATGACAGCTGAGCAGCCATTGAGACCCAAAGCTCAGTCTAAACCAGATTCCAAGCCAGCTACCTCTGGCTTAGAGAAGCTTCACAATGAAAGTGTATTCGATAAAATTCAGAATATGTTCAAAAAGGGGGCTCATCGCTAAGGTAACTTCATAAAGACTCATTTTAAGGGTTTTAGAAATGTGGCCACACTGTCTTTCATTCTCTTTCCAGTCTTTTCCAGTCAAGCGGCACGGAGGCTCCCAGCATCCACCACGTCCATGATGCACCTCAGTCTCATGCCCATTGCCTGGGCCGGGCTCCAGGCAGCCCGTGACCCAGACTTGGATAAGCTGTTGGAAGATAGATGCAGGTAGCACTGTCTCACACGGCTGTTCAGGGTGTAAATCATGCCACTGCAGGTGTATTTGATTTGAATGTTCTCTCCTTGTGCAGTTTTCCTCCTGTATGTCAAAAGAAATGTACTTGGACAAATTGGAACAGGTACATTTGGTTTAGACAATCTGGGTGGGAGGTCAGCTAGGATTCCATTGCAGAAAATACCTACTATCTACTCCGTTTCTAATCCTCAATGCTTCATCGGTCCACAGATGATAATAAACACGGGACTCTCGCGGCCAATGAATGCGGCGCCCTCGTGGGTAATGAACATGGCACCCTCACGGCTAATGGACATGGCACCCTCGCAGCCAATGAACGTGGCATCCTCACGGCTAATGGACATGGCACCCTCGCAGCCAATGAACGTGGCATCCTCGCGGCCAATGGACGCGGCACCCTCGCGGGTAATGAACATGGCACCCTCGCAGCTAATGAACACGGTACCCTCGCGGCTAATGAACACGGTACCCTCGCGGCTAATGAACACGGCACCCTCGCGGCTAATGGACACGGCACCCGCGCGGCTAATGGACATGGCACCCTCGCGGCTAATGAACATGGCACCCTCGCGGCTAATGGACACGGCACCCTCATGGCTAATGGACATGGCACCCTCATCACTAATAAATTTTAGACTCGCATTGTTAATAAACATATGTCATACATGCGTATGACTGCTGATTTTATTGGTCACAGAAGACTGGAGAACTGAGACAGACCAGCACGTAAAGTGGGTGGTCCCTGAGAAAGGCAGTCAGGTCCAGGCAAACTGAATGCTAAGAGCAATAAGCTTCCTTGCTGCTTAAATTAAAGCCACAATCATCACAGGCTTAGTTGGACCTCCAGCATGGTTCCACTGGGACTGTTACTGACTCACAACCATCCTTCTGCGTTTCATAACTGCCAAGCAGGTTGTGTGATCAGAAGATTTCCTCATTGCTACCCTGCATGGAGCTCTGCTGTTGTACCCTAAAACAGGGTGCTTAGCAAGAGGTTCGTTTGTAAAATATACAGCCGATAAAATGGGGATTAAAGAATCAGTCAAGCAAAGAAAGAGTGCAGAGAGAAAATAATACACTAATGAAGGCTGGGTTACATAGCACTGCAATGTCACCGGATTAATCAGGAATGCTTTTAAAAGTCAAATGGCCAAACAGCGTAAAAGCAAGTCTACCTGCTAGCTGAAATAAAGTCATTATTTCAGATCAATCCCCCCTAAACGTCCCTTGATTCACCGTTCACTGTAGCGATAGCACTCTGGCTAACAAACTGCAACCAAAAGATGAAGCTTTTCTACACTGAACAGAGTGGCACAGAGCCATCGTCTTTCTCCTTTTTGTCACCCCATTTCTCAGGTTTGCCCACTTTGCCTGCGGCTGGAGCAGATCTAGCATCGTACTTTAGTGACTCCTGTTCTCTCCCCTTCTGCTTTTGTTCTGAAGTATGCAGAGTCTGTGCAGCCACAGCTGCAGGGTGGCAGCAGCAGGTCACGTTAGGATCACGCTGTACTGGTGAATTCTTGTGCAGAAGACTCACATCATATCAATGCTTTACCAAATGGGGCTTAAAATGGATCCTCTCACACAGGACATTATTCCTCAAACTTGTGTGCAATAATGTGAAAAATCTGTTTCCTCTTGTTCTGTTTTCACAGAGAAGCACGGGAGGCGTTGCGACGAAGAATGTCTGCAGCCCGTGGTCCCGCAGTGTCACTACCAGAAACAGCAAAGCGAGTGGCGTCAGAGTCCCGGAAGTATCGCGCACTTTTCAGAAGCCCCTCAGATGTCAGACAGATATCTCCAGTCAAGCATTTAGTGAACGGCTTGTTAGAATGATCTGTATCATAAAATTTTATAGATGCGATTCATAACAAAACAAGACAGTGGAGGAATGCTTAAGCGCTTGGATACACAGGTTGTGTTTATTATGGTGTGTATGTTACTACGTCCTGTTGTGTCTGAGGCAGGTTGGGCTTTGACAGACAGCCACAGGAAACCTACGGCATTCTCATCTGTTGATATTAGCCTCTTTTTTTTTTTACAGCACATTAGTTTACACAAATGTGCAGCCACTTAGGTGGTAATTGCAGTCCATCTGTTTTTAATGACGATCCCTGCCGGAGCATAGAGGCCCTGGCTGGAGGCCCACCTCTCACCCCTCGGGTGGCCCGCCGATGGCTGGCGCTTTGCGTGGCAGCCGTGATGTCAGCGCCTGGCCGGGGGCGGCGCCTTCGCCGGACCCCAGCTGGCAGATACGGCGGCGCAGCCCAGTTCCCGACCTGCTTCCCGGTGGCTGCACGTCCCTGTTTGCTAAATTGGGACTTTTATACACACTGACACACACACACACACGCACACACAGGCTGACGAAACAAATGCAAAACAATATTCTAAATGTGGAGAAGGCTGTCAGTGAGGCGTAAAATGAGACGAGCCTCTTCAGCACCATGGACAGATATAAGCGGCAGCTTCATCCTACAGCCCAGGGAACGACGTTACAGGAATGAGGATGTGACTCGGCTGTGTTCACCTGTATGTGTGTGTTGGCGCGTATGCATGCAGTTGCTTGTTAGCGTGTGTTTGTGTGCAGTTATGCTGCTTGTGCTGCCCAATAAACAGACAGACGTTCTGAGAAACAAGGGAAAAGGATGGAGGGATACAATCCCCTCGATTAAAAATCCAACCTTTGGCACATTACTGGCACACACACACGCACGCACACACACATACACACACGCGTACACACACGTGCACGCACACATACACACATGCACACACTGCGATCCACAAGGATGTCTTTAATAGCCAGTTCGTGGTCATGGCATTAACCCCTAGTATTAGTACCAGTAACTCAGCCGTGATTTCCTTTTCTGAAATCTTGAGAGTTAATTTAGAATTTTAAATTTACGTCCTTAGCTAATATTTTCATGCAAAGCAGACAACTGTTTTTACACACTCATACCTGCTGTCCTATGGACCAGATGTCATCTCTTTTCCTTTGATTTGAATACACGATGGTCTGCGTCATGAAGCAGGATAACTTTGAGACTAAGCAGAGGTAAGTCAGGCTTTTGAAATCACGATGTCCGTTTACTTCTCAGCAGGGTACATCGCCACATTTACTCAAAAATTCAAAAGGCAAAGCCAGACAGCATTTGCATTTCAAGGCCTTTCCTTTGCTAAATCCTGCTAATATCTATAAAAAGGTCTGTAGCAAGTCCTACATACTACTTGGTTTTTCAGATTACAGATAAATTTTAATTAATATTTTAATATTCACTTGTGCACTGCATGTTCAGCAGCTGTTGGTTACTTACAGTTGCTGCTGGTGATTGGACAGTATATAATTACAATAGTGCAATAATTAATAAAGATGTATCAGAAATACATAATCTGAAAATCGAGTGGTGTGCCTTGTGCTCCATGGTCCATTGCTTGTAGTTATTAGTCGATTTTGCTTTCAGTGGTGTGATTTTAAATGACTATGGATATTGTTCTCCAAAATTAAATCAAGACCTTCATCTATCCCAGCCACATATCCACGCTGTGTGTGTGCGTGCATGTGTGTGTGTATGTGTGCGTGTGCGCGAGCAGGTGTACCTTATTTTATGGGGACACAATGTCCCCAAAATGTGATGAATACCCATTTTTTTTTCCCATATGGGAAAACTCAATTTAATAAAAAATCTGTGACTGCAATGCTAAAAATGCAAAAACTCTTGTATTTTGCTTGGTTACTTATGGTTATGGTTAGGGCTAGGTAGTGGTTAAGGTTGTCATAGTTAAACCAGTTTCATGATGCAGGTTCTGGCTCAACTTTGTTGCACATTAACTGTGTATACAAATGGCACCTTTTTCTGCCATCAGACATGGTAATTTGTCTATTATCTGAGTTCTTAATAGTATCCTTACTTCCACAATGAACTATTCCCTCATAAATGAACCTGAAGAACCCAGAAAATTCTGACAGTAAATCACAGAAGAGTAACCCCTGATCTCCCAGTCACCTGACTGGCAAAGCCGACTTTAGATTAGATTAGATTAGATTAGATAATCCTTTATTAGTCCCACAAGTGGGAAATTTGCATTGTCACGGCAGAAAGTGGACAGTACAAGATAAGCGCAGCAAAATCAAAAAACAATAAAATAAAAAAAATACCCTAAACAAACAATCTGGAAACACAACACAAACTATTAGGTCATGCACTCAGATGGGGACTGTTGTTGAACCCCTGAGCAAGATCCACAGGCAAACACTGGTGAGATATGTGAGTATATGGAACAGACAGTAGGTATAGAGTCAAATGTGTGCTTGGCGTAAACTTTCAGTAAAAGAGTATCAATTTGTACCTTTGCTTGTCAGTGGAGCTGTACCCTCACAGGTCTACCAATTGCACCCTAGCTGTAGGTAAATGTATCTTTTAGTTTAATATAAGGGACAGAAATGGACTCTGAGGAACACCCCAAAGGTGCTGACCGCATTACTGTACACCCAATGGTACAAAAATGTTCATTCCATGTCTTAAAAGGTGCAGTTACCTAAAGCTAAGGGTACAATTGGCAGACCCTTGATGGTACAGCCCCAGTGAGAAGCAAAGGTACAAATTGGTGCTCTTTTTTCTGACAGAGTATGTAAGTCGCGTTGAGTGGGCAACGGCCAGGGGACATGTAAACAAAGTGTTGCATGCTGGGAGGCAGATGAACATGCTGCGCGGTTGGAGGAATGCTGGGCCGCCTGCGCAGTGCCCGCATGGGGTGCCGTGTTGCCACAATTATGAAACACCCTCGCTGCGGCCGGTCGAGAGCAGCGGCTGCCTGCCGATGCGCTTTCATAATAAAAAATAATTAAATGAAACGTCAAATTGAGGCGCGGTGAAAACAAACCAAGTTGCATTTTTATTTTTTTTCTGAACACTACCTTTGCTTGTCACTGGGGTTGTACATTTAAACAGCATTCAGGCCTAAAAGCACAATGTATAGGAGGGAATATTTAAAAAGCTCTTAATCATGCCTAACCCAGGTCCCGGCGTGGAAGCGTTGATTTCTGTGTTGTTTAGATCGGCTACATAGCTTGAAATCCCAGTGCACCCGATGGTTAGGTGCCCGTTGGGTTATAAGAAGACCCCTGTCACCTGTGGGCACCTCCTAAACGACAACTAGTGTGAGGGACGATTATTGCAGCCGCAAAACAGCATCCCGCTGGCAGAGAGGGCACCGCAAAACCAGTTGGCAGGTGGTGAGGGAGGGGGGGCGGCCTGTTGGCCTGCTGTGACCCAGAGTGTGGAGCAACAGCCCAGAGATCTCGCGTGATGTAACCGTGTTTCTTAACTCAGAGAACAGATTAGTTTTTAAATACTTGTAAATATTACTTCATTGTAATTATGATTCATTTCCAAATGTGTTACAACAGTAGGTCTTTAGGAAATTAACAGTGCATAGTCGTCACCTTAAGCAAGACACATTGTTTTGCAAAATAATCAGTAAATCAGTATTTTCCCTAATAGTGACTCGATCTAAAGACACTTCCCAGTTCCTGCGTGATATATGTCTCACGAATGCTAAATAATAATAATAATAATAATAATACATCAAATCTTTCTCGTCGACTATCACAAACCACCACAAATTTTGTACGTCACACATACCCTTCACTCCTCCACCCTTCACTCCTCCACCCTTCATTCCTCCACTGTTCACCCCTCCACCCTTCATTCCTCCTCTTCTTTTCCGCCATTCAGAAAGTGCCCTGAGCAGAACATTGAATTTTTCTATCAAGTTATAAAAAAGAAATACCCCGTCATCTCCGGCAGCCATCTCTTTCTCATTATTTCTGTCCTGGGCTTTATTCTGTCACGGTAAGAGGTTTGCGCTGTCTCAGAAGCTTTGTTTCTGTGCTGGGGGGGGCCAGGGGTCAACGAGATGTTCAGCAGAGATTTTAAACCTGCCCAGTTTTGTGCTGATGCCGTTATATGACACATTTATGCTGGATGCTCATTTTCTCATCTTCTGTCTGTTGCTGTTACAATTTTTGGCAATTATATCTAAAAACAAAGAACTATTTCATCTTTTTTCCCTCTCAGAACAAACAAACAAACAAGTATGCAAGATGTTATTTAAAAACTCAAACAGGTGGAGAGTTTTATTTTAATTTTGAAATTGTATGAAGCGAGCTCTGGGACATCAGTTTCCAAATAACCTCTTCACCCATAAAAGACACTCTTAAAATTGTCCTCTTTCACATTTTATATATCCTGTAATGGGGGTGGATTCCTTTCAGCACTGAAATGGAGATCATCCTACTCATACCATGGAGTGTTACTCTGTATTGCTTTGGTACCAATTTAATCACACCAAATTTTTGAAGATGATCGAAAATAAAGTGTTCTATAGCAAAAAGCATTAACACACAAGATAAAACGTAAACATCCTGTAAATATGAAATGCAAAGTGACCCA
>JAODJW010000135.1:11743436-11755706 GCA_026777045.1 Hyperopisus bebe | reverse complement strand
TGAAAATCCCAGTAACTGAGCAGATTGTGAAATACTCAGACCAGCCCGTCTGGCACCAACAACCATGCCACGCTCAAAATTGCTTAAATCACCTTTCTTTCCCATTCTCTTGTTGCTGTCATTAGTTCAATGTATTTAAATCCATGTTAAGTTTGTTTCCCCAGTCTGGTTATTGAAGTCTAACGTTGTATGTTGCCAGTGCCACTTCTTGTGTCCCTAATAAATCCCCACGTTACCCAACCACCGCTTCTGTCCTGCTTCCCCGCTCAGTGCTCAAGTGCACCCAACACGACACAAAGAAGAAGAAAGAGAGCATCTTGTTTTTTTATGTGCTGTCGCAGCTCCCTAAAAACTGCTGGTTCTACATGGGAACTGTAAAAATAAATAACGCTTCACCATTACTGTTAAAGACCAGCTCCGCCCTCCTGTATTCTTCCCTTACTGAAATAGATTGGTCGCCCAGATAAACCTGATTGTTCAACATATTCTTGCACAATTTCCGGACATTAATATTGCTCATTTTTGATCTGATGGCCCAAGCCAAAGGTTCAAAGGCCGAAATAAATTATTTCTTCTTTCTGCTGTTCCTGCAAGTCTTAGTTCTCAGAGAGTGATCTGCAGTTTCTGCCCCATTTCACATGGTTCCCCAGGCAACAGTAAAGAGGAGAGCGGACAACCTACCAGTCTGTTACACACTTACACACAGACCAATGGACTAAGAGGAAACAACACAGTGGATGGTGAGATTTTTGATGAGAAGCTGCCCCACAGTCTTCATGGTGTCCATCTGCACATTTCTGAAGTACTGTTTCTGATGTATGACACATTTCTCAGGCAACCACTCAAATCGTGATTCAGGAGCAAGGAATTCTGCAGTGAACCACTCATATACCAGTGCTTTTTGCCCATCAGTCATCTGAATAGTTACACCCAGCAGACTGATGGAAGCTGCACCACCATTTCTGAGGCCACAAATGAAACTCCTCTGGCACATCTAATGAAGACCATGAAAAAGGAGCCTATTAGAGGACCTTGAGGAACTGAGAGTTCCAAGTAGCATTCAGGATGAAGACTGCCTCACCATTATGTATCACACAAACTGGTGGTTGGCCAGGGTCACAATGGTTGATGCAGAACATCTAGATGTACAAGTTTTTCTAATTGCATCAACATGCTTATTGTATTATTGCTGAGAGACTTGTCTATTCTCGTCAATCACATTTCATTGCAATGTTGACCCTGTGCTAACTTGCATATGACAAATAAACAAAACTGAATGGGCCAACAGTACATTTCCACCCAAAATAAGGAACAAAGGGTGTTTACCTCACTGCATTTGAAGATATTCTGGTTAAACTGATGGAACTCTTATCAACAGATTGTGCAAGGGTCAGCGGGAAAATATATTGTATATCTGCTGAAGTCATGGGCTTCACAGAAGAGGAGCATGGGCATCGTCTGTTGCCCAATTCATGATCTGGCATCAAAGCGTGCAACCCAGTAAAAAGGAAACATGAAAAGCCAATTCATTTTCCTGGGTTCTTGGCAGAATACAACTGAACTTCAGTTTCTTGCAGGTATTCTTATGAAATGTTAATTTATGCAATTTGAAGTAACTTGATATTTGCTGGAAAGTATGTCCTGATATTGTGATGGGAAGTTCAAAGTGTGAATAGTATCTTTTAAAGACGCAACAAGTCTTACGTCTATGATGTTTTGTTTCTTACACGATTTTTACTAAATATGAGATTCAGGTTGGAATCTGTCCAAATTTTTTTCATTACTGTCAATCACTCATCAGCTCCATCAAGGAGTTTATATAAATGCAGTACTGTGCAAAAAAGCAGCCTAAGAATATGATGTTTGAATGATCTTCAAATGTGATCTTTGATGTCCAAATTATGCTAACTGATATGATATTAACTTACGTAGCAAATGTAGAATGAAGTTTGTTTTTTAAAAGCAATTCTAATGATGTGTGACAGACAGGTGTACATTCCGTCTCATACTCTCATTAGTAAAGCTGTTGACAGCTGTGGTCCAAATTCCCAGTAGAAATATACATACATATGTCAGGGAGGCAAAAATCTAATGTATTTCCCAGAAATAAATATAGCACAATTTTGGTAATATGTACTTATTTTAAAATGGTACTTACTGTACTTTACTGTATGAGGTACAGGTTTGTAAGATCTAGCTAGCAAAGGATTACTGAAGGTAGAAGGCAGAGTCAAGCTATGTTAGGCTTGGTGATGTGTTTTTGTTCTTTAACTTCCTGTATCTTTCTGGGAAGTTAGGGAACTGACCACATGTAATTTTGTGTTGTTATAGCTTAGCTAAGTGCAATGTGGGTGGCTTTTTTATTATCAGAAACAATATCATTGCATTGTTTATGCTATGTTGTGTGCATGGTAATGCCTCTGGTCTTCTGCCGGCTCTTGCCTGGTCTCTGTCTTCTCCCAAGCCAGAGCTCTCTCTCTGTTTTATTAAAGGCTGGTTAACATCCAAGGAAGTGTGTCCGTGAGTCATTCCAGCCTCTGGCGTGGAGGCAGGGAAATGTCGTCTGACCCACTGCAGCAGGTGAGAATGACAGTGATGAAAAAGTCTGTGACTGACTTTGGAAACTAATTACATGGAGAACAGTAAACGTGGACATAAACAATAGCATTCAATCAATTTGTTGGAAAACTGGAAGCAGGACTGAATCTATATGCTATCCCTGAATAAAGAAGAGCAAAGCTATAGATTTGTGTGTGATAGGGAAAATTTACCTGCTGCTCAGGTGCTAACAGCCCAACAAAAGGCTAGTTGTCTGGACCTAGTGCTGGGTTCTTTGATTGTAATGATCTTCACTTAGAAACTGATGAAAGACCTGAAGACTTTTACCAGCATCTTATGCCTTTTATGGAAGGCAGTATTCTCAAAGCTCATGTTTTAGCCCACCATGGTGAGACAGCAGGGGAAGACGAGGACCTTTCCCCACCTCTCAAAAATGCCATTGTCCTCATACGGTTGCATTTACTGTAATCCACCCTCAGTTACCCATGCTCGATAAACAATGTTATGGAGTAGAGCTAAGCTTTGAATCATTCCTGGATGAGATACATTCTGCTGATGGTGAGAAAATTCTGTGTGCACCCACTTCCTCTTTCACACAAGTCGGCTCGCAACCACACATATTATCTATCTATGATTCTGAAGAAGGCTCCACCAGACTGATGCTACATGTCTTGTTTCCTATGCAAATATTTTTCCCTATGCAAACAAGCTGGCCACTCAGGCTCTGAACGTTACTTCAATGAGTGCAAATTCCTCTACAGCATGACGGCAGGTTTTTTGCTAATTGTTGCCGTGCTTGATGATGATTCCTATGACACACTTAGTGAGCCCGAGTCTCGCCCCGAAACATGTGCATAAATTTCTGGTGGGATGGAGGGGTTGGAACCCCCCAATAATCAAAACCAGCTAATACAATCCTTACAATAATCATGTCTCCTCTTTAATGGGGGGAGACCTCAACCCCCCTCCAATTTTCAAACCAAAGTTACACCCTTGTCCTGAGGACGCACCCTCTTGCAAGCTGTCTGACCACATGCAACCTTGCATAACCTGCCTAGTCCAAGTGCACCAGTCACCATATGTATACGCTTTCAACAAGCATCGTTACACATGCATCCTTGACAGCAGCATGACCTATAACCTGATTTGTCAGTCTGCTGCTCAAGGCTTTGGCACAGAAATCACAACCAGTTCCCAAAAGGCATATCAGGTACACAGATCATCCCTTTCGAAGGTTTTAAGAGAGACCCGTTTGGTCTTCAGTTGAGGTGCCGACGTCTTTTGCTTTTGTGGGCTAGTAAGGGATGTTGAAATTTTCACTGCCACATCTTTTATGGTGACGAATGACACCTCAGTGCATTCTGCTATAAGACAGGTCACACAAGGTGATGGCACATTGTTGACAGCTCCCCAGGTGTTGATGCAGTATACCGCACCATGACGTTGTACACCCCATCTACCCTAACAGCACTCTGGCCAGTTGATTTAATAGAGACTGACTGTCCATCTGACACCCCCACTGATTCCAGATATGTCCTTGAGTCATGCCTAGACGCCATCAAACATCTGACCTCATCCTAGCATCATGTCTGATGTTGCTGGGCAATGAGCCATATATCCTCGAATGATATTTCTGCCAGCTAGATCCACTTACCACGCCTGAGAACGACAGCCTGCCTCCAACACTGGATGTAATAATAATAATAATAATAATAATAAATACTTTATTGATCCTCGTGGGGACATTCTCTTTATATCTCCCCGAACTTGCTCTCTATAGGTGAGAACAAGCTGGCAGTGAAGGGTAACCACCTGTTGGGCTGCCCAGGGAGTTGGGGGTTAATGGCCTTGCTCAAGGACCGGCAGACATGGTAGGGCAAAGTGACTTTCCGATCACTGGCACAGAGGCTTAGCCCACTGAGCCACACACTGCCCCCAAAATGTAGACCTTCCCGTCACTCGTTTGTGCTTTGTCCCATCCATGGATCCTAGACATTCCCTCAGTATGCAAATAACTTCCATCCCACAGATATGAGAGACAAGTTCCATTCCCTCCTCAACCAATATGATGACAGATGTAATGGCGCTGTTGGGCCCTTTGAAGCCAAGGTAAACAGGGGTCCAGTGGACCCACCTCAATGCAGGGGTCATCTCCTCTTATATGAACAGGATAGGCTCATCAAACTGCAGCAGAAGTTGGACGAATTGGAGGATCTGGGTGTCTTGGTGACCCAGGCACGTCGGTGTAGGTGGAGTTGCTAATCTTTACTTCCTAGTTAGCAAACAGAATGACAGTTATTGTCTTGTAACAGCTTTCACAGATGTTGGATGTCACTCCAAACCACAACCCTCCCTTCTGCCGGACATGCAGTCATGACCAAAAGTTGTGGCAGCGACACAAATTTTGTGTTTCACAACTTTACTATTTCAGCATTTTTAGATTATTTTTTACATGATTCTATGGTATACTGGAAAAAATTGTAAACATTTAATACATTTCAAAGGTGTTTATTAGCAAATGCATCAAATTTATGCAAGGAGTCAGTATTTACCATGTTGACCCTGCTTCTACAATTCTCTTTCCTCTGGCATGCTGAATATCAGCTTCTGTACCAAATCCTGACTGACTGCAATCCATTCCTGCCTTGTTAGTGGAATTAGAGAGTTGATCACGATTTGTGGGCTTCTACTTGTCCACCCACTTTTTGAAGATTGATCACAGCTTCTCAATGGCATTAAGATCTGGGGAGTTTCCTGCCCATGGGTCGGAAATTTCGATGTTATGATCTCCGAGACACTTCACGATCACTTTTGCCTTGTGACATGGTACTTGATAATGCAGGAAAATACACATATCACCACCAAATAGCGCCTGGATCCTTGGGAGAAGTTGTTCTTGGAAGACGTTTTGATACCATTCTTTATTCATGGCAGTGTTTTTGGGCAGAATTGTGAGTGAACCCATTCCCTGTTACATCTGCAGCAGTTATCTCAAGTACAATTTCCCCACGGGGATAAAGTAGCAATTATTATTATTATTATTAGTAGTAGTAGTAGTAGTAGTATTACAAGGACTGGACAGCAGACGACTGGTGCAAAGTTATTTTCTTTGATAAAGCCCCCTTCCAACTGTTTGGGAGTGGGGAAAACACACTAAGGCAACATTATGCGGGATGGGCAGCAGGAACTGTTAGCCAGACGGGGGAATGGCACATGAGACAGGGCCAGACGGGCATTGACTCTGACACAGCATGTTAGGGCTATCATCTAAATTCAGCAATAGGGACATGACTGTTTCGCTTCGCCAATGTGCTCAATACAATTGGCCATATTCTACAGAGAGAAAATGGGTCCTGCTGTCTGGCAGCATAAAGTTTCCTGTAGTTGGCACACAGGCAGTAAGAACCTTTGAGCATAAGGACTATGGCAGGCAGGCCAAATGCCACAGGGTACAACTAAGAACTGTGAGATCATTTTCTTCCATCTGGTCAGTTTCTTTATCTTTCTGGGGAATGCTGCCACGTCGGGGTATAGACTTTGACATCATTATCTAATTTCAGACTGAGCATTTGGTTAGATTTAGCAGACACGTTTGTTTAAATAGATGTATAAGTAAGGCAAATAGCACATTAAATATGGCATCATCACAGGAAGAGAAAGGATGTTCTAAGAAATAACGTTAATGAACGCTATAAAATTTCATCACAGGCTTGTTCTGAATAAGAGGCAGAGACAGAATTCCCCAAAAGAAAATGACCAAACACTTTATTAAAATCCAGAGTTCAAAATGCAAGTGCACAAATCAAACCACACACGCACACACACACACACACACACTGTCACAACGCGTCCAGGGAAGCAGGAGCAGGGAGACGAGGAAGCGGAGAACAAATAATTTATTAGGAAAACATCAAAGATCATCACAAGATGGACATTAGACGTCAATAACCAGACTGTGGAAAACATACCTAACACAGACTTAAATACATAGAACTAATGACTATAACAGGAAACAGCTGGTAAACACAGGGAATCCACATGGGGTAGATGAGGGGGCGTGGCACCCTGAAGGAGCAGACGAACGGGGCATGACACACACAAAATATGGGACCCCACTACCGGGTGACTTGCCTCCCTGTGGAATCACGTAACACCTGTGGACAACGAAAAGAATCACTACACCAAACCCTTTCAGCACAAAATTAGGATATACTCTGCCATTTACATTAAAACACAGACCTACACTACACTGAAATAGAAGAAATATAGAGGCACAGCAAATCCCAGGGACAAAGCGGCATTGTGGGTAAAACACTGATTAATGGGCATCCCTGAATGTTCCAGGCACTATACATCCTGCTAAAACGCACAGGGCAATAAATTATTACAAATGTTCTACAAAGTAATGAGGCAGACCAACCCGGCAGGGAAATACCAACAGCAGACGGATGGATGGCACACTCCACTCACAAATCTAAAATAAAAATTTATACCCATCTAAAGCTTAAAATCACCAACAGCTTTGTGCAGTAAGACACGTCATTCACAACATGAGGGATCAAAAACTTCACACCAAGGTGATCCAAGGGGCCTACAACCAGCAGGGGTTAGGTTTAAAACATAAAAAAGGACAAATCCTTTCTAACTACACCGAAGCACAACCCAAACCAAGCTTAATCATGCACTGTGCAATATTTTTACAGAGATAAGCAGGTCTACTTTCTAATTACTTGCAGCTGCATCAGACATGGCAAAAACACATGATGCTTGCCTTAAAGGGACAGGCGCCTCCTGTCAGTGCGCTATAAAAACACATGATGCTCGCCTTAAAGGGCCAGGTGCCTCCCTTCGGTGCACTATAAAAACACATGATGCTCGCCTTAAAGGGACAGGCGCCTCCTGTCAGTGCACTATAAAAACACATGATGCTCGCCTTAAAGGGACAGGTGCCTCCCTTCGGTGCACTACAAAAACACATGATGCTCGCCTTAAAGGGCCAGGTGCCTCCCTTCGGTGCACTACAAAAACACATGATGCTCGCCTTAAAGGGACAGGCGCCTCCTGTCAGTGCACTACACAAACACACGTGCTGTCGGGCAGTCGACTAGGCATATGAAACAAGACATTTTGGACAATTCTATGCTTCCAACTTTGAGGGATCAGTTTCAGGAAGTTCCTTTTCTATTCCTGTATGACTGTGCCCCAATGTGCAAAGCAAGGTCCATAAAGACGTGGTTGGGCAGGTTTGATGTGGAAGAACTTAGAATGAACTGAAATGGAAATTGCAAGCCTGGCCTTCATGTCCGACATCAGAGCCTGATGTCACAAATGCTATTCTGGATGAGGGGCAAAAATTCCCACGGACACACTCCAGAAGATTGGGGAAAGCCTTCCCAGAAGATTGGCAGCTGCTATAACTGCAAAGTGGGGACCAAATCCATATTGATGCCTATGAATTTAGAACGGGACGTCATAAAAGGTCATGTGGGGGCAATGGCTGGGTGTCCCAATACTTTTGGCCATATAGTGTATACACAATGGTAACGAGGGCAAGATGTGGAACAGGTATGGGCTATAACAATGTACAAGCACTAGGGACTCAAAGCCCAGGAAATATAAGGATCATACAACATGGGTACAAGACTGGCCACAGACAGGGTAACTAAGAACAAAGACAATAAAAGACAAGGACTAAACTATAGCACAGAAACACAAAGACATGGGGTTTAGGACATTTTCAGAACACAAATACGCAAAAAGTCCAACTCAAGACATTGGGTGAGTTCCTGGAAGCCTTCTTAACAGTACACCGTTTGTAAGTACTATGTTAAAAGACAGAACTTACGAACGACGAAGCATTAAGAAGCCTTCCAGAAACTCACCCATTATTCAATGCTTAGTTTTTTATGTGTTGCTAAGTCCATTCAGTCACGCAGCGGCCCAGGGAATAAGGGAAACCAAGAGGATTATAGCTGGGGTAAACCTTAGGGAACACAGGGAACAGAACTGCTGTCCAAACAGGGAAACAACAGGTAGAACAGGAAAAGACTTGGACCAATCCTGACACAGGGTTTGCAATAGGAGTAGAAATCACTGTTTTATTTTTCAAAGAGCAATTTCACAGATGTTTGCAGAGGGAATAAAAGAAGTAAAATCTAGTTTTCCATTATAGAAGAAATTATTTCTTACTTTTCAAGTAAAATGAAACAGGTTTATACTGAAGATAGAACATAGGTTATAAGATCAAAAATTTCTAAAAATATTTCTGTGATATTGCATGGATATGATATTTAAGCTGAAGTGACATGGTTGTAATAATTCATAGTCATACTGGACCGTTCAGTTTTGCTTGTCTGGGACATCTGTGATGAGGAAGGAGCAATCATAAACTTATTCTTCATGCAGGGCATCCTGTTCAGGAATTTTAACAAATGCATCCTGAACTTCTCTCCCACAAAAACATAAATGATGGGATTCAAGCAGGTGTGGGAGTAGGCTACAGCCTCTGTCACCTGCAAGCCCAACAGAATGGCTTTGCTAGATTTACATGACGCGTAGATTTCGAGCACTTCTAGGGCCTGGAAGAATGATGTAATATTATAGGGGGTCCAGCAACAGAAAAACACCACAACCACCAGCAGCACGAGACGTATGGTCTTGCTGTTCGTTGACTTGCAGAGGAGTATTCTCCTGAGGATCATCGAGTAGCAGAACACCATGATGAAAAATGGAATCAGAAGGCTGGTAACATTCATTTTAAACAGGCCAAACGCTCTCCAGAATGGTTCACTCCTATAACCAACTTCACACAAACTTGTGTGACGTTGTGGATAAACATCAATGAGCGTTAGTTCAGGAAATGAAGCCAAAAGTGCTACAATCCAGGTTATGATGATCATGATGAGTCGATATCTGCGTGTTTTGGTTTGGAGGAAATTCACAGCATGAACTACAGCCAGGTACCGGTCGATGCTCATGATCACGACAAAAAAGGTGCTGCTGTTGAAGCCGATGTAGTAGCTGGCCATGACGACTTTGCACATGCCAGAACCAAAGATCCAGTCTGCTCTTGCATAGTAGGCCAAGAAGGGAAGGGTGACGAGCAGCAGAAGATCCGCCACGGCCAGGTTCAGGAGGCAGATGTCAGTGATGCTCTGCAGTTTCACACACATGAGCATGACCCACATGACGAGGCCATTGCTGGTCACCCCGAACACGAAGAGCAGGGAATAAAACACAGGCAGGAACACAGCTCCATATCTCTCATACTTGCATGGTCCATAATCATCAATGTCAGGGTACTCAGTGATGGAATGAGTAGAGCTGTAGTCACTGTAAAATGTAATACAAAAGAATTAAAGGATTCAATACCACCCAAAATGTAAAATTCAAGCAAAAGATGATTAGAATTAAAACAGTAAGAATAAACAGATCAGTGTCCTAAAAACAATGCTTTCACAAAATAACAAAAATGCTTCTTGATTTAATATCAAGGACCGCCTAAGGAATAGGGCCACTCTTTGCCTTCAGAACAGCTTCATTCCTTCTAGGAGCGCTGTAATGGAAGTTCTCAGCTGTGTGTGGTGGGCTATTGTACCAATTTTCACGAAGAATACCCTCCAGGTTTTCAGAGATGGTGGTAGGTAGTTATTTACTTCAGACTCTGCATTCCGGAACTTCCCATGAAGGTTAACTGATGATTTAATTTGGCCATGAAGCCATTTGATTTTATTATAATTTTGATGAAGCCACTCTTGAATTTAGTTAGCAGGATGCATGGTGGTATTGTCATCGTGGAATATGAGAACATCATGAAGACACTGTGTTTGCACCATAGCTTACACCTAGTGCTATGAAATGCACTTCCTGTCAGGGTGGGTGCCCATCTGAGCTGACCCTTTGTGCTGGCCAGCAGGCATCACAAGTCATCCCACTTACCCCCTCCCTCATCTGGCCTTCAGCCCTCATGGTTGGCTGTTCCCTGGGCTGTTGTGTAGCTCAGTGGGTTGAGCATGTGGTTTCAGTGGTTATACCTCTCAAGTCACAAGTCACAAACCAAAGAGGCCAGTCTCCCTTGTTGTGTAACTGATATTAGTTTATTCCTTGTTTTGTTTTGTTTATTGCTGTCTTTGTTTTTGGTCTACCTTGTCCTTGCCTAGTTAAAATATGTTCTGCTTATACTTTTGTCCCTAATCTTTTCTCAGTGTTGTCAGCTGCGAGGTTTGGTAATGTTTCCTTGTCCATGTGTTTCCTTGTCTATGTTTCCTTGATAAACCCCTTTTTGTCTCAGAACCGTCAGCGGATCGTCACGCTCCCCCCATCCGCACCATGCCCAGCCGTGACACTTCCTTCAGGTGTCTGCCGAAATGAAGAGGTGTTCTGGGATTAAGGCAGCCCTCGGATTTCTCTGTAAACTGCATGATATAAACCTCATGGAAAAAATCCTTCACTGTCAGATATTCTCTTCACATACTGCTGATTGGGATTCAGCCTATTAGCCGTTGTCTCTGTAGCCTAAGATTGAAATTGCAGTTCTGTTTACTTCAAAAGTACAGTCACTTATTTTTATCATTCTCTGTGGGATAATGATAAACAACAATCTACATGTCATTTTATGGTTCAGTGACTTGAATCATGTCTAGTAAACACAAAAACTGATTTTACTTTGTGCCGGAACCCTTATCAATAGCAGCCCACGACAAATACATAACTGCTGAAGTCAGGGAGGACCATATGATTCAATGCCAAATTCATAATCACAATCTTGTGTCTAAACTTGCAACCCAGTGGAATGGAAATGTGAAAGGATGATTCATTTTCCTGTGTTTGGCAGAATATATCAACTGAATTTCATGACCTCACTTTTTTTGCTGGCCTTCGTATATAATGTTTAAATAGCTCATTTATGTGATCTTAAATAAACTGATATTTGCTGGAAAGTATGTCCTGTTATTTTGACGGGAAGTTCAAAGTGTGAATATTACCTTTAAAAGACACAACAAGACTGGCTTCTATGATGATTCGTTTCTTATATGATTTTCACTAAATCTGATGTTGAAGTTGGAATCTGTCCACATTTTTTGGCTGCTCATCAGCACTGGATGAATCTGTTAGACTATTTGTATGAAAAAAACATACAGGGGCTGGACAATGAAAGTAAAACACGGGGCAAATGTGGACACACTAGGAAGCTGTCTGAAAGGGATGTGCAAGTACTAACCCAGACTATTCAAAAAACATAAAACCATAGCTGCTCAATTCACTGCAGCACTAAACACGCACCTCGACACCCCTGTTTCCACCAAAATTGTTCATCGAGTGTTTTGCAGGGTCAATATTCATGGTCAGGCTCCTATAGCCAACCCTTTGGTCAACGCCAAGCCAAAGACAAACATCGGTTTCAATGATACCAATAGTGCAAATCTTGGGGTTTGGACAATGTGAAACGTATTGTTATTTGCTAAGTCCGCCTTTGCTGTCTTTCCCACAGACGGGAGAGTTATACAGCATGGAGAAGCCCAAAAGAGGTTTACCACCCGCACTGGTGCATACCCAGAGTGCAGCATGAGGATGGTGTGGGCTACGATATCATGGCTTTCCCTAGGCCTACTAGAGGTGGAAATTTCAGGTCCAGAAAGTAAAAATCCAGACCAGGATTTTGTTTCAACCAACCAGTTGAGTACTATGTGACTGTGACTCTTTATGCTCAAC
>JAODJW010000135.1:11722034-11733067 GCA_026777045.1 Hyperopisus bebe | reverse complement strand
GGTATGAATCCACTTTGAATTTTTTTGCCCCCAACCAGACATGAAGGCAGGTAGTAAAATAACAAGTTACAAGGCTGTTTGGGGAGCATGAAATGATAAAAAACAAAGTTATTTTAATAAATTTAAAAACATGAAGATCCAGTTCCAAAGTAATAAAGATGATTGTTTCAAACAATATTCTTAAGCATAATACATTTTCCTTTTTAGTTCTGATGTTGTTGCAGATCTACTACATACTTGGAAATTTATAAGAAAAATGATGCTGAATCTTGTTCAGGGATCTTGCCCGAAACGTTTTTCATCTTAAATTCCACATATATTTTGAACGTAACATAATATGGAGTTGATATTTGGTTTTATACCTAAAATTCAGTTGCTTTGTACAGTGAAGTTTTTTTTTTCTAATTGAATCCTGGTTTCTCAAGAATCACTTGATTACAAATTATTAGCTTTGTACCATGACTTTTGTTTTTAAATGCAATTGTAATGAAGAGTGACAATTCCACGTACCTTATCATACTCGCATTGGTGAAGTTGTTCACACCCATGGCTTCGATAACCTGTTGAAATGCCCATAAATATGTCAGGAAGGCAAAACGATTGTATTTCCTGAAAGTACATATAGTAGAGATTTGGTGCTGTATAGTTATTTTAGCATGGGACTTACTTCAGTGTGTTGTAGGGGTCTTCAGATGATAGTTTGTAAGCGCTCACCAGTGCATGCGAGGATTACTGAAGGTAGGAGGCACAGTTAAGGTAAACTGAAACTGAACACGTGTTTATGTGTGGTGGTGTTGGGGGGGGGGGTATAACAGAGGAATGCATTATCTCGCAATCACACATCTGTTTGGCTCATGCATTAAATACACTCCGATAAAATAAAGACAGAACATCTAAAATTAAATTTTTATTGTTGTGCATGTGAAACACTATTTCCCATTCTGTGCTGCTGACACCGCGCTGTGTTACTGACACCTGAAAAACCTGTATGTTGTTACGTATACCAGGTACACGCCTGGGCAAGGAAAAAAACCAAAAACATTTGGTGCACAACATTAAGCTTTAGCCCAGTTTTTTTTTTTGGCCTAGGCGTGTACGTTAATGTATTTTGTTTCGTTACGTTCATTATTGTGAGAGCTGTTTGCCAATTAACATAGTTACGCTAAGCTACATGTGAAATACCGTTTTACATTCTGCACTGCAGCAATCGAGTAGCGACAGCAAGCTGTACATTTACATTTACTGCTACTTACGGCAGGTTAATAAACAGCTGGACTGGCTTGACGTTTTCCAAAGTTTATTTATTCGACACAACACAGTGTCATCCAGGCTACATCAACGCGTGGGTCAGGGTGATTTTTGCATCATTAAATGGCTCCTGATATATCACTATAAACATTGTCATGATTCTGAAGTTCTGGAGCTACGAACTTCATAATCAGACCTGTAGAGTAATTCGGAAATGGGAAGCAGCCTGTTCTAAGTTCAATTCTAAGTGAGCCCTTTTTCACCCTTAACGATGCTCAAGGAAGAAGTTATAGTGATATGTAACAGGCTCCTCCACTGTGGTGTGTTGGACCATTCAACCCCTGAAAGAGTTTCACGTCATGCGTTAGTCAGACTTAACAAGAGGACTGATTTCTAGCAAGTCTTGTGCGGCATTACCGAGATTCCGTATACAGTTCGGCTGCTACAGCGCTAAGGTTATTGGGCAGCCAGTTGACTTTGGACCCCCAGAGCTTTTTTTTCCCCTTACTTTTAGTTCCTCTCCTCCATTGTCTTCTGACTTTCTTTCTTTCATTCCTCTTCCCCATTTTTTATCTCTCTGTAGTGATGTTTTATGTATTACAAAACATCCACGTAAAGGGCTTTGGGACAACTGTGTTGTGAAAGGCGCTATATAAAAATAAATTGAATTCAACTGAATTGAAAAATTGAATTACAGTCCAAAAAAAGTTTTCCACTCTGATTCTAATTCCAGGAGTTGGGAATCAATGGAGTCAATTGAAGGCTCGTTCCAGACAGCAAGTTTCCCAATTCTTGATTCCAGAGACTTAAAAGTAGGAGAGGAAAAAGGTATTGTAATAAGGCCAAGAGTAGTTCGAATGACAAGGGATTTTAATATTTTCCAATTAATTTTATTAGGTTAAACTTTTGGTGACATGTATACCTTTTAAAGTTAAACACATAACAGTATATCTCATCATTTACAAATACTGCATTGACCTTTGTTTAGTTCCTTGTTTAGAATAAAATCTTGCCAAACTTTCTAATGTTACGCTGGTGATTTCCAAATCCACATTATCGAGCTTCTTTCACCTCACTCTTCTAATCAGAGTTTTTAATTCATTTGGACATTCGGCATACACTGGTTTAAACAACGACCAACAACAGATCGCTCTTGGATGGAAATAATCCAGTCCAATGAGGGTGCCAACCATCAACTTGATAAACACGTTTGCCCAACAGTGCACATTACACTACAAATTAACATACACTTACAGTTTGTCACCAGACATGTTGATGATCTGAATAATTAAGTCTTCCCTGACTGGCCCTGCAATAACGACTAATCAAGGCAGTCATCGACACGCAGCCTTCATAGCAGCCTCCATTTCAGTCCACAGAATTTCATTTTTTGGCAGGAACACAGAAAACTCCAAACCGAAAAAATTTACTAGTTGTCTCTTAATTCCTAGCTGCCGAGAATTGAATATTTGATTCTCTTTGGAATCGACTACTATCCCTATGGTATTTTGAAAATAAAATAAAGGGGGGGGGGGGGGGTAAAGGTCCCCCGAAGATACAATTTCGCCAAAAGGAAATACAGCAGTATACCTCTCCAGCCCAAATAGTAGTCCTGCTACTAAGTGTGTTTTTGGCTCGTAAACGTGAAAATGTCTCCAAGTACAAATCTGTAAACCAAATGTATGCCAACTCTGGTGAATGGGGGTCAACACACTCCAAGCCATGCATTATATGTTTTTAAATGCATTCCACTTCGCCTCAGTTGCTTCCTAGCTACCGCAGCAAAGCGTTTGAAAGCACGCAATGCACGGCTTGTTGTGCATTAACCCTTTTACCGGACCCTTACTTCCAAAGAAACCTACAAGTGGGATCACAGAGCAATGTTTATGTTAGTGTTTAATGTAAGCTATAATATTGAACCATTATAGGGGAACCATCTCACATTACTGAAATGTCTTAATTGACTTAAAATATCTCAACATTAAAATTAAATACAAAAAAAGATATACAATTAACCAACAAATA
The DNA here is from genome assembly GCA_026777045.1 of Hyperopisus bebe. Classification (NCBI taxonomy): domain Eukaryota; kingdom Metazoa; phylum Chordata; class Actinopteri; order Osteoglossiformes; family Mormyridae; genus Hyperopisus; species Hyperopisus bebe. The sequence continues at coordinate 11,729,794 of JAODJW010000135.1, read as the reverse complement.
AACATAATGACCTGGAATACACAATCAACCACAATGGGACAGAAGAAAAGGTAATGTAATTACCAGAATTTATTGGTAGTTTGTACAACAGAGATAAGAGTACAAATAATAAACATTCTTTTGGAGAAGAAAAAAAAAAATGTCTGATTTCAGACAGCAGAACAAAAGTCTACTCTGAGAAGAGTGAAGCAGGGTCACTTCAGGCAATGGCAGCCAGGTAGTCTTTGACTTCTGCTGGAGTGAGTCGTTTGAATCCGGCCTCATTGCATATCCCCACTTCGATGTTGTCTTCTGTCATCTGACCCTCAAAACTCTCCTATAACAAAGACACCACTTGCGTTTCACAAAAAAGTCCAGGTGAATGATTATACATGTAAATGGATCAAAAATCAAAGTTTATATGCTAACGTTTTATCTAAGTGTACCCCAGGAACCTCAGGTCACATTATTTTGCTCCATGTATACCGCAGAGTGTAGGTGTTAGACACTGCACAATAAGTTCAACTTCATACCTTAACTGCAGGCACACAGACCAAATTGAATAACGCAACTAAATGGCACAAACAGCACTGAGCTCTTCGACTCCTCAAACTGCGATGGCAGGTTAAACTCACTTTCAAAGTCAGGATTGCGGTGTGAATTGCATCTTCAAGCTCAAGATCCTCATTGTACCTGTAAACAATAATAAATGTACAGGTTATCATGTCAGATATACAGAATAAACAGCACAACACGCAAATATCTTTTGCATTTACTCCGATCCTGAAAAACAAGAACCAACTAGCTTTACAGACAGTGGCAACAACACCTTCTCGTTTCCAACCACTTAACTGAAATATGATGCAATTCCTGATTACCTCTTTTCAAGGAACGTTTTTCCATTGACGTAGTTCTTTCCCATTGCAGTTGCTTTCCAGGCGAAATATGCCCCCTATATAAAAAGTCACATGACATACATTTAGTAATGAATCAACAGGGTGTGGCAATGATGTGTGAAACAAGGTGTAAAAACAGATGACTTATGATACTATGGCTGAGTGATATCTAATACTGCGTGATAAATGATTAAACCAAGTCGCCCCCATTTCTTAAGCTGAAAGAAAAGTGTGAAAGCATGAAAATGATACACGGATAATTGGCTAAACCACCGTTGCTAAAACTTGGCAATCTGGTGGGAGGCGGAGTGTTGGGCAATTATTTTTTTAGTGTCTGAAAAACAATCGATCAATCGATCAAATTAATTATGATTATATAAATTGTGAAAATGTCACTTATTTTCTAGAGGTTCCCAAACTTAAGGTATGTCACAGCTGCGTGCCACCATTGTCACCAATGCTTACATAACTTGATACTGTCACGTTCATTAAAGGCAATTAGAAAATAATAGCAAAGCATTCTTTTATTGCATAGGAAACTGGAACGGTCATGATTACTTGGTTATTAAAAAGCATCCATTAAAAACATTTCCTTTTTGATTACTTGCCAATGTGGCAAAAGGAAGCAGGGGAAAAAAACATTCACACATAAGCTTACATAAGTGTCTAAACTGACAATAAGGGTGACTAAGTGATAGAGCTGGGTTTAAAAATAAATCAGTTTCCTGATTCAAATATACCGAGTAATAAATTCAAGATTTTTTTCCATTAAATCTTTGCAGTGTACAAACCGTCTTTTTATTTTGTGATAATTTGAACATCCCCCATAATTACAATGTGATATTAAAGGGAAATACATAGACAGCTTCCTTTAATTGTCATTGTACAAAACTACAACGAAATTGCATTGCACTCACATAAAGAAAATACGACTCCTATCTTAAAGTACATAAATAAATAAATAATAAATAAGCCTAAATTAAGTAAAAGAAATTGGTCACACGCATAGTAATTTTTAGAAGTACCAGCCATGTAATGTTAACATAAAGTAGTAATTGGCATAAAATAAGGACTCGAGTCATTCCAAAATCAATGTTTTAGCGACTTCATAGCATCATTCAGGGTGGTGATGGCCTTTGTGTAAAAACTATTCAAGAGTCTTCTGGTGTGTGTGTTTATTGTCCTGTATCTTCTGCCTGAAGGCAAAAGTTGGAAGAGATTGTGGGGAGGGTGGGATGAGTCCTTTATGATAGGGGCAGCGTGTGGCTCAGTGAGCTAAGCCGTGTGCCTGTAATCACAAGGTCGCCGGTTCAAACCCAGCCTCAGCACGTCTGCGGCTCCTTGAGCAAGGCCCTTAACCCCCAGCTCCCTGGGCGCCCCAACAGGTGGCTGCCCTTCGCGGACAACTTACTCTACGAAGAGCAAGTTGAGGGAGGCGTAAAAATTTCCCCACATGTGGGATCAATAAAGTACCTATTATGATATTTGTTGTTTTGTGGTGATAACGGGAGGTGAAGATATTTTCCAAGGTAGGTAGGTGTGTGTTGGTTATCTTCACTGCACTTCTGATTACTTTCTGCAGGGCATTTTTGTCAGCTGCAGAGCGAATGCTGCACCACAACAAGATACCACAGGTCAGGACACTGTCGATGGAGCAGTGATAGAAAGACACCAGCAGATGTTGTGGCATGTTGAATTTCCTGGGAACTCTCAGGAAGTACAGTCTTTGCTGCGCCTTCCTGATCAAGCAATTTGTGTCATATATCCACGTGAGCTCATCCAATATGTATGTGCCCAGGAACCTGAATGGTGACACCCTCTCCACAACTTCCCCATTTATCGCCAGAGGCTGGTGATCCACCCTTTTCCTTACTTGTTAAAAGAACTGAAGTGTTGTAGAAGTCATAAAGGTAATTTTATTAAAATAATTTGGAAAATGCATCGATTTAAAATATTGTTGTCAACTCCTTTTCAACATCCAGTCATCGTCAATGTCAACTAATTGTGGCAGCCCTATATCACATTGCGAATCTGTTCCAACATGATTGATATATCGGTACCCAAGTCCAATACAACACAGAATCACATTTGCATTTGCTCGATTTTTCTGATTGAATATGTGTATTTTAGTACATGATAATACTAAATGCATAGTAAATGCAGCTTTTTCAGGAATGCATTAGTCACACTGAAGCAGAACTGGCTCAGTTAATATAACCGATAAAGACAGCTCTATAAGAAGTTTTGACTTGTAGGCTGAACTAAAAGCCAAATCATAAATCTGTTTTACCTTTCATTGCGTGTAGCCTAAGCCTACTTTCCCGACAAAGGTAATGAAATAATTTTCATGCATCCTGGCCGCTGAAGGCTTTTACTGACAAGCTATGATATAACGACTATGAATATGAATACGAATCTATGAGCATGTTACTTACAGAAGGGTCTGACTGGAAAAGGTACGGACGATCTTCATCCCAACCAGCGATCAGCAATGAAACCCCAAAGGGGCGCACGCCCCTAACGACAAACAGTAACAATATTAACTTTAGTAATTTTCCGGCATTCTTGGTCACCTGGTAACAGCTTGGATGGACAGTAAACGAACCCAGACTGCGTGTACTCCTGCATGACGGATGCAACCCTCTGGACGAGCTGTGCCGTGGGAATGGGTTCCTGGTAGACCAGGAAGTACTGCTGAGCCAACTTACGGGCCCGACGCACCAGCACTCTGAAAAAGAGGACGAGAGCATTAATGGAGGACGATGGTGATGCAGTGAGGCGCAGTGACATTACAGTGCCGAGTGGAGCCGGTACCTGTAATCGGGACCCATTCCACTGTAGACCATGCCTATGTGCTTCGTTATGGGCTCCACCTTGTGCACGCTCTGCTCATCGTACAGGACTGACTTCTGCTTCTTTTCCGTTGCCAGGACGACGCCATTCGAAGCTGAGTTACAAGTCCACACAAGTCAAGTGGGCTTCATCATCATACCATATGTAGACACAAACGAGAAGTCTGACAAGAACACTTCCCGAGGACCACAACATGACAGGCAGATGGCAAGATGCAATAAAGGGAAGAATTCATGATTATTTACAAGTGTAAAAACACAGGACAGTGCAAGACAAGGGGGCGGGGATTAGGAGCCTGACTGTATATTAATGATAAGGCAAGACTACAAACAAATAACTACGACAGTTTTTAAAAAGACAAAATGGCATTACATCATATGGAAATGGAAATTCAGAAAAAAATATTTCTAAATGCATGACTACTGTACGGAGATTAAAAGAAACCTCACAAAGGCAAAATACCCAAGGATCAAGTTTTGAAAAAGTCTTACATTTTTTTTTCCTCAAAGCAAAATTGTGATAAAAAAAAAATCTGTCTCAGTTAGGGTTGTCATATCATTTTCACTACATGACCAATGTGGCCAAAAGATTTCACAATAATAAAATAATTGGGATATTCAGAGATTTAGATCAGGGGCGGACTGGTAAGTGGGGCAGACAGGGCAACTGCCCCAGGGCCTAACCAGCAACGTCAAGGGCCCCCCCCCGACTGTAAATCTCACAGGTTGGCGAAACATTCATGAGGATCAAGGTGATGATGTCATACATATTATATGGGCTCCTGACCTCATTTCCATGTATATAATCTCATTATAGTAGGAGACATAACACAAAAACATTTGCTAGGTGTGAATTCAAGGGGGGGGGGGGGGTCATGGTCCATTTTCAACCCAGGGCCCAGTGTATTATGGTTCCGCCACTGCTTCAGATAACAGGCGTACCAGCGCATTTATGTCCAGCAGAATCTGTCCGGATGGCAGGTTTTCAGTACTATATGGACATTTAATTATGCTCACACTTTGATAAGCAGATTAGCAGTACTCCTAAAATATTGATGAGCGATATATTGTGATGCCCAAAAGTTGGCAATCTGTATAAATTCAGCATAATCCTGTGTTTAATAAACGTGTCTGACATTAAAACTGCAAAAGGTACCGCCACACTACCCACGTCTTTTTTACCTTATATACAATATATCGTCTTCCAACAGATGTGGGCGCTGAGCTGTCACTTTCTTCACCTCCACTTCAATACTTATCGCTTCCAAGATATTCCAAAACAGTAGCATGTAGCATGCTCAGCTAACCAAATTTAACAACAAATTAGGATAACCCACATTTATACAGATTAGTGACTTTTGGGCAGCACAATGCACCTCTAATTAATATTTCAATATTATACCTATGTTCATGAGCTTTGGATATGATTGAAAGAATGAGATGGTGGATACGAGCGGCAGAAATGAGCTTCCTTCACAGGCCATCTTGGCTCAGCCTTAGTTAAAGAGCTCAGGGTAAAGCTGCTGCTTCCCCCCATGGAAAGGAGACAGTTGAGATGGATCAGGTATCTATCTAGGAAGCTTCCTGGAAACCTCCCTAGGGAGGTGCTTTGAGGAAGTCCCATGGGGAGGAGAGCCAGGGGCAGACCCAGGACACGCTGGAGAGAGTATATCTCTTGACTGGCCTGGGAACGCTTTGGTATTCCCCCAGTGGAACTGGAGGAGGTGGCTGGTGAGAGGGAGGTCTGGGCATCCCTGCTTAGACTGCTGCCCCTGTGACCTGATCCCAGGTCCCTAAGCGGCAGATGATGGATGGATGGATGGAGTTTTACCTTTAATTCCAACAGATGGGGCGCCAGCAGCTACAGCTGCCAGGGCATATTCGATTTGGACTAGTTTGCCAGATGGGCTGTGGAAGAAAGCACCAGGATGAAAAGCTGCCTTTCCTTAAGCAGTGTACCTAAAATAAATTGGCAACTAACCAAGCATCCAATAAACGTTTTAAACCTAATTCTGCCAAGTAACAAGCTACAGGCAGCAGCACAGGACCCCCTAATGCTTAATTTGGCTTCATTCACCCCCTCTCAAAAAAATTAGACCTTTTTATTTAAACTATAAAGCTCCCCCCCACCAAACTCTGACTTTGGCCCTCGCTAGAGCTTAGAACACACGTACAAGTTACATTTAAATATTAATTATACAATAACTTAGACGAATGATAACCAATAGAAAAACGACACGTTCAGGTCGTTAGTTATGGAATTAATTATTATAATTATTATAATTTCCGAAAAATTCAATGTAGAAAAAATGTGCTTTAAGTTGACAACAATCATCTGTGTGATCGGCTATGGACCACATCAGCTACGCTTGAATATACAGCGTAACAGAAACTACGACCATAACACATAAGTACGGCATTATACGCATATGTTCAGATATTTCACAGTAATATTAAAGCTGCAAGGTTTTGAGAGGCGGCTCGGTAGCCTGCATATAAAACGACAACAACGGGCTAAACAGGCCGGCGCTGACGGTGCAGCTCTCCGCTTCTCTTCGCTTTACTGCCCTGATATGATGCCTCCTCAAACTAAAACAAAAACAAAACGTAACATTTGCCCAACTACTACCAGTAACCGCAATCACATCTATATATTACGCGAACAAAAAAAAATACAGCTACCTGAAAGTGGTCAGGGAGAAACTGTAGCCTCTTTCAGCCATTTTTCCTTGCCGGTGAAACACACGCACCCCGGACCAATCATTTTCATTGGCTGAGAGCTGCTAACTCGCAGTGCATGTTGGGAAACCGTGTACCTCCTGGTCCACAGTGCCCATCTATGCACGATACCTAAAAGTACGTTTTCAGATTACAGTTGGAAAATAAATATCTAGCAAGTGAACGAATTCACATTAATATTTAACCATAACACTAAAGATGAAGTTCTGTCGGGAACAATAACTTGTGGACTGCTTACGTTCCTCCGTTAACTACAATTCCCAGCATTACTTGGGGGGAGTTTCCCCATGAGCCATTTCGCTCACCGTCGCAGTTCGCTGACATTGGTGACCGTGATCTCTCCTTACCATTTATATCGTATCTAGCTGATTTGTACTGTAAATATGAAAATATCAAGTTTTATTTGTTTCCTGCGACGTTCACTGATGCACCTGGAATATAGAATTGCGCAGGCTGCAAGCCTTGATAGGCAGTTCGGTGAGTTTGTATCTGTTTTGCTTGTTTGAGTTCTGAAAAGCATGCATTCACGTGTTTTGCATAGAGCAAATCTACAGCTGTGTACTTCTGTATCTACACTTACATATTTCATATAAACAATGGCAGTAGTTAAAGCCTTTTTTTTCTGGTTACTGATCACCCCCATTTAAAGTTGATCGTCGCATTTAAGAATACGGCTACATTTTAAATTTGACCATCAGTTTAAGTGGTCATTCCTGTACAGTTACATTTGTTAACAACACACGACCCTAATTTAAATTTAGAGGTGAAACTAGTTCATACCATGGTTGCGGTATTATTGACTTTGGAAAGCAGCCTGGGTGCAGTTTATTAGAATTTCACACATCTTGAAGAATACCGTTTTGAGCACCTGGATGTCGAAAATTTAAAAAATAGTAGTTTGGGAGGGGAGAATCCTGTTTGCATTAGTCTGTGCTAATAATACGAAAAAAAAAATTCTATGATAACACATGCACAACTGCATAATTACTGTCCGTACAATCAACATGTAACAATGGAACAATAGGAAATACATCAGTTAAGTGGTAGGTTAAATGGTTATAATACACACATCCAATAAACAAGGGCAAAGGTGGTGATAAATGAGTAAATCAAGTGCTGGATTTGCTATATGGTAACCAATCCAGTCAAAGAACACCTTGTAAGGGGGTGTTGAAAAAGTATATAATGGTGCACTTTATCTTTGTTCGGTGTGTAAGCACCAGAGGCGGACATTTCAGGTCCAGAAAGTAAAAATCCAAACCAGGATTTTGTTTCAACCAACCAGTTGACTATA
>JAODJW010000135.1:11698805-11712296 GCA_026777045.1 Hyperopisus bebe | reverse complement strand
GGAGACAGAGGCCATGGATCTGCTGAAAGACCTCAAGCAGGGCCTGATGGACCGGCAGCACATCTACTGTAGTAAATTTTCTCGGAAAAACCGCCGACTGAAGATGGAGAAGAACCTTCTAGACAAGGTGGCCAAGAAACCTTTGGCCTGGGAGCTGAACATAGAGGATGACCTCAAGGATATTTTCAGGAATGATCGGCACTGTGCGTTCCTCACAAACACAGACAAGCGCAAGAACGGCAGCCTGATGTGGGTCTACCTGAATAACTGGGAGCAGCACGTGAAGCAGCAGACAGAGCAGAAGAGGGCGAAGCAGTCGATGGGCACTGCTCAGTCAGACCAGGACCCAGCTGGGAGCAGGACAAGAACTTAACAAAGGAAACGAAAGGAGATGTTTCAACATACAAGGCCGGGAAAACGGTGTGTGTGGGAGCCATTTATAACTTTGGGGTGTATTATGGATTTTGGCCACTGGGGGGTGTATTGCATGGAGTGGTCTGATCACGTGAGGACAGGTGGGGATGAATAGGTGTTTTCCAATTGGAAAGTGTGGATGGTGGAGGGAACACGGTTCTTACCGTAGTACCTGTAAGGGAGCATGGCATAGACAGCACGCCGACAGCACAATACAGCACAAGTGTGATATGCAAAAGCAAAAGGTCCTTTTATGTCAACCGAAGGTATGGAATAAATGGGAACATCACCCAGCTGCAGAGACCGCTTGGACATTGGTTACTTAAAGCTACGTGTTGAGAACACTTGGCCATCCATTCTGAGGCTTACAGGAAAGCCTCTAAGGCGTGGCTCATGCTTTGTGTTGCTGTTTTACTGTCCAGTGCACTTTACTGTAACAGAAAGGTGTTGTGGTTTATTTGGAGAATAATGGCAAACAAGCATTTATGTACAGGTTTAGCTGCATTTTTAGTAGGGCTGCAACTAATGATTATTTTGGTAGTCGATTAATCATTCAAATTTTTTAGTCATGACTATTTCATGCCTGACTATTTTGATGCCTGTCTGTCCCCCCGTGAATGTCCCCCTGATGTGTCTGCATTAAGACGAGTGAACCAGTGAAACATATGAATTTGAAAACAATCAAATGTTTTTATATTATGACCATCACAATACAAAAGAAATACATTAAACAAAACAAACTAAAGTGCACATTGGTGACACTGGTGTGTCAAAGTCCAAAAGTTTAAATAAAACTTCAATTCAAATAAAATAAAACAATGTACAAAATAATCAGTTCATATATTCCTGATTGCAGTGCAGGAACGTGAGCATTTCAACATGCTCTGGTGTGAGGCTGGCTGTCTTCTTTGAGAAAATGTTCCCAGCTGCTGAGAGGAGACACTCAGAGGGAGTAGAGGTAGCAGGAATACACAAGAATGAATGGGCTGCTCTCCAAAGAACATCAACACCTGGCATGGGATAACAGATAAAAATTAGCCACTTGGCTACATCTGAAATGTTTAATATGCACTATTCTTATTTCAATAAATAAATAAATCTTACTTCATTGGTGATTGTTTGTGAGCATCTTCTTCAGTGTTCTCATTGTCGCTGCCTGTTCAGTCACAGCCAAGCAGTGAATCAAAAGTTAATAGAGATCTATTTGAAGTTCTCTCAGCTGAAGTTGAAGCACCCTCATCATCTGGTCCTGTTGCTTCTTCGTGCCCTGTGGCAAGCCGGTTGTTTTGAGTAATACTCCGATTCATGGACTGTAGGACCTGAGCCTGTATTTTGTTCTGAACACTGAACCTCTCTTCTGGTTTCAAGGAATTTAGTGCAGTTGCAATGAGCAGTTTGTTTGGATCATCATCTTTTAAGGTGACCTCTCTTGACCAACATGCAGTGATCTCCTCTGAAGCAGCTGCCTGGAAGGCCTGCACAACAGCTGTATCATAAGCAGTGTTGAACATCAGGATTTGTTCTATTGAATGTAAAGCACTTTGGGCTGCATTCCTTTGTATGTTAGGTGCTATAGAAATAAAGACTTATTATTATTATTTATTACTTCATATAAAGTGCTCTACAAGAGAACTTGCTGCTCTAAGTGCTTTACTAATCTGAGGGTATTTCAGTGCATTATTGATTATCAACTGCAAAGTGTAGCCTGCACAGCGGATGGACATTCCTGCAAGATGTTAGCAGCCAGGATGACATTGGAGCCATTGTCATGAACAAATGCCACAATTTTGCTTGGAGGGATCTCAAACTTTTCCACAGCCTGCTCAATCCATGCACTGACAGCTCATTTCATCTAAAGCCAATGGCATTGAATGGCACTGATCCTCAAAGCCAATGGCACTGAACTGGGGTGTACCAATCAGCTTCTACTGCTGTCAGATGTTGTGACCCCCCTACAAATCCAGTAAAAACAGTTTAAATAATTATGGTACGGAAGATGCGTAAGGGCTCATGCACGTGAATAGGAACCTTTTATTCATTTCCAATAACATGAAACAACAGCCCTGGGGTCACACATTACGATGGTCACAAAATATGGTGAGATGTAAAGTCAGAACTTCGACTTACTAAATCAGAATTCTGATATAAGTCAGAATTTTTAGGTAACCTGCTACCTTCTGGTGTCCCCCATGTGTCCCCCGTGCTTCTTTAGCAGAAAGGTCACAGTTGCTGTTGTGCAGTGGGAAAGCGACACATAAAAGTTCTCGGTCAGTATGGCCCAGGAACTCAGAACCAAGAACTAATACTGCATTACTGATAGTATTAATCAGTTAAAATTATTCTTATCTTATATATGTGCTCATTTTAACACCCAGTTACAATTACTAAATTAACAGAAAACTACAATATTTACCAACACGAGCACACAAAACATTCCACTTTTAGTTATATATAGACATATGCATGTTAACATACAGTACTGTAAATAGGAATCATATTTAAAAGTGTGTTGCATTGGTAGTACCTGAACATTTCACGTTGTTAAAATTAAGTTTTACTTTTATAAATGTGGCTACCATAGAGATTTCCGTTAGCTTTTCTATACAACGAATGCTTGTGTATTAAAACTGTTCTGGAAATTCCCCTTACACGTCGAAGTGCGTCTGCAGATCTCGGCAGGTAATTCTGTCTCCATGTAGCAAGTTCTGCAGGCAAAGGAGACAAATTAATTTGTGTAAGTGTATGTCTTATAAAATATTTATAAACTACGAAGTAATGACAGACTGTAATACAAATAAGAGACATAATGAGCAGAACAATACTATTCTATAGACAGAACCCGGTAAGAATAACCCACAAGCAAAAGGCACCGCAGCGCTCTGTTTCGGCCTCTCTTTGGAACATACCATTTGCTCAAATATATAGAGGAGACGTAGAAAAGGCATATATTAAATATTATAAAGTTCATAGATATGTTCAAGCTTAACTACATAATCTATTAAATCTTTAAAAATAAATATTTTAAAAGCTTAAAATTATATTAATATTAGCTCTATTACGCCAGTCCTAGAATTTTCTAAAACGGCTCTCCCTGCGAGACGAACAGACAGCTTTACGCAAATCGCGCAAACCAGGAATTACATAACGCTTGTCTTAGCTTTGGCAAAGTGAATGTGCGGTGGCTGGACGAAAGCGGATTGCAATCCAAGGTTAGTGAGCAGGACCGAGCGGCTGGCTGATCGCTCGTATTCATACTTACCGTGTTTCTGCCCAGCGGAATAGCTTTGGGCCGCGGAGATGTCAGCCCGTCAATTGCTCGAAATGCGGTGGGGACCCACTGCTGCTTTGTGAGCATGGGCCTGAATGAGGTGGATCACACTCATTTTAGTACGCATAAGCAAAGGTCCTGTGCAATAAATCTGTTTACCCACGAGCAGCCAGCTGTAATATTAGGAATATGCTTGTGTAGAGCAATCTAGCAAATAACTGGTGCAGTTTTGCAACTTTGCAGCGATACATTTTTAGACACAGTAGTTCAGCTTTACTGTACAAAGCCGATTTAGTAAGAGAAGGCGGCTTTCGGATCGGGATACATGCACTGTATGTTTTAAGAATGTTTATGTCTCATCAGGGCGTCTCCATGAACAACCTGAATGATCCCCCAGGATGGAACATCAGACCCGATGAGCGAGGGGACGGGGGCAGTAATAAATGGAATTACGCCCTTCTCGTCCCCCTGCTCAGCTTGGCTGCCTTTCGTAAGTATAATAACCATTCGTCACGTTTAGCTGTCCTGCCATGCAGATTTTTTTGTTTTTCTACACTGAGTATGTGACTTAGTTTAAAGTGGCAAACTTGTAGGACATTTAAAAAATAATAATAATAATTTAAGGATTTCAGATGCAAATAAAGCACAGTGCTTATCTTTAATCTTTATTCTGTTTATTATGGTAAAATTGACTTTTGAACCTAAATTCACAGGGTGGATTTGGACCAGAGAGTCTCAGAGAGAAATCCAGCAGGCAAAAGACCAGTATGACAGAGACATGAAAGCTGTCACCAGCGAGCTGGAAGGGAAGTACCGCGAGACCCTGATTGAGAACCGCAGGACGGCAGTACATCTGGAGCTGGAGCTGGAGAAAGAGCGTCACCGTGTACAAGGTTACCGGGAGGCCATAGCCTCTCAGAGCCGGCAGCTGCTGGAGGAACGAAAACGGCTGCAGCTAGAGCGAGAGGCTGTGGAGGCAGAGAAGACGAGGCTCCTGCAGACCGGGGCAGCCGGTGCCATCTTCCAGAGCATGCTGGAGAGGGAGAACATGTGGGAGCTGAGGGCCAAGGCTCTGCTGAAGGAGTTCGAGCAGGGCCTGGTGGAGCGGCAGGACGCCTACTGCAGTGTCCTTCTCCCCAGAGACCGACGGCTGGAGATAGAGAAGAACCTTCTGGTCAAGGCGGCCAAGGAACCCTTGGCCATGGAGCTGAACATGGAAGGTGACCTCAAGGACGTTTTCAGGAACGATCGGCACTGCGCTGACCTCATGAACACAGACAAGCGTAAGAACGGCAGCCTGATGTGGCTCTATCTGAGATACTGGCAGCTGCAGGTGACGCTGCAGAAACACAGGAGGGCAGAACGCTCAATGGGCGTCGCTCAGCCAGACCAGGACCCAGCTGGGAGCAGGACAAGAACTTAACAAAGGAAACGAAAGGAGATGTTTCACCAGACAAGGCGGGGAAAATGGCCTGGCTCATGCTTTGTGTTGCTGTTTTACTGTCCAGTGCACTTTACTGTAACAGAAAGGTGTTGTGGTTCATTTGGAGAATAATGGCAAATAAGCATTTATGTACAGGTTTAGCTGCATTTTTAGACACAGACTCAAAACTGCAACTGAATTCATGCATGGAGATATCACCACCGACCTTCATTGCAGATCATACACAAGAAGTCCAGTGCCACATAAGGTCATAGCTGTATTACCAGTTAACTCTTAAATCATGGTTAAAATAAGACAGATATCTGAAGTGATTGATGTCTGAGGTGTGATGTTGTACCTTTGAGCTGTGTATTATCAATATGTCCACTAAATTTCAGGTTAGGGTGTGTGCTGTGGTAAATTATAAATTATAAAATTATCAAGTAATTCTTTGTGTTTTTTTTCTTGAGTATTGAATAATATTCTGCTATCCTCTCATTCATGGTATTAATTAAATTCTCAGTTTTTAGGTTAATTGTTTGTAACCCTAAATCATTGTCTTTGCATTAATTAGAACATTAACAGTTTACATTTATTTAGTAGATGCTTTTGTCCAAAATAACAAACAAGAAAGTCCCTAGCGCAATTAGGCCCTGTTTGAAACTGCTCTGCCAAGCCTGGGACCCAAACCAGCAACCTTCTGATAACAAGCACAGTGCCTTGACTCACAGAGCCACACACTACACCATCGAAATGGTAAAAGTGTCTAATTTCTGTGATTACAAGTGAGGAGTCCCAAATCAGCGCTGACCCCTCCCTTCCTACATACAGAAGTATACTTGAGGAAAATAGCAGAATTTAGCTGCTTAATTCTTTTTTTGCACCCTGGCCTATGTGGCAGATGATCCTTTCATGTATCTCAGCAGAATTCCAGCTGAAGTAGCATAAGCAAGCCCTTGATGCTTAATTAAAAGCCTACTGATGCTTAGCTTTGTTAAACTGAGGACAGCCTACAATGACCTAAAGCTGGCCTGGGATCAGGCTGGGACACTTCAGCATTCTATAAGACAATGCCATCCATGTCCACCAGGAATGTTTTTTTTACATCAGTATATCATTAAAAGACAATAGTACATTATACCACTCTTTTTGATAGAGGTGTTATGCAAATACCTTCAACAGCTTGATAATTTCAATCTGCTTTTGGTGTTGTAGTCACTTGTGCTTTCATAAAACACTTTGAGGAACCTGTATAGAGGTGGGTTGTATTTGAGCATAAAGCCATTCATAGCTGCTTGCCCAATACTTAATGAAACACATAAAACTATTACATAAATCCAAGAAATATTCATTCACTCAGACTTTGTTGTATTTAGAATGACATTTCAGAACAAAATAAGGAAAATTTATATATTTAGTAATAATGTGGTAATTTTTTTGCAAATCAAAACTGAAATGATCTTGAAGTGTATTTTGTCCTGAAGCAAAACATTCAAATGGAAAAAATGATGGACTTTCTTTATAGACATTATCTTATCATCTGTTGAATACAAATAAAGTGGAAATCGCTGACTTACATATTGCATTTTGTAACCGAGAGTGTAAAACCGGATTTGATATTTGACTTACCTGTCAGCCCAGAATTACGAATGAGTCATTATTCCATCCAGTCCACCATTCGGCAAGTGTTTTTCTTGGAAGCTGCTGTTGACGTTCAGGATTTCTTTTTTGGAAACATTTTCTTATGAATTCAAAATCAGAAGTGCATAATGTATGAGTGTTTAAAACATTTATTGTAATGCGAGTGCCCATAGTTGGTTTTTAAGCAGTGATATGGTTAACTTCTAAATTTGTCTTTATAAAGCTGAGATTTGGTATTCGTAGAACATTTTCCAAATACATTTGCCAACAAAGGTGGGGTTGTGTCACAACCCATCCTGTCAATTTCCCGGTATGACCAGCGGGGGTCGCTGCTGGTCCTCAGGATCCGTCCTGATTCTGCCCAGGTACGTCTTTCGTTGTTTCCAACGCTATTGTGCTAATCATCCTCACCTGCATCGTGTAATCCCTTAGTTTGTCCTGCATATATGTACTTCTTAGTGCCATGTTCTACAGCCTGGTCAGTGATATCACTGCTCTTGTCTGCCTGTATCCTACCCTGTATGGACTTGGTTTGTCGTCAGGACAGGTGGACTTATGGTCGGGGGCTTATAATATTTGGCCCAAAACAGTACTGTATTTCAATGTGAAAAAAAACGTATTTCTGACCAACATGGTAATTCTGTCTTTTTTTGAAAACCATGCTATGGCTGTTACAGCATCCTAAGATTGTAGCAGTGTGATGATTGGTCTACACACCTTATAGTTGAATTGTTTTTCTTTGGCTACATTGTTATAATACAAACATAAATCTGGCGTATCATGCTTATATGATTATGTTATGTTCCATATTTCAAGCAGCAAATATCCATCTTCTGAGTACTTATCCTGGTCAGGATCTGGGATTGCTGGAGTCTGAAGCAAGCAGTGTGAGACAGGGATACATCCTGGGCAAAATGGCATCAGATCCTAAGCTCCATGAACAGTTCTGTGTAATGAGCAGTGAAGATCTAGGTACCATGAATACAATACTGTCACGAAAAGCCTCATATACTCCCTGGCCAGCCTTGGACGTTCTGCGGTTTTTAAAGAGGCCGCTTACAGTATCTCATCAAAACGTCCCCGTCTTCCCATCTATTACTCCGGAGCTTCAGCGGTACACTCTGTGATGATGTCACCACTCCTCCAGGATTACAGGCAAACTGAAGATGCCAATTAACTACCACTGTGTATTTGGGCTGCTGGAGAAAAGGCAGAGAATCTAGAGGAAATCCACAGAGATAGAAGCAGAGCATGTTAACTGAAGGATTTAAACCTCAATTCTGAGGGTGGGGACAAACAGCCCTACTGTGACACCAAACTATTTTTTTACTAGCCCTACTATTTCAAAACAAAACTTTCGAACCAGAAACCATAAAATAAAGCCTGGGTACTGGTTAGAATACAGAATGAGATTTTATGCATTTTAATAGACCTCGATTTAATTTCACTCGATCCTCAATCCGAGTGTTGGACGCAATTAACAGGCGCAATTAGCAAGCTGCCCCCTAGCGTCTCTGCAGTGTCTCGATGGACTCTCCTGGAGGGCTGATGAGAAGAGACGCTCGAAAGTCCATCCGGCTTGGCTGGACGACTTTGGGTATGTCTTTTGTGATCTCTGAGACGTCTTTCTTGTCTACACACACGCCGTTTGACCGCCCCCTCTCCAGCTCCTCAGGGGTGGGCGTGCGCTGCGAGTCCCGGAGCGATGCCACATTCCTGGGCACGAACATGGGCACTGGGAGCACATTCCGGTACGGCAGATGATACTCTTCCATTCTCTGCCCCAGCCTGCCCATTCGGATCCTCTGGTCCAGGGACCTTTGCACTAAAAAGTGATCCACTTGCCTCTGAGTGTAGCTCTCTTTTAGCAGAGTCTTATTTTCAGATAAAGTTGTGCTAAGGACAGCAAACAGAAGAGGAAAAACGGGATGTTATAAGGATATGCGACTGTCATAGACCGTTTTATAACCAAAGATTGAAAATGAATCAGTTTGTTATATCTATGAGCCACAACCATTACAGATCATCAACAATACTTTAAGTTTATAACATTAAGTAAAGTGTACTGATATAATTACAGTGTACGTCAGTCTGCGCAGCATATTTTTCATATACGTTCATCATTTAGCCTATATTTCGCACTTTATCAAGAACTTTACCAATTTACGTCAAAAATGAATGACACCAATATCTTCGCTAAGCTGAAAAGTTCTCGACAAAGCGCCGATTTCTTGCAGCAGGAGATAATCACGTAGACCTACTTTTGCTCTGGTCTTGTTTCCATCACCAGGTCCAGCCAGGTAAAATAACAGCCCTCTTTTTTCTCCACATTGCTCTCCTCTACCTCGCAGTGGGCATTGACCAGATAGGAGCGCTCTTTCCTGCTCAAGCAGTTCATCGCGGAGAAGGAAGTGGCCCCGAAGCCCGTCGAGTCCCTTGGGCGTTCTCCTAGATGATAGTAGTCTATACTTCATCGTGATACTCCCGATCCTTCTTAAATCAGATCACGACTCTATTTTTACTTCACCGCATGACGACAAATATGTTCATTATGGCGGCTGACAGATTGGTTTACAACCAAGATGCGGAGACCGAAAGGGCGCCCACGTAACCGTGAGCTCCGGGAGTGCTACACGATAGGCGCACACGCATGCTTGTAGAAAGAAAGATTTTTAAATAATTTAAAAAATTATTTTAGATGCAATATTTTTCTAAACAGTTTTTTTCCTGCAGTTTTGATTCTCTATATCAACCACAGGCCTATATTTAGTTGTGTGTCTTCTTTCTGGGTTGAACTTTACGCATCTATCTGTATTATTTAAAATGTTTGTTAAGAATAACCCGGCCCATACTAGAAGGCCGATTGGCAAACACATGTATTCAGACGTCCTTGTTCTGTAAATAAGTGGTCATCATTAGAATTCGCCTTGTTGGCCGGTGTGGTTTGGGATGTACAACTGCGGTTTCTTTTTTAGACTGGATAGATGAGCGTAATTGTTATGGGTCATTATAAGACCGCATGCCATAGGAATTAGCTCGTGTTCGTTATAATAATTCGACGGATTTATACACTAGACCTCTTCATTGTTTTGCAGATCACTGCAAAAATTAATCTTATTTACATTTTCAGAAGTTGTTTTTTTCTAGATATTTATTTAAAAGGTAGGTATGCATTTATCTCAAGACGGTATACTAACTATACGGAGTATATGAGGCTTTTCGTGACAGTATTGTATTCATGGTACCTAGATCTTCACTGCTCATTACACAGAACTGTTCATGGAGCTTAGGATCTGATAATCTGAAAAACCAGGATCTCTTTAGATCCCAGTATCACCTCAGCTAACCCGTAATTAATCCTGGAGGAGTGGTGACATCATCACAGAGTGTACCGCTGAAGCTCCGGAGTAATAGATGGGAAGACGGGGACGTTTTGATGAGATACTGTAAGCGGCCTCTTTAAAAACCGCAGAACGTCCAAGGCTGGCCAGGGAATTCTTTTGGATCATTCAGCACAAGTGGAAGAGTCAGATTGCAAGGTCAGGGCCAAATCAACAGAGCCCAGGAAACAGATGCCCAACCAACTACTCTGGACCATAACAACCACGTTCTTGGTAACTGGATCCTCTGATGAATGCAGCATCATTGGTTACCGTGGGGAATTGTTGCATCAGATGAAAATTCAGATGGGGGTATAGATATATCTCACCTTGCAGCTTTTGCTCGTTATAAATATGAGTCATTATGCAGTGTGTCAAAGAAGACCAGCCCCCCCATTGATTTAATTTGCAAACAACATCCTTTAAAAGCGCTTTTCCTGCCAGGTGTCAGATCTATACTATTCTCCATTTCCAGATACTGTCTGTGTGCTAACTGTAATATTGTCCTCGGCAACCTACAATAAAGCTCCAAACAGAAATTGGTACAATAGGTAACAATCTTCATCGTTGCCATTAATTAAAATAGCAATGGTGTATATCAGCAGAGAATTAAACGCTATTTATAAATACAGCCTCCATTATGTCAAAAAGATTACAATAAATATGCTATTTAAATAGACTGTGTTTCAAATTCTCTTATTATTCTCTTATCTTGTTTTTTCATTTTCTCTCAGGTCCATAAAAAAACTCTCAAGCTGGCAGGAAGCAGGTCCACAGCGGGTAACTTTCGGGTCAGCAAGAAGCTCTCGCTCTCTTCAGTGTCAGCTGTAATCCAAACATGCTTCGTAGGTTCTGGAGCCAAACATCAGACTGTGATACTGCTGCCTCAGGGAGAGAGCTTTCAGCAATCATGGATAGAGTGACTGTACTTTTCCAGAAAGGAAGGAGAAAATAGGAGGATGGAAGAGATTACCATGGAGAAGCTGGGGCTTAAATGAAGATAAATACTTGCTATCAAAAAAGAAAAGGGTGTTTTTATTAGAAAACATATTAAAAAGTGTTCAACATATTTAGTTTTCCTATTTGATACGCTTGATAGTACTTATAAAATACTTACTGGTAATATTATTTCTCAGTAAAGTACCGTAGACCATATTTGATCATCATCTTTATTTCAATTAAATAATTCTGTAGATTTTGTTGAATAATTATATTAAAAAGACACACTCTATAGCTTTATGTATGTATTCCATACATCAATTAGTAGGTTAACAATATTCTTATCATAGGTAACTCTAGGCTTTTCTCCCAGGGGGCGAGAGGTTAGAGAGCCCAAACAGTCATTCCTCAAGATAAATATATTTGTAAAAATACTAAATACATTTACGATAAATTATTGTTATACATTGCTATGACTAACATGCCAAAATTTCAAATAAAACTTTACAATATAATTACACATTAGACATAATATGTCGAAGTAGAATTTTTATCTGACCAGTAGGGGGTGCGATTGCTTTTACATCTATGATCCTTACTGCCTAATTGGATCCCTGCCTAAAAAACTTAAGTACAGAAGGCCGAATACATTAAACCTTTTAACTTTCGGCTTAACTCTATTTAACATTGTATTACATTGCCTCCAAACATCAATATTTAAATGACCGATTTATCCTGTTAACGTCATTACTGTCAGGTCATTATTCTGTATTTAACAGCTAGGCCTGTGTCCCACACTGGACTTCATATATTAGGCCTATTTTACAGAATGATTATTAGGTATACTCCTATAAATGATACAGAATAAAAATACATAATATTGTATAAGAATCCCCAAAAAATGACTAATTGGGCAGCGCGCAGAGGAAGGAGGCGTTTCTGCGCTGAGTTCACAGGGGGCGGTAATTCCCTGTTTTGAACAATGCCACCTGTCCGGTTTCCGTGATATATTTTAAGGACAGCATCGGTAAAGAATGGACTTACCCAGCTCATCGTCGGGACACAACAGGTAAATCACTATATTAATTCCTAACATATATGAGTGTAATGGCTTTTCAGCATAAACTCCATTTACACAAAAACACACGAGAATATAAGAATTAGGAAAGAAATTTCTCAGGTACAAACCGGTGACACAGTTTTTAACTATTCCTATAAAATAAATATAATGGTAATAATCTTCATTTAAAATGCTGTTATTATAAGAGTTTATTATTCATGATGTTGATCATTTTGCTCTGGTTTGGCTATATTAATATATAGGCCAATAATGTGTAGCTCATATATTATCCAAAACAAACAAACGAGACGTTTAAGAACTATAACAGTATATATTTGCATGTAGTGTTTAAAAGGGTTTATCACCCATCCGTGTTATGGTGCATCAATACACAAGGAGTTAAAAGAAAAAAGCAGTTGGCTTCGATGCTGGATGAGGAAGTAGGAAGTGCTGTATTTTACCCTGGCGCCGAGATCGGGGCTGGGGGTATTTACAGCATAGGCGCCCTGACTGCAGGGGAGCGGACTTCGCGGCTCTCGGCGTCGGGCGGCTGGAGGTAGTCGCGGCCGTTTTCGGTAGGTGTGCGTTGGCGTCGCCTGGCGTGCTTGTCTGCAGACAGCCCGATGCGCCAGCACTGCGGCGGCGGGACGGGCGAGGAGCGGCTGCCGGGCGCGGTGAGGTGAGGGCGATCTGCATGCGGCTCCTTCATCCGCACTGTTTATGCTATCACTGCATCGACGGAAGCTGGGTTTTTTTTACCCGGTGCCTCCTGGATGCCTGGTTACCCCTTATCGTCTTCCGTACGCGGCATTATCCATTTGCTGGAAGGTCGCGAAACCTACCACTGCAACATTTTCCTGTCGCTTAATCATAGTCAGATGGGCCTTTTAATATAAAACGGGTGTTAGAATAAAAAATGAGGTCTTCTTATAACGAAAAGGACGAAATCTGGGATAATCTTCACCGATCTGAAACGGATTAGATCTTCCTAGCGTTGGGGCTGCGAAAATATGTTTCTCTACTGTTCTGGTTGTTTTGATCAGTTTTTGTTAAAAGTTGGGGGGGGGGCATGGTTCTTCTGTAACATATTTAGGAATGACCCACTCATAGCTCTCAGATGTTACCATAGCTGTTGCATTTTATAAATCAGTGCGAATTGTATACCTAGTACAGTCATCTGCACAATTTTATTTAATTCATGTGTGTTGACCAACCGCCTTCCGGTATACAGTTTAAACATAATTAAATGGATATTAAATACTCGTCTGTTTAAATGTGGGACTTAATAAAAACCCGTTTGTTGTTCTATATAAGAACTGCACGGCACTCTTTGTTTTTCCGGTGGATTTTTGTTTTGTGTTGGTTT
>JAODJW010000135.1:11682943-11696863 GCA_026777045.1 Hyperopisus bebe | reverse complement strand
CAGGAAGTAGGATTTAATGTAAAATTTGCTGAAAACCCCTAGGAGGTGTCTTGATGTTGTAGTGCTGAGGGGAGTACTTCAGATTCAACAAAAACTGCTAAATCAGTGGGTGAAAATCTAGAATTACTGTGCAAGCTGTGTAATTTAAGACACTCTTAAATGCTTATTTTAGCCACCGGCGTAATCAAAAAATCAGCAAGCCTTGCTTAATTTTATAGATTTTATTTGACCTTATTCATCTTGTGGATTGGGTATTCAGTTTGGAGATTCCTGCTTCAGAATAGGTTTTTTAAAATGATTTGGCACATTATCTTTAAACTGGCCTGTAGTTTCCTGAGTCTGTGTAACACATTTTACCTGCTGAAGCTGTGATTTAAACGTGCTTGATATAAGATACTTCACAGCTTTCAAACCTGGTCTGAGGGAATCAGATACCCAGGCCACTGTAAACAAATCACAAAAGGACCTCGTAAGACCTTTGGCTTTGCTTGGTGAGGCATATCTGCTATTTACACAAAGATCAGGTTTCTCGTTGCACTCCGAGTAGGAAACTTACCCCTTCGATTGCAACCGTGAAAGTAATTTCCCCGCCGAGTGTAATTGGTACATCAAACCCATAAATGTCGTAATGCTGACAAAGGTCGCCTTGTCTCAAAATGTTTTTTTTTTCCATTACCTTACGTATAACTCAGCACCTGCCTTTAAACCCAAGGTAAACGTCAGACAGGTAACGCCTTAAAGACTAATATTTGGGAAATGATGTTGGTTCCCCTTTCCAGTGCCTGCAGCAATATGTACAGCTGGCAATTCGTGAGGGTGGGGGAAGCTCCATTACCTGCCCTGACACGGCTTGCCTGAAGAACGGGGCTCTCCTAGACTCTGAGGTACTGTATCGGGAGGGAGGGGGGGGTCCGTCTGTAACACTAACTAACTCCAGATAAGTCAGGAATGCTTGATTTTTGTTTTCCCTCCTTCTTCGCCCAGGCCAGTTAAAGTCTATAAAAGAAATATGCCGTTTCCATGACGATTGAGTAAGAATCCCCTTTTAGGAAGCCTGGTTGAGGCCCACCCGTTTGACTCTGGTTAGAGTTTGACAAAAACATTTCCCTCAGTGGTCAATGTGTCACGGTTTGGCTGTTTTGACAACACTCCACTCTAACACTGGGTTACTTATTTCAGTATTTTGAGACATGATTGCAGGCATGTTACCGGAAGTCACGTTCGTCCACTTGACACAGTACAGCATGTACACAAAATTTATTGTTTATTTAAAACACTTGTGCAGTGACAGTAATTCCATGGTCCAAAAAGGTTTGTCTGTATCTCTTTGAAATGTTCCATGTTTCTCCTGAATCCAATAATAACCCGTCAAACGCATTTCACCCCCTATCCTGTTCTTGCAGATCGCCAGCTTTGCTTCCGCAGACCAAGTTCAACTCTACCAGCGGCTGAAATTCGAAAGAGGTACTGTCCAATAGCACGTCCTTGGCAAAATGGGTTGTAGTGAAATATGTCTGATACCTGGAAATCTGACAGCATTGCGTAAGGAGCTTCTAAAGAAGATCAGCTATCAAGGAACCCGTCGCTTGGCTTATGCTGTTGATATCTTAGTTACTGGATAATTCTGGGTTTGTGTGGACAAACAGAGAGCACTCGCCCGCAGCCATGGAGCATCCGTCGGCCTCTCCACGGGTGTCAGTTTCCATGACTGAACATGATTTTCCCTTCACAGGTGTGCAGCTGGATCCCAGTAAAACCTGGTGCCCAGTATTGGAGTGTCAGGCCGTGTGTCGTGTGCACCCCAGTGCTGAGGGCGAGCCCACGTCCGTGCCCTGCCCAGCCTGCCATGCCGTCTTCTGCTCTCTGTGTAGGGGCCCCTGGGAGGAGGGCCACACCTGCTCAGAGCACTGGCCCCTGGCCTCCCCATCTCAGCCCAGCAGGTCAGTTCGCGCCACTATCTAGCTCTGTCCTTGTTCCTCTATGCCGCCCTTTCTGATTTATTTTTCAACCTGTCTTCTCAGTTACTCACTGAGTTACTCAGGTACTCACTGAGCCCAGCGCTTTTCTCGGCCCTGGTGGTCACTGGGCTCCAAGCAGCTGCATGCCCGCGTACGCCTTGTGCCCAGCCCTGCCAGCGGGCATGGAAGCTGGAAATCCATCGTTTACTTTAATGCTATGAGCACTTGTGGTTCATATACTACCATTTGCTTAGACTCCCTTGCAAAATACGAGCGGTCACATATCCCCCGAGGCCCTGGGGGTGGCTGCGTTTATGTTTGCTTTGAAAGTTTGCCGTTTCACGTCCCGGACGAAGCAGATAGCCTCCCGTGACGCTGAGGTGGAGCCTGATGCCGCTTCTTGTGTCTGCAGCGTCCACTCGAGCACGGAGGTCGACGGGTCCATAAAGCAGTGCCCAATGTGCGGGGTCTACATCGAGCGGAACCAGGGCTGTGCCCAGATGCTCTGCAAGAGCTGCAAGCACACCTTCTGCTGGTACTGCCTCCAGAACTTGGATGTAAGGCCCGGTGGTACCTGTGGCGGGGTGGTGGTGGGGGGGGGGGGGGTTCCGTTCTCGCTCCGGTAATGTTTTATCGCACATCTGTTGAGTCCTTCTGAGGGCAAGAGAAGGAACAAAGAGCATCTTGCCTTTGTTATCTAACTTTTTCATAACTGCACTCTTGTGATCTGAATTCTCGGCATCTGACACACCGATTTGATCAGACTTTGACGGGAATGCCGCCCTACTGTTGTGTGACAGACATCGCCGGTGAACTTTGTTATGCATCTAGTGATGTACACCGATTCATGTCTTACTCATGCGTGTGGTTATATATTTCTCACCTGTGCTGACAGAGTAGCGTATATTCTGCAAGGACAGTGATGGAGGTTCATGAAAGACGTTCATTCAAGGCTAGCGGCGAGTGAATAAAATGCAAATGAGAGGTGTATGTGCTGATGTGCTCGTTGGTCTTACAGGGGGACATATTCCTACGTCACTATGACAAGGGACCATGCAGGAATAAGCTGGGTCACTCACGGGCATCCGTCATGTGGAACAGGACGCAGGTGACAAGATGACCTTGCTACTCTTTACCGCCTGCTGCCTGTTACTCCTAGGAGCGCACACTCCCATTCCCATCTGTGCTGGGATTTTCCGTTTGCTCACTCTAATGAATCAACCGATTCCTAACCTGACCCGAGGAAAACACATGACGTCCGATAGCAATCAGATATAATCTACGCTTAAGGTCGTAGCTGTTGCCGTTGTACACAGGGTTCGCCCACTTGACTGAGGCGAGTACAAAAACCTGAACATTAGCTTACTGGATAGTAAAACAATTGCACGTTGGACTACCCAGTTGGCTAGTAGCAAAAATTCCTAAATTACAGCCCTGGCAGTAAAATAGTCAGTAATTTAAAATATTACTAATAAGAAAATAATACATAAAATATTGTTATTTTAGAATTAATAATACTCTCTAACTCTTGGCAGTTCCAAATATCTAGTTTCTTGCCTTTTTTGAAAATTAGCAGCGGACAATGTTGTGCGTTTCCCAAAGAATAATCAGTTAATTTGCCCAGATTTCACTACAGAATAGGACTTATATCATTTGTGCCCTTTTTTTCATTTCACACCCACATACAGTACCAGTCAGAAACTTGGACACACCAAAGTTGGATCCAAGTCTTGAATATTTGCCCTCTAGTCCAAGTCGAGTGCAAGTCTTTCCATCATTTTTGCCAAGTCGACTCACGAGTCAGTCAGCGACTCACGAGTCAGTCAGCGACTCACGAGTCAGTCAGCGACACTCGTGTCTCCACCTCTGGGGCATAGTTTTGATGTCTTTATAATTATTCTAAAATGTAGAGAATAGTACAAATAAACCTTTCTGTGGGTAGGTGTGTCCAAACTTACGACTGGTATCTTTCCTTTCCGTGCTGCAGTATAAATGGTTTTGCATATGTAATAGTTTAAATGTACCAGAATGTTTTGCGCCCCCCGTAGCCATGCGTGCTCACTAGCGAATCGCGCGTCCCCCTCGGCAGGTGGTCGGCATCCTGGTGGGCGTCAGCGTCATCGTGCTGGTGACGTCGCCGCTCCTCCTGCTCGCCTCGCCCTGCGTCATGTGCTGCATCTGCAACCCGTGCCGCGGCAAGAAGAAGCGGAAGAAGAAGAAGAAGGAGCCGGGCTTGCCGGAGTCTACTGTATAAACGTCTACCCCTGAACCCCCAGACCCGTGTGCCCATGTCCATGCTCTATGCCAAACCTGTCATGTTAGGTGCACAAGTGCCTCCTCTCGCAGTGCCTGTTTTAAACGGTGGTCAACTTCTGTTTTACCTTCCATTTTATTATGCAAAAAATGTATGTATACATGTGTATATATATCGCTGTTTCAAAAAAGCAGCAGCAACTACAATTAAAGCAGCAACATAACCTAAAGAAATACCTTTCATTCACTTGTTTGTGTGTTATATGAGGTGCACTGCGTACTGTATAAGACTTGGGGGAACACAGGGCTTTAACATATAAATAAGGGATATTTCTGCTCCAACTTGTTTTTCCCATTCGGTATGATGAACCAAAGGCTCTGATTAATCATGTGACATTTGATATGTAAATATGTATTTATGGATGTGTTCCATGTCTTTGTTTATACTTTAGTGTTGACAGTTATGCATCAGATATTTTGTAATATTTCATTGATTCTAATAAACAACATTATTGAAACTAAATTTTAAATTGATTAATGTATACTTCATCCTGATGGTAACAGCATTATGATATATTTTTAAAATTTTACATTCATATAAAGCATACGCTTTAGAGTTTACAAATATAACCTTTCTGTACAAAACAATGTATTTCTTCCATCATGTCGTGGTATATATTGCACTTATTTAAAAGAAAACAGTGGTGAACGACACCAAAAGCTCCTTTTCAAGTTCCCGTTGCGTTTTTCGTGTTAAATGAGTGAGCAAAACGCTTTGAAATTTAACTCCGCAAAAGCCGCCCTTGTCCTATTCCGACTGTTTGCACCTTGTCTTAACATGCATTTTACTAAAGGAAGTGTAATATAAATATATTGGGCAATGGTAACTCATACGGAGTTTTCTCTCCGCATTTTCGGGACATTCGTCATAACCATGCCGAGGCAATTTCGTAAACTACGGCGAAGTCGGACTTACTACAGTCAGCAGTCATTAGCATATGGCAAATTGCGACAGCTATTGTTATCAAAATGCAATTTTAACCAAACATGGTATTTAAAATCCTACGTAGTTTTTTTTCCACGGACACGGATGACTCTTGCCACTGACATGTTTGTCCATGCACGGGCAGGTTGACGATTTCTGTTCGCTGAAAAATAAAATATAAAAATACTAAGTAACTTTAAAAATTAAGTAAAGTAACTTAGCCTTTTTTAGGCTACTAGTATTCACAGGCGATTTTACCGAGGGTTGTTACTTGTCAGAGGAAAATACCGTTGTTGTTAAAATACTACGTTCATTAAATTTAAATCACATTGTAAAGTTATATTTGAAAAATGTTGGTTGTTTAGACATATCGATGTGTAATTATCCATCCATCAATTGTTCAATTCAGAGCAAATATGTGTAAATACAGTTTATGGATTTTTTTTTTTTTACTATACTTTTACAAATTTAAAATTGGATGAATGCCTGGCTCTCTCACCTTGTACCCCGTGGGAGAAAAGTCTAGAGTCAGATATGCTGGTCTGATATCTTTATAGTGTTACTCTGCTGCTTGCCTGCGGCCAAAACCAATACTAAATGTGCAAAGTACAAGTTTGGTGCCTCCACAAACCGTGTCTGCCACCTGTCGGCGAAAGCTGGAGTTTAGGAGAAGAAAGGACTGGAGATGGTCGGGACGTCTGGAGCAGGGAGCTTTCACTGGGTGTTCTTCAGACTTTTTCTTTGCATCTACTCCTGTACACTTCACTAGAAAGATTGGTAGTAGAAGGATTGTGAGCTGTTTCCAACTGTTGTTGGCTGAATGGACTGACCATCTAACTCCACTGAAACTTACAAAGACAAGACTGGTCTGAACTTGCAGGTTCCATATTATACCCAAGCCCAAATCAACTTGTAGACATCAATATTATGGGTATGAAGGTCAAGGAAAATGCCGTATGGAATTTCCCTCACCTGCATTGCATGATTGTTTACGTGGTACATAAAGGTATCATGTATATAATTCCTTTGTAAAAATCATCTTGCCCTGTAGATTTGTTGTATGCCCCACTTCTGTTCTTCTGTTAATAGGTGTTAATACTGATGTCTGTTTGTTTCTGGAGAACGGGGCCAAAAAAGTGCCGCTTTTTAAACTACAGTTCATGTTTATTTATCAGATGCTTTTGTCCAAAGCAAGTGATGATAAGACAGCAGGATCAGCCAGTCCCTGGACCAATGAGGGGTAAAAGCCTTGCTCAGGGGCAGCGAATCCCCCCCCCAGATGTTATCCAGCGTCCAAACCCACTGAGCCACATGCCCACCCCCATCACGCCAAAGGAGGCAGCTTCTTCACCTTCCTGTCCTGACTTCTTTTACTGGCCCTACACTTTCAGACAAAAAAAGAACCAGTTTGTATCTTTGAGGGTACAATTAATTGTTACTAGGCCTGTACCCTCAAGGCTCTGTCAACTGTACCCTAGCTGTAGACAGATGTACCTTTTAAGGTACAGAAATGGACTCTGAGAAAGATTTTTGTATCATTGGGGGTACACTGATATTGTTTGTACCTTGGGGTACAAAACTGTACCAGGACTGTACCCTTTAAAGGCAGTGTAGGGTGTTGGGCTCCCCCTTTGAGTTTGGCTCCAACCAAGTTTTCTTCCTACTAGGGAGTTTTTCCTTGCCATTGTCACCTCTGGCTTGTTCTCTGGGGACATTGGGTACAGATAACGTAAAGCGATTTCAGACCATGTAATATTGTGAAAATGCGGTATATAAATAAATCTGAATTGAATTGAACTACAACTTTTCAAATTTTCACACGAATGATCTGTGTCGTTATGATATTGAGAGGCTATTATTTTCCAGCTCTTTTCACTTTATATTCTGTTGTTTTCTCAGCATTAGATACTAGATTAGATACTATGGAAAAAACACTGGAAATACTGGAAAAAACTGCCAGCTGCCTGCCTATAGCCAGACTATTACTGAACAATATGGCCTCCAGCCCTAAGGACCGAGGACTTTGATACGAAACTGTGGAGAGTCAGCTGACCTGGAGGACCTGATGAGTGGCCCTTTAGTGCTGTGGGTGCATTTGCTTGGGGTTTCAGTGAAGATTATCATCAGGGTGTCATCGATCAGATAGCAAAGGAGTTTTTATGTGTTGATAAAAAAAATTCCATTATTCACAGCCAGGACTTCCTGCTAAAATCACACATGCCTGGGCTATATTGAGGGTTCTTTTGTTGGTTGTGTTCCCGTGTGGGTTACGTTGGCTTGGGCTGCAAGGCTGTCATTTTTAGTTTCACAGTATTGCTACATGAGCCTAGATCTGAGTTTGGATAGTAAAAAAATGGCATGGTCTCTCTGGAAGAGCTGGAAGTAAAGTCTATATCCTGTAAAATTATCTTTGAACTTGGACCTTTCTATGGCATCCATGACACCACAGATTCAGCAGCTTCTTAAAAGACTACCATAATTTCTCATGCTTACATGCTAACATCTGCTTTGATACCAAGGTTTTGTGCGCCCCCTTGTGGTTGGCTTGTTTTGCACGTTAAACTATAGTGCAATAGGCCAGTAGGACTTCCCTTGTACAGGAAACCTGCATATATAGTGGAGATAACGTACATATAACCATACTCTGGTTTTGGTTTTATTTTTTTTTTAAATGATAAGTCACAGTGGCCTGCCCAGGTTCCATCACATATAAAGAACCTGGAATGTGATAACTGATGATTAATGTATATATTGCACGTCACTAAACATGGTTCTACAAACCAGAAAACATGCCACGCAATGCACATTGCTTCTCCGAATATTTTTATTTTATTCTTACCATCGTAGTTTTTTAACTTTCATTTTCTGCTTAACTTTCACTTTCTGCCAGTAAAGTGATTGTTTTGACCAGTTCTGTCATCCATCCATGTGTTGGTACTAATTATTTTACTAACTAATGGTAATATTACCAGAAGCTACACTATGGTGGTCGTTAAGTCTGTAACTGATTAACTTAAAAACATTGTGGATGAAGAAATATTATGTCAGCATTTAATGAATAATAAAACAGTTTAAAATGATCCATGATGCACATGTAATGCCTATGTTTAAATGTATTGTATATTAAACATAATTTTCTTTTCTGAAAGGAATACAGACATTCTGCATCCATGTTTTTGTATGAATTAATAATAAATCTTCGCACTAAAATCTATGTTTAATGTTCTAAATAAAGCTGTGCAAATCAAATAAAACGAACTTAACTATTACCCATTGGCTGTCACTTACTGTCATAGTCACGGCATCCGACTTCCATCTACCTTTTTCAGTGACATCACATCATACTACCGTTCTGATAGATCCCTGTTTTACCAGCAGTTCAGGATTGGCCAATGGCCAGATAGCGTGAGCTCTGCTCACCGTAAAACAGCTCCTGATTGGTGGATTTGGAACCATGTAAGGCGGGACAAGGGCGGTGCATCACCGAAGCTGATAGGTCTAATTATCATAAAATATTCAGCATCCTCTAGAAGTATTAGACTGGCAGTAGAATTTCTTGCAGGGTATTTTATATTAAATGGAAATTGTACTACGTTTCATTTAGAAGGGGAAAAATTATTTCTTACTTAATTGGACATAATAAGTACAATATATTGCAAATGATACCGGCTGACAATGAACAAAACAAATATCATATAATTTACTTATAATTTAAGTTTTTATCTAATGGAAACTCATTTATTACGAACGATGTTCATTTTAAAATACATACACTAAGCAATTTTTTAGTGTTTTTTACTTTAGAAATTGTTATTTTCCCTTCACTTCTCATTTTGAGTACTACTTGCATCCACAACATGTGGACTTTTCTCGGAATTGCAAGCTTCACCTACGTTTACAAAAAATACGACGCTTACGTGCACAAGGAGCTCGTGGTGGCGACGCTGCTGCTGCTCGCTGCGGGCTTGTCGCTGTCTTGCGTCCGCTACCGCGGCGGACTGAAGCTCGGAGTCCCGCAGAGCCTGTGCGCGCTCTTCCGCCCGCTTGCATCGCTGCCTTTCGCCGAGCGCCTCTTCCGCCGCTCATCGTCCCGGAGCGGCGGCAGCAAAGGCGCCGCGTCTAAAACGGTAAGGCTGCGTCTTAAACTTCCGTTTTCCCAGCACCATGAACAATTTTGTATCTATGTACTAATAATGTATTTCCATAAACTCTTGTTAAATGCCTTGGGGCCACTGTGTTGTAAACGGCCCTATGTAAAATAACTGAAAATCTGTTCAAATTGATAAGCACGTGCATATTAACTAAGTCTAATTAAACATATTTTTAAATAGTTAATATCTGTAATTAACATGACTCCATCATCAAATAACTGCAAGTTTAAGGAACTTGAATATTTGGGTGACAGCATAAATAATTAAGTATTCTTCCCTTCAGATCTGTTTCTACATAAAGACACTGACAAACATGACGGAACACCAGAAAGACAGAAAATAACATGTTTTCCTGTCGCCCTGGGGATAGACATGCGGTCGAAGGCAAGGAGCGGAGCGGACTGACGCGCAGTGCGGCGGGAGCGCGTCCGGCGGCGGGAGCGGCGAGTCCACGGAGCCCGAAGTAGTTATTGTGGGTGCCGGGGTGCTGGGCTCCGCTATGGCTGCGGTGCTGGGGAGAGACGGCCGGAGAGTCACCGTGATCGAGAGGGACCTCCGCGAACCGGACAGGATCGTGGGGGAACTGCTGCAGCCGGGGGGGTACCGCGCCCTAATGGACCTGGGGCTGGAAAGTAAGACAAAATACTCTCTGATCGGTATCCCAGCCCATGCATCAGCAAATATAAAAATTAAGTTACGAACATTAAATAAGCTACTAATAGCAGCAGGTAGGAATACAGCTACATAAGAAATGAACTTGATGGTTGTTGGTTCAAGTCCTAGCTGAGGTTTTGCTGCCACTGAAAATTTTAGTGAATGACATTGATCCGGAAAATGCAAGATGCTTAGTGGCTTAAGCCAAAACCGTCTATTAACATACATAAATAGGCCTAGTAGTTCAGGGAACAGGTTAATGTAGAAACAGTGAAAAGTTTAGTTTAGAATTGAAAACTATATCTACATTATGACTGAAATGGGAAAAGTCAAAGAAGTGCTTGTGTGAATTTGACAAAACACAAGAATCTAATATTCTAAGATTGCATGCATAAATCAGCCTCTCATCACGCGTAAAGTTCATGAGAACAAATGTCTACATTTTCCCTGTGTTTTGTAAACACCTGTCGCCATTGCTTCAGATTCAGTCGAGGGTCTGGATGCCCACGTTGTGAAAGGCTATGTGGTCCATGACCTGGACAGCAACATGGAGGTGGAGATCCCCTACCCACAGGCAGGGGGCGCCATTCAGTGTGGGCGAGCCTTTCACCATGGCCGTTTCATCATGGGTCTGCGGCGGGCCGCCATGGCTGAGCCAAAGTAAGCTCTCTCTAAGGTCATCATCCTTGCAAACAAAGACACAGCTTGACCTAAAAGCTTTAAGTACCCACTTCATTTCTGAAAGCTGTTTTTAACAGGCTGGATATCAACCAAATGTCTGACAAATGATCGATTATCGACTTTGTCAGAGTTCACCTAGAACCTAAAGCGAAATTTAATCAGAAAAAAACACAGCAATAGAAACTAATTACTAACTAATGTTTTGTTGTATATGTTATCTTCTGCCTTTGAGCATAAAAAGTAAATAATTTTCAAAGGCTCTTATATGAAATAACAGCCATTTACAAGCAGGAAACTGTTCATCGCGGAACAACTCTGGTTTACTGTATCACTGAACTCATGGTGCGATGTTCTTTAAAGCGTGACGTTCATCGAAGGCACAGTGACCAGCTTGGAGGAGATCAGCGGATGTGTCACAGGAGTTCAATACAGGCTGAAGGAAACCGGAGAAATTAAGGCAAGGTCTTCTGGAATCACCCGCTGCACGTTTAGTTTGATCTGGCCAACAGTATGTGGGCTCCGCTGGGCTGGATATCTCAACATTGATGTGAAATTAGCATCAGAAAAAGGCAGGTTATGGGGAAGCTCAAATCACACACACACACACACACACACACACACTTCCATTAATACCTGCTTAGCTTAGCATTGTAGAGAATGAAGTCAAACATTAAGCGCATGGACTTTGTCCTTCATCCATGTCTTCTCAGGCATCTGAGAGTTTGAGCGGCGAATTAAAACTTCACACTTTTTTGATCTTTTACAGGAGATTCAGGCGCCTCTAACCGTGGTTGCAGATGGCTGTTTCTCCAAGTTTAGAAAAAGCCTTGTGTCAGATAAAGTGAAAATCTCTTCTCACTTTGTTGGATGCATAATGAAGGTAAAGATCTTTCCAGGCAAATTCTGGACTCGTTATTAGTCAATAGATACAATTTTTTCTAACTCATGTGACCCTGATCAGGATAATCGGTTAGAAGATGGATGGATCTATGGACGGTTGGTTAGAGCTGATTCTTTGTACCCCCCCCCCCCCACTAGGATTCCCCACAGTTCAAGGCCAATCATGCTGAGCTTGTGCTGGCAAACCCCAGCCCCATCCTCATCTACCAGATTTCCTCCAAGGAAACCAGGGTGCTGGTGGACATCCGAGGCGAGATGCCAAGGAGCCTCATGGAATACATGCGGGAGAAGATCCATCCTCAGCTGCCAGGTGAAGATTAAGAGGACAGGTGGAAGCAGCACAAGTCATGAGAGAAATCAGGCTCTTTGAGTGGCATGTTCATAGTGCCTCAAACCCACCTCCCCTTTAGTACCTTATACGGTCCTACTGGGTTAAACTAGGCAGTGACCATCCATGGAGAGTAATCCCATTATTCCTCCATCATTAGGGTCTAGTTGGACTGGAATTGACCAGGAACCAAACTATTTTCCAGAGGTGGATAGTTTAGGTCCAGAAAGTAAAAATCCAGACCAAGATTTTGTTTCAACCAGTTGATTATAAGGAATCATAGTCACAGAGTATTCAACACGTTTGGTAGAAACAAAATCTTGGTCTGGATTTTTACTTTCTGGAGCTGAATTATCCACCTCTAATATTTTCTGCCAGGAGGCGTATGTGTAGCTAGTGCCTGTCGCTTGTCTCTGACTGGGCCGCTCGTTCTCTCTCCTCAGAGCACATGAAGGAGTCATTCCTCGAGGCACTGCAGAATGACCGCTTGAGGACCATGCCAGCGAGCTTTCTGCCCCCTTCTCCTGTAAACAAACCAGGTGTGATCCAACCCCGCTCCGTCTGGCCCATTCATGAATAACGGGCCTCTGCTTTGGGGAGTCTGCAGTCAGACGGTCTGCAGCCTTGTCCCCAGCTTAACCTGTCTGTACTGCGACCTGTGAGATTCGGCACGGGTTCGAGGAGGATGAATAACGTCTGCTTTTCTGTGGCCAGGGGTCCTCCTCTTGGGCGATGCCTACAACATGAGGCACCCGCTGACTGGGGGTGGGATGAGCGTGGTGCTAAATGATGTTAGGATATGGAGAGAGCTCCTGCAGAACATTCCAGACCTCTATGATGAGGACACAGTGAAGCAGGTAAAAAAAAGAAGCTACCAATCAAACTGTATATATCAGTATATAAATACAATCTCCGGGACCCCTTAAAAGGGTGGATAACTCATCCCCTAAATGCTCAACCCAAAGATATGCCATTGTATGTTCATATATGTATATATATTTAGTGTATACACTCACTACATACACACACACACACACACATATATATGAATACAGAAGCTTACATAAGATGCTGTTTACTTGGTGTTAGTAAATGTAAATATAGTCATATCATTGAAAAAAACCTACCAAAGTCATGTCCATTCAGTTAAATAGTCATTTAATGTGGGTCTGCTGTTGTTCATATGAAAAGCTTCACTTCACAAAGTGGTATTTTTCCATCTGCAGGCTAAAAGGAAATTCCACTGGGAGAGGAAGTCCTCTCACTCGTTCGTGGTGAACGTGTTGGCGCAGGCTCTTTATGAGCTGTTTGCCGCCACTGATGGTAAGTGCGGCACCTAGTGGCAACTCCTGGAATATGGGACCTACCCGGTGTTACACCCTGCGAGTTTGAGGAACATGCTGTGGGGGAAAGACCCTCACCCTCAAGTCATGTTAATTTCTGAATTAATTTTTGATGATTCTAATTATGTTTCCTGTAGTTTGCAACAAACTGAAATGGCTGCAGGATCACTGTCTATTTGCCATTCTTTCTTTAAGGGTCACATTAACTATTTCCATGGTTTAGATTCCCTGCACCAGCTGAGACAAGCCTGCTTCCACTACTTCAGGCTCGGTGGGGAGTGCATTGCTGGCCCTATTGGCTTGTTGTCAGTGTGAGTATCTCAGCTTTCAGGACGGTTTGCTCAGACGCCCAGTTTGTACCTGACCGTCTGCATACCTGACCCCCCCCCTGTGTTTGCTCCGCAGGCTCTCCCCCAAGCCCATGACTCTCATTGGGCACTTCTTCGCTGTGGCCCTGTATGCCATCTACTTCAGCTTCTGCTCCGAGTCCTGGCTTACCAAGCCCCGGGCGCTGCTGCGGAGCGCCAGCATCCTGTACCGGGCGTGTTCCATCATGGTCTCGCTTATTTACTCTGAGTTTAAGTACCTGATACACTGATACTCTGGCACCCATATCAAAGTCACCAGTCTGATGACTTTTTACCCCCCCCCCCCCCCCTTAGTGAAA
>JAODJW010000135.1:11660839-11682843 GCA_026777045.1 Hyperopisus bebe | reverse complement strand
TACCACCGTCGTAAGCTCACCCTGTGAAGGATTAACAGTAAGCAAGATGGGCAAACCCCAAAACGTCAGGTCGAGGTATGGTGGAATCCAGAATGTTTAATGCCTTTAAGCAGACTGAGGAATCCCCAATCTAACACACAGTCACATACCTATGACTTGTAGAAGGATTTAAGAGGGGGGTGGTCTCTTCAGGGGTCCCTAACAATAAAATTTGGTTTATGTGAGTGACAATGACACAGAACTATTTAAGGGGATGAATTTTGTCTTTTCCCGAGAGGGGATGGTACCCACATGGACCTTTGACAGCTCAAACCCTGATCACATATCAGTGCCTCTTAACCAGGACCGTAAGCATTTATCAATGTAAAACAAAGAAATTTGCCTTTCAGTTTTTTTTTGTCTTTTCAGTGACAGCAGCATTGTTTGCTAGTTTGCCAATAACACAAGATTACCATAAATTAACACATTAAATAGTCCTGTTGTTTGTTAAATTTGATGCGCTTGACAAACCATTATGCTGCTAAATTTGTAATTTGTATATAAAATTCATTTGAAGAAAAAACATGTCAGATGATTAAGATTAGTATCATTCAATATGTCCTGTATTCACAACCACACCGTAACAAATTAATTTCACCCACCTTACAGTGAAACTTAGTGCCTAAATTAAGGCAACTGGTAATTTTTAAAAATCTAATTCTTTTGCATACAAAACACATGTACGTTTAACTTGTGCATTTTCTACCAAAGAAAAATCTTTCAACAAACAAGACTTTCAAGATGAAAGTTTTGTACGACGATAGTCAGATGTAGTGTATTGAGGTGTTCTACTTATCTGTGCATTATGCATCGCTACATATCTCTCACTTAAGTTACAAGCTAGCATTTGTCAGACTTCTAAATTCACCCATGTGTCATGTATTTTTAATGAGCTGGACGCATCTGCCTTTTGCTTTCAGTTAGCTCTTTGTACCGTTTGCAGTGACATTTTTACTTTGTGATGCTGTTTGTATCATTATGTGGTTAAAGAAAACCACAAATCTATGCCCGCTGAGAGCCTTTGATAAAAAGAGGCTGATTATCTGTTTGTCGCTCGTATTGCATTTGACTTTGAGAGACATAACCCTAATTGTGAAATACCAAGAGGAAGTTACTGGGCTTTATAAGACAGTGACACAATTCCATCTACAAATGGCTCAAATGATCATGTATTGTGCTTCCCATTCGGAGTTACATTTGTGTGTTTCAAATGGAAGCAAAAAATTGCCAAATGCGTGTTTGATAGAACTTCATTGAATGTTTATTGCATCATTGTTGGGGGCAATGAGTGTTCAAAACTGGCAGCAAATATTTAGTTGATAGTCTTCGACTCCCCAGAAGAAACTTTCTTGCCGAATCATGCTGGTTAATATTTCTATTGGAGTAATGTATTGAAAGTGACCTTCCCACTTGTTGCAATTCGGAGGCTTTTCCTGTCTAGTGACCAGATAATACATGTCAAACAGGACACTTCAGCTACTTCAGGTTGTACAAACCACTTTAAAACTGAGGCTCGAACGCTTGCCTAATTAGTTCAGTGCTTCTTGTGGTTTGACTCATTTCCAGCTATTCCACATTAACTTGCATGATTAAAGGAGAATGACCAATCAGCACACAAGAACTCAGCGCTTAAGTTGAATTCAGGTACCTTTAATTTTCAATTTACAAATCCCATCCTAGCTCAAAGTATCCTCATTGAGATGGATTATGTGGTCGCCCTGTAACTGTCTGAATTATTATCCTAAGATATTTTGCACCTCTAGAGTAAAATTGGGCTCACCTACAGTCACACAGCAAGTGTTATTTTCCTTTTTGCACCAGTTAGGAAATTAAATTAGAGTCATGACAGAAAACC
Organism: Hyperopisus bebe; assembly: GCA_026777045.1. Lineage (NCBI taxonomy): Eukaryota > Metazoa > Chordata > Actinopteri > Osteoglossiformes > Mormyridae > Hyperopisus > Hyperopisus bebe. The sequence continues at coordinate 11,680,949 of JAODJW010000135.1, read as the reverse complement.
TGGGATATTTCCTGCGGTGATCTATTGTGCTTTTTTTTTTTTTCTTTGAAGAGATTGGCAAATAGAATTACACTCAAAAATTCTTTGATTCAACTAACGCATTAGAGAAGCCAGTTACTTCTACTCTCCAACGCAAGGTGGCAGCATTGCGTTTTTAAGCTCCTGTAAGCCGGAACATGCACTTGCATACCGTACCCTTCGGCAGTGACAGATCAGCTCTTACTGAAAAAATTTGGTGTGTGTTATTAATTCCTAAGAGAAACCTTCCACACCCCTAAAGTTGTGTAAATTTATTTCAAATCATGACATGATAAACTATCACCATGGGGCTGCAATAGCTGGCCTCACACCTCCAAGATTGGGAGTTTAATTTGATTTCTCTATGTATTCTATCAAAATGCTTGTTCGGATTCCTCCCCCAGTTTAATTTGGTGTCCCATCCAGGGTGTTCCCATGATTGTACACTGTTTCCTGGTATAAGGTTCCAAGCTTTATAAAACTTTACTGCCGAAAAGTTGCCCATAATTCATGACACCCACAGACAAGCAAATAGTACTCAGTTTGGGGGTGGGGGGGATCTGAATCAGCTGCCTGCTTCAATAGAAAGAGAGGAGGAAATCCAATACAAGTTAACTAATGTAAGGAGTTAGTGGGACACCACTGGTATCAAGGTTTCAAAGAAAAGCCAAAGTGAAAACCAAGTTACTCCCTGTACACGAGTCAATCTGAAAATTACACTTGCCAGACAAACACATCCTGTGAATTATAAACTAATCAAGTTCTCCCCTTAATCACCTTTGAGGAGGATAAGCATAATCTGAATACAGAGCTGAGAATGTCTGCACTGCTACTGTCATAAATGACGAGAAGCATACACAGGGAAAACAACTCAGAGGTCGTACAACAATTTATTCATTTCCTATTGTTATTTATACATCACTGTTACATAGTAATCTGGTGAAGTAATTCGAGGGCTAATTTGTGTAGTTCTCTGACTCCACAAGTACAAGGGTACTGCTGTGGAAGAGCAGAAAGGGGGGGAAAGCCGCTGAAAAGAGTATTTACACCCCCACGTCCCAGATGGGCCAGTACACACACGTGGCAATAGGAGGACCCGCGCCTGGGGCCCCCCCCTCACTCAGCACGGATAAATGCTCCCTTCTGTGACAGAGCATGGACCCACACTGTCAGATATGGTAGCAGCAAGCTTTCTTAACCTTAAAAAAATTATTATAATAAATGTAATGTACAGCTATCAATGAATAACCCTAGGGACCTGATATTATGCTTGTATACTAAAGTGCTATAAGCAACTCACCAATCAACATTTTATATATTTTATATATATATATATATATATATTTATGTATATATAGGAACAAATCTACTAATTTAACATTAATTTACAGGGTAATATACAATATATTTGTAACAGCTGAAATATCAGCACAAAAAGATCACTGTCACACTTAACAGCAATATATATAATTATATATTTATATATAATCATATATATAAATACATAAATTTTCATTAGTGGAAAACAGTAAACAATCTCAGGCTTTTCAAATTTTACCCAGAAAAGCAATCATTAGTTAAGACGTAAAAGCCTTACAACGTTCTCTGAAAGAACAGGTCGACAGAACTCCCACCTGTGTTATCTGAGGTCACATGACAGTAATTTGCATATTCCACAAATCTATTGCAACACATTACTGTCTACAAACAGCACACGCAGCCCCAGGGTGAAGCTGGCGTTGGCCGGACTCACACGTACACCCACTGAACGGAACGTTACGACTATGGGTATTCTTATAGCTATGTGCTTCACGATGGTGTGCTAAAAGGGTGAACAACAGGAGGACTATAATACACAGTAGTCTACATTTTGCTTCTGAAGAACCTGGTAATGCGGAAACCATGCCTGGTTGTGGTACCCTGTCCTGCCGATACTTCTAGTGTCACACGCCCAAAACCTATGCTCCTTTCAGGTCCCTCTGCTCAGAGACCAAGGGAATAGGTCTGCTTAAAACGTCTGTTAAGGCCTAGAACGTGTTGGGGTTCCTATATCGGGCCAGTCAAGGACACCTCACACAGCTACAGAAGTCTGGACCTTTGATTTGCCTCTGCCCTGCTCTGCCCATGCACCTGAGTCCCAAACCTGCGCTGCCATCATCTACATACGGGGGGCGCAAATGCGTCGACGATCCTTCCTCCTGTAGGGCCAAAGCGGGAACAGTGCCCGGCCCCCCCCTTCCCAGCACTGTCCCGTACCTCTCCCAACCTGCGTGCACGCATGTTCCCTGCACAGTGAGACCAAACGTGGCAGTTGACAGGGTGGTTATGCTTTCAGGGTGAGCGTGGGGAGAGCCGAGGTGATGAGCAGTCAGGTTTGGAACGTCAAGGCTTTGGTTGTGACGCGATCCCCTCGCACGGTGGCCGCGTCCTCGTCTTCCTCCGAGCATCCCGTCAGTTCATTACTCGAACGACCAGATCTCTATGTCCTGCACGTAAAAGTCCTCTTTCTTTGACAGCATGGGGTTGCCAAAGGTTTTGCACGAGTGACTTCTGCCGTGGTAGAGATCTCCGTCGAGCCAGAGACCGAATTCCCCTCTGAAAGTGAAGGCACAAAAGAAGAAGTAGTTAACAGTTCAAGTGTAGTAGTACAGAGAACTAACTACCATTATAACTAAGTGTCAGTGCCGGCCCTTGGTAATAATAAGCCGAATGAAAAAAAAAAACCAATAAAATAGTAAAACACACACACACACACACACACACACACACACACACACACACACACACAGTTCACTATTTACTCAGGACCCTGCGTGTGACCATATGAGATGGAAATGGCAGCAGTCTGTGGGTCCTGCTCATTAGTGTGGCAGCAGACAGCGCCGGCTAATGCGGCAGGTGATAAGAAGGCGGGGGGGGAGCTAGGAGAGAGGTGGAGACTCGGCGGGAAGCTGGGGAGCCGCGGCTCCTCTTCCGGGCCCAGGAGCTGGCCCTGAGCCACAGCTGTGAGTCATCGCTGGTCATGTACCGTCTGGGGCCCGGCATCAACCCGCCCTTGCGGCTCATGCTAATGTTCTAGCTGTGCTGCGCTGTACAGACACGCTTTCTGTGCATTTAACACATGCATCGTGCAGCACAATGTAAACAAGCACTCTGGTCCTGTTTGGCCAGGCCGGTTCTACACTGTTAGCAGATGAATCACTGAGCTCAGCTGGAGCAAACAGTGTGAACACAGAGTGGGATAAAGTGCCACTTCATGAGGGCATCTCAGTCTGACGACTCCATGACTGACAGCCCCTCCCTCGCTTTATACTACTGGCCGCCGGACGTCATTTTCCTCACCCTCCACCTCCAAATGCTAACGAATCCATGTCTCCCTTGATGAAGAACATGTTGTCTCCTGTCCATCTGAACACCTGAATAGAAGATAAAATAATCAAGGTCAGTGCAATGCAATAAGGCTGCATATTACAAAGTGATGAAAGGAGGGTGGGATAGGTTTGCAGAAAGCAGGGCTGCTTGGCTGAGGAACACCGATACGGTTTATATAGTTATGCCAGGTTAAGTCGGGGTAGAAGGTACGAATGAGGGATCGTTGGGGCATTACATGCAACACACAGCTGCACAAGCACACGTCCACAACACCCCACCGGCAACTACATACCTCAAACTCAGGACAGAAGGTGAACAGAAAGGTCTCTCCCGTCCCATAGAAGCCATCACTGACTTTAAAAGGCTCTGATGCCAACGCACCGAAGAGCTACAAGTGATGCAAACATGCATGAGATTAAAAGCCACCCTTAGTTTGTTCAAAACTATGAAAGGCACTTTTATCGCGACGGCAGTGCGGGGCCCCGCCCACCTGGCCATCGCTGTCCTTGATGACCATAAGCACTGGCGTGTCTTGGCCTTGCATGGCACGATACAGGGTCTTTATGCTCATGCCGTGCTTGGCTGTGCCAAACGCCAACGTCCATGGGTAGCCGATGGTCCTGGGAGGGAGATTCTTAGCAAGCTGGAAATAAAAGAGCATGATAAACAATCAAGCCATGCCAAGTGTCACAATGGACACTCAGCTACAGGAGCCATCTTAGGACAAACACTGTGCACTGTGTACATGGTGAAATATGATTAGCATCAAGCGCAGTACCGGCCATGCTCTCTCGCCGTATTACCAACCCCTAGACTGGGCCGTCATTGTGTCCTCTTTGTTAGATTACATGCATCAAAATGTCAAGGGAGCATTTGATTAATCCCCAGAACGGGTCAGAGCAAACATAATAAGTACCCTTTTACAGGGTAATCTTTTCGACTGGAAACTTCAGAGTGCAAAAGAGACATGCACCTTCTACAGCACAAAGAGCAGCAGAAAGACCAATCTCATACTAACATGCGTTTCAGGCTATTAAGCTTTAAATGTCACCTCGCAGCTCTTATACCCGACAGTGCTGTTAACATACATCATGTGGGACCGTTCAGCTAATAAGCATCCTCAATGTATAGCTACAATCAGGCCAATATAAAGGCAAAAGTTCGAGGCCACTCTGTGCAGTTCCTGTACCCAGACCCAGTTGTGGGGTGTGAGTAACCCCCACAATGATGGATCATTGACTCGTGGATGTGATGGAGGACCTCTCTGCACCTGCAATAAAAGTAGCCCAGGTGCCGATACCTTCTCTATCTGCTCTGGCTCCAGCAGGGTGCTAGGCTCACTCAGGTTGGGTCTGAAAGTCTCTGGATCCAGCTCAGACTTGGTGTTGGCTCCATGTTTGGAGTTAATCTCTTCCTTGGTGGATATCTAAGTCAAAAGAAGAGACCATCACAGGGAAGTCCCAGGAAGGGGCAAAGACGCCCAGAGAATGACTCAGACATGAGACTGGACTGAAGTTTCACGCTTTTCCCTCCGTTTTGCCGACTTAGTGTAATTCATGCACCACAAACCAACCAATACAAGGACAAACCAATACAAAATCAGTTGTACCTTTGCGCGGTCCTACCGTCTACCCAGAAAGCACTGGGGTATACTGGGATTCGCATTTCGCTCACAGGCTACATTTAAATGTGTTTATGCATATCGAGCAATGGCAAAAATCTGTATTGGTTTGTCCCTTTCATAAAAGGTTAACTTACAAAAACATTCATTCATTCAACATAACAAAAAAACAAGGGCCTAAAAAACCAAAACCAAACAAAAGCAAATATCCAAGTTGTGCCAGAAGCAAGATTCCAAAACAAACGGTCATATTAGGCATTCACAGAATGACCCAATAAAAAACAGCACCTGGGAACATATGACACAAAATCTAGCATTTGCTTGACTTCAGCATTACCCTTGGATATTTGCACCACTTCCATGCCGTGGGGTTAATTTTAGAGATGCACCGATCGATCAGCCAGGGACTGGAATTGGCCAATTTTCAGAATGCTCGTCCCGAATCAGACACTGGGCGATCAGTCTCATGTAGTTCCGATACTGGACCGGTCTATTTTACGCATACATGTCATACGCAGAGTGATGGAGGCAATAGCTTCTCAGCCGTGTGCTCACTCACAGCCACACATTAACTTGTCGCTAGCGTGGAAGTTCTTCATTGTGAGTGAAGACGACACAAAGGTTGCGATTTGTAATACATGTCAAAGCCAACGTGAACCATGTGGGAGCCACCATGAAAACATGGCGGAACATCGGAGGTAAACTTAAGCATATACTGATTAAGCATATACTGATTAAGCATATACTAGATAATCTTGAAAAGGAATGGAATAATCATTAAAATTGCAAAGCTAACTAAGGTTTTTTGCTATGACAGAGTAAAAATGCTTTAACAAAACTTCAACCCGCTGTGCTATATAATGTATGCACTGCATGAAGGTATGAAAGTCAGATCTTAATCAATCTTACTAGCGATGTAAGAATCGTATGTGTAATGTTGATATTAATAACATTATCTTGCATCTATTATTTGCTAGAGCATAGTACACCAGTTTTATTTGGAGGTTTGTAACCTATGGACTTTTTTATTTTATGGAAAGGTCAATGTCGTGTTATCTGCTGAATTTAAACATACTGGAAAACAATGCAAGTGACTGACATTTGTTTTGTTTTTTTAAACCTGTTGCACCTGCTCGTTTGGTAAAGTAAAATACGTCAAATAAAGTTAGGCATACAGCAACTCATTTTCAGTTAATTATTTGTACCTCTTTCCAGTCCAGAAAATCGGAAGCAACAAAAATTGGTATCGGCCGGTCACACTTGCAAAATATTTGGAAATCGGAATAAGTCAAGAAAATTGCAATCGGTGCATCTCTAGTTAATTTGCTAATGCTTACTAATTTGTTTCCAACATAATGCAACCAACAGAACTTTTGACATGTAAAATAAACAGCAATATTCAGCAGGGAATGTTGGCTGAAGAGTTTTTTCCTTCACATACAAACAAATCTCACTTTACAAATTAAAACACCATGAGCAGTCAGTTATTCAATGTGTAATTTTTCAGACACCGATCTGTAAGGTCCACTGCAAATGAAAAGAGGTCCGGTCACAATGGACAGAATGTACTCAAGTTACTGCTCCCCCTGTTGAATTACCTACATTGTCTTCAGCGAACAATCCTGCAGAAAGGCAACCCAATCCGGACATCTCCTCCCCCATCCCTGCAACCATCACCACCGACCCACGTCCCAACCCCGTCACGAGAAAGGAGCCAGTGTGCGCTGCAAATGAGGGCTGCTCAATAAAGCTTCATTAAAAAGATGGACAGAAAATTCATTTGACTGTAGCAGATGTAAGTTGACCAGCAACAAGGTGGCTAAGTTGAACGCCGTACAGCCTAATGGGCAAAGAATGACTGCTGAATTGCATTAAGGGAACGCAGCTGCTGTCTGCAAAGATAAGGGCAAATGTTGTGCATAGTGACACCCCCCAAAAAACACTGGGGGGAAAGAAAACAGACGCTACACTGGTCAAAACTACACACAACCTTCGGGAAAACCAAAAAACAAGAACTTAAAAAAATGATGGAATTTTCTTCAGAAACGTACCCCCCCCCCATTGCCATTTCTTGGAAATGTCATAGAGGTCAGTGGCCATAAACAACCCAGTTGAAAAAGAGAGGCTGTCCTTAGACGGACACATCAACAAGCTGTTTAGCTCTAAGAATCCCTATTGGAGGCTTCTGGAACTGGATGAGGCACCTGGAGACGCCTGCAGAGAGCGCGCAGATCTTCGCTGTTTAGCGCATCGATCCGGCGGTGATACTCAGCCACCGACACTACCTGGTGCAGAGACAGGAAGAACAGTAATTCTGTGGTGGAGGCCGATAAGTGTGTGAGCACAGCAGTTGGACAGACAGCAGAAAAAGAAATGGAGGGAACGGTGATGACCTTGCCTAACACTCTGTCTGCTGAAGCTGCGTTAAAATACAAACGCCATCCAGCCATACAGGACTGCAAAACCTATATTCAACCACAAGACATACAAATCTTGATAACCACAATATTATACAGTAACATATGTGAGCTTTTAGAGTCAAAACAGGAACATAAACTCATCACAGAATGACTTTCTAGTACTGCAATGTGCTGGATTATGCAATTAGATGATCTCGGTACTCCTTTTATTGCAATTCTAAAAATAAAATGGTCACATTCATATGTCTTCAACACAACGTTTCTTTTATTTTGAATTCGGCAAACTTCAGCTAGTCAAACAGCCCAGCTTTACAAGACAGCCTCCAGAAATGCCACCAACACAACTATGACGAAGACAAAACACCATTCATTGGATATGGATTCTGCGCCTTAATACTGAAGGAACAGCTCTCAGCTTCAATCTGATAGTGGCAATTTCCCCAGTATAAAGGTCACCTTCTCCAGTTTGTTCGTATTATTTCCCTTATGAAAAAGAAATTAAGATGCAAGGCTGAATCAGGGGGAATCAGCTGAGGCAATATTAACCTATTGGACAATCCTTAGATTTGGCTTGAGTTGTCCGGCTAACGAAACAAATCCTGCTTTATGGAATACCCCCAGGTAATCATACTTTTAAACAACAGTGGCTGTTGCTTAATAGCTTCCCAGAACAATGTCAGGAAGACCTGCTCCATCTCTCACAAGCCTGAAATCACAGTCAGCCTTTCTCTGTGAACAGTCTAACATCACGTGAGCACACACAAAGGCCCATCATTGCTCAACTTCATGCTGTTTAAAGACACACCCAGAAGAGCATTCTTATCAGTTCACCAAGAAGAATCCAACCGATAAACTTAAACTATGAATCAGGAAAAGCATGTTTAGAAAGCTTGTCCTTTAAATATCTGTCAAAAGCCTGGGCACACAACATGAACTGTACAACATATCTGATACACACCACCAAGCTAGAATCTATCTGTACCAAAAGAGTAGCAACAGCATATTAACTACCGAACGTCTAAACATTTTGCAAGCGTGCAGAATATATTAACCGCACTGAATATCTCTGTATGTATCAGTGACGTCAGATCAAAGCCCGTGAAATATTTGAATGACGTCGGAACGTAAATAGTCAAAAAAAAGGGAAAAGGGACATAAAGGTAGGTTTAAATGAGCAATAAAATTACATTGATTAAATTAAATAATTCAAAAGCATCTAAAACAACGGATCTTAGAGCGCTTCAGCTTGAAATTTGTCGTGCTTTGTCGATTGCGGTGCAAAGATCTTTCACACATCACAGCATTTGTATCACATGGTGTCAGTTTCCAGACCCTCATTACATGTTAATATAATTGCCTGGTTTTCTTCATTTTTCTAGTATTAACGCTATAATCGATTTTTTTTCTAAAGCGGTTACAATAGTTCCTTTTACTAAGCAGTCCTTCAGGGTTTATGGATGGTTAAAAAAAAAAACAGGCACATCGAGACGGACAAAGTAAAAGTAACCAGAAACCGGGTGCCTACTGGTTACCAGCTTAAAGTTTCAGGATATACATATTGCCCAGTGTCTATAACAAGGCATTACCGGCACAGATACCACCCCGGCTAAGCAGACAGCCTGTTTCTAGTGGGGAAGACACCGGATTAGTAAACAAAGGCACTGCGTTGCTAACTCCCAGGTGTACCAACACGGACAACCTCTGAAAGCCAAGCCGTGCCGTGCGAACAGCCCACAGAAAAGCGTACTTTTCGCTGCCATTGCTCGGCTCCCTGGTTACTACCCGGACGGCTTATCTAACTCCCTTCATGTGACAGTCTCGGTAACCAGTGACCGGGCACCTCCCTCTAAACTTGCTGGTGCCAATTAAGTCTAGTCGCGGTGCCCACGTCAAAAAAAGCTCCGTCTGCTCAGAGCTCTCCCCTTTGCAGCGCAAACGCTCGGCGGTGCCGTTAGCCATTAGCGTTAGCTACATAGCGCCTAACGGTGCGCGAGATGCAAGCACATGCACGCGCACAAACATACAATTAGCCAACGTTAGTAACTGTTCTAACCGGCTAGCCGTATTACCAGCGGATAACGGTATTTCGGTGTCAGTCGCGGCCCTTCTTTCACTTTTCTGGACGTAAACATCTTGGCCACAATAAGGACAGATCCGCGGAGGTCACATTCCGGCTGCTATTCCTCAGACACTCACAGGCGCCCAGATAAACTCGACAGAAACATCCAGCCCTACCAGGTATTTAAATTGGTTTTTAAAAAAACAGTAGGGGATCGGAGATACTGATTTGTTTGACGCACAGAGTAACCAATCAGAATGCGAGGACTGATCGCCTTCGATTCCAATTCGCTGGTTTGCTCATAAAAAAACCTGATTCCTTCTCTTTTAAAACGGATACGGTCCTAAACATTAAAGATACAGTCACCCTGAATTACTCAAAGCTGAGGGAATATTTGGCAAACAAACCAGCACACTTTTCGCAAGTTAATTTATTGAATAAAACAGTAAACATCAAATACAATTCTATAATCAGGTAATGAACAATAATCTATCAAGAGGAATCACCCTAATCTGCTATAGTTCCAGGTAATGACCAAATAAAATATTTAATAAACAAAATTAAATTTTAAATAAAATTAATTTAAATTTGAAACTATTACAGACAGTGCTATTGGTCCGTAGAATGCTGAAGAGAGAGGAAACCTGGAGAGAATATGACAGGAGATACCGCCACACGAAAATACACTTTACTTAATGACTTATTTACTGTAAGGAATAATTGTTATTCTCAGAAAAAGAAGCCATTTCTATTCTATTCTATTCTATTCTATTCTATTCTATTCTATTCTAATAATTGCTTATTCTTGTCGGGGGAGGGGGTGGGGGGGGTGCTATTTTATTCAATAAAAAACTTCAGAAAACAGTTATGGCCTGTTTCTGAGTGGAACATTTTCCAGGGTTACTGTATCTTTAATTTCCCTGTCCCATGTAACATAGGGAAGCTGGACAGGGTACACAGTGGTACAAGTTCATCAAAAGGTGAGCACACACACACACACACGATGGGCAATTTTAATATACCAATAAGCCTAAACGCACACCTTTGGACTGTGGGAGGAAACTCAGAAGTAAAACAAACCCAGGGTGGAGGTGGGATTCGAACCCCCAACCCTGGATGTGTAAGTCAACAGCACTACCCTGTAAATCACAAGGTCCTGTGGCTTCCAGGTCCTTGGGAAACAAATCAATCCACTTTGTTTTCTACATCATTTATTTACATTAATATTTAAGTCTATGCTCTGGCAGAGGTATCAATGTCTTCCTCCTTTGTATCAGTTTCATGGTGTGTCCACCTTTTTATTGCCCCTGATGCTGTCTGAACATAGTGTGGCCTGCACACACTACATTAACTTTAATTTCCGTGTTACATGTAGCAGATTGATGAGGTTTGTTTTTATGTATCATTAAAAGTAAAAGTATCAGGCAGCTGCAAGTACATAATAATATTGCACTTCATGCCTTGTGGGGAAACTCTCTTCGCCTACCCCATCTCGCTCTCCATGATACACAGGCACACATGTAGGTGACAGGAAGCTTTGCAGTGAAGGGCAGCCACCTGCAGCGGCGCCAGTGGAGCTGGGGGTTAAGGGCCTCAATCAAGGGCCCACAGATGTGATTATCCTGCTGATGCTGGGATCAATCCGGCAACCTTCCAATCACGGGCACTGCTGAGTCACACGCTGCCCCCTAAGTATAACATAACGTAAGACTGCAGTATATATGGACGTATATCCTTCCCAAGACAGAAGATGCAATCTGAAATAAACATCTACAGATAAAGCTCTCACTACAGCCTAGACATCTGAGAAATAGCCTGATGTTCATTCACCTGTACATCCACCCTTGTTTACAAACCGTTCATTCATCCAGCTGCGGCTACAGTAATCTGAGGCCCATCGCGAGAAGCACAGAGCGTGTCACTTTGAATCCTCTTGACCGGATCGCTTTCTATTGCAGGAAACCCCAAACAAACACATTTATTCACATTTATGAACACTAAGGGCTACTTGCAGTCACCAATTCACCAGAGAAGCATGAGGAATCTGAAGTACCAGGCAAAAAAACCATACAAATACACATAGAGAACATGCACACAAGATTTGGCACAAGAACCAGGGCTGTGGTAAATGGTTCTTTTCCATGCCACTCATGATATGTAAGAAGTAATCATTCCGAAATATGGTCTCTAATGAGCAACTGAATACTGTGAGGTGTAGAGCAGTGACCAACACAAAACATGCTAAGGACTGGCTGCAAGACACAGCAGAACTTCCAAAAATTCTACCACAAAGCTGCCCCTGGTATATTACGGACGGGACATCAGCTACTCAAAGAGTCCCTGTATCTTTTCAAGCAACTTTGAGAAGATTTGGGTAAATCATGCGATCACTGTGAAAAAAATCTTTTCTGTGAAGAACAGACTACAGCCTAGCAGGTGAAGCTTCATGGTGTAGAAAGCCACACCTTTCATAAGATACCTCCACACACAACACAGACTTCCACACGTCCAGCTTACTGCGCACTTTCCCGTTCGATGCCATTCTTTCAAAGTAACAAAATCAGCTTACGTCTGAAGGGAATAAAACCATGCTGAAACAAGATCTGAGAGAAAACAGGAGACATCAGGAGGGGTCATGCAAAAAAACATCTTTTGTGCTTTTGTGTACATGACGCCTCACTTCACAAAACAATCCTGTAATCACGCAAAAAACATTAGCTGCAATTTCAGTGGAACTGATGCAGTTTAATGCTATAAAGAAGCTAAAGACAAATTCACAAAATAACCGTGTGACTGACCAGTCATGCAAAATTAAACTTTCTGTAACAGACAAGTTTAAAAAACAATCTGTAGAGCTAAACACACGATAAACACACAGTTTCACAGGGCTATAAAATGAGCACATTTGATGCATATTTTCCTACTGAAGGAAATCATGTCATGTGAGAGCGTTAGACACTAGACGAGGTCACATGGTACAAGCTATAACAGGATAACAAGAAGCAGAGTCTAAGATGAAGGAAGGCCTTGATCTCCACACTTTACCTCCCACTCCTTGGTCTCCTCATCCGTGGAGGACAGCTCGTCACCACCCTCTGGCTCCTGGTTCTTCTTCACCACCATAAACCCTGGGTCCCGACCCGGGGCTCCCAATCCCTCCCCATATGTGTCTGGGTTCCACTGGATGAAGAACACATACAGGTGGTCAGACCTGAGGAGACAAGGGTGGAAACGATGGGTCAGAGGATCCAGAGACATTACCTCCAGAAAGTCACCTGATCTAACAACAATCCAGACAGTCACAATACGGATGGTGAGTTAAAGGAGCTTATCCCAAAGCCTGCAAGATTTCACTGAGGCCATGTAATATATACTTTAAGGGCAGTAGGTAGCTAAGTGGCTAAAGACATAATCTCATAACCTGAAGGCTAAAGACTGAGGTTCGAGAAGAGGTTCTTATGTACTGTACTAGTGTTAGATAAATTCCTTCAGTAAATAAATAAAAATAATAATAATATACCAGCTATATTATAATAACATTATAGAATGAATTTACTACAAATCAGTGAACAAAGTAAACAGAGCTGAAGCTGTGGCCTTAGAGCTTATTGATCAAACCAAACATGACCTTTGTCTAAAAGTTTTAACAGTTTATCAACAAAATGAAACATTTCCTGTTTCTCCCAAATTTTATATAACTGGTAAAGATGACTACGTATTTAATTATTTGCAATACAAATGACATTTACATGGACTGAAAACAACAACAACAAAAACTGCACATAATTTCAAAGGGAAGACAGAATGAGCCCCTCAAAGCCCCGCCCCCCCTTCACTGTCAGAAAAAAGGCAACAGCCTTGGGACAGATTTGTTCCCCAGCATACAAACAACATTAAATCTACCCCCAATGGTACAAAAATGTTGGAAAAGGTACATTTACCTACAGCTAGGGTACAACTGACAGACCCCTGAGGGTACAGTCCCATTGACATGTAATTGTACCCTTAAAGGTACAAATTGGTACTTCTTTTCTGATAGTGTTGACTCTGTTTGGCTACACAAAGGTCTTTTGTATTTTGTCTGTCTGTGTTATAAAGCCACGTCCAAACGATTGCCATCCTGGCTAAAAATCCAGTGGCTTCACAAAACTCCCAAATTCAATTTAACGGTTTAGGCAATTTTGTCACTTAGATTAATTTGCTACACACATATTTAATGGGTTTAGTGGAAAACATGTTATGCTTCCTTGTATTTAATTTCCAGTTAATGGCCTTATTGGTATGGATTTGGGCCACAGAAGTGTCATGGTGGGGGAGGGGGGGGTCAAACAAACTGCATTCATGAATGGTAGACATGTCAGCCCACTTCAGTCACCCATCAGATGTGCTTATCAGTTCTTTCCAGTGCTTTCCTTATGCCATTGCAAAATGGCATTTCGCAAAAGGCAGGGAATCACAGTAATGGGTTATGATATTCCATTTTATACACTAACAGCTTAAAGCTGGGCCGGTTTAACAGAATCTGACGAGGAACAAAGGCTTAAAATTTATGATTCGTTCCTGCCGTTACCTTCATTTGAGGCTTTTTTCATCAGCCATGTGAAACACATTAGCATCTCTGCAATGATAGTTCTCCGACAGGACTGTTTAAATTATCTTGCATCAAACCTCCCATCCTCTGGAGGCACTGTGGCACTTCGTCTCACCTCTCCTGTGGGACGGCAAACCAGTACTCATGTTTCTTGTCCCTCTGGGCGTACTGCTGCATGGAGGCGCTGGCTTGGGACACAAAGGTCTTCCGCATGGGCTTACCCACACGCAGGCACAGGAACTTGTGTGATCGATGCCTCCGCTTCTCCTTGGGTGCCACCTGTCCTGTGACACACAGGGTGAGAGTAGCGTCAGCCCTGTGGCAGAGCTAGTGCTGGAGGGCTAGCACCAGGTGAGGGCCAGTGCTGGAGGGCTAGCACCAGGTGAGGGCCAGTGCTGGAGGGCTAACACCAGGTGAGGGCCAGTGCCGGAGGGCTAGCACCAGGTGAGGGCCAGTGCCGGAGGGCTAGCACCAGGTGAGGGCCAGTGCTGTACCTGTAATGCCAGGTAATTGTTTGAGTTCCTCCCTCTAGTCTACTTTAAAACACACCTGAGCTAGAATGTGTTTTACAGTCGATGATGCTAATTTAATCAAGCAGTCTGTAATGGTTAAACCTACAGCAAAACTAGAACCTGCTTTCCAAAGACACTCCATCTAATAAGGTTGTCATAGTTAGCATTAGCTTTTTTCCCATAGAAATGAATGAGCGATCCCCAAAAAGATATGATTACACAACTGTGTGTGTGTGTGTGTGTGTGTGTGTGTGTGTGTGTGTGTGTGTATCCAGCCTACTGAATAAGATGGATGATTATACACAATTAGAATACCAACAATTACATTATTGTCATGATTGTTAGCTACTTGTTGTACTACTGAAATCTAACTGGGACCTCAAATTAAGTTGGATTACACAAGCTAGTTAATGTCTTTAAGATTGAATTTCCCTGGCATCTGTATGGATGTGATTAAGAGGTGAACATGGCAGTGGATGTGAGTGTTATCCCCTACCCAGCCTTAACCAAGTAACCAGACAAAATACAAGTGTTTCTGCTAGTTTTTTCATTGCAGTCGCGGATTCTTATAAGATAGAATTTTCCCATATGGGGACCAGGAAACAGCAGACAGGCAGACAGACAGAGAGACAAACTGTATTCCATATACCACTGATCTGTCTCTCCGGCTGTGGTAAACCACAAAGACTTCAGTGATTAAGAGTCACTCCTAACCCACCCCCCCCTCTGTTTTTCGTATTCCAATATCTATTACTGAGCCGTAAAACGCTCGCTAAAAGGTTATCTCTCCTGTATGGCACCATTCAAAGGAAAACCTTTGTTTTGACCTTGTGATTCCGTGAACTTGACTGTGCCTTGGATTGCTTAGCAGCGATCTGATGACCTACCAGGAAAAATAATGTTCACTTGTAAATATACACAGGCTGGCGCGGTGGCCTTGCACCTCCAGGTATGAGGCTCGAGTCCCGGATTCACATGTTTTACCCGTGTTGTGTTGGGGTAACTGTGGTTTGTAGAGTCCAAAGACATATGGTTAGGCTGCTGCCTCTCAATTGCAGTGCACGATTGTTTGGATGTACCTGCCATGGACAGACATCGCATCCAGGTTGTAACCCCCCACCCCCGCCCCCCCCAGTGCCTTATGCTGCCTGGAACAGGCTCCAGGCCCCCAGAGCAGGATCAGCAGTTAGAAGATGAATCAAACAGAAAGCGATTATTTTCAAGGAACAGCAATTATTACTAATAATAAATAGACCAGAAGGTACTGTGGATTTTTATATGGTGGGATCTTCAGTCACTAGGTCAGCAACCCTATTCAGGGTAACGGAGGGGCAAATTCCCAAAGCTCTCTCAGTCCACCGGACCTTTTTTTGAAAGGAATTTTGTGGACTTGGTGAATTTTGGAATTTATATCAAAGCTCTACATCGAATTAGATGAGGACTGAGTGAGTTCTGCTTCCAATACTGTAACATATGACAAAGCTCTTCAGTTGGTGGCAAAATGGACACACGGATGAAATTGTATAAAACGTGGGGGACACTGTCATAGTCTCTTAGTATCAGGTTACCGGTCCCAGATCAGACTGAAGCATTATGCATGCTGTTCATCTTAACTGGTTTGCTGGGAGCTCTGTGCTGGACTCCATCCATATACACATGCTCCCAGATTTCTGGGACAGATCTAAGAACAGCCTACTCCTTCCCAGATACTGAAATAGCATGGAAGTCCACTCAGTCGCCTGGTGTAACTTATTAAGTACAGATTAAATTTGACATTCTTAGAGCTTTACTGGGGATAGACACTCTCACCTGTGTAACCTGAAGCAGGAAACCAAATGCACTGGGGACCAGTTTAACCGGCGGCGACTCAGGTGGAGGGAGGAAAGGCTCAATGAATCACGACCGACTTAAACGTAAGAAGCTAAATGGTTTGGACCGAATCCACCGAGACTTTTGGGCGTTAACTCAAAGTCTTTACCCTCAGAGGGACCCTGAAGACAACCGTGATGCTGATTTCTGCTGTGTCAGGTAATACTGCCTGTGTGTATTGCGGCATATCTCTCTGGGCCAGAGCCCGGATTAAATGCCTTTACCGCATCCTCGGGGAGTCTGCCGCAATTAGTTGCGAGGTAATGAAGTCGCTGAGAAGCTTGGAAAGAACCTCAGTGTGAATATCCCGCATTCGACATCTACATTCAGAACTGCATGAGTGGGAATGTCTGCTGGTCGTGAGGAAATTAAATAGATTTTTTTTGTCTGTGGATCCTGTGT
The DNA here is from genome assembly GCA_026777045.1 of Hyperopisus bebe. Lineage (NCBI taxonomy): Eukaryota > Metazoa > Chordata > Actinopteri > Osteoglossiformes > Mormyridae > Hyperopisus > Hyperopisus bebe. The sequence continues at coordinate 11,664,085 of JAODJW010000135.1, read as the reverse complement.
CGAAAATAAACCAGATACATTGAAGAGGAGGTACTAGAAAAGTCCTGAACGTTTTCAGGGACTCCTTCTGCATGCTGACGCCCTACAGAAATGACAGCCTGGTTTATGCACTTCTATTCCTACAGTCCCCACCACCCTACACCCCCAGCACCCCCCTACAGTGCCCCCTACCTTCTGGCGTCATCTGCCCTTCCTTGGCTCCCATCACGTCCATGTGTACCGTCTCCCTCTGCTCCTTGGTCTGTTGCATAGTATGACTCTTCCACATCTTTCTCAGCTCCTCCACGTCGGCCTCCGTGTCCTGGCCGGACTCCCCGGCCGGTCTGGCACCATCAGGTCTGTCTTGACCGCAGGGCTGGGAGGCCGCAGCGGTAGATCCCTGTGCATCCGAGGTGCTGTAAGACTTGTTCCCCTCCTGGCCGGGTATCCCCAGTACCTCATCCACGCTGGGATGTTTGGAGCCCGTGGAGGAAGGACGCTGTGTTGCCTGGCACCCTGGGCCTGCCTCCGCCACGAGCATCGTGTCCTCCGTTTGCCGAGTCGTGGGCGTGGAGGCGTCAGCGACCGCCTCCAGGTTTCCGGCAACTTCGACTTGGCTGACGGTCTGTACGGACTCGGAAGAGGCCCCGGACGACTTGTCATGCCGCAGTTCGTCGGAGGACACCAGCTCCTCCCGGATGGGCGAGAGCTCCGACTCGGTGAAGACATCCTCGGAGAAGGACTCCTCTGTGCTGCGGGGGGCTGTACTGGAGCTGTCGTTACCCACGTCCCGCCCCCGAGTCTCTGGTTCGTCAGCATGACTCCGCGGTATTCTCTTTGGGTGACATGGGTCCCTCCCCAACAACTGCTCTAGGTCCCTACAGGGAAATACCATTCTCATATGATAAAGAGTTGCTATTTCCTATTGATCAAATGAAACTGGACTATACCACAAAGGTTTCTCTCTCAAAAAAATAAATATGTAGTTGTAGACTCACTGTTATCCCTGGAGTACAGACAGTCCCTGGATTACAATGGTGAAAATATCGTAAGGTGAAAATGCATTTTTAAACAGTACACCTAACCTAACAAACATGACCTAACATGCCTAGCCTAGCCTACCTTAAACATGCTTAGAACATTTACATTAACCTAGAGTTAGGCAAAATCATTAATGGAAATCCTATTTTATAATAAAATGTTGATCTCGTGCAATTTATTGAATAATGTACTGAAAACGAAAAACAGAATGGAATTGGTATACCCAGGGTAAAGTCGAAGTATTGTAACATGGACCAACGTAACCCGGGGAACATCTATTAATGGTCACATTAATGTTTTGAAAGGCATCCTAAAGAAGGCCTGCACACAGGACAGAGGAAGCAGACAGAGAAGCAGAGTCACAAAGGGGCAAGAGGCACTTACTGAGGGATGGACTCTCTGATCTTGCTGTCAGTTATCTCGCGGTACACAGCGGCCGACATGATCTCCTCCAGGGGACACATGATGCCATACTCCTCACAGCCGCGCTCCATCACCAGCGGGTCCGTCCGGTGAGGGTCGAACATGACGTTGTTGGGAGTGACCAGTAGAACCCCGCTGACGGCGCCCTTTAAGGAAGATGGGGACACACACACAGATCTGAGAATGGGGGATAGGAGACGGTGGACGAGGAGGAGAGAGGGAGGAAATGCGAAGGTAGATGAAGGGATAAAACAGAAAAATTGCAAAAGGAAACATGGAAAGATGGAGGAAGAGATACGGGACAGTGAGCATGAGACAGATGAAGGGGAGAACCTGAGTCAGAGGAAAACAGAAAAGGGAGAAGTGTAAAAATGGAGGGATGGAGGAAAAGAAACAGAGTAACAGAATATGGGGAAGTTTTAAGTGGAAGTTTAAAATACAGAGAAAGATACCTTGAAAGTGGCTTGTGTGTTGTGTATGAACCTGAGAAGGAAAGGTGTGAGAGGGCAGAACTGGGGAGGGCATGTTAAAGCTGCATGGTGGAGCAGCGTGGTGGGACTATGTGAGGGGACTGGGGGGGCTGCGTAACAGGGCCATGTGCTGCTGGCTCCGCCGGTGATCAATGAGTAGATGCACCACTGCTGGATTTCCAACCCTCTCACAGAATCAGTAGCAGGGAACATTCAGTTTGTTTCGTCCTTATTGTCATAGCTGCACTGAACTTGCCACATTAACCTTGTACCCATCAAATCTCTGCTACTAATTGGGTGTATATAGTGTGTATATGTTTATGTGTGCCGTTTTATGTATTTGTGCCCAATATGTTTAACAAGTTTGAGGCTGGTAATGTACTTGTGTTTGTATTGGAACAGACTGTGAAGACAAATATCGTTATAGGACAATAAAGGCTGTCTGTCTTGTCTTGTCCCTTTCTTCTAAACATCGATAGTAGGTAAGGTTTGGAGCTGATCTCAGCCAGGACAAGGCACTGGGCTGGGCTAATCCCGAGTCCATGGCGAGGCTGAGGTTTTTCCCCGGAAGGGACGTCAGTCCATCGTGGGACTGAGGTTTTCCCCCGGAAGGGACGCCAGTCAATCACAGAGCAGAGGTTTTCCCCTGGACGGGACGCCAGTCCATCGCAGAAGAGAGGTTTTTCCTCGGACGGGACGCCAGTCCATCACGGGACTGAGGTTTTCCCCCCGGAAGGGATGTCAGTCCATCGCAGAGCAGAGGTTTTCCCCTGGAGGGGACACCAGTCCATTTCGGCGCCCCCGTTCACCACTTTCGTATTTTCTGACCGAGCTTGTGTTTGATGCTGAAGATAGCTGTCAGTTCAGCCCTTAAGGGGCTTTCCTTTCTCCCTGTCTAATACAGAGGAGTTCTAAGCACACATTTATCTTTTGTGCTCAGGCTTAAATGATTCAAAACTGCACCGAAAATTGTGCAGGCTATGCAGAATGTGCACAGGTGTTTGATTGGGAGTTCACTGCTGTTAGTATTATGATCAGACGTTGATAATGGCTCCCGCAGGAAGATCGACTCACTGGGGAAATTGTCTGACATGGGCTGTGTGTATGTGAGACTGGGTGTCTTGATGTGTGTCACTCTGCCCATGAGTCTGCATGAGTGTGACTTTGTGTGCGTGAGACTGCACCTCTGTGTGCGCATGTGTGTCTAACGGATGTGGGGCTTGCCTTGCCGTCTGTGATGTACTTGCAGTTGATCTTGAGGAACTTCTCAGTAAGGGCCTCTTCCTCCTCGGAGGTGGATGACACCACTCGGGTGGGGCGGAGCCCGGTGGAG
>JAODJW010000135.1:11614321-11625946 GCA_026777045.1 Hyperopisus bebe | reverse complement strand
GCCGGGGGGGGGGGGGGGGGGGGGGGGGGGGGGGGGGCCAGCGGGACACACACACTGCAGAGTAGCGGGTCGCCATGGGCCAGGCAGATGATGCAACCATGCCACCCTGGTGTGTTATGCCACTGTGACCTTCCAGGCCCAGTATCTGCAGATTCCCTGGTCCAGAATATAAAAACACTGGCCTGCAAGATAAATTTAAAATTAATATTCAGTAGAGGTGTGTCGGCATTTCTAACACATGACCTTTTGTTCCTGTCAGGCAGTCCACCGTACAATTATGGTATTGTTAGGTTTGCCATATGGGTTAGATACATATATGGGGCCAGAATGACCAGTAAACAGGAGCCAAAATGGTCCAGCACCTCCGAAAATAACTAACAGCTAGCATGGGCTGGGGGGGGTTTCTAGCTACTGGAAAGACCTGGAGCTTAGTCAAGTTTACCTGGGGCTTGACTTTTTTTTTGAAGGATGGAAGACTGGCATCGGCACTAAAACACTGGGGGCTAAGTTTAAAATCCTTGGGGCTAAAATACTCGGGTCTATAGCCCTGAGGGATCGGACCTAGCAATGGCATGGGCCAAGGTGTAGGAGATGGACAGTAGCAGACCCGCAGGAAATTATCCATAGTGGTAGGTGTCTCGCAATGGCATATATCTTCTCATAGTCTGGGCCAGGGATTTTTTATTAAATAGCAGAGATATGTCAATTCTAGTTTAATACAGCCAGGAAGCTAATTAAGCTAATCTCAAACAATATGGAGCATACTATCCCCATGCTAACCCTATCAGACTGTCCCTGCACCCTAACCCTAAGCTTAATGCTATATCTTATCCCTAAACCTAGCCCTAACCTTAACAGTGACACTTGGTACAGAGGTTAGGGTTGTCTTACAGGTTAGAGCTAGCACTAGGGTTGCTAATAGGGTTAGGCTAATAGGTTAAGTCCCATGCATGAGTGTATCGAGTCTGCATACTGTACCATCCCCATGTCACAAAAGTTTGCTCCCACAGGCCAAAGACTTACACCCCCTCCCCACCCCCCCCGCATCCCTTATCAGGACAAGCCATTACAAGCTGGGTGTCACAGGCGTCCTTATGGGGAAATTAACATGAATAGGGATTAATACCAAAAATAGCTTAATATGTGTTTCATACAGATGGATAATGGTTTAAGCATTTGTAAGATGTACCCGGCTTGGTGTCTTTATCAGCAACGACAAGGACAAACTTTCCGGAAGAACTGCTGGAATGATAAGCAGGGCAGCGGAGCCTGATTGGCTGGTGCAGTTTTTCATTTGCATAGGACCCACCCACTGCTGATTAACAGTTATATCTGTAGCCCCCCATCCCCTCCCTAGGGTGTGTGGCCACTGCATGCAGTTTGCCAGCGGCAGAGCACTCGGTGGCCATAGCGACGCGTCTCTGCCTGTGGTAGCGCGGGGAGCCTTGGTAACAGGCAGCTGGCTGGCGGGAGTGACGCGCAATGCTACGAGGGCTGGGATTGGCTGAGGGCTGCCAGGGGGAAGCAGAGGCAACCTACTAGCTCACAGCTGTGATGGGGAGGCGGAGAGCTGATGCACAGGCTAGCAGGGGACAGCCAATCCTGGTGAGCTTGGCAAACAGAAAAAAAAAAAAAACATGGCACATATAATTAACCAAAACAAGTGAACCCAGAGAAACAAGTTTATAAATGAAAAGTGGCCCAGCAGCCCCAGGTTGTACCTGCCAAGGCACAGAGCGGCATTATGGGACGGACGTCATTGTGGGTCACAGTGGTATTGTTTTGATTAAGGTAGCAGGGAAACAGAGACTCATTTGATATGACTGGAGTAATTCTGTACGCTCCAAAGATCAAGTCGAATGCGGGAAGGACGGCAGCCACTTTCAATAAACTCAGCCCCTAAGGATAAGCTTCACTGGGGGAAGCACTGCTTCACAATGACAGTGACCCTGCAGCCGGTGTCACTACATAAAGGAGGTCAGGGGAAAGCGCTATAAACACGCGGAAATTCACAACTTTGCTTTGTCTTGAAATGTCTTACTAACGTTGTCAAAGATGTTTCTGGGTCTGTGACAAGGAGAGTTCCTCTGCACAAAAACCAGACACCTGAACATCGGATTAGCGACTGTTTAGCCTTTAAAAATGCCATGGAACCATATCAATATTGCCAGATAACCTTCTGTTACTGTTATTTTAATTTTAAAGATATATTGTTCATTTAAAGCCAAGAACAGTAGGAGAAATCACTGAATTTTAAGGTTTTAAGGTTATTGGATATTAATATCATTCGATATTTTCTGGTTTCATGTAATAAAACCAGCATGAATTTTTAAAACATACATAAGCATCTTTTTAATTATTTGTGGATATTTCCACATATCAATAATTGCATAAAAGTGGGTATAAGTTTATAATGTTAGAGCAAAGAAAGTTGTTATGCTTTGCAGGAAGTATGTAAAAAGTTTAGATCTTCACTTAGTAAATCACAATAATATCAATTAGACTGGAAATGATAAAATTCCTTCCCTACATGGGTAGGGCAAATAGCTTTATTTCTGTGACTTTCAATACCATAAATTCATGAGCAAAACTAACACAAATATCAATAGTTATCTTTGGTGACAGATTCCATTTTCCCTGCTGCAATATTAATCAATAGCCAGGCTGGCCAATGGCAGAAAAGGCGGTAACTCCTGGCGTAAGGCCTGCATAATCAATCGCCGAGCACTCCAGAGTGGGCCCTCTTTAAACTAAGCGGGCCGAACGGCGACATCTGTGCCGCGGCAGCATATCGCAGTTGGCTTTATCATTGAGCCACAGGACAGGGTGATACACCATAAATCCGACTCCATGCCACAGAGAAGTGAGAAATGGGGGGGGGTTATTGTATATCAAAGTTCACACTCCATCACCTCTGTCAGGAGGTGCTGATTAAAGTCTTCGGCTGCTCTGCCGGGGCCGGGGCTGCCTCTAGGCTCAGCCTGTGATGTCATAACGAGGCTGACAGATCTGAAGCTCCCTATGAACCGGCCCACAGGGCGACCAAAGCCATGCGCCTGCAATGCCGCTCATGCAACGGGCCCGGAGCGGAACTCAGCCGGCAGCATCCGGTACCGGACCGGAAAACCGGACCTAGACCTCTCAGAACAGCACAGGTATATTGGTGCACGACCCGGGAAGCCAGAAACACACAAACGTTCACACCCCCCCCATCCGCTCCCCGTGCCCGGGCACTTATCTAGGCACACAGAAGCTTCCCTCCTGGCAAGTGGAGCCGCAGCATGTGGTTGGCACACCCCCGCAGCAGAGCCGCTTCTGGGAACCAAGCAGATGGCCTTCTGGGAATCGGTGGCGTGTGGCAGGTGCAGGCCTGAGACGGCCCAGCTGACGGCCTCCCTCGATCGTCGGAGGGACCCGGCGTTGCGCTAACCCACAGCGTCAACCTTATCACCCCCTTTCCCAGATATCCCACCTTAGGGATACTGACTTCAGGGAGGCAGATTAGGGACATTCCAGAGGGTGGGGGTGCTGGCCAACGATTGGCTGAAGTTCCGGTAGTACCATATATATATATTGTCGAATGGGGTGGGTGGGCAGGCAAAAATTGCTGACTGGGGCTAGAGAGAGGTGGTAAAATTTGGGCCAAGTTTGCAGCGGCAAAACCTCTCGCCGGCTAATTTTACCATCGCTGAATAGCATGACGACAGATTTCCAGGACGTTGCACATCATTTGTGAGTGTCAGGGAGCTGCTGTCAATTTGTAGGAACCTTCTGGAACTTCTAGTAGAGGTGGGATGTCTGTTTTACCCTCCTCTTTCATCCACCTATGATGTCTCTGCAATAACTTAGCCCTCGTAGTAATAAAACCAACAAGCTACTAGGTATGAAGAACATGAATGTAAAAAAACAGAAACGGTGTGTGGGAAGATGTTGCCATTCATCAAATTTTCCCACAATGCTTTGAGAGACATGACACAGGAATAGGCAGAATGGCCGAGGACAGGAGCATGATCTCCCTATCAGCTAGCAGCCCGACGCAGATCAGCAGGGCCCGGCAGCCGAGGAGAGCCTTTGGGTGTGTCTCTGGCCCGATAAACAGCACAGGCTCGCGAAAGTCACCAAAGCAGGACTAATGCCTTATCAATATGCCTCATGACTGCCCCTCCTGGGCTTCTCGCTGGGGGGAGATTTTATATCAAAGCTTCGTCTCCGCACCCCTCAGGCGGGCTACCTCGGCCCCGTCCAGGAACCCCGTCACCCGCACCAGGGGGAAATCCCGCCATTAAGAGACAAGCGTGATAAATCGCTCATATGATTGGTGGCTAATCGCTCTCGCAGTAAACCCCAGCACAGTTTCATGCTGCTCAGGGGTTTATCTGAATTTATGTTCTCCCACGGAGTCTATCTGTCACGGGAGACCACAGGGGGCGAGAGTGAGTCGATTTAGCAATCTTCCTGTATCCCTGCTATATCATTAGTTAGTGGCAGCGTATTCTCCGTGTTTATATTTAAAAAATAGCATTACAACTTAAGTATACTTAATCATGCGCTAATTAATAGCTACACCATTAATTCCTTCGCGGTGCCATATATGAGATGCCCTTTGGGTCACAAACCCTATGAATACACAAACAGAATATCAGGCAGGAAAAGAGAGGAAGAGAATCATGCTAAAGTTATCCTTAGCATTGCGTGAAGAGTCTGGCCTAGCATATACAATCTGAAAGACAAACATATAATCTGAAAGAGAGGAATAGGGTCGTGCTGAAGTTAGCCTTAGCATTGTGTGAAGAGTTTGGCCTAGCTTCAAACATGTAGTGTCCAAAAGGCAGGAAGGAGATCATGCTAAGCCTAGCTTTAGCATTCGGTAGTAATATATAGCACTAAGATTTCAATTTGATTATTTAAATTGCGTGATCGAGGGCTACGTAATCCCAGGTGGTCCCTGCCGCATGCCCTGCGGCCTTTGAAATAGGCTCTACACTCACTAGGGCTGCAAAAACATCATTATTTTGACAGTTGATTAATCATGTTATCAGGCAATCAGCTGATGTATGACAAATTGGCATAGAGACAAAGATCCACCCTTCCTTTCATATTTAGCCTGCTAAAGATGGTACTTTACAGCACAGTATACGGTATTTTGACGGTGTTTTCAAAAGCAACACCACTCCGACATTTTAAAATCTTGCCAAAAGAATCGAGAATAGAAGCAAGGGGGGCGGGGGGATCCCAGCTAATTATGTCACCAAGGTATCAAAATACCACAGTATTGCTCTAATACGGCCCAAACCCAGTAACAATTTTGAAACTCTTCATAAAATTGTACCCATTTCACTGCACTGCATGTATTTCTGTTTATTGCGATGCGTCTGCCCTCTGTTGGTCTGATGGCATATCGCTGGTGTGCATATGTGCAGTCGCAACCATTCGTGTTGTATGTACACAAGAATCCACACACAAGCTGTAACAACTTGCAGAAAATGAACTAGTCTTAACACACTAGCGTTAAGGCTGCTAGGTGGTGATGTCATTACACTGACTAATATCAGGCAAAACGTAAACCGATGGTCTAAATAAAACCATCAATCGCAAACCGAGAGACAGGCAATAACTCAGAGCATTACTGACATCAGCATGGACACTGAGGTGTCCCACATTTTACTAACCGTTCTATTTTTTGCGAGGGGGAGGCTTGATGTTTACTGGCGCCCCAGACTATAGCCTAGGATGGCCTACGCTTTAATCTGCCCCTGTACCTACAGGCTAGTCAGCTAAAATTCTCAACCTCTCAAATCTCTCAACTTCTCAACATTTAAAAGGATGAAAATGTTCAGTGCAAATTCTGGGTCTGAAGGGATGGCGGACCTCTGGCTATACGGCCTGGCCTCGCTCCACCTGCGGCCTGCTCATCCTGAGCGCTCCACCGCACCCCATGATCCCTGGGAGAACATCTCCATGATCCCTGGGAGAACATCTCCATCGTCTCGCCCCGGACAGCAATCATCCGTCCCCAAGTCACCAGGGAATGATTTGATCTGCAGGTATAAATGTCCTTGGTTCCCACAGGCCCTTAACTAAATAGAGATGGACACTAAATATCTACAGTGTCTGCCTCCCTCATATCCGGCTCTGACCTTCTCACCACGTCCTCTCCGCCGGCGATTTCCTCAAGCCGTGGCTAAAAACATACGAAAACAGGAAATGTGATAAAAACCCCATTTCTGTGAGACTGTCGGAAACAGAGACTTTCGTTTGTGGCTCGTCGCTCTGCTTCATTTTTCATCGACAAAATCGGATGATTGTTTTAAAATCATATGCCTGTCAGATCGAAAAATAGATATACATCACAGTTATGTTTCAAGCTACATTTCCATACAAAATTAGATATTACTTGTTGCCGCAACAACAAAATGTAAAACTAATTTAAAACTAAAAGAAAATAAGGAGGTACCTCAAGTGAGGTAGCACACAATAGCGCTTAATGGCGATCGCAACAATACTTCCCTGGTTTAAAGGATACTACATTAATTTATCTCCACAGAAAATGACACATCACTCGATGTTGCAAAATGACTTAAAACAATACAAATAGCCTTGAAACTAGGACTGAATGATATTGGAAAAAATCACAAGGTGATATTTCAAAACTTTGCCAAAAATATTAGGATATTTATTAAAAAAAACTACAGCCAAGCAGAATTTATTGTCTACCAGTAGAGTCTATCTCACATTCACATTCTAGCTAACTCACCAAAAAGTAATACTCGTACACTGACAATTCACTCTTATTTAAAATTTTATTAGGAACAAATTTCACAGAACATCAATTTCATGAACATTCTTAATGACAACCATGACAACCTTAATGTCCATGCAAGATTAACAGCAGCATCAATATCAGATTTTTCTACACTTGTTGTGTGAGTCGTGCTTGCGGACACAAATCACTGGTGCCAACAAATCACTTGCTTTTGCTCAACACTCTTTGTATGGAATCCAAAATATTTCCATATACCAAAAAAGGAATGTCTTCTGACTCTTGTTCACTTGTTGTCATTACTCATTTTTTGTTTAATTTCTCACAAACGTGCCAAACCGAGCAAAGACGAAAATGGTTATGATTGGTTCGGAGAGCGCATGCAGAGCTCTCGCCGAAACAATGGAGGTAAACTTCAGAACAAAAAAAAAACCGCAAACTTATAAGAGGACAGATAAATCACAACTAAACTGCTACTAAATAATATTTAAAATAGTTCATTTATTATTGAACTTTAAGGTTTTTTTCCCTGATTTTATACATGTTCTTGAATATTCCAATTTTCGATAAAGGCGACTTATCCCTAATATTAACTTACTGGTTATTGTAATTCCTCTAATAGGACGACAGCTCTATGAGTAATCACTGTGTGTACAGAACCGGCCGTTGGCAAAGTCATTATTACATCTATTTAAACAAAGGAAATAGACTAAGCATTGTATAAGTCTGAGTACAGTGCGCTGGTGTGGATTATATGGGCACACAAGTAGCAAAGCACTAGGAATTTATGTCTGTATCTGCTTTAACAGCCAGTTGCGACTTAAATGACGTCTGACAGACCACAGCGAATCAGTTTACAAGTATCATACGATTCAGCCCTTGGCAATGTCCTTATTTGTTTGCGGCTACACATCTTTTCAGTGTGGGTGTTTTTTTTTCTGCACTGACCTTCTTCCACAAAAACCAGTGACCTTCCTTTATTCAGTGATGGTCCGGACCCTGCGTGAACCTTTTCTGTCTATAGATGAGAATGTTGTTGAGCTCGGGCTTCGCTCTGCTGGCCACGTGAGGTACTGCAGCGAGTTTAAGCCACACTCATTAAGCATGCAGGCCAGACTAACAACCACCGGCCCGGATAAGACAGGTGGCCAGTTCCATGTAACAAACAGGCGGGCTACAAGTCGACATCATTTCATTTTCCTAGCACAGAGAGCATATTGATTTGTCCCCCCGGTGAGATCCATTGTTTGGCAGGTAGGGGGATGTCTAAGGTCCCATGAGGACCAATCAGGTGCTAAGGGGTATCTATGTTCCCACGCCATGTCTACGTGTTGCTGGAATTCAACTTTCCCTTCCTCTATACAGAGCTAGTTGAGATGGGCATTTGAGGGTTCTTGACGAGAGGCAGGTTATGCTCTAGGCGACATTCTTCTTCTGGAAATGTAAAGGCAGAAGCTTGCGCTGGAACACAGACTAGGTCAGCAGGAAAAAATTGCAAAGGTACTATAATTACCACCGAAATTCTGTGCAGGTCTGCAATGGAAAGGTGCCCATTATTCTCTCCTGGGAGCTCATTTCCTGGTCTGAGGGATCGCACGCCCTCTGCCCTTCTTGAAGCGCCACCTACAGGTCGCTGCCTGCTGTCTAATTAGCGCTCACCTCAACCCTCACTGAAGCACAACGCGCTGCGAGTTCCCAGGAGTGACGGGAAGCCCCAGTCGGCGGACTTTCGCCCAAAAAAGGCTATCAGATGATTGCGGTTCGGGAAAACAGCCGCGATAGCCTTATACGTGTCAGGAATTTCTGCCCGATACATCTCGTTATACGGGGGTGGAAGAAGAGGATTCTCCAAAAACTTGAACTTAATTGCTGACTTGCTGTGGCACTTTAAACACCTTCCCGGTGTGGAATATGGGATGGGGGGGCAACCTAGGTCCCCCACTATAGGGGGTCCATGGGTGGGCTAGACTTTTTTTGGTAACAAAGCACATAGATTAAATGTCCACTGCATACCATTTATGTAACAATTTTGGTTAAAAATACCCCCCTCCCCGATCGGCGAATTTTACCAATGGCACTTATCAGTGAATTTTACTGCTGGCTCCCCGCGATTTGATTTGCATATTTTTGATGTTCCACCATTTTTAATTCCCTCTCGTTTCTCTTTTGGCTCCAAAAAATAGCTCAGATGGCACACCTAGGGCCCCCCCCACACCCATGTCCACCTGGGGCCCCCAGAGAAGTTTGCTCGTCCCTGACACCTCCCCCATATCTAAGGCCCACCTGACTGATTTACGGAAAACCGCACAAAAGCCAAGTCACATCGTCACTGCAGACTACCAAAGACCAGCCGTCTAATAATGATTTCACAACAGAAGCTTTCACCTGCATCTAGCCTTTGGCGTGAGCTCTTGGCGCATCTGTGAGGCACTTCAAAAAACGTTCAAACAGGCAGAACGATAATAAGACGCCGGCTCCGGGCCGTTCTCGTTTACCTACGGTGTGATACCGCTTCAGCTCAGTGCCCCGGAGGCTGTGGCGCTGGGAATTGGCCACGTTGCTTCCTTGAAACTCGAACGCGGTTGTCTTGGCAACAGGTGGAGCGCCCTTGTTTATCTGCGATGCTCCCGTCACCAAAGGGGCTGGGTATCCTTGAGCGGTAATGTCCACTGACTGAGATTTCTTCTTCAGCCTGTCCGCAAAGGGAACAAAACATTTGAAAAGACGTCAGTTAGGGCGAAAAAAAAACAAAAAAAACCTTGGAAAGACACACACACACGTCCTTGGTTATGAAACGATTTATCACTCAGAGTCATATCTCCAGGAGAGAGGAAGCCGGTAAAGTGGAGTTGTCTGCTTGAAGAAATATTTGCCTGTAAGGGTCTAAAAATATCCAATTAATTTAAAACGTTATGGAAGCTGAGCTTCTGGATGACTAATATGAACATAATTACCTTTGTGCTCGGCCGTCTCGAATGCTAGCGAAGGTATCGTTAGCGGCGAACGCTACATAGCTGAGATAAACACATGCATGTCGTTACACCCCGTAGTACAGCCCAGTACACATGATGTAAACTTATGATTATTCACGCAAATGCCTTTAAAATAAAAGCCATTTAAATGGCTGCCGTCCCGTTGGGCAGTGGGGCGTTCGGTCATTCTCTTCACGCTCTGTTCTGAGCCTGGGCGTTTGCAAGGGATTTACTCTCATTACTCTGGTTTTTTACCATGGTCCAAAGACATGGACTTTGGCTTAATATGTGGACCAGCATCCCGCCCATCCTTCTGCCTTCTGAAGACTGGGTCCAAACTCACCGTAACCCAGTACCGGGTAGCAGGTTCTGGATCGACAATGGATGGATGGATGGATGGATGGATGCCTCATCTTCCTTAAAAAAGTTCTGTACCACTGATGTTCACAAAGGCCAGAAGGCCTTAGCAGCAAATCTCTCGAAATAGCGGCTATGGTGACAGAAGACTTCCTAGAGATTATGGGAGAGAGTGACTCACTTTTAAAAATCAGCTCACCCCATTAAAACAATAAGTGGGAGCACTTTTACTGTTCAGTTAACCAGAGCGGGTTATTACTGATGCACATTTCATGGTCCCGATGGTGATGTAAAAGAAAAAATAAAATAAAAACAGATTACAGTGCACAGACTGCCATGACATTAATAATCAGCCCGTAATTAAAAATTTCTGAGTGTAGCGCAGACATAAATTGACCCTGTCCCATTAGCTAATATATTCATTTATTATTAATATATCATTATTATTGCTTCTAAACATTACCCCATGTATAATGAATTAACAGTGGAAAAGAAGTTTAAACTATGTAGTTTTTTTTATTTTAATAAATTGGCAATTTCCATTGGAAATGTAACCCATCAGCAGAGAAGTAACGTGTCCTGTTAGAGATGTAGCCTATTAACATATAATAAAATATAAACAATATATAATAAAATATATCCGTCATATAGCCTATCAGTGATATAGTTTATCAGCCTATCACTGATATAGCCTATCAGCCTATCAGTCATATAGCCTATCAGCCTATCAGTGATATAGCCTATCAGCGTATCAGTCATATAGCCTATCAGCGTATCAGTTATATAGCCTATCAGGCATATAGCCTATCAGCCTATCAGTCATATAGCCTATCAGCCTATCAGTGATATAGCCTATCAGCCTATCAGTGATATAGCCTATCAGTGATATAGCCTATCAGTGAAATAGCCTATCAGTCTATCAGTGATATAGCCTATCAGTGATATAGCCTATCAGTGATATAGCCTATCAGTGATATAGTCTATCAGCCTATCAGTGATATAGCCTATCAGTGATATAGCCTATCAGAGATATAGCCTATCAGCCTATCAGTCATATAGCCTATCAGCCTATCAGTCATATAGCCTATCAGTGATATAGCCTATCAGCCTATCAGTGATATAGCCTATCAGCCTATCAGTGATATAGCCTATCAGTGATATAGCCTTAACATTTATTAAGGATGTAGGCTATAAGCACAGGAACTACTTAGATCTTTAGGCCCCGCAGATACAGTGCAGAAGCAGCCATGATGAGTAGCCCTGGTTACAAACTAACAAAACTATGACACACTTTACAGCTTTCGGTGTCATTCAGAATATTGTAATGGATTTTACAATTCATGCTACAAGACTTGCCAAAAGCATAACACATTTAACTTTTAAGATTCTGTTAGAAAACAAATGTGCGTTAGGGATGTGGCTCGGCGCGTTAGGGATGACGTTCAGCATGTTAGAGATGTGGCTCGGCGCGTTAGGGATGACGTTCAGCATGTTAGGGATGTGGCTCGGCGCGTTAGGGATGTGGCTCGGCGCGTT
>JAODJW010000135.1:11562119-11592911 GCA_026777045.1 Hyperopisus bebe | reverse complement strand
ACCCACTTAACACTTTTAAAAATCAAATCCTCCTGGCCACCCTTTCTCAACTTGGCATCACGCAGACTGCTCTGCATTGTTTGATTCATACCTGTCAGACAGATCATGCCAAGAGGCTTGGGGTGCAAAGGTTTCCAAATCACTTCAGGTAACAACGGGTGTTCCCCCACGGCTCTGTCCTTGGTCCTCTCCTCTTTCTCTTTCTTATCTCTGCCTTTCTAGGTCAGATCATCCAATATCATGGCTTCCCCTACCGCTACTATGCGGATGGCATCCAGATCTACTCAACCTCTGCTGAGGACCTCAGCTCAGATCTCTTGGTTGACACCGCAGCCTGGATGAGGGTCCGTCACCTCCAGCTTAACCTCTCCAAGACAGTTTCTTGTCTTCCGTGCCACTGCTACCATCCACCATGACATCCAGCCCCAGAGTTCTTACGTCACAACCCTACTTGTCTCTCTTCACTGGCTCCCGAGTTTAAATCCTTGGTGCTGGCTTACAGGTCCATCAAAGGACAGGCAACCATCCCCATCAAAAAGCTCCCCAGGACCTATGTCCCATCTCACCCCCTTCTGTCAGCAAACCAATGCCGTTTGGAGCTCCCTCCACCATGTGAGAAGTGTCACTCCAGATGGTTCTCTTGTGTGGTTCCCCGATGGTGAAAGGAGACCCATCTGTTCCATGAATTCTATTGTAAGCTCAGCCTAGCTGCCCTTATGCCTAGTTGACTACTTGACAGCATGAATGTCTGCAACGTGCTATTTGCCTAACTGTATGTCACTTTGGACAAAGTGTCTGCTAAATATATAAATTTCTTTCAAGACGCAAATTAAACATCCATTGTGCCGAAGAAAGTATGAGTGCATGGATTAGCATTGCTGGCTCTGTTTTCACTGCTACGGTGTTATTCTCCAAGTCAAATCACACCTTTGTGCCTCTATGTTATATCCCATTTTCATTTCTGTAATAGTGTGCCACACTGAAAAAAAACAGGAACAGACAGCTACCCCCCCCCCCCCCAAATCTGATGTGAGGTAAACTATATTCTTTAAATCTTTGTACTTTAAGTCATATGGCACCATCACTGATATCACCTGACCTCCCACACATGACATCACATGACCTCCCATACACGAAAAAAACAGCTCCACAATAGTCTTGACAGCACAGACTTGACAGCAGATAACATTACTTCTCCGCTAACGTACATTAGCATGAGTGTAAGCACCTACAGCATTCCCCCTTACATACTTCCCGTTCATTGCAGCTGCTCCATCCCATGCCAGCACTCAAAACAAAATATGCCAAACCAGTTTCTGTTATGATGATTCCATTGCATTCAGCCTTCCTAAACAAACACAATTTAGGCATTGTTGATCCACACATTTTTGAAAAGGCCCGAGGAAACTCGTAGCTAAAAATACGGCATCTCGCCTGCAGGCAATTTCCTAAAGCAGATTATAGCATGTCTCATCAAGGCTGGACAGCTGTGCCTACAGTTGTCACATGTCACCTCTGATTAAGATGCTCTGCAACGTGGCGCCCCCCTCAGAATGGCTGGCGCCGCCACAACCTCGCGCGCATTTTACCGCTGTGCGTTAGCTGACTCACAAGGCTCTTTTCCCCCTCCCACTTGGAGGTCAAAGGTCACCCTGCCCAAAGGGCATCGTCGGACGGGAATGCCCGATGGATTTTTCTGTGGGGAACTGTAAAACAGCTGGATTTACAGCATTTGTACTGAGCTTTGAAAAATAAAATGCATAATTATACCCTACATAATGTGAAAAAAAAAATTAATAAAATCCAGCTTAGAAACTCATTATTCACAGTGTATAACACTTCATTGTTTGATCATATCACAACAATCTACAGAAAGACCAGCCCTGGTGGATTTCGTTGTTTTGGCAGTTAATTGTTTGAGATCTGTGCTTCGGGGCACAGAGCTTTGATTTAACTATGTTGACAGTCCGGTTCTGACACACTGGGAATCCATGAGTCTGTCCTGGAAGACTTAATCTCAAAGCTGGCATTAAGCATTTCTTGAAGAAATGTTCCAGAAAGGAGTGTACCACAACTAAGCAAACAGGAATGATCAATGCAAGATATATTAAATCGGCCAATTACATTACAGTCATAGTCACACAAACACATATCAGTTGTTAATCGCAATCAGTTCATTGGCTCAGTTTTTTATATTCATAAAGCAGATCAAGGGTTATATGTTGCAAGTACTCATTTTTTTGTCCTCTAACTGAAATGACTGAAATAGTAAAGTCAAGTGAAATTCCTTCATGTGATCCATTTGATTATATTTGGAAACAGGCAACAGATAAAATCACTTGTTAAAAATCCACCAAGTTTTTTGCTTGCAAAATCTGCATTAAAGGATTACCTTTTCCTCAAGGATTCAATCCATCTTTCTAACACAGCTGGAAGCAGATTGACTGTCTATGACCTAGCAGAACTGTTCAAAGTCACGAGTACAGGTGAAAGATAGCATCTATAGCTGATGACTCCATGTTCACAGATTCGACCTTCTGTTAAACCACTGAATGCAGAGATCTGCATTGTCAGCCCCCATTGCCGTTTGAAAAGGGGATTTTTCGACCGAAATGGTTCCGCTGTTATGCCGCAGAGTGACAGGCTGTGCTCAGGTACCCGCAGTCATCCGTCTCGGTTCTGTGGTTAACTTCTCCGGCTAGACCCAAAAATGATACCGGCATGCTCTTCCTGAGCCACTGCAGACGCACCTCCCATATGCAGCACATGTGTTTTTAACAGTCATGGGTAAGCATTCTGACACGCCGAGGGCCTTTATCAAATATGGATGCCCTCATTATCTGTCCAAGGTGGAAGGGCTGCAGACACAAGGCAGGTGTTTTTTTTGGGGGGGGTACAGGTAGGGTTGTGGGGAGTGACCGAAGCGGGCGCTAACTTTCCATGTGAAAGTGGTTGGAAAAAACAACAGCAGTATTTAGTCACTCTTACCAGCCCAGCTCAAATTACCCAGTTTACCGGGGAAAACACAACCCTTCATTGTCCTGTGTATTAGCCAGGCCGCTGGCTGGATTCTTCATGCTGCTTGCATGGATGTTAAAAGGCATAAACAGTAACATTTACCTGTGAGGGACGAGACAAACACACCGGACGCATCTATACATATAACTACTTATAGTGTCAGTCAAGAGCAGTGAACATGGTCTCTGATGTGACCACCCACGTCCGTCATTTTCCTCCCCGCTTGTCCGGGTGGCACCGGGGGTGGGCACCATTTGAGCTAGTGCTGGTTCAGTCCCATGGAAGCATGGCATTGTGGGTGCAGTGTCCGAGCCATGATGTCCTGGCTGTGGCCTACAATCTGCTGGCTTACACTGAATTACCTCACCGATGGACCATGACCACAGTTCACACCTTTCGCTCATTACATTTTCTTCACATTCTATAATATCCAGGGGGTGTGGGCAGCCAATTAACCCCCAGAGGGTAATTTTCTTACTCCTTACTCAGGAGTTTTCAGTTCCCCACCTCTGTTGTCATCTGGAATTCCTTTCCTCTTCCCTCACCCCTCTATCCCCGTTTCATGCACCCTTTGGTATAGATGATGTAATAATGGATTAACTGGTGTCAAGTGCCTTTGGGCGACTGTCACGAAAGGCGCTATATAAAAATACTGAACTGAGATGAATAAATGATAAACCTATTTCATCCATTAAATTCAGCCTAGTTTCTGCTGGTGGCCCTGATATGGGACAGACCAGCTGCAGGCTGCCAAGAGAGGAAGGTGGTGCCCCCCCCCCCCCCCCCCATCTCTCTCCTACTTCATGGCTCCATCAGTCCCACTTTTGGCACATCGCTGCCCCTTTGCTGGCTGTCGCCGTCGTCCCTTTTCCGGCATCACTGTGTTAGCCCCCCAGCTGTAAAACTGGGGGCGCCGCAGAACAGGCCGTCGCTGATCGGCACTGGCTGACCGTCACTCTTCCCCGCATCAGATCGTCTGACCATGTAAATTCATGTTGACGATAAGATCAGCCAGAACCATCACAGAAAGGTTGACGTGACCCATAAATAATGTCTTCCGTCCGTAATCACTTACCCAGTGCCGGGATGCTATCTTCCAGGCAGCCAAGGACACCCTGTATGAAAGGCCACTCCGTCACTGGGCACACGAGCCCAGAAAATCACATACTTTTGGAAATTCAAAGATACCAGTTCACCCAGCTGTATGCCTTTTTAACTGAACAGGACAACTGGTAGAACATACAAACTAGGTGAAGGCGGAATAGAGGTAGGAATCAGACCTGCAACCACCATTGAACCTGAATAATAGCATTTATACCCTAATTTTCCCATGACCTCATAGACATTGGAGGAACACCTGTAGTTTGCGCCTCAAGGTGATGTCATTAAGCAAGCTAACGCCCCGCCCCCAATGGTTATGAAGAAGGCCAATGACATCACTAAAGGCGATAAAAGTGAGAAGATACTGGATTAGCTCATGGTAGAATCAGCTCCTGGTTTATTCAAATGAAGGAAACTTCAGTTTTGCTGATAGTTACAAAAGGCCAACGGGGAGGTGGATCAGTGGCTGAGAGATGTGCCCCCCCCCCCCCGCCCCCGCCCTTCCACAGTTTGCAGACCTTTGCCGTAACACCTCCTGACCTCCCGGTATACAAGGCGGCAGCTGATTGGACAAAGCAGATGACAGAGGAAAATGGCGGACGACGACGCAGGCAGGATTTCAGGGCCGGGGGACATTCAGAGAGTCGCTTTCCGTGTCGCTCACGTGACCAGTCATGGCACTTTTCGGGCCGACCCTGTTCTCGATTGGGTGCCAGTTAAAAGGCGCCTGCGGGCATGATGGCCGAGAACGACGACAAAGATTCGAGATTTCATTTGTGGCATGACGCATAACTTCAGTGAAATGTAAATCTGACTTGCTCCTGAGATGAAAGGGAACCGAAAGAGTCTTTAGATAAATAAACGTAAAATCAGGGATAGTGTAAGATAAAATAAAGGGCTATATATAAAGACTATGCAGGAGACAGTGTGCAAATGCTTACGGCACTAGATAGAAACGACAGGGATTTCGATGAAAACAATGGCAGTCAAAGAGCACAGCGGCCGGCAGTGAGAGACAGATGAGGCAGATTATACAGCAGCTTCGAAGGAAACTGCCCGGACCTTAATGCTTGTCCTTGAGTCTGTGTACTGACGCGATGTTACCCATTTCTGACGTTAAACTGATTAACCTTGAAATGTCCTTGAGAGCTGCTCCCGTCCCACATGACTGATGGAAACAAACATTAATCTAAGTAACCTCAGAAATGAATCTGCGGGGAACATAGGCCTTCAGATGCGTTCCAAGACGGCCTCTCCAGACAGAATCCCTCCACCAAGCCCGATGATCCCAATTAACCGTCACCCTTCCACATCTTGCACATGCTCAGTTAGGACCTCCTGTCGCTAGGGAGATGATTCACCTGGGCTTGCCGTTTAAAGAACAAAAAGAATTTTAAATGTGGCATTTAAAGATTCATTTGGCTGCTATTGTGAAACAGTCCGTACTACTGCATTTGTCCCAGATGATGAAAAAGTGAGCATCATCCCCATCACTCTGCTACGACTCATCACCTCCACGTGCTTCTGAGTCAGGCTGTGCAATTTCTCGGACTGTGATGCATGTCATGTCATGTCATGTCATGTGATATGATGTGAAAACCCGCACAATACACAAGACTCCACAAGCCACCCCAACCTTTGAGGTGAAACTAAGCTTTATCTGCCATTTGGACAAGTAAAGGACCATTGGAGTGTGTTTCTTTTCCGCATATCCCATAATGCTCTTTGAGACATACACACGCACATAAAGAGGTGAGGGTGAAGCTTTAAGCACAAGGTCAGATGTCCATCCGACACCCATCTTGCACTTTTATGGGGGTTAAGGGTCATGCTCAAGGGCCCAATGAGGATGCGGCTGCTCTGCCGACGATGGGATGTGAATCAACAAACTTCCAATCAGAGGCAGAGAAGTCCAGCCCTCTAAGCCACACACCAACCTCCCCCGGTGTGAACTAAGGGTTCCACCCGCTGAGAGGTCACCCAAAAACTGATTCCTCCAAACTGCTTCTTGGGATCATTTGGTTTTGAAACTGGCAGTATGATGGCAAATATGCGATTTAGGAGGAAAGGGGGTATGAAACGCCCAAGACAAATGGCTGCAAGGTGTCCAGCACTGTCCTGGAAACACCACAAGCCAAGCTCACGTGCCTCTTTGAAGTTAGAAATTGAGACTGAAAAGTAATCCCGGCAAAAAAAAGAGAGAAATACTCCTGCATCAAAATTGCATTAGCTGCCGGCCGTGCGGAGGGCTCTGTTTTCACTGCATGAGGGCTGAGTGACATATGACCTCGCTGCATGTGGCTCTGGCTGCTGGGAACGTGACTTCCCCTTTAAGGGGAAACATAAACAAACAGCAGAGCGAGGCTTACAGGATGGCCAGTGAATTACTCACCGTTTTAGCTATGGTTCTTTAGGCACAGGGCGGTGGTTTAGGGATTTGGGTGTGGGAGGTTATGGGTTTGAATCCCATTGCAGGCAGATTAAACATATCGTTGTTGGTCCTTGAGCGTAACCCCTAACCCCAAACACACCATGGGGTTGGATGCTGGCTGACCCTAAGCTCTGACCCCAAGATTTCCCCGCTTGCATGTTGCTTTGGACAAAATATATATATATTATATATATATCTGCTGTGCGAATGCAGGAATATGTCAAAAGCGGATCAGCGCACGGCAACCAAAACTAATTCAAAATGTATGATTCTTCAAAAACTCATTATCCGGATATGTCGCGGGGAGAAGCAGCTCAGGATGGCTTCCTCCCGGGTCCTTGTCAGAACCAGTCTCACGGCTGACTGGAAGCTGGTCGGAATCCCAGAAATCCCAATTATCTCATTTCACAACCACACTACACACTCAGAGCTGAGCCGTGATTAGCGACCATCGCCTGCCACGTCGCCATTTATGGAGAAGAACTGCAAATTTAAACAGCTACTTTTGATGATTAAAACGTGATCTTTGCTTTTATAATACAGGGTGGATTGACAGAAAGTGAGGGCCCTTTAAATGAAGAGGCTGTTTGCTTGAGTTTCATGTGCAGCTTTGGACTCGGGAGAATCGCTCTGCAACCGCGCTGCTCTTAGATAAAGTTCCCACTAAGTGGGTAATCTGGCCGTGCGTTAAATAAGAGACGAGCCACACTTGTTGCCAAGAGTGTAGTAACATAAGCAGACTGCAGGATTGTAACCGTTTGGCCTTATAGAGTTTAGAAACTTGTCAATCATTATGCTATCCCATTGTAACGGAGCATTGTCATCAACTTTCATAAATTCAGAAATATAAATGTCCATCCATCCATCCATCCATCCATCCATCCATCAACCACACATCCTGATCAGGGTCAGGAAGGGTCAAAATGTCTATTCTGGACAGCAAAGTGCATTAGATACACAGTGGGTGGAATTTAGTCCTACGCATATACAGGTATGTACTATATTGCATTATATAGACATTATATACGTAGCTGATGGGCAAACACCTAACACTATATTAAAATCAAAGCCCTAAGATGAACGGCGGTCAGCCTTTGTTTTCGTAAATAAATGCTGTCATCATACACGTCCTGAACTGGGCCATTCTTTGAGGGACAAACATTCAGTTATATTTAAAGCATGAAATGAATCTGACATTGACCTCAGGCATGTTTAGCATTCTGTAAGCAGTTACTACTGCTTACAGTACAAGTTTTCTACAAAGACATAGGAGTTAGGTCACATTTTTTAGGTCATGTTGCCATCTCATGGGCATGAGAAGCGAATCGCCGTACCGTCATGCACCCAAAGCAAATGGACACAAAATGACCACAGCTCCACCTTCTTATGCTTACAGTTTTCACCAAAATTTTACAGGTTTTTAATCACTCATCTTACAGTTTTCTCTGCAGCTAGGTTAGTATGGATGTAAAGATTAAATATTAAATATACTTATTAAAAGTGTCAAATGCAAAAAGAAGCAGTTATTCAAAAAAGTGTTTCATGCCTTCTGATTTAAGGAGAAAAACAAAAACAAAATATGCAAATCTTAAATTACTTCTATATACCTCATTACTTCCTGCCAAACACACTTGTGCAGAAAATTACCAAAATAATACAGAAGAGGGTAAAATCAGACACTAAAGAAACACTTATTGAAATTTTAAAAAGTCAAAAGGAAGTAAATGTATCTGAAATGAATAATCCTAAAAATATAAATCTGCTGCTCTCAATTGCTATCTGGCTGTATATCTTGCTTAAACACCAATACGTCACACAATGCAATAGCAGAGAACGGTAACTGAAGATAAAACTAAAATGTAATCATCCATTGGACCGCAAATATGTCAATATGATATCCTGGTTGTTGATCTGCTGGTATACCTCCACTGGCACATCATTTACAAAGGATTATCAGGGAGGGGAAAATTAAAAAGGATCACATTGATTGGCAGGAGACCAGAGACGACCTGCCCACTCTGAGGTACCTGGCCTTCAGTACCACGTCAGACATTTTGCCCATTCCTTCAGGCCTCTAGGGGTCACTCTTTATAATACTGAAATCCATTTTACAACATTACAAATTCCAAAGAAGAGAGTGCTTTTAAATGATGAGTTATTTTAAAGTTTCGTAAATAATCTCAGAAACAGAGGAGGTACTGCCTCCTCTACCTCTACCGCCCTCCTCTGGTTTGCACGACAAGGTACACCCAGCCCTGACAAATGATCTCACATTGTAGAGTGAAGGAATCTGATGGTTGTCTCCAACGAAAAACCCAGCACATGCAGCAAAAATGCTGAAAGACTCATCAGACCGTGTTACTCGTCTCTATTGGCCGGAAGGGCAGGTTTTGTGCCCCTAATATCAGGTTTCGCCTTTTTGTGCTCTGGCCTTGGATAGAGCAACTTTGTAAATAATGGCTGCACCATAAATTCCTCCACTCTGAAGCTGACAATGTACAGTTTTTGTTGAAACCGGGTCACACAGTGATTTCAGCTCTGTGGGAATTTTTGAGGCTGTATTTTTGTGTTGCTTTGGAATAATCGGTTACATTTTATTTATTTAGCAGGTGCTTTTATTATAGCAATGTGCATTTTTGAAAAAGGCAGGTCAGGGTCCCTTGTATAATTCAGGTTAAGGACCTGACTCATGGGTCCAATGAGGAAACTCACTCTGTCGATCCTGGGATTTGAAACAGTGATTTTCCCGAGTTCTTAACCGACCAAGTCACACTTTGAAGGGGTCATCTGTCCTTGTCGAGAGATTTCAATTGCAACTGCCGTTCCTCTAGGCTGACGCAGTTTGTCTGTGTTGGCTGTTGGCTTTACGCCCTCATGATTCTTCAGACTGCTGCCCGACACTCCCTGGGATAGACGCCATACCCCCAGACCCCAACCTGGATAAGAGGATGGAAGATTGATGGACGGATGAATGGATGGATGGTTAGATGGACAGAACTGTTAGTTGCCTTATGTTGCTTTGAAAGCTCAACATCATTAGTGATGCCCCCGACTGGTAGCTGGTATTCAGCCTAGTATGACTCATCTTTGTAACTATGTTTATAATTGCGATGTGCCTTCTTGAAGTTAAAGTCTTTTTTCATGTAGTGTTTCCTTTATTTTGTCCCCCCCCCCCCCCCGTTTATACAGATTGATTTTTAAATGATATTTACCCCTAACATCAAATTTAGATTTTTTCCCCAATGGGGCTGAGCCCCGCACTCACACGATTTGACACCATCAGGGACCATCAGAGGAACCTGCCCATACGGCGTAAACATCGGCGTGATGAACGCGGTTTGACGTCCACGGTTCTTGGCATGCAGGGTGTCAAAACTCGCCACCACCGAGCCGTCAGGCTGCTTTCCGGTTCACGGCGAACACAAGAAATCGCTGCAGAATTTCAGGTGTCTTTAAAGCAGCTCTTATTTATGGTCAGTTTAGCGTTTTTTTTTTGTTTGTATCTAAATAAGTATGAAAAGGATGTTAATTAACGGGGATGCGTGCTGGTGCCGTGATTAAGACTGTTACCTCAATCTTCTGCTTGCATTCTCTCCCTGTTGTGTCACCATAGGTTTACTCCAGGATTTCCAGCCTCCCCACACCCACCCACACACACACACACACACAAAGTCCAAAAGCTTGCTAAGATAAACTTGAGTCGCCAAAATACTTGTAGTTGTCAAACCTTGTACCCCATCCTGGGTTACTCCTTGCCTTGTGTCTGTAGCTTCTAGATACGGCAATCAAGTATGATGAATAGCAATTAATATTGTATATACACATATTTATTAATAATTCAAATACACTTTCAGATTCTCTAAATAAAAAGCAACCCTTTCTTCTGTACGTCTGACTAACAGACTAATTAAGACTGGAAAATCTGTTAAGGACATTGGGTTAACCAGAGGGGAAAGTGAGTCTGCACATTCTGTCTTTCATGGGCTCTCTAAATCAGGTCTTCTTAATTGGTCAGTAAAAAGCTTTGTTGTCAAAGCGTTGAGGTACAGAAAGGCAGGGCCACATGAGATCATTTGTGGGCCTTTGTGGACGTGCTAATGTGCATCGCCGTTCAGTAACGTTTATCGGGGAGCCCAGTTTGCAACAACAACCAGGCCAACGTGAGAAACTGGGGTCACGTTGATGTCAAACTCATGCCTGTGAGTCAGTCATACATCGAGTCTGTAATCTAAATATCTGACAGTATTGATCACAGAGGGTCCAGCGACACAGCAGGTGATGTGTAGGATCCAAAGTGTGGCAGGCTATAAGTGTAGTACCATGTATGTTAGTGGGCTGGGTTACCAGCGAGAGCCAGTAGCCTAGCACTTGGTGTGCCCCCTACAGGGCTACCTGAGGACCTGCGATGTGAAAAACGTGGACTGTCTGGCATTCCCCGAGGACTGGGTTGGGAAACACTGCATTAGAGGGTTACTGCTAGCATAGAATCACAAGGCAGGGGACAGCAAATTCACCCAAGCTGCGTTTTTAGACTCCAGGAGGAAACCAATTCATCCTGATCCCAAGGTACCTGCACCGTCCTAGGCCTTCTCCTTAACTGGGAATCAGCGCTATCCCAGTCCAGGTTCCCCCGGGCCCCAGCTACGTCACATCGCTAGGCACCACCTGGACATATATGACCTCATACATGTAGAGCATGTTTATTCACGGTTTCCATACAAACCTGGAGGCTAGAGTGAATCTGACAGACCCAGGTGACTCAGAGCCACGTTAAACAACAAAGTGGATGACTCATTAAAAAATAGATTATGGTTTAATTTTAGAGCTTGTTATCGACAGGACAGGAGGTTGTGGCAGACAGACGACCTGGATCTTTCACGTTGGCTTTAAGACGAATAGGTCTCACCGAGGAGTCCTCATCCTTAAATTAACCACATATTTAATAAATAAATTAAAATGATCTATGGTACATCGGAAAGGAGAGTTAAAAATAGGCATATGGCATATTAGGGCTGCTCGTTTGTGACTGGGTGTCACCTGAGCACATTTTGGAGATGTTTCTCCATGAAAGCCACCTCCAAGGTCAAACAGAAGGTCCAGCACCAAACCCTGAGAGCACCATGGCTCAGAAAGGCAACCGTCGGCACTCTTCCTTCCAGGATTATCTGAGGTCAAGTTGCAGGACTGTCCTTCAATAAACTTGCGTGTTGTAGGCATGATCTCCATGGCTTATGAAGTGGAGATGGTTGGTGCAACAGTTGAGTAGGGCCTTAATGGATGCCTTGAAAATGGCAGTGGCTTAATGCCTCTTTTCCTGATAATTTGCTGAAGCATTTCACTGGTAGTTGTTTTGTGGTTCACTGGTTCTGTGTGGCGCTGGTATGAAATTCTATGCTTTGGCACTTAGAATATCATGCTCACTGGACCACTACAGAAATGATGAGAAATAAAGTTCAGACAAAAATAAATAATGACCATCTGGTCCATCCCGATTGATGACCCGCTCTGTAATTGAGGGAAGGAAGAATACTGGAAATTCTCGTGATCTTCAGCTCTTCTGGGGAATGCAGAATGCATCATGAAGGAGACAGATGAGGTTTCAGGAATATGTCTTCAAGTTTGATTTAGGAGTTCCCGAAGAGGTCCGTCTTTAATCGCGTATTAACCGGCAGGCGGATCCCAGCCGCATGCCGGCCTGATTCAGCAGGTGCACGGCATGTGAAGGACGGGCAACCGTCTCCATAATTTCATTTGGAGACCCAGCTGAGAGCAATTAAGTCTCCCAGCCTGCTAGCAGAGTTTTCACGTCACTGGTTCCTTCGCGAACGGCCGAGCCGAAGCTGTCAGTCGACACTTTAAGTAAACGCGTTAATTTTAATCGCGTTACAGAGCAGCTGCCAGACGGTTCTAATAAACTGGGTCCGTACACCCATAAGGAGCCCTGGCACAAATTACCGCGGGCTGAAAAACATCTCAGACCTCAGACCGAAACTGCCAGCGACAGCATCCACCCTTCAGCGGTGGTATTAAGATTCTGGCCCTGTTTTCCAAGTCCACACTTTGTGGGATCTTTGTGCATGTTTCCTCCGCAAAGTGCAATTATCCTGCCATAATTCCATGGCGTTTACGTGAACCTTGGTAATGCAGCGTGTGGATGTGTGTGTGTGAATTCCACAGCATCATCCCATCTAGGGCTTGTGTGTGTATGTGTGTGTGTGTGTGTGTGTGTGCATCCCCTTCCTAATATGCCATGGCTCCCAAACCCGACTCTGAATCACTGTTCTCTATAAGCGATTATTTATGCTGGGGGGACAGGAAAAAAAAACTGCTGCCTCAAGACAACCTTTTCATTTAGGATTCAGGCAGCCGATGATCAAGTCGATAAGACTAAACGAATCAATCTAGACAAAATTAATTTCAGGCCTTACAAGGGTCAAACCCAATCAACGGAAATAACATTAGCATAGGCTAGTGGTCCTGAAGACCAACTCTTCCTGGCAGAATACAGTTAAGGGACGTCGACATATGAATGGAACAGCTGCCGTGTCTTTAGGTGGGGGCTCCATCCCCCATTCCAGGATGAAAACAGAATAATGCCCTCAGAGAATAATGTCCAGGGCCTGCACAAGCCGCACACGGGGAATTACGTGCCCGTGCCGCCCGCCAAACAAGATTCATCGCCACGCCCGAGAAAAGTGTTAATTACTTGCTGAAACCGTTAAGTCTGACTAAAGAAACGAAAGAATTAATTTAGCATCGCCCAACTTACTTTCTAACGAGCATGTAAGCAAAAACAATTAAAGGAGAGACGTCGACCTGTCCACCCATCCATAATAATCGAAGGGGCCACGGTGCTGGAGACCGGACCAAATTAACCGGCCGGCCTGCCGCATTACTGCCCCCTCCCTCCCCAACAGATTTATGAGGCCGCCCCCTCGCCAGGCCGTCCCCCGCTCCAGTATCGTTGAAGGTGAAGTAATATGTCAGCCACTAAACTGATTAAAGTTTAATGAAAGACTTTTAATTAAAGTCTTGTTTATGCGAGGGTGGATTCGACAGCTTGGGTAGGATTGCTTTGTAAGCCGGCATTGAAAAATAAAAAAACAATTAGCAGATGTACACTCACTGGCTAACTTATTAGGTACACCTACATAGTAGGACCCCATTTTGTCTAGAAAAACCCTTCAAGACTTGGCGCACTGCGTGTTTGAAAAAGCCTTTCTGCACACCGCTGCTGTACCGAGCTGTTACTTCATACTTGTGGCCTTCCTTAACGAGTCTGCCCATTCTCTGACCTCTCTCATTAACGAGGTGTTTTCAGCAACAGAGCTACCGCTGACTGATTATTTTTGTACATCACAATATTTTTTGTAAACTCCAGACACAGTAAGGCGTGAAAATCCCAGGAGGGGGGCCGTTTCTGAGATTCCGGAAGCACCACGCCTGGCACAAACAATCACGACACATTTAGAATCGTTGAAATCAGACACATTAGCATTCCGAGTGCACAGTGATTGAACCGGCACACCCTGTGTGTGCATGTTGTGTGTGTTCAGTGCAGTAAGCAGGTCAAGTTACCGAGCTGGTGTATCTAATAAAGTGGCCTTCTGCACATAAACAGATCTTTACTGCCACTTCTTGGCTTCCCTCCTCAGCGCACCGGAGATGATTCCTAACAGGAAATGGGTGTAGAGTTTCAGCAGTCCACCAGCAGGGGGGGCACCTCTCA
Organism: Hyperopisus bebe; assembly: GCA_026777045.1. Taxonomy (NCBI): domain Eukaryota; kingdom Metazoa; phylum Chordata; class Actinopteri; order Osteoglossiformes; family Mormyridae; genus Hyperopisus; species Hyperopisus bebe. The sequence goes on along the minus strand of JAODJW010000135.1, from coordinate 11,578,632 downwards.
GCCCACACACACCCCAGATGGGATGAAGGGATGTTCATGCTTTGGAATTCACACACACGTCCACAAACTGCATCACCAAGGTTCACGTAACCCATGGGGAAATGTTCTCTGGTGTCCCCTTTCCAAGATGCCAGAGCGCTCAGTACTGAAGGATTCTGGGTAGGGGAGACTGCAGCATGAAGGCTAGATTCCTTCAGACCTATCATAAACAATAAATACTTTCATTCAAGCACCAGTTTCACTATTTTTTGTAAAATTTTAAATTATAATAGTATCAAAATCGATGAGTACCAGACAGAGAGCATCGGTACTCAAACACGGTCTGAAAAAAATGGTATTGATTCATCCTTAACTGGGAGTACTAAATCAGTCACATGTTCCTAAATAGGACACCAGTCTAAGCATTCTTTAATTTAGGCTGGAAGTGAACATGACACATGACAACCAAGACACAATGGTATTCCGTAAATAAGTAATGATATTACGACACTTTTAAGAGAAAGAAAGTACCATGACCTTAACAATAAATTATATAGCACGCTAAACTGTAGGTAAACTACTCAAAAGACTTTATTCACCATTGTACAGCTACACAGGATTTCTTTCGTTTTAACATATTCCATCTTGCTCCCGAAAGACACGTGAGGGCAAAGCTTGGGATCAGAGCACAGGATTGGCTGAATTCCAGCAGCCCTGGGGGAGTTTTTGGGGTTAAGAGGCTTGGTCAAGGGCCCAACAGCGATATGATTACCCAGCATGCAGTCAGGGACTAGACACAGGCGGCTAACACACCTAAACCACGGGTCACAACGGCAATAATGCAGTAACATCGCTGAGTAAATCACAGATAAGGTTTAAAGGGCTGCTTCTGTGTTTAGCGGATAAAACGAACGGATGAACCAGCAACATGGTTTTTATACCGCATAAGTCTGATGATACCTTGAGAAGGTGGTGCTGATGTCAGAATGGATCATTCTGCTGGGATATTTTAGGTTTCTGTAGCCAGGGTAACTTGCCTGGTTAAATCTAAACTAATTCCATGGCTGTAGATTTTGAGGGTGGTTGGCGGTGATGAATTAGCCAGGTCCTTGGGGTAAGGGATGGGTGGAGGGTGGGGTACTCAGAGCAAAGGCAGAATGGAAGATCTGAAAGTCATTCGACAGAAGGCCAAGCAGGACCTTCTGCATCATGGAGGCGTAGACGTGGACCGCAGAATTAATGTAAGTGATCACAGACGGCCAGGTAGGCCGAGGCCTCAGACAGAGTGATACAGTTAATCAGCTTTAATGCCGAATGAATATGGCCTACTTTGCAGTGTGACCTTTCAAAATGCAAACCGAGCCTTTTAGACCAAACACATGTATTTCATAAAAACTACTGTAGAAAACAAAAAATATGTTTATATACTGTGGTATCGGTTAGTCGGTTTAGTTCGCCTTGCTACAGGCAAAAAGTGCTTCCGGTCTCTTCCAAACCCGAGTCTTTATGGAAACAGGCTTCTGCTAATTTGATTTAAAATCAAATTTATAATTACCTCAATTCACTTTTTCTAGAAATGAAGGCCCCACCCCACCCCCATACAGCAGGTGGGGTTAAAATCAGTGATCAGCTGAAGATGTTTCAGGCCTGGCAGGCTACAGGGGCAGAGGGCAGCGTGAGAGTGAGGGATACGCTCTTATACGCTCTTATACGCTCTTATATACGCTCTTTATTCCATGTGTGGTGATGATGAGACATGGTCATATCAGGCCCAATGTGCATACAGTCCTTTACATGACCTTATAACCTTCATCCAGTCCCCTTCAAAAGTGACCCAATAATCTCCTTCTTAGTAAACTCAGTTTGGTCGTTTTTTAAAATATTAAATTTTTTCGCACAAATATTACACATTTTATCCTGCATCATACACAATAATGACTAACTGAGCATTATATTATATGACAAAATGATGTTAAAATTGCTTTCACAGCTGCCTGGACCTCAAATTCCTCAAATACAAGGAGCAGAGCTTTCAAATGCTGCAGTGCATGTTTAGTTCAGAAAGTAAAAATGCTGCTATTTGAAAAAGAAACACCCACAGGGAAGAATGCACAGCCCTCCGCGCGGCACAAAGGCTCATACTGGAGATGTAAGGGGTGTTAATGTAGATCCAGGGCCACCCATTATGTAGGACACAAAGTATACAGCTTATGAAGGGTATTATTATTAAAATCACCATCGTGCCTTTTCAGTACCATCTCAGCAAATCTGACGCCAATTCATCCTCTCCCTAGCTTTTAATGTCTTTTGTGCCAGCAATAACATCAAACTGCCACAAAACAAAGCTCTGCTCAGGTGAATCACTCCAAAACACAATTCATTACCCATAATGCTCCTGGTGTTGGCTCGTCGCTGACTGCCGGATGAAGCTGATCGATGATTTGTAATTGTGAAGGCACCACCTACTGGTGCACAGCAGCTAGTTTAAAGCTTAGCAGTTGGTCTCCTATAACGGCCAGAAGGATTTCTGTTCTATTCCCTCGGCGTCGCTGGGAGTTTCTCAAGTGTACAGAAACATATGGGAACATGTGACCTTTGACCGTCCTCAAAGAAATCATTAAAACCTGAAGAACGTTCGTTTCCCACAATTCAAAGCGTCCTTAGAGCGTGGAGAAGTAACATCAGCGTTACAAAGCCGTTCCGCATCTCAGCTGAATGGAGATTTGTGACTAATCTTAATGCAAATAGACAAATGACAAAGACACACTGACCTCTTGGTGCTGAACATCTTGGCTGAGTCACTTTGCGGGTGGAGCCTGCAGTCAAGGTTAAGATGATGAGTCTTCGAGGAGCCAGACCTAGGAGTGTAGGGAGAGGATGTAAACACAACAGTGAGGGTCCCCATATTACCCCCCCCCCCCTCACAAAACGAGACTGGTCTTCCCCACGTGGCCTCTGTTAACCACCTTCAAATGGTAAACAGGGTTTGAGGAGACCACTTACCTCAGGAAATCGGCTCCCACGTCAAAGGGGGATTTCCCATCATGCCAAGCAAAGAATCACACTGTGTACCTTAGTGACTCAAACTTCTCAGAGGATTATGGTTTTCTATATACGGACTTAATTTTCATTTATTCTTCAGAATAACACCATTTCCGATCAGTCAAGTAGCCTGATCATGACAAAGGGGCTGGTCATTCAGTCAGGAAATCAATCAATCAACGCATCAACAAAAAAATTAGCAACAAAAACCGTAATTGTAAGCTTCTCAGTGTCATCCATATTACCCATAAAAATCTTTTTAAAGGGCGGCTTTAAAACCAAGAGAACAGACAGTGGCCTATAACAAGCGATATCTCCTGTTACGATTTTTAAAGTAATTGGTAAAACTCTAGCCACAGAAACCTGGCATGTTCAGCCTGCCATGGGCTCTTGGGCGCCACAAATGCATGACATGCGATAAAGCGGCGTTGCCGTAGCAACGCAGCCCCGGAGGAATGGGAAACGGCCACGTCACGGAGCCCGTGTCTGGGGAGATGTGCGTATAGCTAAGAACGTAAACACGAAACGGCGCGTGGCCCGGCCTGGTGGAGCCCGCTGTTCCCTGCGTGTTGCAAAAGGCAGCGGGGGCCAGACTAAATGGGGGGGGGGGGAAGAGACACGCTGATTGGAGCCCGACAGCAGGGAGCACACTGGAGAGCGAAATCACTACCCTGGCCCACCTGCTTATAAATATGCTGGCTCCGAGATCCGCCTTTCATTTCCAACTTGTCAGCTGCCTGCCACCGCCCCCCCCCCCCCATCCCCGTCGGGGACGAGCCTTTAGTCCAGTGATGCCTGGGTGCTTATTTACCATCAGCGGGTAGCCTGCTGTTCCAATACGGCCTCGGGTCCAGTGTCTCTTTGGCCACGCGTTCATAGGCCAGCTTAACTCCAGGACCGTTTCGTGCTCCATGCTGGCATTCGTTTACGGGAGAAGGCTTGGCAAATCGTGGCATTTCTGCTACAGACGAACCTTTCCGATCGTAAGAAAGAGAAACGAAATGAGGCTATAAATAGTTAAGGCTAAATGGCGCCGGCAGGTTCCGCAAAGCTAGATTTAGGACGAGCTCCGCAAAGCCGGGGGCCAAACGGACCCGCAGGAGTTCACTCCCCTTTCATGAAAAGGTTATTGCAGCGGGGAGGAAAGGGCTCAATTATTAATGCTGCCATTCGTACGGCGTGTCAGTGAAAAAAAATACAGAAGTTAGTTTTGGGGGGGGGGGGCATTAGGCAGGACTTTCTCCCTGGTTACTTCAGAGAAAAGTGACCCACCAACACCCCCACGGTGCAAACAACCCTTCATTCCCCCCTGAAAATCCATACTGACTTTCATAATTTCATCATCTACTCAGTGATTTAGCCACGGGATCCCATCTCTCATCAAGTTCTCACAATCCAGTGAACAGTGATCTTTAATGGGAAAATTGCTTTTATTGATGTAATGGGCCTTTGATGAACTGCCTGAAAGATCCTGTAACCATAAGCAACACACTAGACAACACAAACATATGTAACGGATGGATTTTTTATCACCCATAAAGCCATCGTCTGCTACAGTGTAATAATGATATATTAATAGGAGATATGATATGTACTGACAGAACCAGGCTACACCTCTGTGTGACTAAGGTCATTCTTAAATGATAATAGAACAGAGATATCTGAGTGCTTAGAAATATGGGTAATTAGACACCATTAGTTAAAAAAAACACACAATGATCTGTCATATCTGGCTCATGTTCCACAGACAAGACAGATAGTAAAATTTACGTTATGTCATAGTGATTAAATGTTAGCTTGACTGAACATTTTAATGCGCTAATCAAAATTATGTACAGGCTGGTGAGAGAGGGTGCAAAGGCAGGTAATGTGGGAAAAATAATCCAGGCTGTATTAGTGACATTTCTCCACATTCAGGGAGAAGGAGGAAGATATGGGGAGGAGACACACAAAAAAAGAGAGTTAAAGTAAATCTCTGAAAGCAAACAAAGATGCTGTTTTGGAAAGGATAGGAAAAACAAAATAATGTGGAACCATCAGCATGGGTGACTGAGGCTGTCGAAAACGTCAAACATGACGGGAATTACTGAGGGAGAACGAAGGAATGTGCATCATAAGTAAGCGGAGAAAATGAGGATTTTCCCCAACTGGTCCTAACGCAAACATGTGCAGTCACCTGACTTGCTCTCCTTGGGTGGCTGGTGGCGCCTCCCCCTGGCATCTCCTGATATGACATATCTTTAAAAAAAAAATACACGAACTTGCAACCCAACACAGCGTAACAAATCACACTTTTCATTTGCTCCAAAATGTGCAGGGAGGTAAAGGAGCACCGAGTTTAAATTCACGCTCCGCTGTCCTCCATTTCCGATAAAACTCACCTTATTTAGACTGAGCTATATCCCAGAGATTTTAAATCATTATGCAGTCCAGGTTTCACACGTCATCTCCCCAAGTCAAATAATCCTCGGCACGAAAGTCAAGGAAAATGTTTGCTTAAGCAGTAATATGCAGCACAACCGCAGAATGCTCTCACCGCCTTCCTGTGAAAACACAATGTCACCATCGGCTATAATAAACCAACCTCCATAATCTAAGAGGGCGCTATTTTGGTGCTGGACTGGCTCGTCCCCAGATCCAAACGCAAGTACCAGTCCGCAATAAAAAGGAGAATGCTTTTAACGTCCTCGCGAGGAAGGACGTTACGCAGGAGTGACAGACCTGTGACTTTTTAATGATGCTATAAAAACTCTGGCTTTTGCTCTGTGCCGTCTGCGGGGGCCTTTTACCACCAGGCAGACAGAGGAAGCCTCATCGAGGGACTTTTGAGATTCATTAACCTGACATTGTTTTTCTGCTTATGTGTCACTTTGCAGACTTCTGACGAGCACATACACAGCTAACAAGCATTCCTGTAGCTGTTGTTTATGTGTTGCAGTGGACACAGTCTGCCGGTGTTGACAAGAGCAAGTTGGATTTTGGAAGGACGCCAGGGATGCCCAGTGGCAGCAAAGGCTGGTGTGGCCTTCCCACGCTGCAGCACATGTGACCACGTCATCTGACCCCTTTGGCAGCCAGGCATTGGCTGATCAGGATGTCATGCAGCAAATCATGCGGTTGGCTACCAAAGTAGGTGAACGGTGGTTAATGATCTCCTTCCTGGACATAAACTGGAGTTTGACTTCAGAAATTCATTGATAAACAATTCACTAGGCACTCGCACCGGCATCAGTGTCACTGGCATTATTACTTATTGTTACACTCTGTCTCTCTCAGACCGTCATTCACTAAAATAGATCCCGTCTGCTATGTTGCCCGTCTCTTGTCGACGTTTGAAATTCTTCACAGATTTGAGAGGAATATCTGAAAGATGCAAACACTGAAGCAGCTTTCCGAAGGCCGGGGTGGGTTTGAAGCTCGAATGAAAGCATCAACAAATGCAGCCGGTTCGTGGTTGAGATCAAGAACCCCAAGGTCGTTCACTCAAATCCCAAGTCGCAAGAGGAGCCTTGCTATAGCACCACAGAGCGATACCCCGAGTTTCTTTAGTGATATCATACTGTGCAGTGGGCAATGTAATAGTAACTCGCAGTAGCTAAAAACATGAATGTAAGTATCACACTCAGTGGATCGGTCAAATGTATATTAAACTGCTGTTGCAAAGTGGTTTAAAACATAATGAAGTACAAGAACATGACACCATGTCCCTGCTGGTGTCTTGTAACAGTACAGATTGTCTTGAGAACTGAAAACAACGATTGTCGAATTTAAAGATGGAAAGGTAAAACAGATGTGACTGTTCCGTTTGGTAGCTGATGTAATAGGTGTCTGTCCCACTGCAGATGCATGAGTCATGTGCTTCTTTGAGCCATGTGCTTCAGACATCAACATCGCATGCCCATCTCTGGCGATTCCCAGTGCAATCCCTACCACACTGACAGCAGAAGATGACAACGTATTTATCTGAGAGTAACGAATATAAAACGTAACCTCGCAGTAAACCGAGCGACACTGCAGTGCTGACAGATTGTATGCATAAATGGCCACAAGTATATGCCATCATAATTGTTCGATTTATCGGTTTTCGACAGAGACCCCAAGCTTTTGATGTCTTAACTGCGTGCCTCTCCTCTGCCTACAAGCACTTAGACTGTCACTTCTCAGATACCTTATCAGGTGGTGACATGTGACTGATTGTCACATCATGAAAGAAAAAGTGTTGTCTAGGGTCAGTGTACTGGAAAGAGCAAAAACTGAAAACACTCATTCTAGACTTATATTATTGAGTATATTATGGACTATTCATCCATCCATCCATCCACCTATCCTGCAACCACTTACCCAGTACAGAATTGCAGTGTATGATGGCCCGAATAATTTTAAATTATATTACTCTGTTAATGCATTATTTGTGCTATGTTGAAATACCTAGCCGCTTTATCCAACGCAAACTGGCTGTCTCAGTATATACAGCCGGATATTGTGACAGTCATGAACTTCATTTTATTAATATTTATTAGTCATCTGCTAACTCCCAGAACCATTGAGTTCAATATCCAACTCAAGGTAGCTTCACCACAAACTTTTTTTGAGTTTCTTCAGTCAAAGAGATAAAAACGTTCCTTGTTCCGTCTGCTAAACCTGGTGAAGTAATGTTTTACTTAAGAGTTCTCTTGAAGAGAAGCAGGTCATTGCTGATTTTCCAGTTGAATATCTTGTTCTTTCTCTCTTAGGCAGCTTTCACCGTCTCCCAGAACACACAAACCTTACAAGGCTCCAGCCACCAAGGTGTGCCTCATGGTTCTATTCCAGGACCCTGCCTTTTATTATCTCTTCTGCCAAACCCTGATAAAAGCACCTCAGTGTTTATGTGCATGTGAGCCGTGTGGATGACCTCTTTCAAACCTCGTCACCGAATTGCATCACCAACTCTTCCACGCACCCCAGCCCATGATTCATGGTTCAAGACGAGGCTTTCCAAAATTACCCACTCATTCTTTTTAACATATTCTTTTGAAGCAAATAAAAAAATGAAAACGGAATATAGCTAATTCAGCTTTCCTAGAGATAAACACCTAAGAAGGCTTGTGTCTCATCTCATGTCAGACATATTGTATAAGTACATGACACTCCTTCACCACAGTTACCTCCCAGTCACACACAGCTGGCCGTTGTTGGTCTTCTGAAAACCCAGTTCAGTTGAAAGCACTTTTGCCATAGCTCCATTTGGCCATAGTCTTCCCCTTGATAGTTATCGCTGATCTTGTGTCAGCAGACTGAGTTATAAGGCAGCACGACACAAAGCAATTTATTGTAATAATACATTAGCTTGGCGTTTAATATCGCTCCCCCCAATTAGGAACTTTATTGGCAAAAAAAGGTATATAAAACATTCTGTGAGGTACACTGGAAGCATATTAGATTTATGGTATTTAAGTCCATAAGCCAAGAAATCTCCATCCACACAAAGTATTTGTTCAATTATGCAGACTACAGTACATTAGAAAGCATCTGCTCTTTCAGGTACCCCTTACACATGGAGGACTGAACACTTTTCCACATTAATGCACCTCATTTGGAACTGAGTAAATATTTTACCGCCCTACATCCTGCCATGGTCGCGGACGAGCAACTGCTTAAGGCGGTTTTTCCCAATCCGGTCCTCAAAGACCCACAGACAGTCCAGGTTTTTGCTCCCTCCCAGCTCCCAAAAACATGGACTGACTGTGTGTGCCCAACGACCAGCTTGAGAGATACTGGAAGCTGTCAGAGCACTTTTATCATTCTGATTAAAAAAGAAAATATCGTCTCAAACTCAGCTTATTATTTTGTACCTGCGATAAACCATTCCGCTTAGTCTATGCTAAGCACATTAAGCGTGTTCACCAGGTTCTAAATTGCAAGGTACGTCCATACTGTCGTTTGGCCGCATACAAGTATGCCACTTATGGATTTGTAACAGTGCCAGCGAGTCCATTACCCTGCTCCAGCGCTAGGCTTCAGAGTCAAGATGAGGTCACTTGATAAATTATTTAGCCTTCCAAATTTGGATAGGTCTGTCTGACCTCGAAGGACTTAGGGACTTGTCTACTGGCATATATTTTTATGGACAAAATCTGGGGGGAAAAAATTACAATAAAAAAAACTAACTAGAACTGTTTTTTGACTGCTACTGAAATGCAGGAAAACTGACCGAATCGTAACTTTGAACTCTCAGTGTTAGTTAAACATACATTGGATGATACCACAGAGTCTTTTTCAGGTTTATGAATATGTTCAAAAACAGGTAATGTATTAATGGCCAAATGCTGTATGCAGACGATTCCTCATACCTGTACAAACACGACATGAATATACTGCATGCTCTTCATTAGCAAGACACCTGACATCAATTTGTCTCCCTCCAATCCTTCCGTTTTAAGCATCTTCACATCCCTTTATACAGTGAATACATAACAAAATAAATCAGTCACTCTCGACCAACTTATTCTTCAGAAACCTTTCTACGGTCTTTTAGAGTGAATGAGTAATTGCTTATGCGAGCGTGAGAGAGCACTTTTGGCCGACTCGAGAGTGTTTTGGTTTGCTGTTAACGGAGAGGCTCTGCGGCGCCTTGTTGCTGTTGCTCACTTCTCTTCCTCCTGTTTTGTCTTCCTAATCGCCTCCACATTTACATTAATATAGTAAAACTGCCCCAAGAGCTTCCAGGTGCTGTAATGGAAAAGCAGCAGTCGGCATACTGTACGTCCCAAGAGTGTCGCCCGGTAAGACTTTAAAACAGCCTCATGAGCAGGATATGTAAATTAAAACAAAAAAAGCTACCTGAAGCCAAAAACTCATAACTAAAGAAAAAAATAACTTTAGGATCCCATTATAACCCACAAGAAGTGACGCCTTCGTATTGAGGAAGCATCATGTAAAATGTGTTGTTGGCTGGAAACATTTATCACTTGTGCTGGAAAACAGGATGGCTCCGGTACTGTTAAAAATGGTAAAGATAATTATACAGTAGGTAGATGTTTCACTTAATTTTATGTAGCATGTTATGCCTATTGTTAGGGGTCTAGACGGGCAAAGCCCTAGCTGACTGACGGCACAGACTAAGGTTTTCATCCCCCTATTTTTCGTACCCAATCTTATTATCATCAGGAGCAGCATCCGATCCTGGCGTGTGTTTAAGTGAATCAACAAAAAATGACTTGGAAGCAACATCAACTGAAACACAGTTTTAGTCACGACTCTGGTCAAAATAAAGCCGAAATAATCTAATTTTAATGGTGGTATCTTAACAATTGGTATTTTAGGAAAAATGGTATGGGATTCTATTCAAAAGGCTGCTACAGTAGATTGCCAGTCCCTGCGAAAGCCAAATCAGGCCCCTGCATTAGTGCTTGCATCTTACAAATGAACGAGTACAACTGATTAGCAGACTTCTGTTTTCAATAACTACATATACAGTGGATTATCTTCGTGAGCACAAAGGAAATGAGGTAGGAAACTTCCTGGGTGGGACAGCAGCCAAATGACATTAATGATTGATTATTGCCATTTCATTGTTAGTTTTTTTTAAATAATAAAATCTAGTTTGAATCCATTCCATTTCTTCTCAAAAAGAAGCAGCGATTCAGCCTAGAAACACTCCAGACAGTAAAAGCATGCATTAAAGGAACTGCATAGTGAAAACCCGAGCATGTGAAAAAGCCTACATTTAATGTTAAACCTTAATAATCCCTGCTATAAAGGCCTTGGACTTCTCCTTTCAATTCAGCTGAAAGTCAGTTAAATGCTTTTCTTTCTGGAGTACAGTCTCAAAATGGAAAAGAAATTTTTATTAATTTTTACACAAAAGAAAAATTGCAAAGGAGATGGTGCTGAATTTTAATACAGCCGGTGCTGCCATTTACCACGCCTGAGTCCTTTCACAGTAGATTCAGATGAGAATGACGTTACGTGCTGCCCCCTGCTGGTTCTATCGGGCCTTCTCACTCATCAGGACTTCGCCTCCTCTTGCGCGTCCCCGTACTCTGGCTCAGCCGCTCCTATCCTGTCCTACAGCATCTCCATCCCTTCTACACATCTCCCTTCATTTGCTGAGAGCTCCACGATGGCCAGTCAGCACACGCCACGAATCCCAGTGTGGCCATCAGTTCCTCGCTCTCCAGGCCTCTGAGGTCAAGGCCAACCCTCAACCTGCCAAGGAGATGCAGATGACAGCATTTCCATCCACATTTTGCAGATGTTGCAAGGCCTCCAACAAATTGTACCAAAGAGATTTTCATACTCTAACAAAACCACCCTTGGAACCCAAGTCTATCTCAGCCAATGCATTTGGTTCCTGGTCCTATCTGAGGAGCCCTACTTAAAGTTAGGGGTTCAACCTCGAGAAAATCTCAGATGGTGATCAATACTCCACCACACGTCTCAGGCAAAAGCTCCTTGCCAGGGAGAGGAAATATTTCAGCATTGAGAATGAGGCACTAGGAGTACCAGGGACTTGTTACTCTATGATGTCACCTTCTCATGTGCTCATTCACCTTGGTGACAAGCCCAGCCACGCTGAAATAAATGACCAGGTGCTGAGGCAACAGTCCCTAGCAGTTCCACCACTTTCCTCCTCACGCCTTCTTAGTCAAGCACTAAATAGGCACTGAGGTGGCCTCATTGTGGTGCCACATCTCCAGGATTCAGTGGAGGCTTTGAAAGGAGAGGTGTGGGCCACGATTGCCCGACAATGCCCCCTGAACCCCACCTGTCAGCTCTTTAGTCCAGCTGCTCTCCAGGTCAGTACCATAGACGACAACCATGTCTTCCTGCATGGCAGCAGTCATTCAGTACCATGGAGAGCAACCAAAAATGGTAACAATTTACTTCATCCATAATGCACTGTAATACTCAGTATAAGAATTAATAAAGCATTATATCACCTTCATAAAGCTTCATAAAGCATTATCGTGTTAGAGATTATAATACTTCATAAGCTCTAATGAAGCTGTCATATTTAATGCACTACAGATACATTCATAATGGATTATAATGGTAGGTTTAAGGATTAAGGATGCTTTGTACTGCATACAACTATGAAGGAATATATAGTGCATTATAAATGAACAAGTCATAAAGCATTCATAATGCATAATTAACATGGCTAAAATAAAAAAATTTCTGCCTGCACCATGCCCAGCATCCATAACATACTGCTTGTGGAACCTTCTGCTTCACCAGAATTTTGCTGACACTTCTTTGGTCTGCGCTGGTACCGTCTATCCCACCCAACAGTCTTCATCTATCCTAAAGCTGCTTCTCCATCAGCCATGCAGAAAGAGCAGCAGAGGAGTGCAGCGGCACGGCCCAGAGGATTCACGAGGGCCGCGCGTGACCTTCAGTGAGCTGCCACAGCGAGCCAACACTCTCGGGCAGAAAGGACTGTGAAACCAGGAATCCGATACCATCCCTCTCATTTCAAAAATGCAAATTCCTACCATTTGTGAAAGAGTAAGCCATCAGATTCTGGTGAAAACAAACAATATGAAAACAAAACATGCGTGTTAAAACCAGACCAAATGCATCTTTCCCCCGACCCAGCAGTACCAGATGAGGTGACGAGATAATCGGCCATTGACTCAATAATTAGCAAAATACAGTTTGCACTGCTTTGCAGGTGAGATTAATCCCATTACGCTATTAAACCGGGCTGCGATAAAGTAAATATATCCATAATAACAGCTGGTGATAAAGAAATAAAACATCAAAATTGAAAGTGAGGGGGGATACCATCATGTCTGACTCATCAAAACAGAATCTGCTTTTAGCAACCGGGGGGAACTCTAATATATTTCTGGCAAAATCAGTCATATATCTTCTCTATATATAGAGGTGGTGAGTTTATATTGGTTAGGGTTTACCTGGCGATGTTCACTGAGACTGTGTTAAAAACACCTTGTTAAATGAATAAAAATATCCATCTGTATCTTCAGGAGAAAATCTGGTTAAGACCAGTGAACTACATGAACTGACTATGGGAAAAAGGAGATACAGTAGCCTGCTTTGTGGGAGATTCCACGGGGACGGAACATACCAGAAAACAGACGACGAAGACTGATGGCTTAATCTCCTCACGGCTGCCACAATCACACAACTGCTACCACCTCTAAATCGCACGACCCTTCAGGAAAAAGTTGTTCGACAGTGTGACTAATAGCTACCAGCTCAGAGAAACGTCTACGGGAGACACGGACACACTGTCCCCATGATACTCTCTGATTAATAGTTAGAAATGTCACCGCCAACAAAGAGGCACTAATAGACACACTAAAAAGGCAAGAAGGGGGGAAAATAAAAAGACTGTTATTCGGGATTCAAGCATAATATACATTTAAAAAACAATAGAATTGTTCTCATACAAAGATTATAAAAACTAATTCCAGCATAGTATTTATATAATTATGGAAAAATAAACCTTGTAGGCCTGTAAGTCTAACGCGATTTGGCATATGCAATGTCTCTCTGCTGCAGCAGTGTTGGCACCAGAACAAATCTGAAGGTCGGGACCAAGGTTTCATTTGCCCTTTTAAACAAATAAAGCAAAATTAAATGGAGACAGTAGCGTAGCAGCTAAAAGCCTAAAAGGCATCTGATATGATCAAACCGTTCAGGACTCAGCTTAGCCTCATATTCTGATACCAGTGCATGTAAGGCAAAACCTGAAATGATAGCAAACATCCAAGCATATAATGTTCATATGTTTGTATGGATGCATTCTAGGGTTACATTTAAAGTCCCTCTGGTGACATTTTAGCTATGCGCACAGTCATGCATTTCAAATGCAAACGGGCCACCAATGCTGACCTCACGATTTTATTATGTTTCATGTCAAGTCAATTAGACAGGCTGATAATCTAATGGAACTGCTGAAATTCCAGCATTGGGATTAAAACTATTCGCTTTATAAAGCAGAATTTGCGCGACATTCATAAATAGTCATAAATTTAAAAATGTGCATAGATCAAAACGCTGAAAAGGTATCACGTATAAAAGCTTCGAAAATCGGATCAAATGTGCCATCATGTAAAAACACACCAGGCATCTACTCTTTATACATCCATCTACATTTTGCTAAGGGATTAAGGCAGTATTAAAAGCAGGGCAAACGCCAGGCTGCGCGTGGCGTCGCCTGATGCGACCGACGAAGTCAGTTATACAACATGGACTTTAGCAATTTGCCAAAATCCCTTCAACATGAGCAAGCTAAAGGTGGGAAACCCTTAGCAGATCTTCTCATAGGAAAATCAGCCCGTCCTCTTCGCACAGACCCGCCATACTTCATTAATTGCTTATTAGGCAACTTAATATTAGGGCATCGCTGTCGACGGAGCTAGCAATGTGCACCGTTCCATATAATATAGCATGCACGTTGTCATTTGTACAATCAAATCTCCCATTCTAAACTAACTGCAATATGATTCTCAATCTAAGAGCGGTGTTTAAATAAGTCAAATGACTAAAAAGTGTATGCAAATGTGTACTTGATTACGGAAATGAGATTAGAAACACAGTGATTCTGTTAATAGAAACAAGTGTTCGCACCGGCAACACGAAAGATCCATCGATGTATGCGAGTCGGCCGGCTCGTTACAGGCGGGACACGTACCGCACTGAACAGACCGCAGATAGTTAAAGTTTCCCGCAAGACGGCCGCATGCTCGGGCGTGACATTCATGCAATATCCCAAAGCGCTATGAAACCCGCCAAGTTAGCGACATAACTTCTTCAGTAATACCAACGAGATTTTTTTTCTCGATTTTAAAACTTTCTGATGTGTTTGCTTTAGGCATGATAAGTTTAAGGAAACGTGAGAGTTGTACATGCTTTATGGTGCAGCGCCGGGCGCCCCGCACCTGTCCCCGAGAGAAGTGCGTGTCCGGACACCACGATTAAAGCCCGCGGAGTCCTGCGGGACAGCGGGTTCCTTATCACATATTAAATATGTAATAAAACATCACACCGTAGTTTCGCAGCATTGAAATCCGAGGGAAAGTGAATGATAATCGGACGCGCGTCTTAAGGAGCGCATCGCGGGAGGACGTCTCACATCAGGACTTACTTTCAGACTGAAGAAGGTGCCATAGCCGGCGATCGGCTGTCAACACACGGGATGTAAGGACGGGAAGCCGCAGGCCCGGTTACCCCCGGCTCGCCACTACAGCATCTTCCCTTCGTGCTGAAGGCAGGTCCCGCAATTTGACCTTGCTGTAACAGGAGCTACCATCGCACCGTAGGCGGGGGGGAGTGGATCAAACCAAAGGCGGAGCGCTGCGTGCTGCTCAACTTCGGACTGCCGGGGGACGCTATCACAAGCCTACGGATATAAAACATGGTCCATATTGCATTATTATATGCATGCATATATTTAAAAAGTTACAAAATTTTTTACATTGTCATGTGTACTTGGATTTTATCAGCCGTGATGGTAAAAAGTAAAATATTGTTTGTATTCGTCCTCATCTGTCTTCCTAATCATACGCAAGTTAGTCCTCAAAAGCGGTAATCTGTATTTTATATATGAATTCCTATTGAACATCGATGTTTTCAGTACTTAGAACGCCTATGGTATGAGGTAACAGGCCTTAAGTATCTCGGATTATACTGATGATGCCAATGAATGAATTGGCAATGTAATTTGCTACAGTATCTCAGCCCTGCTACGGCATTGAAGCAGCGATTGAAGTCAGATTCTTCAGCTGCGTTCCCCAGTCGTACCTGTCATATCCTCCAGTCCATAGTTGATTCTGTACGCGGATGCAACTGCACATTACTTTAAATTTTTGACAGTTCAGTGATGTGAGCAGTCTTATATGAACATGGAAGGTACAGCAGATACTGGGGAAGTGGATGGAGAGAGGACTGGGCTACTTTTCTGTGCTGGACTTTGAGGTAAGGATGCGGCAATAGCACGGATAGTATGAAAGCTGGGCAGGAAATGCGTCTGTTTGGCTGGGAGGGACGTGCAGCCGGGGATAGGAGAGAGTCTCACTGGAGAGAATTTGGGCTCTTATGGGATCCTGCTTTGTCACCATGTGGGAGTCACTGGAAGGACACACTCAGCTGTTCCTCCAGTAATTACGGCTCCCTTGGCGACTCCTTATCATCGCTGCGGATCATGACATCTACCTCCCAGCTCATACCGATTCATTGTACTCCAGGACCATTTATAGGCACTCATCATATTTTAGAACATACTGTAGTTTGCTTTAATAACAAGGCTATATGTCAGCATCACCCAGCATGAAATCATGCGATTAATAGAGACACTGAGGTTAACTTCTCGAGTTTTTATATTACAAGAGATGCACTGCAACCTAGAAAGTGCTCTTTGTCAGACCGCCCTTTGTTTAGTAATCAGGAATAAAGAAATTAGAAGGTTGAAAGGATTTTGATCATTCTGTTCAATCAAGAGTTTGCAAAAGATGTAGAAATATCAGTCAGAGGCGATTAT